>JAWWNH010000151.1:2400000-3000000 GCA_034641385.1 Darevskia mixta | reverse complement strand
ATGAGATTCTTAATCTCAGGGTTGTGGGTTCAGGTTTTCACCTTGGGGGAAAAGATTCCTGCCTTGCAGGAGCTTGGATCATTGAGCAAGAGATGAATGGAGACATGGGTCAATGGCGGGGACAGTGGAGCGTGATTTGAGAAGGAGCAAAGCTTTTGCAACAAGGGAGGAGCAGAATTTAGCCCAGGTGGGTATAAGAAGATAGACGCCTGTAGAGGTTTTTTACTGCATATCAGTTGTTCCTACCTCTCTTACTAGTCACCGACCAAGGTAAGCTGAAGAAGACAGGAAAACAAAACTTTCCTTTTTCCTCTTTCCTTTCCTTTCCTTTCCTTTTTCCTTTCCTTGGGTTCAGTCTGCACTTTGGACACAGGGGGCTAAATCTTTTTGAGAGTATCAGACGCTCCGTGTCCCTATTTTCCAAGGACAGTCCCGGATTTACAGCAGCAGTCTTGGGTTCTGATTTGATCCCGGAATGTCCCACTTCTCCTCAGGATGTTCCCTTTTCCATTGAATAAATATCGAAGGATATGGAGTTATACAACCCCCAAGCCAAGGAGATAAGTAACTATGCAACCTTTAGAAGATATCTGAATAGGGAAGTTTTTCAATATTTAATGTTCTATTATGTTTCTATATATGCTGCAACCCGGTCAGATAGAGGGGGTATGATTATGATGATGGAATAGGGTGTCCTTATTTTCATCAGATAAATGTTGAAGGGTTCGGAGTACCAGCTATTATTGCAAGGATGGTAAACTTGGACAGGTGGTAGTGCCTCAGTTGCTGTTAGACTCCAAATCCCACCAGCAACAGCCAGTAAGATCAATGCTCATGGGTGATGACGTCCAGCAACATCTGGAGGGCCACATGATCCCCATCCCTGTTTTAGAAAGCTCTCTTTAGATCTAGAGGTATGAAGGTCTAGGAAAAAACCCAGAAAACTCTGATAGGCCACCATTAAAACAGGAAGTGGAACTGGATGGGCCTCATTCAGCGACAGAACTTCTCTTACGTTCCAATGTTTTCCTAGATTGCCAGATGTCGAAGCCCAAGACTCTGTTGCAACACCTGACCGATCAATACATTGAATTTTATTTCACTTACGCTGGGAGTTATGGCACCCTTGACAAGCAGGAATTTAAGAAGATGATGGAAGAGCAGTTTCCTGACATTGCTGAGGTGGATGGCTATGTCTGTTTCTCTCTCATCTTAAATACAGCTCGCCACATTTGTGCTGCAATTTGCATGTTCTTAATTTTTTTTTTTAAGTCTTTAATGAAAGTTCAAAATGTACATAATTATATGTGCACTAAACATGTTGAGATGTAAATAAAAGAGAGAAAAAGAAAAAAGGGAAACAGAAGGGAAAATAAAGGGGAGGAGGGGGAAACCCCCAAAACTGTATATTTTACAAGGTTGTTATTGTACTTCACCAGATCTTAACCTATTACAGTATTTGTAAGAATGGATTCCAAATATCATTGAATTTGACCATGGCAAGTCTGCGTTTTTATACAAGTTGTTCATATGTTGCAAGTTTGTATAAACACAATTTGTGTGTTTTTAATTTTAAAATCCTCCCGAAATGTTTCTATGCAAATTTGACACATTTTTGCAGAGTAACCTTTCCTAGGGTAATTGGCAGGGTATAAATAATAAAAGTAGGGACCCTAAGCGGCTTAGTCATGCTGGCCACATGACCCGGAAGCTGTACGCCGGCTCTCGGCCAATAAAGCAAGATCAGCACCGCAACCCCAGAGTCAGACACGACTGGACCTAATAATAAAATTACTACTAGTAGTTCTACCTACTATAAACAGCTTGCCTGGTCTGACCTGCCATTCCTCATACTGCTGCAGTTGGCATGGCCACCTATTGGTGGTCTCTGCAACTTAGATAGCAATAAACAAACCTGACATCTTCCCTTCTCCATTCCGCCACTGGATTCTCAACAGAAAGAGCAAGCAAGTGACAAGCTCTTCCAGGATCTGGATGCGAACAAAGACAACCTACTGAGTTTTGACGAAGTGAGCCGGCTGATCGCAATATACCTTAAGGTTACCCATGAAAAGTTCAAGCATCTGTAGAAAAGCGGGCTGAGAGTCGGACAATGAAAAGAAGACCCAGCAAATTCTCCAGGGGGCGGTGTTCAGGGGTGGGTTGGATACCAACCTCCCCACCCACAACATTCTCTTGTTGGGAACCAAATACTTTGGCAATAAAATAAGAAATAGATGTTTAACCTGGAAATTCTCAGATGTGTCATTTCACTCCAAAAAGAACCCTGTGAGGTAGGTTAGGCAGGGAGTGAGAGACTGGCCTTAGGTCACCCAGTGAGGTTTCATGGCTCCATAGGGACTTGAATCCTGGTCTTCCAGAGCCTAGTCCAGGCATAGGCAAACTCACCAATCCAGATGTTTTGGGACTACAACTCCCACAATCCCTAGCTAACAGGATCAGTGGTCAGGGATGATGGGAATTGTAGTCCCAAAACATCTGGAGGGCCGAGTTTGCCTATGCCTGGTAGTCTAACCCTCTAATCATTACACCACACTGGCTCTCTCAGTTCAACTCACACTGGTTCAAATCTCCACTGCCTCCCGGGCTGGAAGCTGCAAAGAGGGAATCAGCAAGACACTTGGGCCATCGTGACCAAATCTTAATAACTTCCATTCTGAAACACAAGAGGCTGGTGCTCAGGGACAGAGGCGTAGCGTGGGGGGTGCTAGGGGTGCCAGTCGCACCGGGCGCAACATCTGGGGGGGCGCCGCTCCGGCTTCAGCCCCGCGCGGCACCCGCTGCCATCCCAGCTAAGCGCGCTCTCCTCTGCCCGCGGCGTCCGTGCGAGTCTGGGGAGAGGCAGGCAGCCCCAGCCGCAAAGACCCGGCGGGCGAAGCGAGGTGGAAGGAAGGAAGGAGGGAACGGTGGGAAGGAAGGAGGGAGAACCGACGCCGACGCCTAGGCTGCTGAGATCCACCGGGGGTGGATCTCCAGAAGAGCGGGAGAAATTGCAGGCTGCCGAGGCACTGGCGTCGGGGAGGGAATCACTTCCCCGCTCTCGGAGCGCCAAGCGGGGAGGTCTGCAAAGGTGCTCCTACTGCTCCCTATTGGAGAGCGCAGGGGAAACAGGGGCGCGCAGAGTCGGGACGCAGCAGCCGGCGCTTTTCGGGCTAAATTGCGCTCGCCAGCCAGCCGGCGTGCTCGCTTTGCACCACGTGCCTAACAACCAACAGAAGGGGCGGAGAAGAAGGGAAGGCGGCCCGCTCAAATCAAGGTGAGCAGGCCAAGCTGCGGCGCCTGTTGCCAAAGCCAGGGCGTGACCCCGGAACACAAGCCGAGTAAGATGGGATGAGAAGCTCGGGAGCGGGCGCAGAATCACAAGTTTCCATCGCCATCAGTGCCGGCTTTACGTTTAAGCTAAAGATATAGCTTAGGGCCCCACTCTCTTGGCCCCCCCCCCAAAAAAAAAATGAAAGAAAAAAACACCTGGATGTACATTTCCAAAATATAAGATAAAAAACAAATAAAATAAAACCTACATACAGCAACAGTGTTTAGTGTTGTGTAGGCTCCTATGATGTAAGTAATGGGCCCCGCCTGCTAGCCTGCTCCCTAAAATATCACTGGTAATTATTTCACTATTAACATACTTCTTAATTGTATTTCACCATTAATAGGCCTATACTTCTTCTTAATTGTATTTCAGTTCAACAATTACTTTGATAGAATACATATTTTTTATGTGCAAATTGCATCAGATAGGTATTAGGTCCATAAATTACCATATAGCATATATTCAACACAAAAAGTGACAATTTGTTGTTGACAAAGTGCAGCTGGAGGGCCCCATTACCTTCAGTAGCTTCTAACTTTGCGCCCCCTAACCCGTGGATTTTAGCACTCGAGTCTCTTCCACTAGATTAGTTAAAGAAACCCTTACCCCCTAAGCACATGTATTGTTTGTTATGAAAATACTGATGTAATTAAAGTAAAATGCATCTAAATACAAGTTAGTTGCATCTAAATACATCAGTATTTTCATAACAAACAATACATGTGCTTAGGGGGTAAGGGTTTCTTTAACTAATCTAGTGGAAGAGACTCGAGTGCTAAAATCCACGGGTTAGGGGGCGCAAATTACTTGTCTTGCCCCGGGTGCTGACAACCCACGCTACGCCACTGCTCAGGGATGAACATGGCTTGAGGGTCTTCCCTTTCTCTTTTCTTTCCCGGACTCCGCCTCCTCTACCGTAGGAGAAGGAGGAGGAAGGGAAGGGAGTGGGCGGCCAGGGGTACCCTTATTTTTCGGAGGAGGAGAGTGTGCGCATGTGTGTGCTAAAAATGATGGCAGGAGGAGCTGCACTAATACCATAACTTGGATTTTTTTTAGCTGGAACTCAGTGGAACTCAGTTCTGGCACTCCTCTAGTGCATGCCATTGCCAATATAAGAGAACAAGGCAGGTGTCCGTGGTGAGTTCCAGCACCTCTTTTTCTAGAAATATGGCACCAGTCATAACCACTCTGGGATTCGAGACTTTCAGGACGAGGTCTCAAAGCCATGGTGGCTTAACATTTTTTGTGACTGTCCCGTCAAAATCGGGGCACTTATAGGGTATGTCTGAAGAGGTGTGTGAAGAAGGAATGAGGAACTGAAATTGATAGATCCATCAATCGCTACTTGTAGCCAATGGTAGTCCTACTCAGAGTGAACCCATTGTAATACACATGGCTAACGTCAGGTCTATGTGTTTTAGCAGGGTCTCCTCTGGGTATAAGTTGACTGCATAGGACCCATGGAAATCATTCCAATCATTGCAGCAAATAATGCACCCAGCAAGCGTATTGCGCAAGAATGCATGCTGATTTGAGAAACTTCAGGCCCCACCTATAGCCACAAAACCGTTTGACCGCAATATGTTTTATGAATTCCAAGAAAGCAATGTTGACCAGAGGGTGTGAACTTGGGGCTCCTATATGACAGACAGTGATTGGGCACAATGCTGCAGGGAGGGAACCCCAGCCCCCCAGATGTGTCTTGCTGAAGGAAGATCTCCATCAGATACCTTGAGCACAGGGTGCTTGGGGTTAATGTGTGCAACTGGGGAGTGTCATTTGAGAAGGAGCAAAGATTTCGCAAGTGGGGGTGGGAGCAGGATTCCAGATGGGGTATAAGAGGTGGGAGCGATCTAGGGCTCTTCATCCGACTTTGGCGCATTCAAACGCTCTTCTTCATCACCAGCCAAGGTAAGCTGAAGACTATGGGAAGCTTTCTTGGGTTCTTGTTGGGTTATACATTGGACAAAGGGTGCTAAATCTTTTTGAGATTATCAGCTAGGGCAGGGCTGAAAAACTTGTAGGCAAGGCTCCAGATGATCGGGATTCCAACTCCCATCAGCCCCAGCCAGCATGGTCAATGGAGAAGGATGAGAAAGTCCGGCAACCTTTGGAGGATTGTAAGTTCCCCATCTCTGCAGCAGCTCCAACCCAATTCAAGGTGCTCACATTGGTGTTTAAAGCCCTAAATGTCTCACTTCCTAACTATCTCAAGGGCTGCCTCCTTCCATACAGCCCCCCTGTTCTGAGAGTTTCCCCAACCCTCTGGAGCAGATTTTATTTTGGGGGTGTGTGTGTGTGAAGAGCCTAGGGAGACAAGAAAGGTAAAGTTATTTTATGTAAGTGGAGATTATTGTGCTAACAGAATAACTTGGAGGTGTCCAGTCCAATATATTTCAGAGTATCCCTGGCAGCATCTATGGATTTACATTTAACAACAACCATTTCCTTGCACTCTGTTGCACCAACACATCATGAAAACTCTCCATTTCTGAAGAAAACAGTTCCAAGGCTGCCCACCCTCTCTCCCCCGACTGTATTAGTCAATTTCACCATGTTTACTAGGTCTCCAGATTTTGCATATCCACTTGAGATATTTATCTTTCTATTTTTGAGTTTTCCAAGTTTTGTTCCCCCCCCCCCCAAAAAATTTATTGGGTTTTACAATTTTTTAAAGCACAAAACATACATATTGGTTAAATTTTCATACTTCCCCCCTCTCACCATGGGAAGCGAGGATCCATCCCCCCCTCTCACAGGGGTAAACATATTCATTGTACATTTAACCTTACTGTTATTTTTAGTAACATTGCTTAGGCCTGGCCCAATTCCTGGGCCAGATTCTATCTTTCACCTTTACATATTTTGGTTGACTTCCTCAAGTCCCCCTCTATTGAATTCATTTTAAATCCTCTTTCACAGATTAATACAACTATTTTTATAACATCCTGTAATACAAAGATATATTTTCTTACTAATCCTAAATTCAAACCTAGGCATTCTATTACTTCCGCTCTTTCCCTAAGTTCTTATCATCTGTCTATACTATACTCTATTATTTTTTAAAAGTTCAATTGACACTTCCCCCCCTCCCTCCCATTGGTCTCAGAGTTTTTCAAGTTTTGACAGATAGTTAGGCAGAAAGCATGTATCACCCATGCTATTTTTCTAGGAAAAGAAGTGCCGGAACTCACCATGAAAGCCTCACTTGTTCTCTTATGATGGCAATGGCACCCCCTGACTTTCCGGCTCAAAACACCCCCTGTGTATTGCAATTTAAGGCTGGATCTTTAACCAACTGAAAAACAAAAACAACAGACAGGTCTGTTGGGAATGCACATCCTGGGGTTATTTCCAGTGCTTTCTCTCTGGGGGTACGCAGGGATACGCATACCCCCTAAACATTTTTGAATCTAGGTTTGGCCTCATGAAGAGCACTATTTAAATATGAGTAGGAAAATGAGAGTACCCCTACACATTTTTTAAAAGAAAAAAAAAGCACTGGTTATGTCCGTTTCTCTTATTGCATCATGGCAAAATTACATTCTTTTAAGATAGTCCGCAATACATGTTGCATGTTTGCAGTAGAAACTTTTGTAAGTAGATAATGCAATTAATCAATATGTAAGTAGTTCTACGTGTAAGCCATATGAACAACACTGAAATGAGCTAAATAAAAAACAGAATTCAAATAGAGAGCTGTCCTGTCCTAAGTAGGACACATGGGCACCTTGTTCTTGATCCTGAAGAATCGTAGAATTGCATAGTTTGAAGGGACCCAGAGCATCATCTTGTCCCATGATGGAGATCAAACCTGCAACCTTGGTGTTACCAGCACCACGCTCCAACCCACTGAACTATCCAGGGAGAGCTGCTCATGTGTTCCTATGAATTCCCAGGTTGCCACCAGAAGCACTTCGGAATGTCGAAGCCCAAGACTCAGTTGCAACAACTTGTTGAACAATACGTAGAACTCTACTACAGGTACTCTGGGAAATCTGACAGCCTTGACAAGCAGGCATTTAAGAGGATGCTGGACGAGCAGTTTCCTGACATTGATGAGGTGAGGGGGAATAAGATGAGGCAGGGGCAAATGGGCAAAACAGGGCCAGGGACCCCCATTGGCACCAATGTGCAGGGTTCCTTTGGCCATGTTAAGAGGGGGAGGGGCTGAAATCTCACCAGGTCTCTGCTTTGAAGCATGCTCTGAAAACAAAGCATATCTAGGGATGGGCAGATATGTCTGTTTCAGTCTCTTTTCAGTCTTATATTCCGTTCTCCCCATGTGCACTCCATTAAAAAAAATGTTTCTTGTAATTCTTTCATTTAAACATATTTTTGTATGCATTTTTGCCCAATATACACATTTTTGCAAAGCACATTTCCCTAATATGCTGAATTTTTGTATGTTATTATTGCATAGATAGGTAGATAGATGATATAGAGATGATAGATAGATGATTGATCGATCGATATAGATAGATAGATGATAGATCGATCGATCGATCGATAGAAAGATATATTTGTGCACACTTTACTATAGCATATGAAGTTTTATATACATAACTTGGCTGGGGAAATGCAACAAACACACCTAAATTCTTCTCTCCTCCATTTCCCCACCCCCAACACTGCAGTCTCCCTTGAAGCAACAAAAGAGAGACCAGCTCTTCGATGAGGCAGACATAAACAAGGACGGCAAACTGAGTTTTGCTGAAGTGGGCCGCCTGGTTGCAAAATTCATTGCTGAAACTCATGACAAACTCCGCAAGTAAGAAGGGCCACTGAAAAAAATAGGTCCAGCAAATCCTTCAGGAGATGGTGCTCAGGGGCGTGTTGGATACTAACCCTCCGAACATACACAAACCCCTATCAGCATTCACTAGCCTGGAATGTAATGCTTTGGCAACAGAATAAGAATTAAAAATTTAACTTGGACATCATTGGGTGTCTTATTTCAACCTCATTCTGACAAACTGCAGTGTTATTGCCTTTTCTATATTCCATCTCTTTCCTGGGAGACTATGAAAGATTAGCTTCTTCACACACCTCCTTCCATCTTAGAAGTTCATTCCCATCTAGGTCAAGTATTTGAATTTCCCAGACACAGCCGAAATTCCGATGTCAGAAACAGTGTCCGGGAGGAAACCGCTGAAATGTCCGAGTGTATGGCAACCGATGTCAATTTGGGCGAATTTAATTTAAAATAGCTCAAAAACTTCATTTTATTTTGAGATCTTGCAACACTAAATAAACATAGCTGTCAACTTTCGGATTTGAAAATAAGGGATTTTTTCAAACTTTCGGATTTGAAAATAAGGGATGCAGTGAAGGCAGTGCAATGGCACCAAGTAGCCTCGCCACCCTGCGCTCCAGAGGCTGCGCGCGAACGGGTGAGCGAATGAGCGAGTGCATAGACGGCAGGCAGGCTGTCTGTCTGTCTGGTTGGGCGTGAGGGTCTGGCTGCACAAGGCATGCAAGCTCCGCCCCCAGTCGGTCTCAGACTCCTTATTGGCAGCCGAGCAACGCAGCTGAGGAGCCTCCCTGGCCAGCAGGGAGGGAGAGGAGCTGCTTCCTTTGAAATCCAGGAAATTGAAGGGATATCAACAATCTGGGATAGCAGCGGGAAACGGCATTGGAATAAGGGAGTTTCCCACAAAAAAAGGGAGGGTTGACAGCTATGAATAAAGCTCAACAACTCCCCCCCTTCAAAAAACCCCACAAACTTTTTTGAAATATGGAAACTCTACTATACCTAGGTCCTAGAAGCAACCCTTGGTGTGATTGTTGGAGTGTTGGAACCAAGAGCAGTGGTGCAGCATTGGGGGGGAGCACAGGGCCAGTCGCCCCAGGAGCAAAATTGTTAGGGGGCACAAAATTTCAGCACCCAGTGTTGCCTCAGTACAGCTGTGCGCTTCCATTCCCGGGTTCCATTGAAAACGGCTTCTCCATGCAAACCAAGAAGAGACCTTTCCAGACAATGGAACGACTCTTCTTTCCTTTTCTCTACGGCTGCAATCTCTTGGTTGACGCTGACGCTGTTAGACAGCTGAATGCATATGCGTATTCCATCTGTCTCCCTCCCTCCCACTCTGCACGGCCCTGTGAGCTGGCAACCCACGTTATGCCACTGCCTGAGAGTCCGGGGTTCAAATCTCCACTCAGCTATGAATCTTTGTGGGTGCGACCTTGGGGAACTCACTGTCTCTCAACGTAACCTAGCAAGCAGGGGAGGGGGGGGTTATGAGGATATAACAGGGAGAAGAAGAAGCCACTATAGTCACCTTCTTACCACTTAGGAGGTAAAAACTGGGGGACCAGCAGCAGGTGGAACCAGATTCTTTTAAAATAAATTTTATCTTCACTTTTACAAGTTTTCACCTTTACATTCACCAACAAAAACCAAACACCATCAACTTCCCTTCCCCACCTTCCATGGTCCATTTGGCTGCTGCGTATTCTAGTCATTCCATATTAATTCTTTCTCATTATCTCACAACTTAATTATAAACGGCCAGTCCTGCCAACCTAGCAGTTCGAAAGCACGTCAAAGTGCAAGTTGATAAATAGGTACCGCTGCAGGGGAAGGTAAACGGCGTTTCCGTGCGCTGCTCTGGTTCTCCAGAAGTGGCTTTGTCATGCTGGCCACATGACCCGGAAGCTGTATGCTGGCTCCCTTGGCTCCCTTGGCTCACCAGACCCTGATATATAGTGAGAGGGTGGGGACAAAGACATTGGATTCTTATCTCATTATACATGACAAAGCTTTTTTAACCTTCTCACCCCTTGCTTTTTCCTGTAAGACTAATTGCAGCCGTTAACAGTCGTCAACAGGTTTACCTCAGCTATCAACCTTTCACCCTTTTCCACCACCCCTCTGAGTAATACCCCTCCCCACCCTCTCACTATATATCAGGGTCTGGTGACTTCTGTTTCAGTGTATCTGAAGAAGTGTGCATGCACACGAAAGCTCATACCAAGAACAAACTTAGTTGGTCTCTAAGGTGCTACTGGAAGGAATTTTTTTATTTTATTTTGTTTTGACTATGACAGACCAACACGGCTATCTACCTTTAAGTGCTACTAAGGGACGCGGGTGGCGCTGTGGGTTAAACCACAGAGCCTAGGGCTTGCCGATCAGAAGGTCGGCGTTTCGAATCCCCGCAACGGGGTGAGCTCCCGTGCTCGATCCCAGCTCCTGCCAACCTAGCAGTTCGAAAGCACGTCAAAGTGAAAGTAGATAAATAGGTACCGCTCCGGCGGCAAGGTAAACGGTGTTTCCGTGCGCTGCTCTGGTTCGCCAGAAGCGGCTTAGTCATGCTGGCCACATGACCCGGAAGCTGTACGCCGGCTCCCTCGGCCAATAAAGCGAGATGAGCGCCGCAACCCCAGAGTCGTCCGTGAATGGACCTAATGGTCAGGGGTCCCTTTACCTCCCTTTACCTCAGGTGCTACTGGAAGGATTTTTTTAAAATTTTGTTTCTTGTTTTGTTAGTTAATCTTCCCATTTCTGCATAATCCATCAATTTCATCTGCCCTTCTTCCTTTCTTGGTAACTGCTCCCTTCCTCCATTTCTGAGCAGGTGGAACCCGATCCAATAATTGGCAGAGCCAACGAATTCTAGTTTTGTCTCCATCCTCCTTCTCCTTACTGACATCTCCAAGGGCAACAGTGACACCTAAAGAGGAGGATGTTGACAGGCAGGACAAACCTCAGGGCTGGTTGATAGTAAGAACAAAGTAGACGCCTGCTGAGAGCAGACAGGGACCTGTCAGACCAGGTTTCAAGCTCCCAGTCTGCCGTGAAGCTCTCTGGGTGTGACCTTCAATATTTTGAGTCCCCCTTCCTATCCGCACAAAGAAAACACATAGGCACATAGCAAATACATTTTCCTTTGCTCATAATCACCGAGTTAGACATAATAATATGGTTAAAATCAACACCGCACACAGGAAGAAGAAAGGAGAACTTGCGGATCACAAATTAAATGCATCAGCACAAATTGAAGTTTTGTAACAAGAGATATAAGGGTATTGGTTCAAGATAGGGAACAGGGAGTAGCGATGTTCCAGTGTGGCTTCCCTCTGAAGGACAGGAGAAAAATAGAAATGCACCTTTTATTCCCATTTTAATAAATGTAATGGTGCCTAGGGGTAAGGAACCAGCCGAAATGGATGCAGAATTGGGGATATTCGCCACAGTTCTAGACAGTGCTTTTTTCTGGGGGGACACAGAGGTACACATACCCCTAAACATTTTGGGAATCTAAGTTTGGCCTCATTGAGGGGCAGTATTTAAATATGAGTAGGAAAATGAGAGTATCCCTACACATTTTTTTTAAAGAAAAAAAGCACTGGTTATGTCCATTTCTCTTATTGCATCATGGCAAAATTACATTCTTTTAAGATAGTCCGCAATACATGTTGCATGTTTGCAGTAGAAACTTTGGTAAGTAGATAATGCAATTAATCAATATGTAAGTAGTTCTACGTGTAAGCCATAGGAACAACACTGAAATGAGCTAAATAAAAAAACAATTCAAATAGAGAGCTGTCATGTCCTAAGTTACTGAAGGTAATGGGGCCCTTTATATGTCCAGCTGTCCTTTGCCAACAACAAATTGTCGCTCTTTTTTGTGTTGAATATATGCTATATGGTAATTTGTGCACCTAATATATATCTAAAGTCATTTGCGCATGTTGCCATGCAACCAGTCCATGCAGAATGTAGGCACCCTTTATATAGAAAGGAGCAAACCAGTGATATTTTAGGGAGCAGGCTAGCAGGCGGGCCCAATGACTTACATCATAGGAGCTTACACAACACAAAACACGGCTGCTGTATGTAGGTTTTATTTTATTTGTTTTTTATCTTATATTTTGGAAATGGACATCTGGTTTTTTACCCCTTTAAATTTTTGGGGGGCCCCCAAGAGAGTGGGGCCCTAAGCTATAGATTGTTTAGCTTATACGTAAATCTGGCACTGCTCTTATGCCTCACAGGGCATGTAGATGTGGTGCGGGTAAATGACAGGTCATGTCTGGCCAGGACTTGCAGGCAGGAATGTCTACCCTACCCTGAGTCATGCTGGTGCATGAATCTCTCAAGTGAAAACAACACCCCAAAATGCATCATTGACAAGCTAAACCAGGGGTAGACAACCTAAGGCCCATGGGCTGGATGCGGCCCAATTGCCTTCTCAATCCGGCCTGCGGACGGTCCGGGAATCAGCGTGCTTTTACATGAGTAGAATGTGTGCTTTTATTTAAAATGCATCTCTGTTATTTGTGGGGCATAGGAATTCGTTCAAATTTTCCCCTCAAAATATAGTCCGGCCCACCACATGGTCTGAGGGACGGTGGACCGGCCCACGGCTGGAAAAGGTTGCTGACCCCTGAGCTAAACTGTGTGCAGAGGAGGGTGATGAAGATAACGAGCCTGGAAATCAAGTTTTATGAGGAATGGTTGAAGGAGTTTGGTATGTTTTAGCCTGGAGAAGAGAAGACTGAGAGGGGACATGATAGCCATCTTCAAATATTTGAAGGCCTATCTCATGGAAGATGGAGCAAGGAGAGGTTGGATGGCCATCTGTCAGGGATTCTTCAGCATTGCATGGCGTTGACCTCTATGGCCCTTGAGATCCCTTCCAGCTGTACAATTCCTATTGGGAAAGGTGCTCAGCCATAATATGTGCGTTAGGTCAAACTGCATGCAGCAATGGGTGTATTAGGAGACACGTAGATGGGTTTTCATGGGGGCTTCAGCAAACAAATCACCCACTGATGTGGAAATGCGGTATACAGAACGGAAGATTGGAGAAATGAGGAACTGAAATTGGTAGATAAGCCCATCCCTCGTTGCAGCCAATAGTATTTCCGCCTCAGAGAAAGCCTATTGGCATTAATAGACATGGATGACTCAGGTCTATTCACTTCAGTAGGTTTCCACAGAGTGTAAGTCGGTTGCACACAACCCAATGAATTCATTTCATCACAGCTGCAAAAAAAATGTAGCCAGCACGGAATGTTGCACAAGAGTTAGTGTTGCTTCCAAGAAGCACCAGGCCCACCCATGCTCTCAGCTGCAAACCGCTTTAATTAATTTATCTGCATTACATTCTAGGAAACATAGAAAGAAAAAATATTGCAGCTGCTGTCGAAGGTATATTATACACTTCAAAGAAATGAACTGACACAACGCAAGATCGGCAGTTGATAAAAAACTGAAGAAAAGCAGCATAAAAAGTAGGACACCCCCCCACAAAAAATTCCGCTGTTCGACAGTGGAATTTGCTGCCAAGGAGTGTGGTGGAGTCTCCTTCTTTGGAGATCTTTAAGCAGAGGCTTGACAGCCATCTGTCAAGAATGCTTTGATGGTGTTTCCTGCTTGGCAGGGGGTTGGACTGGATGGCCCTTGTGGTCTCTTCCAACTCTATGATTCTATGATTCTATGAAACCAAAAACCCACCACTGCAGTGTATCACATATCCAAAACATGTCCACCAAGCAGGTAAGCAGGTTATTCATTCTCTCAGGATGGATGAGTTAAAAACAAATTACAAAATTTATACATAAACATTCAAATGTATTTTACTGTTTTAGATATATATCACATGAAAAGGAAAGGAGAGTCTACATCAAACAAAACTTATTGTATAGTGGTAACAGAGGTTCATAGAATCAGAGTTGGAAGGGACCCTGAGGATCATCTAGTCCAGGGGTCAGCAACCTTTTTCAGCCATGGGCCGGTTCACCGTCCCTCAGACCATGTGGTGGGCAGGACTATATTTTGAAAAAAATAATGAATGAATTCCTATGCCCCACAAATAACCCAGAGATGCATTTTTAATAAAAGGGCACATTCTACTCATGTAAAAACATGCTAATTCCCAGACTGTCTGCGGGTCGGATTGAGAAGGCGATTGGGCCGCATCCGGCCCACAGGCCTTAGGTTGCCTACCCCTGATCTAGTCCAACTAGATGTAGGAATATGCAACTGTCCCATACAGGGATTGAACCTGCAACCTTGGTGTTACCCTCACCACACTCTAACCAGTTACAGATATCTGAAGAAGTGTGCATGCACACGGAAGCTCATACCAAGAACAAACTTAGTTGGTCTCTAAGGTGCTACTGGAAGGAATCTTTTATTTTGTTCACACTCTAACCAGCTGAGCTATGCTGATATTGTTCTTCAATATTAGCAAATGTTATAAACTCAGAGCACCCCACAGTAAACATATCTTTCTTAATCTGACCCTGTACCATAGGACCCAACTCCTAGGGGCCGAGGGTTCCGTCCCCACCAAAAATATTTGAAGGGCCCGTGCCCCCCCCGGTTGATGGGCATTGCCATTCAAATGTTGTGTCTGCACTGTGCCATGTGATTGATTATGTGGGGCGGGGTTTACCTGGGGCCCACCCCAATATTTTATTTTGTTCAGTATTTTTATTCAACCCTGCTCCGTATAACCCTCAGCTTGTTTGTTAATTTTTCTAACAGCACATTGCCCAGTCCCATACTGTTTGGTACCAATTTGAGAGTGTAGCGCCTGAGATATATTTCCAATGCCTAACTATGGGCTTATCCACACTTACCTTTTGCCCAGATCTGCGCTTAGAAGCTCCACATCAGAGCGTTTTGTTTTTGCCCCTCTGCTTCTGCCAAAAACCTGCTCTTTAGCGTTCCATCAGAACAAACTTCAAGTTGGGTTTTCCCTTTGCTCCGATTGAGCTTTAAAGAGTGTGTTTTCGTGGGGAAAGCCCCGGGAGCAAAAAATAAAGGGTGCTTGGACATGTAGCTTTTAAGTGGGACTCGGGTGGCACTGTGGGTTAACCACAGAGCCCAGGGCTTGCCGATCAGAAGGTCGGTGGTTCGAATCCCCGCGACAGGGTGAGCTCCGTTGTTCGGTCCCTGCTCCTGCCCACCTAGCAGTTCGAAAGCACGTCAAAGTGCAAGTAGATAAAATAGGTACCGCTGCAGCGGGAAGGTAAACGGCGTTTCGGAAGCTGTACGCCGGCTCCCTCGGCCAGTAAAGCGAGATGAGTGCCGCAACCCCAGAGTCGGTCACAACTGGACCTAATGGTCAGGGGTCCCTTTACCTTTACGTCTGGAAAGAGCAGAGGAAAACTAAAATGAAACGTCTGGAAACTGGGTGTCAGCATTACCTTCTGTTGTCTTTTTCTAGGTCCTGGGTTGCATGTACAGTCATACCTTGGTTTACGGCTGCTTCAGGTTGCGCAATTTCGGGTTGCACACCGCGCCGAACCCGGAAGTAACAGAACTCGTTACTTCCGGGTTTCGGCGCTTCGCGCATGCGCAGAAGCACTAAATTGCGCTTTGCGCATGCGCAGAAGTGCCGAATTGCTGTCCTATAACGCTTCTTGCAGCTTGTAACAGATGTCCAGTATGCTCCTTACTTACTCAATGAAACCAACTGTGGTTCAATCTGTCGCTTTGTTGTTTCATTCATTTCGGTGAAAACAGATAACCCAAATGCTTTCACCTTTAGGCAATCCCACCATGCATGGAAATAAGTAACAAGTGTGGCATCCTCACTAACAGTTTGGTGAGGATCCTGGGCGAATCACTGCGAACCTTCTAGGGGGCCAAACTCCACTGATGTATTAATTTCAAAACCCATTCCTGGTTCCTCACTGAAACCGAATTGAAAGGAGGCTTCACCCAGAGTTTGCTCCATTGATCTGACTCCATTTCTTGTTCCCATTGATATTTAAAAAGAATCTTAAGAACCTGCAAAGGACCTTCACAAGATTCTACGATATTTTATATGTTGCACCCTCCTCCACTTCATTATCAGATATTGTTATTTCTTTTTCCACAGAAAGGAAGAGTTGTCTACTGGCTGCTTTTTTGTGTGTGGAAAAAAACAGCCAGATTTGTCGGAGTTTTACAAAGCCTGCAAAAGGATTGCCTCACAGGCTGTGCAAACAAGGTGTTGGAAAATGACAGGGCCTGACTGGCCGAAGCAGGGGGGGAACCCTACAGCGGTGTGCGGCTGAAGGAAGAACACAGATATCTTAAGCAAGAGGTGAGTGGTGCAAGAGGGAGATGGCTTGAGGAGGATCAAAGGTTTTGCAACTAGGGTGGGTGGGAGCAGGGATCTGGACAGGGAGTATAAGAAGAGGGGCTGTCACAGGGCTCACCATCACACCTTGGCTCATCCTAGCTCTCTCGTTGATCACCGACTGAGGTAAGCTGGAGAAGAACGGGAGGCCTTCTTGTACTATTTTCAGGTTTTAGCTCTTGCATTGGATGTGTGGTGCTAAATCTTTTTGAGAGTAGCAGCTTGGGCAGGGATGGAAAACATCTCTCTCTCTCTCTCTCTCTCTCTCTCTCTCTCTCTCTCTGTGTGTGTGTGTGTGTGTGTGTGTGTGTGTGTATACCAGATGCTGTGGGACACCAACTCCCAGTCCTCCCTGCAGCAATAGTTAAAGGTAAAGGTAAAGGGACCCCTGACCATTAGGTCCAGTCGTGACCGACTCTGGGGTTGCGGCGCTCATCTCGCTTCACTGGCCGAGAGCCGGCGTACAGCTTCCAGGTCATGTGGCCAGCATGACAAAGCCGCTTCTGGCGAACCAGAGCAGCGCATGGAAATGCCGTTTACCTTCCTGCCGGAGCAGTACCTGTTTATCTACTTGCACTTTGACGTGCTTTCGAACTGCTAGGTGAGCAGGAGCAGGGACCGAGCAATAGCTAGAGAGGAATATTTCTCCTAGATGGACATGGTGATGTTGATGGGCTCTATCTCCCATCATTCCTGACCATTGGCTAGGCTGGCTGGTACTGATGGGAGGTGAGCCCACCTGGAGGGCATCATACTAGCTACCCTGGCTCTAAGGCAAGTCTCCCCAACCTATTTCTCGCCAGCTGTTTGGCATGACAACTCCCCTCAGACCTAACACGGTGACCAATGGCCAGGGATGATGGGAGCTGAAGTCCAAAACAACAGGAGGACACCTGGTTGAGTTCGGCTGTCTTAGAGCTGTCTTAGAGCAGAGGCAGTCATTTGGGTGCTCTCCAGATGTTGCTGAACTCCAACACTCATACAACCTTGACCATTGACCACTGGAATTGGGAGTCTTAACAGCATCTGGAGGTTCACCAAATTGACTCTGCTTGCTCTATGGCAGCCTTTCTCCAACCTGGCACCTTCTAAGTGTTTTGGACAACAACTTCCATCTTCCCTGATATCATGGCCCTTGGCCAGAGCTGATGGGAGGGAGCTGGATTCCAAAACATCTGGAGGGCAGAACGGCTGTCCTAAAAGGATTCAGATGGACACCTAGCAGCTGGTGCGAAGAGGTTATGCTCTCCTGATTACGTTTCCTTACTAAGCTAGCATTCTCTGTATTCTCTTGTCTTGAGCAGATTCTTTGCAAGTGTAGGAGATAGTAGAAGCTAATGCTGGTGGCAGCAAAGGGGGAAGAGAGGAGTGTGAGATGCTTTGCCTCGTGACCCAAATATCTTAGCTCAGGTGTGGGCAACCTGCTGCTCTCCAGAGGTTGATGAACTAGAACTCCCCATTATCCCTGCCCATCAGCCGTGCTTGCTTTTGGATCTGGGTTGGACTCCGAAAACATCTGGAGGGATAAGGGTTCCCTACACCTGATTAGCTGATCTTGGAAACTTGACACTTTCAATTTGAGAGGGTGTGTGTGTGTGTGTGTGTGTGTGTGTGTGTGTGTGAACAAAATGGCTGGACTCAGCTTTGGTGTGAATTCAGAAATAAGGGTGCGCCTACCAGGGGTGGCAAAACGGGTGTTCTCCAGATGTTGAGAGAGACACCCCAACACCCGTGTTTTTATTTCCATTCCTCTTACTATGACACCCCAAAATTTCATTATTTTAAGACAAGCCCACAATATAAATGGCATGTCTCCATTAGAGACTTCAGTAATTAAGCAGCGTTTAATGAACAAGTTAAATAAGATTCAAATAAAATTATGTAGGACTCTATTCCTGATCCAGCAGGGCTCCTCTTGTGTTTGTATGAGTGAAGGGGGTCTCTCGTCTTCATGGCCTGACTGTGGGCTTCCTGGTGGAATCTGATAGGTCTCTTCTTATGTCTATCTAGGTTGCCAACAGAAAACCTTCAAAATGTCCAAGTCCAAGACTCAGATGCAAGTCCTGGCTGATCAGCTGATCGCCATCTTCCACAAGTATTCTGGGGAGTCTGACACCCTCGACAAACAGGAGTTCAAGAAGATGATCCTTGAGCAGTTTCCCGACTGTGTTGAGGTGAGGTGCAGAGAAGAAGGGCAGGGGCAATGGCTGGGCACTTAAAGTCCTAGCTGGCACATTGGCATTAATGTGCAGGGTATGTTAAGATGGTGAGGGGCTAGCGTCTCCCCAGGACAGTGTTTTGAAGCATGTTCAGATGAAAGCAAAGTTTACTTAGGGATGAGTGGATATGTCCATTTCAGTTCCTCTCATGTCCTCCTTTCCCAATCTGAAATTCAGTTCTCCATCCAGCTTTTAAAAAGCATTCTCCTGATATCTACCAATAAACACATTTTAAAATGCATTTTTGCAGAATACACACATATTTTATTTTATTTTTTGCAAAGCAATCTTCCCTGTTAGAATGCATTTTTCCCCATGTTACTGTAGTTTAATGCATATATTTTTATATACTTGCACCTATTACTTGGCTGGAGAAATGCATTGCCAAATCAAGAGAACAGGATTTCAAGTGATGCCTGGGTTCTGAGTTGCGGACTGCTTGGGAAAGTGCTGGTTTGGTAGATTTGCCTTAAAATGTGAATTGGATCAAATTTCTCCCCCTTTCCTAAGAGAGAGAGAGAGAGAGAGAGAGGGAGAGAGAGAGAGGGAGAGAGAGAGAGAGGGAGAGAGAGAGAGGGAGAGAGCATACTCATACACACACGGCTCCATCTCTGCTCACTCATCTTACCAAACCCTCACAGCTTCTTCCACCCCAACAGGGAAGGTGCAAGAGATAGGGGAGTTCAGGCTTACTAAACCTACTAAATGTGGAGCATGTCGACATTCTACATTTTGCTTTATATAGGAAGATAGATATGGGGAAGTTGCAGGAGGTGGGGGGGGTTCAGGACCCCTCAACCACCTCAAAACAATACCTCTGAGAAGAGTCTGGCTTCTGGATCATGCCAAAAGCCTGTCTAGTCTTAGAATCCTTTTCTCAAATACGCCTATGGGAAGGAAGCCTGAAAGCAGGATGCGAGTCTGGTTCTGAGTTAAATACCCACCGATGTTACTCTGTGTTAATTTAGTTCTGAACTACAAGTTCCATCCATCTCAGTAAGGTTGGTCAATGGCCAGGGAGGATGGCATTAGCTCATTTTCTCCTGCCAATGTGAACCAATGGCTTCAAGTTACAAGAAAGGAGATTCCGACTAAACAGAAGGAAGAACTTTCTGAGAGCAAAGCTGTTTGACAGTGGAACGGTCTCCCTTGGGAGGTTGTGGACTCTCCTTCCTTGGAGGTTTTGAAGCAGAGGTTGGATGGCCACCTGGGTGCTTTAGCTGAGATTCCTGCATTGCAGGGGGGTTGGACTAGATGACCCTTGGGGTCCCTTCCAACTCTACAATTCTACGATTCTAGTCTAATAGTGCCAGGAGGGCCACAGTTTTGTTTTCTGACGGTCCAATAGCAATAAACTTCTACTCTCCATCCCTGCAGTGCCCACGTAAGAAACAAGGGAAGGAACAACTCTTTAATGAGCTGGATGCAAACAAGGACAACGTAGTGAATTTTGAGGAATGGACCCGCCTGGTTGGAAGATTCCTCAGTTGCTCCCATGAAAAGTTCCACCACCAGCATGGCGGGCAGCAGCAGCAGCAGCAACAACAACAGTGAGAAGCAAACCCAGCAAATCCTTCGGGAGATGGTGCTCAGGGGCATGTGGGATGCCAACCTTCTCAACACCCACCCCCCTCCTTCCTACATTCTCTAGCTAGGAATGGAAACTTTTGACAATAAAATAAGAAATAAATATTTTACTTCGAAATCCTCAGACGTGTCATTCCTTCCCAACTTCGGCAAGCTGTTGTCAAATGGGCTTTTCTGGAGGGCGGTTCAAGCTCTTCTGTGGGAGAGGACAAGAGAGTTGCGTTTTCTTTTTTTTCAAAAAACTTATTGGTTTTACAATTTTAAAAGCACAAACATACATAGTGGTTAAATTTTCATACTTCCCCCCTCTCACCGTGGGAAGCCAAGATCCATCCTCCCCTCACACAGGGGTAAACATATTCATTGCACATTTAACCTTACTGATATTTTCACTAACATTGCTTAGGCCTGGCCCAAATCTGTGGGCCAGAAAATTCTATCTTTCTCCTTTCGGATGACTTCCTCAAGTCCCCCTCTGTTGAATTCATTTTAAATCCTCTTTAACAGATTGGTACATCTATTTTTATAACATCTTGAAAACATAAAATAAAGATACATTTCCTAAAATTAAACCTGAGCCTACTGGTACTTCTGCTCCTTCCCTAGATTCTTATCATCTGCACTCTATATTATATTCATTTTTTAAAAAAGAAAATACCAATTAATCCTTCCCCCCTTCCTCCCTTTGGTTTCAGAGTTTTTAGCTATATTTTTCCCTTTTACTAATCATTTTAAAATAATAATCATTGATAATCCCTATGCCAGACACCATATCCTTATATCATCCTCCTTAAAGCCAGAAAAAATCATCCAGTTCAAATATAGTTCTTATTCAGCCCACAGCCTCCCTTACCGAGAGTTGCGTTTTCACCCACCTTATAAGTTCATTCATAGAATCAGAGTTGTCACGTTCTGGTCTACGGGTGAGCAAAGTCCTGGCAGAGGACGTCAGGACCCGGGGGCAAGATGGCGAGGTGGGAGCAGAAATATGAGTCCAGAAACCCGGGGTCCGAGGGTCAGGGAGCAGAAAGTCACAAAGTCAAAGGTGGGGGGGGGGGCGAGAGGCAAGGAGTCCAGAAGACGAGGTCCGGGGATCGGGAAGCACGAGTCAGGAAACAAGAGGCAAGACGCAGCAAGGCAGAAAGCGCGTTGCAAACATTAAAATACATTAACACATCACAGATTAAAAACTTCCCTGAACAGGGCTGCCTTCAGGTGTTTTCTAAATGTCATGTAATTGTTGATCCTTTTAACCTCTGCTGGGAGGGTGTTCCACAGGGCGGGTGCCACTACCGAGAAGGCCCTCTGCCTGGTTCCCTGTAGCTTTGCTTCTTGTAGTGAGGGAACCGCCAGAAGGCCCTCGGAGCTGGACCTCAGTGTCCGGGCTGAACGATGGGGGTGGAGACGCTCCTTCAGGTATACAGGACCGAGGCCGTTTAGGGCTTTAAAGGTCAACACCAACACTTTGAATTGTGTTCGGAAACGTACTGGGAGCCAATGTAGATTTCTAGGGACCGGTGTTATGTGGTCCCTGTGGCCACTCCCAGTCACCAGTCTAGCTTCCGCATTCTGGATTAATTGCAGTTTCCGGGTCACCTTCAAAGGTAGCCCCACAGAGAGCGCATTGCAGTAGTCCAAGTGGGAGATAACTAGAGCATGCACCACTCTGACAAGACAGTCTGCGGGCAGGTAGGGTCTCAGCCTGCGTACCAGATGGAGCTGGTAGACAGCTGCCCTGGACACAGAATTAACCTGCGCCTCCATGGACAGCTGTGAGTCCAAAATGACTCCCAGGCTGCGCACCTGGTCCTTCAGGGGCACAATTACCCCACTCAGGACCAGGGAATCCCCCACACCCGCCCGCCCCCTGTCCCCCAAAAACAGTACTTCTGTTTTGTCAGGATTCAACCTCAATCTGTTAGCCGCCATCCATCCTCCAACCGCCTCCAGGCGGTTACAATACAATACAATTACAATAAAGTATAAAAGAAAGAAAAAACTGTTAATTAAAATACAGGTTAAAATACAATTTAAAATTTAAAATGCCGCTTCATTTTTTGCCCATAATCAAAACCATAAGGGGAGGAAACATCAGACTGAGTCCAACCCGAAGGCCAGGCGGAACAGCTCTGTCTTGCAGGCCCTGCGGAAACATGTCAAATCCCGCAGGGCCCTGGTCTCTTGTGACAGAGCATTCCACCAAGTTGGGGCCAGTACTGAAAAGGCCCTGGCCCTAGTTGAAACCAGTCTAACAACCTTGTGGCTCGGGACCTCCAAAATGTTGTTATTTGTGGACCTTAAGGTCCTCTGCGGGGCATACCAGGGGAGGCGGTCCTGTAGAGGCGGTCTCATAGAGTTTGCTGGGGAAGGGTACCTATACCCAGAAGCACCCCCTGCTGCGGTGGTTGCATCTTAGGACCTGGGAGACCAGAGTTCAAATTTCCACCTAGCCATATACAGTATCTTTATGGGTGTGACATTGGACTGTTTCACTGTCTCTCAGCCGAACCCAGCATGCATGGGTGGTTGTCAGGATGTAACTAGGAGGGGAAGAACCATGCATGGCCATCTTGAGCTTAAGAGCCAAAGGCAGATGGGACCAACTAATTCTAAGACTTCCCCATACTTCTCCTCTCTGCTGAGTTCAGTGGGGCTGGTGCCCATTGCGACCAATGGGGCCAGCAGCAAGTGTAGGCTAAGCCAAATAATCCTAGCTTAAATCCCCAAAGTTTAAACCAGGCATAGGCAAACTCAGCCCTCCAGATGTTTTGGGACTACAATTCCCATCATCCCTGACCACTGGTCCTACTAGCTAGGGATCATGGGAGTTGTAGGCCAAAAACATCTGGAGGGCCGAGTTTGCCTATGCCTGGTTTAACCCCCCCAGTCTTCCTGATGCCATCTGGGTGTGAACTTGGGCTACTCACCTTCTCTCAGCCTAACCTAACCTGCAGGGTGTGTTTGTGTGTTTCTCAGGATATAACAGGGAGTGGGGGGGAACCATGTGTGGCCGCCTTGAGCTGCTTGGAAGAAAAAACGGGACACATATGCATTAATAGGGAGACCAACTAAGGGCTCGTCCAAACATCTAGGCTCTGTGTCCAAGTGTTTCTGTTTGTTTGTTTGCCTTTTGCTCCAGTGAATCCGAGCAAACGATAATCCAAGGAAAACCCGAATTGCTGTTTGTTCCAATTGAGCGTTAAAGAGCGGGCTTTCCTGGCGAAAGCTTCAGGGTGGGGGGTGAGAAGCGCGCAGACACAGAGATTTAAAGTGCAGGCCCAGAAAGGGAGTGGTAAAAGATAAGTTTGGATGAGCCCTATGTCTAGTTTTGTCCCCACCCTCCTCTTCCCTACTGAGTTATTCAAGAGGCAACACTAGTGGGGTAGGAGAGCTGCTGGGGAAAAAACAACACCTGACAACCAATATGTTTCAGATAGCACATGGGTAAAGGGACCCCTGACTGTTAAGTCCAGTCGCGGACGACTCTGGGGTTGTGGCGCTCATCTCGCTTTACTGGCCGAGGGAGCTGGCGTTTGTCCGCAGACAGCTTCTGGGTCAGGTAGGACAGGACACAAATTTTCATGGCCCTCTACGGGCTATGGTGGCTCAGTTAACTCGATTCTGACCAAACCAAGCTTCCTAGAGCACATCAGGCATGTATATATATATTGTGTACTGTAATCATAAGATTGCTGTATGATTTAAAATGTTGTATAATTTTGCAAGGGAGCATGGCTGTGAGCATGAAGGGACAGGGGGCATTTGGATTTGCTACTAAACTAAGGTTACCAGATTTTTTTCAATGAATCCGGGGACACTTTTCAACTTCCTACTAAATAGACAGATTTTGTCACGGGACTCATTTGTAAATCCGGGGACTGTCCCCGGGAAACGGGGACGTCTGGACATGACACGAAAGGAAAAAGAGACTAGGGACTCAGCTACATTAGTGGGGGGGGGGGGCAATATGATAACTGCATTATAACACTGTGACACCAGATGGCGCTGTAGAGCTGAAATCAGAACTCTTATGAAATTTTTCCATTGTGAGCTTTAAAACAGTTCCCCCCCCCCAGAGCATTTTCAGAGCGTATTCTATAGCTGTGTAAATGCAGCCTTCAAAGGAGGAGGGGGAAAGGCAAGCTCAGACGCTTGTTCTTTTGTTATAGACTCCTTTTAGTGACCAGCTTGAATGGAAATAGTTAGAGGACAGGAGGGGTCAGAAATTGCTGGTCTCTTAGCTGGCGCTGTGGGTTAAACCACAGAGCCTAGGGCTTGCCGATCGGAAGGTCAGCGGTTCGAATCCCCGCGACGGGGTGAGCTGCCATTGCTCGGTCCCAGCTCCTGCCAACCTAGCAGTTCAAAAGCACGTCAAAGTGCAAGTAGATAAATAGGTACTGTTCTGGCGGGGAGGTAAATGGCGTTTCCTTGCGCTGCCCTGGTTCGCCAGAAGCGGCTTAGTCATGCTGGCCACATGACCCGGAAACTGTACGCTGGCTCCCTTGGCCAATAATGCGAGATGAGTGCCGCAACCCCAGAGTCGGTCACGACAGGACCTAATGGTCAGGGGTCCCTTTAGCTGAGCTGACAGAGTCACTGAAGTCTCTCATCTCCTTTTACTGTAGTCAGATGGAATGAGTGTTTTCAGAGGGCACTTGAGGAAGAAGCCTGATGGAGCTGGTCTCTCAGCACAGACAAAGGAGAGGCAGTGCCATTTTACTGCTGTCTCTCCCATTGCATTTGCTTCCAGTTTGGGCGGGTATTTGGGCCAAGGAAGGGGCTTCCAGCTGCTGACCGCTTAGTCTAAAAACTGCCACCTCGTGCAATAAGGAAAAATCAGTTCGACAAACAAACCCACCCAACTTCTCTTGCCGAACCCAAGAGGGCAAAGAAAAACGAGCTGGGCAAAAACAAGAGGGACAAAATCAGTTTGGGGGAATGGATGACAACTTGCCTGGAAAACTCATTGCTTTCACCTTCAAAGAAAGAACCTTGGGAACTGTAGTTTGCTAAGCGTGCAGAAGGTTGTTGGGAGAACCTTTTCCCCTTACAGAGCTACAATTCCCAGACTGGTTTTATGCCTCAGTTTAACAGTCAATCCATCTTCCCATGGAACTCTGGGAATTGCACTCTGGGAGGGGTCCTCTTAACAACTCTCAGCACCCTTGACAAACTACAGTTCCCAGGATTCTTTTGGGGGAAGCCATGACTCCTTAAAGTGGTATGATACTGCTTTTAATGTACAGTGCAAATGGAGACCTATTTAGCATTTGTGTCTTTCGCTTTTAATTAAGGTCATGCTTATTTTATCTTACTAAACCGTTTCTAGTTTTTTGCATAGAGAGGCCAACAAATGTTAATAATTATGATGTCTGGCATCCGTTCCTGCTGTGGCTGTAGAGACCGATGCGGAAGAGACAGGTTGTTATTTACTGAGCTGAATCCTAGAACAATAGGATCCAAAATGCAGCAGTCTGATTGGTCCTAGAACAATAGGATCCAGAATGCAGCAGTCTGATTGGTCCTAGAACAATAGGATCCAGAATGCAGCAGTCTGATTGGTCCGCAGGAGCCACCCAATCCAGCTCCATGAGGAAGTGAATCAGTGACCTGATTGGCCTGCAAGAGCAGCCAGTCAGGCTCCTGGATGAAGTGAAGCCGCAACCTGATTGGCCTACAGGAGTAGCCTGGAATTATTAGCCAATCACGTAGGGCCCATTGTGTAAATAATGTATATATAGCAGATGTTTTGGGGAAAGATTCATTCCTTGCTACTATGAGCTGAATAAAGAGCATGAAATCCACACTTGACTCTGAGTATATTTCACATGTTTTACTGAAGCTGGGGCAGATGAAGGCATCTGGTTGTGCTATTGCAGATGTACGAAGGCATTTTCTCTCTCTGAGCTTTTCCCAGCAGTCGTTTCTCCTCTGGTCACTGCTATCGATACATGACTTGACTGCCTGTCTCCAGACACTGCACTTATCTGCAAGGGGTTCCCACATGGCAGGGTGGATGTTGCCAGCCTTCATGTCATGTTTGCAGACAGCTTTGTGGCACAGCGTTGGCCTGCTAATAATAATAATAATAATAATAATAATAATAATAATAACACTTGGTTTTGAATGAATGAATCTTTATTTGCACCAGCCATCGGCCATAGCAATAAAACAACAATACAATATACAAATAAAACGTCAATTATATAAAATAGAATTAAGGGTTTTGAATCAATAGTCAAATAGTGGGGGGGAAATGACACTTGGTTCTAGCCTGGCCTCTTCCTCTCGATTCTGTGCTGGGCTGCTCTTTCTAAACTTTCCTGTTAAGAAACTGGTCGAAACTTGAGACACTTCCAGCAGCAACACTACCCCCCTCCCCGATCGATTGCCTCCTTGCCTCTTGTGAAACGGGTTACTCAAGATATCTTGCCTTTGTGTTTTGACACACAAGGGCTGGCAGAGAACATCCCGTCTCCCTGGGAAGAAAGAGGTGAGGCCACGAAACTTTGTCCGAACGGGACGGTGCAGAGCTTCGAGTAAGGCACCACTCATGCCATTGGGCCAGTGTGGTGTAGTGGTTAAGAGCGGTAGACTCGTAATCTGGTGAACCAGGTTCGTTTCCCTGTTCCTCCACATGCAGCTGCTGGGTGACCTTGGGCTAGTCCCACTTCTCTGAAGTCTCTCAGCCCCACTCACCTCACAGAGTTTGTGGGGGGGGGGGGAGGAAGGGAAAGGAGAATGTGAGCCGCTTTGAGACTCCTTCGGGTAGTGATAAAGCGGGATATCAAATCCAAACTCTTCTTCTTGCTTGGTATTGTCTCAGCATTGACTGGCGGCCGGTCTCTAGGGATTCAGGCAGGGTGTTTGTGTTTCCCAGCACTGCCTGGAGATGCCAGGGATTGAAGTTGGGCTTCTTGCAGGTGCTCTACCGCTGAGCCACAGCCCTCCCTCCAAAAATACAGACCCCAGCCTTCATCATTCTGAATGAAGAACTGATTTGCATAGGAGCATAGGCATCTGCCACCATACCTTAAATCAGGGGTTGGCACTTTTTTGTTTTGCCCCCGTCAAAGGTTGCAATCTGTTGGGGAGGGGTGCATGACAGAGGAGGGCGGGGCAAATACCCTCAGGGCCGTCTTTACCCGGGGGTGCAAGGGGTGCGGGGCACCCGGGTGCCGAATTCTGGGGGGCGGCAAATGTATACCTGCTGTATACCAGTCCCTCTCGATCGGCGGCAGTGAAAAGCAATGGAGCGAAAATCCGCCCCCCTCCTCCGTCGCTCTGTTACTCCGTAGCATCAAATATTCCCGACGAGACAGGAAACAAAAGCAGTTTTTCCTGCTGTGTAGTTGCCCCCTCCCAAAAAGCTCAACAACTTTGAGTTCACCCCCCTAAAAAAGGTCAACAACTTTGGCTTCCCCCCTCCTCAATAATAGTTAATTTGGGGGCAGCTAAACTAAATTTGGGGGCACTGGGGGGATCTTTGCACCCCGGTGGCACATATGCTAAAGACGGCCCTGAATACCTGTTGTGGGTGGGGCCAGAATCAGAGGCCATTTGCCTTTTTCTCTCACCCCCCCATTCCCTGCATCCACTTTTCTCTCTCATCCTGCCACCTGCATGTTAGTCATAGCCGCTCCCCCTTCTAAGATGATACAGCCTTCGAAGTTGATACAATAATCTTATAATTATGCAGCAATCATAATAAAGGATGCAATGCAACGATTGCTGCAGATCTCTGTGTGTTGCCTTTCTCAGGCTTCCTCAAACTCAGCCCTCCAGATGTTTTTGACCTACAGCTCCCATGATCCCTAGCTAGCAGGACCAGTGGTCAGGGATGATGGGAATTGTAGTCTCAAAACATCTGGAGGGCCGAGTTTGAGGAAGCCTGAGTAGATAGTCTATTTTCTGTGCACACATACGGGCAAATGATTTGGCGGGCTCCCCAATATGTTTTTTTCTGCAACGTTTCATTGTGCATAACAGAGCTTGCTCACAATTCTCTGGAAACTGAAGCACCTCATGTTCTCGGTGTTCCTAAACGCTGCGCTTTGGAGCCTACAGAATGACACCTCTGGAGTGTTCTTCCCCTGTGCCGTCTCTTGAGCCACCTGAGGAGCCAATTGTCAGTGGCTGACTCCCCTCCTTTTTACTCTGATTGGCTCTGAAGGGCCAGAAGACTTCTTCGCAGTGGCCCCAAAGCTCCCCTTTCATGCTGACTGGATGCAGGAGACAGAAATAGCAACAGGTCTTCATCCCGCTGTGACCCCAGACCACTAACCTTCTGCTCCTGCCTTAAATGAAGTGGCTGCAGTGTGAGGGGGTGACTTCTTGGTTCCCCCTCCCTTCTGTTGGTTTTCCAGCTTCTTCCTTTACAGCACAATCCCGTCTGTATTTAATACAAATCAGGGTTTGTCATTGTGCATCTGCACTTGGTTCACAGTCACGCTGCATGATGGGCTTTATAATCTTACAGCTGCTGTTTGGATTGTTGGTATGGTTCGTTGGAAGCCATAGTCCAGGTGGCTGTTGTGGGTTCTGTCTGGCGGCGGCACGGACATCAGCGAACACAACTCCCGTATTTTTCGCTCTATAAGGCGCACCTGACCATAGGACGCACCTAGTTTTTAGAGGGGAAAAGCCTAAATTTTTTGAGGATCAGCTCAAATTTCTGTAGCTTCTTTTGCAAAGGAGAAAAGCCCAATTTTTTGAGGATCAGCTCAAAGTTGTTGAGCTTACTTTGCAAAGGGGAAAAACCCTGTTTTATGGGGTTTAACTCACAGTTCTGCAGCTTCAGGAAGCCATTTCTACAGTTTCCAGACAGATAATCTAATCAGCCAGTCACATGTCGCTGGGGAAACAGCCTCCCTCTGCAAGGGGATGGGCTGGAATCTCTCTCTCTCTCTCTCTCTCTCTCTCTCTCTCTCTCTCTCTCTCTCTTTTAAAAAAAGCATGATCTGCTTTTGCCCCTGGGCAGTTCAGCTCCAGGGACCACACATTCGCTCCATAATACGCACAGACATCCCCCCTTACTTTTTAGGAGGAAAAAAGTGCGTCTTATGGAGCTAACAATACGGTAAATAGAACTCCCATGTTCAGATATTATATTGCTGAAAACTCAGTTCTGGGAGGCAGACCATGGGGGTAAGGAAGCTGCTGTCTTCAGGCCCTGCATGTGAGTTCCTTGGAGGCATCTTGTCAACCATGACTGGATCCCCAGGCTTTGTAGATTTGTGTGTGTGTTTGTGATCCAGCAGAGATCTTCTTATGTCCACTGCCAGGATTGTCCTCAGCGCTAGCTGATAATGTACGGAAGTTCTCCAAACTTGAACATCTAAATTAGCTGGAGTGGAGCTTGCTAGAGCCCGCATCATGTTACTGTGCGACCTTCACAGAAGCTAATTACACGTGGGCCCAACTGCAACAAACCATTGCATCATCAACACGCTACATAACCAATTGAATTTTTTTCTCCCCCAGAACAAACCCTTTCCAAACATGGGCAGACAATCAGTGCAGGTGACTTACAACAGCCAGTTATGTGGGGGGAATCAGACACACTCAGATACAAGCAAACATGGAGAATTTAAAAATGCCACTCTTTTTGACCCTTGCTCATTAGCACCGCACGATTCTATTCGGTGACCTTCAACAGGACTAGTGCATTGCACCTTGCTTGATTTGATTCTGATTTAGATTCAGCCACCTGACCGATTGACCACCTTTTGGAGCAAGCTACCTCCTCGGTGAGTATTTTTCTTTCCTACAGCCAGGGGGCTGATTCTCTTGGGATCTCTATTTGGTGGATACTGCAAATTTTATGACATTGCAGGTGCAACTGCCTGCACTGTGTGAGCTCTGGCCCTTGGTTCTCCTTGATAAACATTAGAGCCAAAATAGGTTAAGCAAGTCCTTTTTGAATAGGAGCTCAATGATCTTAAACACAAAACAATGCGGTCCCTTCCAACTCTACAATTCTATGGTTCTATGGTTGACGATAATGGAATTTGGAGACCAGCGACATTGCTGGTCGAATATATATTGCGGATGCAAGATCCGAGGTCAGACAAAGAATTGTGGATTCTGAGAGACAGCTGGACTGCTTGAGGTCCCCCGATTTCATTATAGCAGAAAACGAGAGATACGTTGCCGCCCCCGGCAGCGTATCTCTTCTTTCTTGAATCCAGAAACTCAAGAAGAGCCTTTACGCTTGCCCGAAGCTCGGCTCTGCCCTCGTCAGTTCTGCTGGATCCTTCGGAAAGATCCCATACGATCAGAGACTCTGCTCCTGCCCACTGGGGGAAGTAGGCAGCCCCGAGCATCTATTTTTTAGATGCCCTTTTTATGACAAGGCGCGCAGAGACATCATTGCCCCCCTATTGGAGAGGTTAGCTGACCTTCCAGATAAGACTAAACTAAATGCCCTTTTACTAGGCAAAGATCAAAAGATAACCCGGATGGTAGCCAGATTCTGCCCACAGATTTGCAGGCACAGTCTATCCTCCCAGAACAAACCAGTCAGCGGGGGAAACAGTCGCAGTGAGCCCCCAGGGCGATAGGGTCAATCTGTATGTGATTTGATGCAGAAAGCTCCGAAGCACAGTGGAGGTCAAACAGTTCTGGCTCCACACCCCCATTTACTTTGGAGGAGACACTGCTCAGCGGCTTTGTATGTAGAAGATCTCTTGTTCAGTCCCTGACCTCCCCAGAGTATTGAACTTGGTGTTGGGCTGTGGGTAGCAGCTCTTCTGTTTGGGAATGGAATGAAGACCTTGAGCAGAAGCTAGGAAAATGCAAGCTGGACCCTCCTCTTGGATATTTTTAGCCCCTTTCAAATTTTTAGACTGCTATATTCATTCTGCGTTTTAATCTCCTTTAGCTCTGTAAAGCACTTTTCAGATTTTAAATGCTGGTCTATGACCGTAATAAAGATTTGATTTGATTTGATATTGCGGATGGAACCTGAGTTTGGCCTTTGCTTCTCATGCTGTCTTTGAATTTAGACTGCTGCTGTAAGATGGCGATTTGGGGGGGGGTGCCCCCGTTATCTCTCAACTCCTCTGGCTGCTTACCAGCAGAAGCAGGGTGGCAAGAGATAGCTGCGTGTTCTGTCTGGCCTATCTTATTCCTCTTTAATCAGCTGAATTCCCTGAGGTGTCTCATTCTGCTTAACGGTAGCGCTGATCAGCAGAGACTTGATTTTATTGGAGGCTCTTCAAGTTTCCTTCCAAACCGGTAGCGCCTGTGGAGTTTGATTCTAGCATATCTGATGCAACGAGAGGTCTTTGGCAATAAAAGCTGGGATGTTGCGATCCTGGGGTTGACACAGAATACTTGGTGGGACAGTTAGACCAACCTCATAGGGAGCAAAATAACCGAGGGATGTATCCGAGTGGGTTGGGATGGGGGAGACGTTTGATTGATAGGTGAGCCACCTCATCCGCAGTTTCCAAAACCTCGTGGAGACATAGAGGGAGCCGTCCTTTGAAATGTACATTTCTCTGAATTTTGCAATGCGTTTCGCCAGTCAAGTTGTGCATACAAAAATCATAAGGTAAAGGTAAAGGGACCCCTGACCATTAGGTCCAGTTGTGTCCGACTCTGGGGTTGCGGCGCTCATCTCGCTTTATTGGCCGAGGGAGCCGGCGTACAGCTTCCGGGTCATGTGGCCAGCATGACTAAGCCGCTTCTGGCGAACCAGAGCAGTGCACGGAAACGCCATTTACCTTCCCGCCGGAGCGGTTCCTATTTATCTACTTGCACTTTGACGTGCTTTCGAACTGCTAGGTTGGCAGGGCAGGGACCGAGCAACGGGAGCTCACTCCATCGCAGGGATTCGAACCGCCGACCTTCTGATCAGCAAGCCCTAGGCTCTGTGGTTTAACCCACAGCGCCACCTGGGTCCCTTACAAAAATCATAGACTCGTCCAATTGCAGAGTTGGAAGGGACCATGAGGGTCATCTAGTCTAAACCCCTGCAAAGCGGGAATCTTTTTGCCCAAGCTAGGGCTCGAACCCACAACCCTGAAATTAAGAGTCTCACGCTCTACTAACTGAGCTATCTCGAACATACTAGGGCAATGTGTTGATTACAAAATAAAAGACACATATTCCTGAAAATAACATTCAATTTTTTTTATTTTGTGTTAAAAAAGAGAGGGAGTGTTCATCAAACCCCCAGTGGGCTCTACCATAACATTCTCTCCCCCCCCCCTCAAATTGGCTGTTGCTATTTAATCTTGTGTATGTCACTTGTAGGGGACGTGGGTGGCGCTGTGGGTTAAACCACAGAGCCTAGGGCGTGCTGATCAGAAGGTTGGCGGTTCGAATCCCCGCGACGGGGTGAGCTCCCGTTGTTTGGTCCCTGCTCCTGCCAACCTAGCAGTACGAAAGCACGTCAAAGTGCAAGTAGATAAATAGGTACCGCTCCGACGGGAAGGTAAACGGTGTTTCCGTGTGCTGCTCTGGTTTGCCAGAAGCGGCTTAGTCATGCTGGCCACATGACCTGGAAGCTGTACACTGGCTCCCTCGGCCAATAAAGCGAGATGAGTGCCGCAACCCCAGAGTCGTCCAAGACTGGACCTAATGGTCAGGGGTCCCTTTACCTTTACCTTATGTCACTTGTAAAAGGGAGTCCTTCGAGCACCCCACAATTGCCTGAAGCACCCTTGTTTCCCATAGCAAGAGACTTCAGCCAGGAGATAGAAGCAAAACAGCGGCCTGTAGGCCTGATCTTTGTTGCTGCAACAAGAATTCTCACTACCACAAAGACGAAGCTGCCAGAAGCCCCTGACAATGGTTACATCCATTTTTTTTTTTAAAAAAAGTTCCCCATAATACATTTCCAGAAGCATCATCACGACATCATAGATAAGTCACAGAAAAGGTGTGCTCTCAGGGAGAACCAGAGATCCAAGCATGCCCCGTCACTCAAGGTAAAGGTAAAGGGACCCCTGACCATTAGGTCCAGTCGTGACCGACTCTGGGGTTGCGGCGCTCATCTTGCTTTATTGGCCGAGGGAGCCGGCGTACAGCTTCCGGGTCATGTGGCCAGCATGACTAAGCCGCTTCTGGCGAACCAGAGCAGCGCACGGAAACGCCGTTTACCTTCCCGCCGGAGCGGTACCTACTTATCTACTTGCACTTTGACGTGCTTTCGAACTGCTAGGTGGGCAGGAGCTGGGACCGAGCAACGGGAGCTCACCCCGTCGCGGGGATTCGAACCACCGACCTTCTGATCAGCAAGCCCTAGGCTCTGTGGTTTAACCCACAGTGCCACCTGGGTCCCTCCGTCACTCAAATATGTAGCCAAACCCCGGTTGTTGAACGTAATCCGTTCCAGAAGCCCGTTTGACTTCCAAAACGTTCAGAAGCTCCTGCAGCCAATCGGAAGCCGCGTCGGACGTTCGGGTTCCAAATAACGTTCGCAAACCGGAACACTCACTTCCAGGTTTGCGGCGTTCGGAAGCCAAAACGTCTGACTCGCAAGGCGTTCGGAATCCAAGGTACACGACTGTACTCTGACAGAGGGCATGCCTGCCGGCTGTCATGCTAAGCAGCAACATGTCCAATGGCAACATTTTTGCTGCCGATCCCTATTATGGGCGATGGGTGAGGCTCATTCTACCCCAGAGCGAAAACTGGGGGAGGTTACAACAATGTCTTTCTTTGATCTTTGAAATGTCGGTGTTCGTGGTATAGTCCCCACCCCATGGCTCCAGTTCAGCTGAGCCCTGAGAGAGGGAAAAATGTCTGTACGCCCTAGTGAGTTTGGAGAACCGGGTGTGCCTTTCTCTCTGTGAAAGCTTGACAGCTGCGGCCTGATTTTTTCTTCTTCTTCAGCCACCCTCCTTAATATGCACTCAGTGGAATTGTGTGGGGAGTTGATGCTCACTCTGGAACCCCTCTGAAATTGTGGAGCCGCTGTAGGAATATTTCTGTTGAACCTGCAAAGCAAGTGAGAGGGGACATCGTGCCATAGCAGAACAAAATGATGATGATGATAGTAATAATAGCAATAATAATATTTATTTATTATTATATTGAAATATATTTCCCCCCCAAAATATAAACATACCACAAAAACAATTCCGAATCCAAATGTCGAGATCACTCTGAATCTCCTGACTCCCCCCATAACAATAATAAAATAATAATAATAATAATAATAATAATAATAATAATAATAATAATAATAAATTTATACCCTGCCCATCTGGCTGCTTCCAACGGAACATTAAAATGCAATAATCTATTAAACATTAAAAGCCTCCCTAAACAGGGCTGCCTTCAGATTTCTTCTAAAAATCTGGTAGTTGTTTTTCTCTTTGACATCTGGTGGGAGGGCGTTCCACAGGGCGGGTGTCACTACCGAGAAGGCCCTCTGCCTGGTTCCCTGTAACCTCACTTCTCGCAGGGAGGGAACCGCAAGAAGGCCCTCGGAGCTGGACCTCAGTGCCGGGCAGAACGATGGGGGTGGAGATGCTCCTTCAGGTATCCTTCAGGACCGAGGCCGTTTAGGGCTTTAAAGGCCAGCACCAACACTTTGAATTGTGCTCGGAAACGTACTGGGAGCCAATGTAGATCTTTCAAGACCGGTGTTATGTGGTCTCGGCGGCCGCTCTCAGTCACCAGTCTAGCTGCCGCATTCTGGATAAGTTGTAGTTTCCGGGTCACCTTCAAAGGTAGAGCGCATTGCAGTAATCCAAGGGAGAGATAACTTCCATCCCTTCCATGGGCTCTATTAATCCTATTTTCAACTGCATATCACTACTTCTTCAATAACAATATTCATATGCTGTCCATCTGACTGGGTTTCCCCAGCCACTCTGGACGGCTCCCAACAGAATAAAACATTAAACGTTAAAGACTTCCCTAAACAGGGCTGCCTTCAGATGTCTTCTAAAAGTCAGATAGTTGTTTATTTCCTTGACATCTGATGGGAGGGTGTTCCACAGGGTGGGTGCCACTACCGAGAAGGCCTGGTTTCCTGTAGCTTCACTTCTTGCAGTGAGGGAACCGCCAGAAGGCCCTCAGAGCTGGACTTCAGTGTCCGGGCTGAGGTATACTGGGTGGAGGTCATGTAGGGCTTTAAAGGTCAGCACCAACACTGAAAGCAAACCCTGCTTGCTAATGAACTACCGTACTCTCTAACACTTCTCCGATGAAAATAGGGACGTCAATCATCATCATCATCATACCCCGCCCATTTGACTGGGTTGCCCCAGCCACTCTGGACAAACTTCCAACATATATAAAAACATAATAAAACATTAAACATTAAAAACCTTCTCTATACGGGGCGGTCTTCTAGAGGCTGCCTAGTTACTTATCTACTTGGTTCGGGGGTCACATAACTCCATGCCCTCCAACATTTCTCTGATAAAAATAGGGACGTCCTAAGGGAAAACGGGACATTCTGGGATCAAATCTGAACCCGGGACGGCTTCTGTAAATCTGGGACTGTCCCTGAAAAACAGGGACACTTGGAGGATCTAAACTCCTAGTCACCCAACTTTAAGCTCCTGTTATTCGTTTGTAGCCTTGTCCATACTTGTCTCACACCTGATAATCAAAGGTATTGGTGGTAGATGTGTGTTGTTTGTGAGGAACAGCCACATGGGCCAAATCTGGGCTGAATGAGGCCTGTGGGCTGGTAGTTCCCCATCAATAATAATAATAATAATAATAATAATAATAATAATAATAATGATGATAATAATTTATTATTTGTACCCCGCCCATCTGGCTAGGTCCCCCCAGCCACTCTGGGCGGCCTCCAACAGATATTAAAATACATTAAAATATCACAGGTTTAAAACTTCCCTAAACAGGGCTGCCTTGAGGTATTTTCTGAATGTCAGATAGTTGTTTATCTCTTTGACCTCTGCTGGGAGGGTGTTCCACAGGGCGGGCGCCACTACCGAGAAGGCCCTCTGCCTGGTTCCCTGTAGCTTTGCTTCTTGCAGGGAGGGAACCGCCAGAAGGCCCTCGGCACTGGACCTCAGTGTCCCGGCTGAATAATGGGAGTGGAGACGCTCCTTCAGGTATACAGGACCGAGGCCGTTTAGGGCTTTAAAAGTCAGCACCAACACTTTGAATTGTGCTCAGAAACGTAGTGGGAGCCAATGTAGATCTCTCAGGACCGGTGTTATGTGGTCCCGGCGGCCACTCCCAGTCACCAGTCTAGCTGCCGCATTCTGGATTAATTGCAGTTTCCGGGTCACCTTCAAAGGTAGCCCCACGTAGAGCGCATTGCAGTAGTCCAAGCAGGAGATAACTAGAGCATGCACCACTCTGGCAAGACAGTCAATGCAATGATAACAAGGTTACTCTGGGAGTTTTGCTGGGGTAATGAAAAGAGGCCAGAATTTGGCTGAGGACCCTCCGGCCTTCCTCCTACTTAGCCTCCTACGATATACACACAGAGCAAACTTGTTTAAGAGGAAACAGACTGCAGATTCCTCAGCATAGTGTTGCATCCTTGCACAATTTCCTCAAGCTGGGTTTTCCCCTGATGGTGCAAGCTGGTTTTAAAGCAAAAAAACCACCAGTTTTAACACGTTTTTCTTATAATAATAATAAATCAGTTGTGTGGGGCAACATTCCCCAGTGAGGCAGATTTGAGAGCAAAGGGACAGAGCATTCATTGGAAGGTGAGTCAGCACAGCAGAAGACACTCCTATCCAACATAAATGTATATTTGAAATGTAGGCTTAGGTACTGACTCCTCTCACACAGTCTGAGAAGCAGGGCGTTGAATAGCATAAAATACCCAATAATATAAATAAAGAAATAAAGAAAACAAAGAAAAACTGCTCCCTTTCCCTTATGGGGTATTCTGGAGCCCGTATAGAGTCTTTAAGTGGGCTCCCTATCAGTAGGAGAAAATAACAGAGGCTGACCAGAATACATGGAGAAGCAAAGCGGTTAGTTAAGCCTGATCTTCATTCAAAGAACAGTTGCAACAGGGTCCCCACTGACCACACTCAGGAGGGAGGAGAACCCTGAGCAATGGTGCGCAAGCTCTTATATAGACTTTTGAATTGCCCACCCTGTAGCCCAAGACCACCCCTCCAAAAAACATCATACATACATCACAGAAGGAGGCGGTCTACAGCAGAAATCCTGTCTGCCAGGATACCTGATAATGGTCACTGGTTGTATTACCTGGGCAGCCTGGACCTTCATTTGTGATGGTTAATTCTTTAGTTCCTGAATCCAGGTCACAGGCTCACCCTATTCATATACAAATACGTCCTTAAGACAGGATTTGCAAGCAAAAATACAGTGGGAAGGCATTCCCCATTTGCCTCCCTTACTGCAGAGGAATATTTGAGGTCATTGGGAGAGTACGGGATTGCTAGCCTGTACTATTTCAGGCACATGGTTCATATATTTAGATATGTGTGCATTTATGAATATTTATTCTATATTTGAGACCTTAAAATTCTTATAACACTGGGTTGCCCCAGCCACTCTGGGTGGCATCCAATGTATATAAAAACATAATGAAACATTAAACGTTAAAAACCTTCCTATACAGGGCTACCTTCAGATGTCTTTTAGAGGTTGCATAGTTATTTATCTCCCTGGCTCAAGAGTCACATAACTCCATACCCTCCAACATTTCTCTGATGAAAATAGGGACGTCCTAAGGAAAACTGAGAACCAGTGTGGTGTAGTGGTTAAGAGCGGTGGACTCGTAATCTGGTGAACCGGGTTCGCGTCTCCGCTCCTCCACATGCAGCTGCTGGGTGACCTTGGGCTAGTCACACTTCTCTGGAGTCTCTCAGCCCCACTCACCTCACAGAGTGTTTGTTGTGGGGGAGGAAGGGAAAGGAGGATGTTAGCAGCTTTGAGACTCTGTAAGGGGAGTGATAAAGCGGGATATCAAATCCTAACTCTTCTTCTTCTTCTTCTTCTTCTGGGATCAAATCAGAAACTAGGATGACTTCTGTAAATCCAGGACTGTCCCTGGAAAATAGGGACACTTGGAGGGGCTGATACTGTGGCTGCAGGTGGACGGGTGAGGAGAAACTGTAGGCTCGTTCTATCTTTTTTATTACCTGTAGGAAAGGGGAATTCGCTGTACATTTGGGGAATATTTGTTGCCACCTGGTGGCACAATAGAAGAATGCAAGGTTTTTCTGCAAGTGGAGATACAGTACGATTATTGCAGATCAGAGAGCACCTAGGTTTTGCCCACAATCAGTGCCGGATTTATGTATAAGCTAAATAAGCTATAGCTTAGGGCCCCATTCTCTTGGGGACCCCCAAAAAGTTTAAAGGGAAAAAACCCCTGGGTGTACATTTCCAAAATATAAGATAAAAAACAAATAAAATAAAACCTACATACAGCAGCCGTTTTTTGTGTTGTGTAGGCTCCTGTGATGTAAGTCATTGGCCCTGCCTGCTAGCCTGCTCCCTAAAATATCACTGGTTTGATCCTTTCTATATATAGGTTGCCTACATTCTGCATGGACTGGTTGCATGGCAACATGCGCAAACGGCTTTAGATACCTATTAGGTCCATAAATTACCATCTTGCATATATTCAACATAAAAAAACAGCGACAATTTGTTGTTGACAAAGGACAGCTGGACATGTAAAGGGCCCCATTACCTTCAGTAGCTTAGGGCCTCATCAAACCGAAATCCGGCCCTGCCCACAATGTCAGCTTTATTAAAATAATCAAATTTTAAATTAATATAATACTAATGTACAAAAAATCATAGAAGGTTCCAAAGTTCTACTTAGGTAGCTGCTTGCAGTCTCTATGAGCTCATGAGCAGGAGTGAAGTCGGACATGCACTCTGGACTTTAAGAAGGCTGTTTCCGAAAGTTTAAAGAACTAACGGGTGAGATAGAATGGTCAGAAATACTCAAAGGGAAGAAATCAGATTAGAGAATTGGGCCAAAGCAAACAAGATGAATTTTAACAGTGAGAAATGTAAAGTACTACACTTGGGCAAAATAAATGAAAGGCACAAATACAGGATGGGCGACACCTGGCTTGAGAGCAGTGCATGTGAAAAGGATCTAGGAGTCTTGGTAGACCACAAACTTGACATGAGTCAACAGTGTGATGCAGCAGCTAAAAAAGCCAATGCAATTCTGGGCTGCATCAATAGGAGTATAGCATCTAGATCAAGGGAAGTAATAGTACCACTGTATTCCGCTCTGGTCAGACCTCACCTGGAATACTGTGTCCAGTTCTGGGCACCACAGTTCAAGAAGGATACTGACAAGCTGGAACGGGTCCAGAGGAGGGCAACCAAAATGGTCAAAGGCCTGGAAACGATGCCTTATGAGGAACGGCTTAGGGAGCTGGGTATGTTTAGCCTGGAGAAGAGAAGGTTAAGGGGTGATATGATAGCCATGTTCAAATATATAAAATGATGTCATATAGAGGAGGGAGAAAAGTTGTTTTCTGCTGCTCCTGAGAAGAGGACACGGAGCAATGGATTCAAACTACAAGAAAGGAGATTCTACCTAAACATTAGAAAGAACTTCCTGACAGTAAGAGCTGTTCGACAGTGGCATTTGCTGCCAAGAAGTGTGGTGGAGTCTCCTTCTGTGGAGGTCTTTAAGCAGAGGCTTGACAGCCACCTGTCAGGAATGCTTTGATGGTGTTTCCTGCTTTGCAGGGGGTTGGACTGGATGGCCCTTGTGGTCTCTTCCAACTCTATGATTCTATGATTCTATGAAATCCAAGATAGATGGGAGTTTCTTGAAGGTGAATAACTCCTAAGTTAGCTTGCTGCCTTCAGGTATGGCGGAGATTGCTTTCTGCCCATCAGATCAGATTCCTTTATGTGTATACATAGACCATACCATTGACAGAAGTTAACTTGGACCTAAATAAAGCTATATAGAACAGATGTGTGGGGCCCAAAACTGAGGGTGGCATTCCCTTTGGGCAAAGTTCCTGGGGTCTCCTGCTGCCACCTTGTGGCACAATAGGACTCGGCAGGCTGCCTTGCAAATGAAGAGGCAAGCCAAGGTTGGAGTCTAGGTAAAGGGACCCCTGACCGTTAGGTCCAGTCGCAGACGACTCTGGGGTTGCAGCGCTCATCTCACTTTACTGGCCGAGGGAGCCGGCGTACAGCTTCCGGGTCATGTGGCCAGCATGACTAAGCTGCTTCTGGCGAACCAGAGCAGTGCACGGAAACGCCGTTTACCTTCCTGCCGGAGTGGTACCTATTTATCTACTTGCACTTTGACATGCTTTCGAACTGCTAGGTGGGCAGGAGCAGGGAGCTCACCCCGTCGCGGGGATTCGAACCGTCGACCTTCTGATCGACAAGCCCTAGGTTCTGTGATTTAACCCACAGCGCCACACGCGTCCCTGGCTGGAGTCTACACACATATAAAAAAACCGTTCTACGGTCCGTGTTTTGTTAGCCCCAAAGTGGAGACCGAACGAGGTCCCGACTAAAGAAGAATGGCAACTTAAACTGATGGAATATGCATAGCTTGCGGACCTAATTTATAGAATAAGAGAACAAGAAGAACATACGTTTAGAGAAGATTGGAAAGTGTTTATTGAATATATGGGGGAAATTGTGTACACTTGAAAACGTTGGCAGCGTTAAGATAAATTCAACAGTGTAAATAAGTTTTGATGGGTATAATAACGAGAATACTGAATGGTTGAGTTTATGTAAAATATGCAGGGATTTATGATATGAAAAATGAACCATGGAAAGAGAAGAAGGGAAGTCATTGATATTTTAAGATTGTTTGAAATGAATATTTGAAATTGTAAAACAGAAAATTTAATAAAAATTACACACACACACACACAATTATTCTGAAAATGATTTTAAAAAGCGTTTTAAAAAATACATTGAATTTTCCATAAGGCTCACCATCGTCATCTTGTGTCACATTGTATATTGCACTTAAAACACACTTAAAACGTTTTATTTGCAGCTGAGTAGCTGAGTCCAAGGTTAAAGGAAGCCACGTGACAATGAGATGATATTAAAAACAACAATTCTTTAAACTCAAAGGACTATATATATATATATAAGCCTATGAAAGCATATGTGTATTAAATTCAAAAATGCACATTATAAATTACAAGCTAATGAAATTTTCCAAGCCATTCTCTCTCTCTCTCTCTACCTCCAAATTATACAGAAAACAACTGATGAGATCTCCAGGATTATTATTATTTTTTAATTCGTATACTTCCCTTCATCTGCAGACCTCAGAATAAAAATGCAAGATAAAAACCCGAAATACATAATAAAAACAAGAACAAAACAGCTTCTTTCATGCTTCAGGAGCCGTGCTCAGAGCTGAATACGATCGCCATGTAACCAAGGTTTATCCACAATGCTGATTTTATTTGAATATGTTTTTTTAAACAAAATTGATAGAATGCAAATATACAAAAGTCATAGGTGATTCCAAAGAACAAGCAGCAAATCGCTGTTCATTATATATAAAACAAGCTTAAAATGATGAATTTCCCAGGCACATCATAACATCAGGGAACGCTTTAGTGGAGATTCTTGCATTGGAGGGGGTTGGATCTGGTCTCTAAGTTCCTCATCTTTCCAATCTTAAGTTCAGTTTTCCACATTTTGCAGCAATTTCTGATGGTGTTTTTTTAAAAAATCCTCCTAAAAATTCACGAGCATTTTTAGTGCAAATTGATCCTTATAAACAGATTTCCATATGGGCGGTTTTGACCCAGGTACACAATTTTTTGCAAGCCACTTTCTGTAATATAATGGATTTTGTGTGTTATTTCCACTAATGTACTCATTATTATGCATTAGTATGTGCATTTTTTGGTAAACATTGCTTGATTGGAGAACAGCATCACGAAATCCAGGTGAGCGTGAATTTGGACAGACAGCTGTATTCTGGTTCTCATACTATTTCAAAAATGACAATTTTGATCGATTCCCCATTAAATGTGTGCTGAATTGAATTGCTCCCCCATCTCTACTGGAGGCCCTTTATTTTAGGTGGGTTTTTCTTCATTTTCTCTGGCTTCAGCCCTTTCCCTGATCATCTAGAGATGCTTGAAAATCTTACCAATCCCCCAAATGACTAGCATGCCTTTGAAGTGAAACAGGAAGGGGAGAAATTTAGCCAGCAAAGTTTAGGAACATAGGAAACTGCCTTAATACCCACTAGCCTCCATCTAGCCTCAAATTGTCTACACTGACTGGCAGCAGCTCTCCAGGAGCTTAGACAGAGAAAGGTCCTTCTCAGTCCTACCTGAAGATGAAGAAGAGTTTGGATTTGATATCCCGCTTTATCACTACCCGAAGGAGTCTCAAAGCGGCTAACATTCTCCTTTCCCTTCCTCTCCCACAACACTCTGTGAGGTGAGTGGGGCTGAGAGACTTCAAAGAAGTGTGACTGGCCCAAGGTCACCCAGCAGCTGCATGTGGAGGAGCGGGGAATCGAACCCGGTTCACCAGATTATGAGTCTACTGCTCTTAACCACTACACCACACTGGCTCTACCTGCAGATGCTGGGGATCGATCCTGGGACCTTTTGCATGCTATGGCCTTTCCCCTAAAACACTGAAAGCTGCCTTCTTTCAGTGGTTCTAGCTACTTCAGTATTGTCAGCACTGACTGGAAGCAGCTCTCCAGGGTTCCAGATGCAGAACATTCCCAACCCTACCCAGACCCTGAGATCATCTTCTGAGGCTCTTCTTCATGTGCTTTTGGCTGATCGACATCTGATGCTCTTTAAAAATAGGTTGTGGAGGGGAGTTATTGTGTTTTGTTACTGTTTTTATTTTGATTGTGTATTTTGTGTTCTTATACAGTGGAACCTCGGTTTTCGAACGCTTCGGAAGCCAAACAATTTGGAACCCGAACACCGACAACCTGGAAGCGAATGCTTCTATTTTCGAACGGTTTTTGGAAGTCGAACGGCTTCTGAGGCACATTTCTCCATTTTTTCAAATGATTTTGCCGACAATTGTGCATCGGTTGTCAAATGTTTCCGGTTGTCCAACGGTCTTCCAGAACAGATTACATTCGACAACCGAGGTTCCACTGTATTGTGATTTCATATTGTGAACCCACCCCCCGAGACCTGCAGGTATAAAGTGGTATACAAATGTATTTGTTTATTTGATGATGATGATGATATTAAATGGAGATGCCAGGATCAAACCTGGGACCGGCCTGCAAGCAATGATTGTGCTTTCCTGCTTAATTTCTCTCCCCCCCCTTTTTTTACAGTTTGAACAGAAATCTCCTTGAGTCATCGAAGCCTTCCCTGGGATATTAAACATCTCTAAGGAAGGTGGTGTGACACATCATAACTCATATTATAATGAGCATGACGTAACAGCTGGGTTTCCCTTGTCACAGCATAGATGCCTCCTGCAAAAGCGTTTCGCTTACATAATCCTCCAAGAGCGAAAGCCTTTGCTTCCTCTGGTTTTGTCTCTGTGACTTGATGGACCTGCACCAATATTAGGGGGTTTCATAACTCTTGCTTATTATTCCTCCGTTCACACCCTTGCCGCTGCCAGGATCCACAGCCCGGCGACACCTCGCCCGAGGCTCCTGATTGGTTTCGACATTCTGACTTCCCCCACAATCCTCCGCCTCCCTTTAAAAGGGAGAGAGGTAAAACCTGCAGCTCTTAGAAGGAAGGCTAAGATTAAACCGGGCACAGGTAGGTTCTCAATGGTTTCTGTGCTTTCAAGAAATGGGATAGGCCAGGGACAGGGAGGTCATTTCTTCCCCACCCTGATGTTGTTGGACTCCAGCTCCCATTATCTCTGACTGTTGGCTGATGGGAGGCAGCAGGGTGGATAGATAGTTTTGTGCTTTGGATTATCCGTTCTTATTTCTAGGCTTTAGATTCACAGACTCATAGAACTGCAGAGTTGGAAGGGATCGCGAGGTTCATCTGGTCCAATCTCCTTCAATGCAGGCATCTTCTGCCTAAGATGGGGCTCGAACCCACAACTCTGAGATTAAGCCTCTCAGGTTCTACTGACTGAGCTATCCCAGGTCTAATGATGCTACAGCTGGGCTGGGGAATCTGTGGTCCTCTTTTGGACTACAAACACCTGCCAACTCTGGCCATTGGCTATGCTCACAGGGGATGATAGGTCCAGCAACATTTGCAGGACCCTTACAGCTTCCATCATCCCTGACTGTTGACCATGCTGGCTGGAGCAGATGGCTGGTCAGCATCTGACCATCTTTTTTGAAGGCTAGGATGGTTATATCTCCGTGGCAAAGTGCACACATTGATGCAGGAGGTCTCTCTGGGTCATAGCTGTCAACTTTCGGATTTGAAAATAAGGGATTTTTTCAAACTTTCGGATTTGAAAATAAGGGATTTTTTCAAACTTTCGGATTTGAAAATAAGGGATGCCGCAAGGGCGGTGCAATGGCACCAAGTAGCCTCGCCACCCTGCGCTCCAGAGGCTGCGCGCGAACGGGTGACCGAAAGAGCGAGCGCGTAGACGGCAAGCAGGCTGTCTGTCTGGTTGGGCGTGAGGGTCTGGCTGCACAAGGCATGCAAGCTCCGCCCCCAGTCGGTCTCAGACTCCTTATTGGCAGCCGAGCAACGCAGCTGAGGAGCCTCCCTGGCCGGCAGGGAGGGAGAGGAGCTGCTTCCTTTGAAATCCGGGAAATTTAAGGGATAGCAACAATCCGGGATAGCAGCGGGAAACGGCATTGGAATAAGGGAGTTTCCCGCAAAAAAAGGGAGGGTTGAGAGCTATGCTCTGGATAGGATTGGGGAAGACTCCTGTTTGAATCCTGGAGAGCTGCTGCCTGCCAATGCAGACGATACTGAACCAGATGGACCAACGTCTGACTCTTTATAGGGCAGGGATGGGGAACATGTAGCCCACCAGAGGTTGCTGGACTCCATCTCCCATCATTGCTGAGCATTGGCTGGTGCTGATGGAGTTGGAAGCCAATCACATCTGGAAGACCACAGGACTGGAAGTATGACCCCCTCCCCTTTTCTGTGGCACTGTATATTACTGCAAATGGTCTTATGGGGAGGCTCTCTTCAGAGGGTACATGTGTCTGGCTTCACTTCCTTCCAAATGTGGAAATCCAGCCCTGCTGTGCTTGTCTCCCCTGCCCCAACTGCTTGAGGCAAAGGACAATCTCTGAGGAAATAATAGATTTATTCAAATCTGTATGCAGGCCTACTGCTTCATCATAATTAATTTGTTCTGGTGACGCTGCCAGTAAAGCCCTGTTAGGATCTCTCAACATACACACCGGATCATCAGCATAAATACTCAACAAGTGTTCCCTGCACTGTCCCCTCATTAAAACTGAGATGTATAAATTCAGCCAGCAGCTGGAAAAAGAGTGAAGAGCAATGGGAACCAGGCACATCTCTGTTTAGTACCCCTTCAAATAAAAATCGGTGAGGAATCCTGATCATGGGTACACACTGTGGCATAATTCACTTTATACAACTAAGCAGTTGCTGCTGTAGATTTATCCTCCAGCTGGTATTTGTTCAAAACACCCAACAAACAACACCATTCCAGGGGATCAAATGCTTTATAGGTTGTTGTTGTTGTTTAGTCGTGTCCGACTCTTCGTGACCCCATGGACCAGAGCATGCCAGGCACTCCTGTCTTCCACTGCCTCCCGCAGTTTGGACTCATGTTTGTAGCTTCGAAAACACTGTCCAACCATCTTGTCCTCTGTCGTCCCCTTCTCCTTGTGCCCTCCATCTTTCTCAACATCAGGGTCTTTTCCAGGGAGTCTTCTCTTCTCATGAGGTGGCCAAAGTCTTGGAGCCTCAGCTTCAGGATCTGTCCTTCCAGTGAGCACTCAGGGCTGATTTCCTTCAGAATGGATAGGTTTGATCTTCTTGCAGTCCATGGGACTCTCAAGAGTCTCCTCCAGCACCATAATTCAAAAGCGATCAGCCTTCTTTATGGTCCAGCTCTCACTTCCGTACATTACTACTGGGAAAACCATAGCTTTAACTATACGGACCTTTGTCGGCAAGGTGATGTCTTTGCTTTTTAAGATGCTGTCTAGGTTTGTCATTGCTTTTCTCCCAAGAAGCAGGCGTCTTCTAATTTTGTGACTGCTATCTCCATCTGCAGTGATCATGGAACCCAAGAAAGTGAAATCTCTCACTGCCTCCATTTCTTCCCCTTCTATTTGCCAGGAGGTGATGGGACCAGTATCAGTACCCAATGGAGTTTGCCTCCTTCTTTTTTATTAAATGTAATATTATATTAAATGTAACATTTAATAAATAGCATACTGGATCTGCAGCATGTGTTTTGAGTATGAACCCTGTCTGATCTAAATTCATAATTGTTGCAATCAACCTGCCCACAAGAAATGCCAAAACTGATGTAATCATTTTCTTAAATCCTGATTAAACAGGATGATAGGTCTGTACGATCCCACTTCCTGCCTATCTTGTCCAGGTTTGAGGGAGACAATAATCTGAGAAGCGTTCAATGTCTTTTGGGTGCCTCTTCCCTGCCATACATTATTAAACAAAATTAGTCACATGAGGTATGCTGTGAACTGCCCAGAGATCTACGGAGAAAGGGTGGGATACAAATAATAATAATAATAATAATAATAATAATAATAATAATAATAGAAGGAAGTGCAAAACTCATTTGGGCTGGGGGAATCTATTTTGTTTCAGCTTTCAAATTGCAACCTTATATTTCCCAAATATAACTCAGTCAAAGGTTCAGTTATTTGATATAAATCAGAATAATATTCTGCAAATATATTATGAATAGTAATGTGATTAAATTACAGGTAGGTAGCCGCGTTGGTCTGCCATATTCAAAACAAACAAACAAACAAACAAAATTCCTTCCAGTAGCACCTTAGAGACCAACTAAGTTTGTTCTTGGTATGAGCTTTCTTCGTGTGCATGCACACTTCTTCAGATGCATGCACACAAAAGCTCATACCAAGAAAAAACTTAGTTGGTCTCTAAGGTGCTAATAGAAGGAATTTTTTTATTTTTTATTTTGTTTTGAATGTGATTAAATGTAAGCCTTCCATCTCTTTGTTTCATAGAACATTGTCTACTGTAATATCTCTCCTCCTGGATTATATATAATGTTGTCTAAAGGTAAAGGTAAAGGTACCCCTGACCATTAGGTCCAGTCGTGACCGACTCTGGGGTTGCGGCGCTCATCTCGCTCTATAGGCCGAGGGAGCCGGCGTACAACCTCTGGGTCATGTGGCCAGCATGACTAAGCCACTTCTGGCGAACCAGAGCAGCGCACGGAAACGCCGTTTACCTTCCCGCTGCAGCGGTACCTATTTATCTACTTGCACTTTGACGTGCTTTTGAACTGCTAGGTTGGCAGGAGCTGGGACCGAGCAACGGGAGCTCACCCCGTCACGGGGATTCGAACCGCCGATCTTCTGATCAGCAAGCCCGAGGCTCTGTGGTTTAACCCACAGCGCCACCCTGCTTTAACCCATCAATATTTTATTTCCCACAGGTCTTTAATAGCAAGATGATGGCCAGCCAAGAGGTTATTCTGCTTTTTCTGTGTGTTCTGTCACAAGGTAAGCTTGAAAGCCAATCGAAACAACAGGAGGATGTGGTATGATCATCACCATGGCTGTACCACCTGATAATGCAAGGGGATAGAGTTACCATAATTCAGGGCTGGATTTAGGTTTGATGAGGCCCTAAGCTACTGAGGGTAATGAGGCCCTTTATTGTCCAGCTGTCCTTTGTCAACAACAAATTGTCGTTCTTTTTTGTGTTGAATATATGCTATATGGTAATTTATGGACCTAATAGGTATCTCATGCCATTTGCACATAACGAATAGGAGCCTACACAACACAAAACACTGTAGGTTTTTATTTTATTTGTTTTTTATCTTATATTTTGGAAATGTACATCCAGTTTTTTTCCCTTTTAAATTTTTTTGGGGGCCCCAAGAGAGTGGGGCCCTAAGCCATAGCTTGTTTAGCTTACACATAAATCCGCCACTGCCATAATTCATCGATCAGACCTCAGTTAGGATTTTAGCCATCGGTTGGCTTGCATTGGTGGAGCTTGGAAGGAACGCTGTGAGCCCTGTTTTCGCACACCCGTGTCCCTTCACAGTTTTCCTTTTGTGTGTTCCCAGCTTCGGGGTGCTTCAAACTCATCACCCCCTCCAGGTGGGGTGCAAAGCCAGCCAACTGCTCTGAACCGTTGAAGGAGCTCCCGCCTGAGTACGTCATCATCATCCACACGGCTCAGAATCCATGCAAAACGCGAGCCGAATGCTCCAGAGAAGTCAGGAATGCACAGGATTATCACCTGGGCCTCAAAGGGTGGTGCGATGTGGCCTATAAGTAAGAGCGTCGTTCTTATTCTTCTACTAAAATATCTTAATTATCTATTTTCCTTGCTGCATTTCTGTTAGCCGAGATCACTGTTTGACGTTGCGTAAGCCGCTTCAAATATCAACTTAACAATAAAGTAACCTACAGTGGTACCTTGGTTCTCGAACTTAATCCGTTCTGTGAGTCCGTTTGACTCCTGAAACCGTTCGAAAATGTGGCTTCTGATTGGCTGCAGGAGTTTCCTGCACTCAAGCGGAAGCTGCGCCGGATGTTTGGCTTCCGAAAAACGTTTGCAAACTGGAACACTTACTTCTGGGTTTGCGGCGTTCGGGAGCCATTTTGTTCTGCAACTAAGCAGTTCGGGAAACAAGGTACGACTGTATATATATATATATATATATATATATATATATATATATATATATGTCTGAATGGGTTTCCCTATATATCTCAATTGCATGTTTAGACCTTTAACCATTCCCTAGAAATAAATTCACACATGACTCAGATATTTGGTTTGGTTTTTTGGCAGAATTTAGGCCACAACTTTTATTGATTACAATCAAGTGAGTGGTTGCATAGGCTCTGGTTCGACTAGCTCCCGGCACCCTTGCAGGCAGCGCTGTCCCAGAGCTCTATCGTAGGACAGCCAAGGGTGAACACTGTGGGAGATGAGAGGGAATGTGGATGAGGGAATAAAGTTGTTTTATGTTTGTTAAATGTTGTTCAGACTGAGAAGGGGTTTGTGGGATGTATAACACTGGTGCAGTCAATCACAACATTCCTAGAGTGTACACAAAGGGGACTTGGTCCTCCAGGTAGAGTTTCCTGTGCCAAGACTGAAATCACTTCCTTTGTGTGACCAGAAGTGGGAGTGGCCTTACCTGTAGCTATTCAAAGATACAGGTGAGCTGCTACTCTCCCTCTCTTCCCACCAGGACTCCGAGGATGCAACATCTCAGGAGATGCTCTCTTGGCTTCCAGCCAAGAGAGGCCCACATGGAGCCTTTCTCCCTTAAGGAGAATCTCCACATGTAAATACATTTAATCTAAGCTAGCCTGCCTTTCTGAGACTGTAGAAGCTTGAAATGACTGTGAGTAAAACCTTTATACTTTTATAAGCTTATGTGTCGTGTATTTTCTTTTAAGAGGGAACCAGGGGAAATATGTGCCAGGATCTGCCTTATTCTAGAAGTTCATAGGAACTTAAACGCCACGCTTTGCTGCGCTTTATTGGGGATGAGAAACTCTGCTAGTTTGGAGCTTGTTAGCACAAGCTGGGATAGGAAATATTAATCAATATTCCCTCATCCACATTCCCTCTCATCTCCCACAAAAGGGTTTTGAGGCCCAGAACTGCGTATTTTGTGTATTTTTAAAGGATTGCTTTGGATTGTGATTTTTGGCAGAGTAGAATTTTTCTGTTTGCATTTCCTGGTAAGCACATGGTCTTTTGTTCTCCATTGTGCTGTGAAAGGGGGATTAGCGACCCCTCCCCTCCCTCAGAGCTCACAGACCTCAGAGGCAGTGAAGATTTGTTTACATTTTGAAATTTTTGAGTTTTGATTTTTGAATTTTAGCCATTTTTGGGAATTTTGAAATTTTTGAAAATTTTTAAATTTTTGAGGATTAAGATGGCAAGCTCAGGTTTTGATAGTGAAGCAAGATCAAGCTTTATGCTGCTGAATGATCGTAACTTTGTGCAATGGAAGCAGCGCCTTTTAGTGCATCTTGGTGCAAAACAAGTGCTTAAAGCGGTGAAAGATCCCAAACCTGATTTTGCTGATTTAACCAAGAAAGCAGATTGGGAAAGGCAAGATGCAGAAGCTAAACACATAATTTTGAGCAGTTTGAAAGATGAGCATTTATCTCTGATTGACTATGAAAGTGATGCATCTCAGATTCTAAAAGATATTGAGAGGGTTTATGCACAATCATCAGAGAACTCTTATAGACATTTATTGGATAAACTGCTGAAGTTAAAGATGAATTCCAGAGAACAATTTACAGGGCATTTTAAGGACTTTAATGAAATTGTTCAAAGGATTGCCCTAACTCCCAGAGCTTTTGATGATGCAACCAAAGTGACTTTTATGCTGGCATCATTAGGAAAAGAATTTACTTCATTTAAGAGTATAATGGATCACACCAGAGATTTGACTTTTAATGAACTAGTAAATCACTTAAGAGAGGAATGCAGAGATTACCTTGATTCTCCACAAAGGAATCCAAGGAGGGACACAAGTTATGTTTCTAAGCAATTTCCCAAGTCTAAGGAAGTGTCCAAAGAATTAATATGCCATAACTGCAATTTAAAAGGGCACATTGCAAGGAGTTGCCAGAAGCCCAAGAATAAGTCCCGCCCCTTTCAACCAAAAGGTGAAAAGAAGGGGGGTCACGAGCGTACATTTCTACTGCAAGAAAAGAGTTTAAATGTGCAAAGAAATGAAAGGAAAAGTGACCAATTTATTTTAGATTCGGGAGCTACAAGCCATTTTGCGCATAAAAGAGAATATTTCAGAGAAATTAATGATAGTGAATGGACTGAAATCCAGATTGCTGATGGAAATGTTCTAAAATCACAAGGTGCAGGTTCAATGCGTTTGAAATTCAAGGTGAACAATGAATCTCTTGAAACAACTGTGCCTAATGTTCAATATGTCCCAGAATTGAATTGTAACTTGCTTAGTGTGTCTGCTTTAGACAAGAAAGGTTTCAAGGTTACATTTGCCAATGGAGAATGCAATGTAACGAAAAATGATGAGGTTTATGCTCAAGGGAAACTAATCAATGGTGTTTATGAGATTAACGTTTCAGAAAACCAATCAGCACAAGTCGCCCAATCCAAGCAGAAGCATGAAGCAGATCTGGAGCTCTGGCATCGAAGACTGGGTCACCGGGATATCAGAGTCATCCAGGAACTGCAGAATGGAGATCTTGTGAGAGGTCTACAGGTAAACAAAAGTAACACACCCACACCAAAGTGTATAACTTGTGTAAGTGAAAAAGGAGTCAAACCTTCTTTCCCACGTTGTGCAGAAAAGAGAAGCACAAAAGTTCTGGACATTGTGTACACTGATTTAGCTGGACCTATGAATATACCTTCCTTAGGAGGAAATAAGTATATTTTGATATTTTTGGATGATTATTCAAGGTTTTGTGTGGGATACCTTCTCAAAGAGAAGAGTGAAACAGTGGAATTGTTCAAGCAATACGTAAGCATGGTCAAGAACAAATTCCATCGAGCACCCACCACCCTAATGTCCGATAATGGTGGGGAGTTTTGCTCACGTGAAATGGAAGCCTTCATGGCTCAGGAAGGCATAGCACATGTGACCACAGTAAGCTACACACCTCAACAAAACTCTATTGCTGAGAGGAAATTTAGGTCCATCCTAGAGATGACAAGGTGTATGCTAAAAGGATCCAACTTGTCGAAGAAACTTTGGGGTGAGGCAGCAAATACTGCGATTTATATACAGAATAGGCTGCCAACAAAAGGCACAGAGCGCACGCCATTTGAACTTTGGCATGGAAGAGTCCCAAATTTGTCACACATACGTGTATTTGGAAGTTTGTGCTATTACCACGTGCCCAAGGAGCACAGACACAAACTTGACTCCAGAGCAAAGCCTGGTATCCTAGTTGGATACGCTTCTGGAGGAAAAGGCTACAGAGTTGTGGACTTACAAACAGGGAAAACAAGTTCACATCACGTGATTCATTTTGAGGAGTATGAAAAGGCTGACACAAGGAACACAGCAATTGACTGTTCCAATGAGCCACCAACAGAGGAGTTTGTAAGTTTTCCTTTTGAAGCCATACCAGAAACTAATCCACCTCCTAGTATTGTACCTCCTAGTGTTGTAGCACCCCCTACAGATGACACCCCAGAAGACGCGGAGGACCAGATGTCAGAAGGCTCCAGAGACGAAGAGGACCCGTATGCAGGGATGCCGCCATTGGAAGGAGATGAGGAAGCTGATGCGGTTCAACAAGAGCCAGAGGTCAGACGTTCCTCCAGGTCCAACAAAGGCGTTCCACCACTACGACTGTCCTACTTTGCAGGGTCGGCGCCACCACAGGAACCTTCCACGTGGGAACAGGTTCAACGGTTGCCAGCTGCTGAGGCCAGTCTCTGGAAGCAAGCCGCGCAGGAAGAGATGGATGCACTGCATCGCAACAAGACCTGGACCCTGACAGAGCTACCTCCTGGTAAGAAGGCAATTGGGTCCAAGTGGGTGTTCAAGCTTAAGAAGGGGTCAGAAGGGGAGGTGCAACGCTACAAAGCTAGGCTTGTAGCACAAGGATTTTCACAACAGTATGGCGAAGACTATGATCAAGTATTTGCGCCTACAGTGCGATACAGCAGTGTTAGATTACTTCTAAGTATTGCAGCATCTAAAGGCCTATCAGTCCGTCATGTCGACATAGCAACAGCTTTTCTTCATGGGACGATTTCTGAACAGATTTATATGAAGCAGCCCAAAGGCTTTATCAAGCAAAATGAGGCACATCTTGTATGTAAACTTCAGAAAGGAATTTACGGTTTGAAACAAGCTGCAAGAGCATGGAACCAGAAATTACATGAAATGCTGGTTCAGCTTGGGTACAAGCAGTCAACAGCTGACAAGTGCCTGTACACTAAGAACAGAAATGGACAATTCTCTTACATTCTGGCTTTTGTCGATGATTTATTAATATCAACGTCCAATGACAGAGACTATAAAGACATAGTCAGACATCTCAACAAAGAGGTGGAAGTAAAGGAATTGGGACTTGTCCAGTATTACTTGGGAATTCAAATTGAGAGAGAAGAAGACGGCTCATTTCTTCTCAGCCAGAAGCAGAAGATAATAGAACTGATAGAAAGCATGCAGATGCAAGGTGCACACCCTGTCGCGACACCCATGGCCACAGATTTTCTAAAGAATCAGCAAGATTCGAAGCTGCTGCCAGACAACAGCGAATACAGGTCAGCGATTGGTAAACTTTTGTATTTGGTTACTACCAGCAGACCTGACATAGCAAGTGCAGTGGGGATCCTAAGCAGAAAAGTGAGTTCTCCCACTGAACATGACTTGGGTGGGGTCAAGAGGGTGGTGCGTTACCTCAAGGGTACAATGAATTGTAAATTAAGATTGCCAGCTGTAAGGGACCCTAAGTTGGTTGGGTACAGTGATGCAGATTGGGCTGGGGATAAGGCGGATTACAAATCCACAAGTGGTTATGTTTTTATGTTTGGAAATGCACCTATCATTTGGGGCAGTTATAAACAGAAATGTGTAGCCTTATCGTCCACAGAGAGTGAATATATTTCAGCTTCGGAAGCATGCAGAGAGATCATCTGGCTGGATCAACTCCTGACAGACTTTGGTTTGCCGAGAAAAGGACCTGTCAGCTTGATGGAGGACAATCAAGGCTGCCTGCAGCTAGCGCAAACCGAAAAGTTCCTTGCACGTTCAAAACACATTGGGGTCAGGTATCACTTCATTCGCCAGATGATCCAAGATGGACTAGTAGAAATGTCCTACTGTAATACTCAGGAGATGACTGCGGACATTCTCACGAAACCCTTGCCACGAGAGAGTTTCCAGAACCTGCGTGTCAAGCTGGGACTCTGGGTGGTTGAATAAAGTTGTTTTATGTTTGTTAAATGTTGTTCAGACTGAGAAGGGGTTTGTGGGATGTATAACACTGGTGCAGTCAATCACAACATTCCTAGAGTGTACACAAAGGGGACTTGGTCCTCCAGGTAGAGTTTCCTGTGCCAAGACTGAAATCACTTCCTTTGTGTGACCAGAAGTGGGAGTGGCCTTACCTGTAGCTATTCAAAGATACAGGTGAGCTGCTACTCTCCCTCTCTTCCCACCAGGACTCCGAGGATGCAACATCTCAGGAGATGCTCTCTTGGCTTCCAGCCAAGAGAGGCCCACATGGAGCCTTTCTCCCTTAAGGAGAATCTCCACATGTAAATACATTTAATCTAAGCTAGCCTGCCTTTCTGAGACTGTAGAAGCTTGAAATGACTGTGAGTAAAACCTTTATACTTTTATAAGCTTATGTGTCGTGTATTTTCTTTTAAGAGGGAACCAGGGGAAATATGTGCCAGGATCTGCCTTATTCTAGAAGTTCATAGGAACTTAAACGCCACGCTTTGCTGCGCTTTATTGGGGATGAGAAACTCTGCTAGTTTGGAGCTTGTTAGCACAAGCTGGGATAGGAAATATTAATCAATATTCCCTCATCCACATTCCCTCTCATCTCCCACAAACACCAGGGACAGCTGATGGCAGGAGTGCCAGTCAGTCACCCTGACGTCCCCCGGACTCGGGCACAGGCACAACCCCTCTCAGGGGTTGACCAAACCATTGAGTCCCTGGATTCCTTTACCGGAATACCCTTCGCATAGGGATGGCCAGACCCTTCTGCCACCCCTATCACCTGAACCAGAGCCTATCCGCAACCTTACAAGTTGTGACGATTTGCTACGCGGCAGGCGAAACCCAAGTGGCAACAGCCAATCAGCCAAGTGGGAAAATTCCTGCTGTGCCCCTGTCCCAGATTTCTCCCAATCCTTAGTATTTGGAGGCTTGCAGTACAGGAGTCACAGCAGCTCACAAGAATATATTTTCTTTCTTTCTTTCTTTCTTTCTTTCTTTCTTTCTTTCTTTCTTTCTTTCTTTCCTTCCTTCCTTCCTTCCTTCCTTCCTTCCTTCCTTCCTTCCTTCCCCCTTCAAGCTTCCTGATTGGCGAGGATGGGCTTGTGTATGAAGGACGCGGCTGGCGCAATGTGGGATCTCACACCTACGGCTACAACGATTTGTCCCTTGGCATCGCTTTCATTGGCACCTTCACAGGTGAGTAGATCCCTGCCTTAGGAGAACTTTAACCGAGTCAGATCATTGACCCATCTAACTCAGTATTTCCCACACCGACTGGCGGGGGATCTCCAGGGTTTCAGAGAACGGTCTTTCCCCAGCCCTACCTGGAGATGCCGGGGATTGAGTCTGTGACCTTCTACATGCAAAGCAGGTGCTCTACCACTGAGCTATGGCCTTATGCCTAGAAACGAAGTCAGATTCCAGTCCCCATGGTGATGGATCAATGGGTAACTTTAATAGGAACAGAGGAATCTCTCTCTCTCTCTCTCTCTCTCTCTCTCTCTCTCTCTCTCCAGTGCTTTTTTTCTGGGGGGACGCAGGGGTATGCATACCCCTAAATGTTTTGTGAATCTAAGTTTGACCTCAGTGACGGGCAGTATTTCAATATGAGTAGGAAAATGAGAGTACCCCTAAACATTTTTTAAAGAAAAAAAGCACTCTATCTATCATCTATCCATATCTATCTATCTATCTATCTATCTATCTATCTATCTATCTATCTATCTATATCATCTATCTATCATCTATCTAATTTATATCTATATCTATCAATCTATATCTATCAATCTATCATCTATCATCTATCTATCTATATCATCTATCATGTGCATGGGTCTTTATAGGTCCCTTGTTCCATTTAGCTTGCGTCCCATTGGCCTGATTGAACCCTGCATCGAGGGACCTACCGATTGGGTGTTGTGGCTGTCAATCAAACCCACCCACAACACAGGGGTTTGGTTGCCAGGTCTCACCGCAATACGTGCCCTCTTTAAGGGAGGATCCCTGTTGGAGGCTGTAAGCTTCTCAATACCAGTTGCTGGGAATCGTGAATGGGAGTTGCTGTTGTCCTGCTTGCAGGCTTCCCATGGAGGCATCTGGTTGGCCACTGTGAGAACAGGATGCTGGACTAGATGGGGCCATTGGGCCAATCCAGCAGCCAGGCTTATGTTCGCTTATGACCTCACCCTTTGGATTGCATGCTTTGTATGGGATGGTGAAGAGGCATCGCTGGATGAATGCCACTGATGGGAGGTTCTCAAGGGAACACAGTTTGCATTGTTCTGAAGGGGAGGGTGTTGTTCCTCTGAAGTCAAAGGTTGCTCTGTGATACATTCCTAAATTGGGCCTGGATGCGTGCGAAAGAGTCAGCTTGCTACAGAGCAATCTTTTAGAAGTGAATGTTCTCCAGTTTTTGTTTCATAGAAGAAATTGAAGTAGGCTTTGATGCAACCCCCCTGCTTTCCCCCACCTGCCCTCCAGGTGTGTGCTCTGAAAACGTGGCGCATGGTCGAAGACATTCTAGAATGTTCTAGAGTGTTGAGTCCATTCACATAGAGTTCAAGCTACCAACCAGATCTGTTGAGTCCCTTTGTTGAAAAGGAGATTAGGCAGAGTCACGGAGAACAAAGCTATCAACAGCTACGAGTCATGATGTCTGTGGTCAACCTCCAGTCAGTGGGAACAAGAGTTGGAGAGGGCTATAGCACTCATTTTCAGCTTGTGGGCTAACCAGAGGCATCTGACTGTTGGATCAGACCAATGGTTTCTCAGGAAAATATGGTTGGCCACTGTGAGAACAGAATGCTGGTCCAGATGGCCATGCGGCCTGATCCAGCAGGCTCTTCTTATGCTCTTAAATAAATCTGCATAGCTAACTGTGCGTTTGTAAAAACTCTGGAGTCTCATGCCACCATCCTTTTCTCTTCCAGAGAGGTCTCCCAACCAAGCAGCGTGGAAAGCTTTGAAATGCCTGCTTGACTTCTCTGTCAAGGTCGGGTACCTGTCTCCAGATTACCTCGTAGTAGCCCACAGCGACGTCAGTGATCTTGTTTCTCCCGGAGAGCCCATCCGTTCGGAAATTTCCAAGTGGCCCAATTACAGGCACAACTGAAGACTCCCCTTTTTCCCCTTCACTCATCCACTGCATTGCTGGAAGTGTTAGAGAGGAATGAGAGTGACTCCAAGTGAGACCTTACAACAAAATGCCACAGTCTGAACTGCAACTGTTGAGGTTTCCATCCATTAAGACATGCCTTTCCCCAGGATATTTCATTTCACCATTCCCCTGTTTTCCATTTCCTCTCCCCAAAAGACACTCATTGTTCAGTGGCCGCTAAGCATGTTCAGCAGGTACGTACTGTGCTGTTTTTAGGTTTTTAAATAAAACTCTTCTTAGCGGTTCTCTCATTAATGATCTTTTGCACTTCTGCTAATTTTGGCGTTCTCCTTAACCTGCTGATGTCTCCCTCTTGCATGTGTGTAGTGTGGTTTTGGCAACATAACGAGACCGAGTTTGTTTTGAGCATATATGATTTGGGCGTTCCAGATATCAGACATGTCCAACAGGTCGACCATGACATACTGGTTGATCGCGGGGTGCTCCTGGTTGATCCTGGTTGATCTTTTGTCCCCTGGTGATTTGTAAATACCCCCTCCCCCCAAAAAACTTTGGCTCCCTAAAAAAAACTCAACAACTCTGGTCCATCCTCCAATGACAATAGGTAGATCACTGCCAGTTTTTTTTATACTGTGAGTAGATCCCAGTCTCTTGGGAGTTGGACGTGCCTGCTCTAGATGGTTGGGATGCATCATGGAGGTTGGTTAATATGTTAATATATTTACACAGGAATTCCACAAGGGGGAGCTTAGAATCGACATTGCTGTGGTGTAAATAAAGAGATGTACAGTCTTTTGTGTTTTGGAATCTGTGGCTCTGCTTAATTCTGAGAGAGGAAACAGCCTGGGCTCGGTGTGGGACATGCAGGGCTTTATTTCAGCCAGAACTCACTGGAACTCAGTTCCTGTACCTCTCAGGCAGGTGTCATTGCCATTATAGGAGAACATGAGAAGCATTCATGGTGAGTTCTGGCAACCCCCCCCCCCCGGAAAATACCACTTGGGAGAAGTAATTGACATCTTGGGCTAGTCACACTTCTCTGAAGTCTCTCAGCCCCACTCACCTCACAGAGTGTTTGTTGTGGGGGAGGAAGGGAAAGGAGAATGTGAGCTGCTTTGAGACTCCTTCGGGTAGTGATAAAGCGGGATATCAAATCCAAACTCCTCCTCCTCCTCCTCCTCCTCCTCCTCCTCCTCCTCCTCTTCTTCTTCTTCTTCTGGACATCACACGGGCAACATTGGCCCCCTAATCACCCTTGCAAGCTGTCATCTCCGGTAAAGAGACTTAATGAGCTTATGTTGGAGAAGGGTTAATTTCTCATGGATGCCAGGAGATGATGAGAGCAGCTGGATAATGGAACCGATTACCTAAAGCAGGGGTGCCCAAACTTTTTTCAAAGAGGGCCAGATTTGATGAAGTGAACATCCGTGAGGACCGACCAAAGTTGAGCTTTTTTTTTTTTTAGGATTGAAGTTGCTGAGCTTTTTTAAGGATTTTACACCAGGACATATACTGCCACGGGGGCCGGACTAGGCCCCCGAAACAGACTTTGGACACGCCTGACCTAAAGGGTTGATAGCCTTTCCCTAACATAAGAACATCAGAAGAACCATCCTGAATCAGGCCAAAGGCCCATCTAGTCCAACATCATGTTCTCAGAGTGTCAACCAGATGCCCAGGGAAAACTGGCAAGGACCTGAGTGCAACAGCAATTCTCTCCATTTGCAGGTCCGAGCAACTGGTATTCAGAAGCATATGCCATCTGACACTGGAGGTAACATGAAGCCACTCCATGAATCTGTCCAATCCTTCCTTTAAATCTGTCCAAGCTGATGGCCATCATCACTCAATGTAGTGGGAGTGAATTGCACAGTTTAAGTATGTGTTCTTCCTTTTGCCTCTCCTGGATTTTCCTGGTTGACAGCTCAGAGATTGCAATCTGATACGCAATTAACAGGGAGTAAGCCCCGCTGAACTCAGTGGCATCCGAGTACACGGGATCTGCCCTGAATGCAACCCCCAGCAACTGGTGTTATTCAGAGGCTTACTTCCTCTGACATAGCCTTCATGGGTAGTAGCCATTGGTCGCTTCATCCAGGGCCGGCGCGTCCATTTAGGTGAACTAGGCAATTGCCTAGGGCGCCAAAATGGAGGGGGTGCTGGCCAGCCTGCCCCCTGCCCCCCGCCGCCGCCCGGTGCCGCCCCAACCAGCGGCGGAGCAAGCAGGTTGGGGCGAAAACCGCGGCTGGTTGGGGCGGCAAAATGGAGGGGGCGCTGGCCAGCCTGCCACCCGACGCCGCCCCAACCAGCGGCGGAGCAAGCAAACCGCGGCGGCGGGGGGCGCCCGGCTGGGCAGGGGGCGGGGCACCGCTCCACAACGTGCGTCATACGCAATGACGTCACGTGGCCCACCCCCTTGCTTAGGGTGCCAAAATTGCCAGCACCGGTCCTGGCTTCATCTTCCATGAATTTGTCCCTGCTGGATTAAGCCAAAGCTGTTATCTAGTCCAGCATCCTGTTCTCACAGTGGCCGACTGTCCGGCACTGGACAGGGGAGGAATGGTGGAGATCGCCTCCCCAGCCTGAACTTCCCAGAGAAGAGGAAGACAGTACAGTGGTACCTTGGGTTACGAACTTAATTCGTTCTGGAGGTCCATTCTTAACCCGAAACTGAGACGCACTTTCGCTAATGGGGCCTCCTGCTGCCACTGCGCTGCCGCCACTCAATTTCCGTTCTCATTCTGGGGCAAAGTTCTCAACCCGAGGTACTACATCTGGGTTACCAGAGTTTGTAACCCGAAATGTTTGTAACCCGAAGCATTTGTAACCCGAGGTACCACCGTATAGATTTACAACAGTGGTTTGCAGGAGGTCGCAGCTCAGAGCCAGATGAGGGGCAAAGTTGGGAAATAATGGGAGAGAAGAAGAAGAGTTTGGATTTGATATCCCACTTTATCACTACCCTAAGGAGTCTCAAAGCGGCTAACAATCTCCTTTCCTTTCCTCCCCCACAACAAACACTCTGTGAGGTGAGTGAGGCTGAGAGACTTCAGAGAAGTGTGACTAGCCCAAGGTCACCCAGCAGCTGCATGTGGAGGAGCGGGGAAGTGAACCCGGTTCACCAGATTAAGAGTCTACCACTCTTAACCACGACACCGCACTGGCTCTGGAGGAGGAGGAGGAGGCAGAGCTGGAGCAGCTGGCTGACACGTTATCACTAGAAAGCATTCCAGACCACCCCTTCTCCAAGAACCCGGCGAGCATTAAAATTAAGAGAGGAAAGGTCTCAGAGACAAATGGCCCTAAGCGGCTTTGGTCAGTCCTCACCTTAAGGTGAGGTGCTGTTGATGATTGAGGAGAGAAGGGGAGTGGAGATTACTCAGAGCAATGCCATTACTCCAAGAGGCTGCATTTCTAAGCCTCTCTCTGTGAATCAATATATATATAAATGTTCCCACTGCACGTTTGTCCGAAACACCCTTGCTGCGTAACCGCTGGACCCAAATCGCATCAAATTTGGACACAACGTTTCCACTACCATCTCAAAGTAATCTGGCATAATAAAAATTCAGAAAAACCACACCTGTCATACCTAAAATAAAGAAAAAACGCAAAAAAAATCTGTTGCAGGCATTATACATCACTGTCAGGAGTGTGTGCAAAAGCCAGGCCCTGGGACCAGCAGAGCTTCGGCTTGTTCTGGAGAGCCAGGGCGCGGCCACACAGGTGAAGCTGCTTGATAATTTACTGAACCTGGTGAGGCTGAGTGGTAACTCGCTGCACCTGGTGTCAAGAGCCAGCAGGGGATATAAGGCCAGCATTTCACCTCAGCTTTTTGCCACAGCAACACCCTTCCTGCCTTGCTGCGTTTGGCTTCTTGACTCCTGGTTCCCGATCCTCGGACCCTTGGCTCCTTGACTCCTGGTTCCTGATCCTCAGACCCTTGGACTGTGACTTCGTGTTTCTGGCTTCTTGACCCTTGGACTGTGACTACGTGCTTCTGGTTCCTTGACCCTTGGACTGTGACTTTGTACCTCTTGCTGCTCGACCCTTGGACCCCTGCTCTTTGAACTCTTGTTCCTGCCATCTTGCCCCGGGTCCTGACGTGCCTTGCTGGGACTTTGTTTGCTAACAGCCCGGACCGTGACAATCACCAGCAGAAGCTCTGAAGACACCAGCAGCATCCAATAGAAAGGCAGATTGCGCACTGTCACCAGCAAAAGCTCTGAAGGGTGGCGCCAAATAATGATGTCATCAACCGAGCAACTGAAACCACCAAGGCGGCCATTACCAGACAACCTACAGAGCCATTACCAGACAAAGGCAAACAGCCAAACCCAGAGCCACAGCCACAGGCCGCAACCCCAAAACACTCCCCCCCCTCGCCCAAACCCTCAGCTGCAAAACCCACAGAGTCAGGCCAGGGCCAAGGAATTGAGATTCAGGGCGGAGGCCTTGGCTCGCATTTACATACTAGCCCTAGCCAAGGCCGACAGACTAGGCCTCGGCTCTACTTTACAGCCTACAGACTAGGCCTTGGCTCTACTTTACAGACTAGGCCTCGCCTCTACTTTACAGACTAGGCCTCGCCTCTACTTTACAGCCTACAGACTAGGCCTCGACTCTACTTTACAGACTATCCCGAGTGGAGCCGAGTGGTGGGGTGGGGGGAGGAGGGGCCCGAATAGGTCATGGGCTGACCCAGGGTGGGGGAAGTCACAGGGATGACTTGGGGGGAGGGGGGACTGAATACTTCATGGGTCACTACAGGATGGGAGGAATCGGATGAGACAACAACGGGGGGGGGGGGGGAGGACAAAACCCATAGTCCGGGGGGGGGAAGGACAACCCTCCCCCTTTAAGGACCCTGAGTCATGCACAGCAAGGCGTGCCCGGGCCAGCTAGTATTGAATAAAATACATTGGTAAGAACTTTCATTGTCTTGTCTATTCCTGGCAGCCTACCGTGGGGGGATCGGATTCCCTGATGCCTGACACTGACCAGGTGCCCCAATGGGAACCCCATAAGCAGGATCTGACCTGGGGCGGACTTTGGTCTTTCAGATTTCAGCAGCATCCTGGGAGAGGCCAACATTCAGTGCCCCCCCCCCGCCTCTCGCCTTCCATTCTGACACTATGCTCGGCACACAGTGGGGCAGAACTGGTTGTGCTGCCCTAAGTCCGTCTCTGCCTGAGCACAACAGCAACACCCTGCCAGCTTGTGATGCCCTGCAACTGGTAGGGAGAGACCTACTGCCTATGACAGCGGAGGTAGATAGAATATAGCCTTCACATCTAGCAGAGAATTGTCTTCAGTCTTCAAGGACATCCACCTCTGCTGGGAATGCTCATATGCTGGATTCAAGAAGGGTAGTAGTGTCCTACTAGGTTGGTCTTCTCCAATGTGGCATCCTCTGGATATTGCTGGACCCCAACACCCTTCAGTCCCTGCCAGCATGACCAACGTCAAGGGATGATGGGAGTCACGGTTCAACTTCATTTGCAAAACATCTGGTTGGGGAAGGTTGAATTACACGGTGCACAGGATCTCCTCCAATGCTGTGATTATATTATTCTTTTGGATGAATGAAGAAGTGTGTCAGTTCTCATAGTTCCAGCCAGCCAAACCATCCTACACAACATGCCATTCCCATTTTCCCTTCTCATCCCAATAGTCAATCAACATTCCATGGCTGAAGGGCACAGTTGACCCACATTAGGCTGTTTTGGCAGGTACTCCACAAATGCTTTTCTTGACATTCTTTGGGGTGTGTTTCTGCAAACTTTTTTTTGGGGGGGGTGTTGGGGGTTCCCCTGAGTGTTCCTCCAGTGTGTGAATGCAAATCACCATTTTCACTACACAAGGATTACCACTTGTCTCCAAACTTCAGATGTTGAAGGGAATGTTATTGAAAAACCCAAGCGAAAACAGCATGAACAAGGTGGCCCACCACAAATTGGGGCTCGTTTTTATTTAATCCAAAGGTTTTCAAATGACTGAGCAAAACTTGGATTCTCATCACATTGGATAAAAAAAGACTGCCTAGTCATAGGATCAGTGCTTTTTTTCTTAAAAAAAGTGTTTAGGGGTACTCTCATTTTGATTCAAGAAAATACCATTTTATAGTTCAAATCGGGGAAAATAAATACAGCAAATGGACAAAAGTACAAAGATTCACAAAATGTTTAGGGGTATGCGTACTCCTGCGTTCCCCAGAAAAAAAGCACTGCATAGGATCACAGAATCATATAATTGTAGCGTTAGAATGAACACCGAGGGTCACCTAGTCCAACCCCCTGCAATGCAGGAATCTCAGCTGAAGCATCCATGACAGATGACCATCCAAACAAACCTAGCTCCTTCAACCTGTCCACATATGAACTGACCTGGACCTTGTGAATATTATCATGTACCTCCTCCACAAGTGGTCCAGAGGGTGGGTAACATCAGGGCCGTCTTAAGCATATCTGGCGCCGTGGTGCAAAGCTCCCTCTGGCGCCCCCCGTTTCCCAGAGTTTTTTTTAGGGAGGACAGAGCTGCCGGCAGGGCTGCAGGAGGCGGGCAGCAGCTGGAGGGTGGCTCCTCCGGCTGGGAAGAGGCTGAGGCTGGATCAGTTGGCTGCTTCGTGCTGCGGCAGCCACGGCAGACGGAGGCTCCTGGCGCAGCGCTGCTTCGGTGCGGCATGGTGGAGGCAGGTGAGGGTGGTGAGCTGATGCCGGGAGGCGCCGGGTCCAGCCTCCACCTCTTCCCTTGTGCCCCCCAGAACTTGGCGCCCTGGCGCCCCGCGCCACTAGCCTCTATGGGTAAGACGCCCCTGAGTAACATGAGAATGGGCCTTTTGTGTAGCGCCTCCCTGCTTGTGGAGTGCTCTCCCTAGAGAGTCCCGCCTGACTCCTTCATTATACTCCTTTAGATGCCAGGCAACAATGTTCCTCTTCAACCAGGCCTTTGGCTGATTACCATCCTTTTAAATGTATTTGTTGGAGCGGAGGTTATGGGGTTATTTTGTTTTCGTTTTCATCATGTATTTTGTGCTTTATTTTCTATATTCATCTTGCAAAATGCCCTGAGATATTCAGATGAAGGACGGTATACAGATTTCAAAAGGAATGAATGAATGATCTAGTTCAGCATCTGTTCCCCAGTGGGAAAAAAGGGACTCAGGTGGCGCTGTGGGTTAAACCACAGAGCCTAGGGCTTGCTGATCAGAAGGTCGGCGGTTCAAATCCCTGCGATGGGGTGAGCTCCCATTGCTCGGTCCCTGCTCCTGTCCACCTGGCAGTTCGAAAGCACGTCAAAGTGCAAGTAGATAAATAGGTACCACTCCGGCGGGAAGGTAAACGGCGTTTCCGTGCGCTGCTCTGGTTCGCCAGAAGCGGCTTTGTCATGCTGGCCACATGACCCGGAAGCTGTATGCCGGCTCTCGGCCAATAAAGCGAGATGAGCACCGCAAACCCAGAGTCAGACACGACTGGACCTAATGGTCAGGGGTCCCTTTACCTTTACCTTTACCTCCCCAGTGGGAAACACATAAGCAGACCCCAAACAGGACAACACTCTCCCCTCCTGTGGTTTCCAGCAACTGGTATTCAGAATCATTGCTGCCTCTGAACTGTGGAGGCAGAGCACGCCTATAATTTCTTCCAGCGCATAGGAAACATTCTTTTTTTGGTCTTCTTATTCCTTTGACCCCATTTCCTGCAGAGAGCTAGCCTGCTCCCCATCTCTCTCAACCTGCCTCTCGCCACGTGGATAAACACCTTCTTGACATATGATCATCTGGGAGGGTTCCAGCAGGAACGCAGGGGAAATGGAGCAACAACAACAGCAGAGCAGGTTTGGCCAGAAGGAAACTCACCATCCGCCTCCCACTTTCTCTCGCTGCTCAGCATAAGGGAAGCTGGCGTGGGGTGCCTTGCTTTTGCAAATGCTGCATTTGCCCGGGCCAATTTCTCAGCGCTGACCTGGGTAAGTCTTGGGATTTTATTCTGTCTTAGATTTAGGCTGCATACATATTTAAAGCAAACTCACCTGAAGAATCCAGGGGGGGGCACACTTTCTCCAGAGTGCTGGGAATTGTAGCTCTGTGAGGAGTAAGCTGCAGTGCCCAGCATTCTTCGGAGGAAGCAATGTGCTTTTTTAAAAAAGGTTTAGATACATTGTGTGGGTGCAGTCTTAGGACCACAGAGTTGGGAATGAGGCATTTATCGAAAGTCCATTTAGCCCAGCTCATTTCTGTGAGGTTCCATTGCTGTAAGGATTCACCATGCATGAAAGGTAAAGGATCCCTGGACGGTTAAGTCCAGTCAAAGGTCACTGTTGCGGAGCTCATTTCGCTTCAGGCAGAGGGAGCCGGCGTTTGTCCACAGACAGCTTTCCGGGTCATGTGGCCAGCATGACTAAACCGCTTCTGGCGCACGGAGGACCGTGACGAGTGCCAGAGCACACAGAAATGTCGCTTACCTTCCCACCGCAGTGGTACCTATTTATCTACTTGCACTGGTGTGCTTTCGAACTGCTAGGTTGGCAGGAGCTGGGACAGAGCAACGGGAGCTCACCCCGTCGCGGGGATTCGAACCGCCGACCTTCTGATCGGCAAGCCCAAGAGGCTCAGTGGTTTAGCAGTGCCCCCAAGCCCTGAAATCAACTCAGGGGGAATTCAGACTGTAGCATATCATCAGTGGAAGTACTGGTGCTTTATAGAAAAAAAATATATGTTATGAAATGCATTGATGATGAGAGGCTGGTGATGATTCCAGTTGGTATCTGAATATGTTTGTGTGTGTGTTTGACTACTCTTATATATGCAATTGTTCTGTACATGGTTTTTACTGTATTGCAAAATCCAGGAGTGCCAACTTGGCTCCATGACTGTGCCATGGCCCTGGCACTGAAATTTGTGGGTGCTCAGCCCTTCATGTGGAATTTTGTGGGTGCTCGGGCGCCCAGGGCCCCAGGGAGTTGGCACCTATATCTACTGCTGAGCTACAGCCCTGTCCCATAGTAGACAGCCAAATGCTCCGGGAAGCTCAAAATCAGGGCAAGAAGCAAACAGCCTCCCCCCACTATTGCATTCTAGTAACTTACTGTTCAGAGGCATATTATTTTGTTGTATTAGATGATGAGTACGATGATTTCGCTCTGCAATAAGGCATGCATATTGATAATATGACATAACTTCTTCTTATTATATGATTCTTATTTTGCAGACAACTTCAAGTCCCCCCCCTTTGAAATTAATTGATCTAAGTTTGTCATGCCCATCAGTTTCAATGGTCTACTCCAGAATTAAATGCAACCTATTGTTATTTCACATATGAATAGGTTTTTATGAAGCATCTTGAAGTGATTTCACTATAGGGGGCCCCAGGGGCCTGAGCTCAGCACCCAAACCGTAAGGCCCACCGATGCAACTTCTGGTGCTGTCCGAGGCCTTGTGAGATCTTGGAACCTAACTTCTGGTTCCGAGGCTGCAGGGCGCGTGATGTCATGACATCACATCGCAATGTGACATCATGACATCACGGTGCATGCGCTGGGCACCTATAACCTATAGCCCTTCCTTTTGTCTGCTCTAAATCTGGGAAGCCTGAAAGCAGAACCTGAGGCCCAGCGATTGGTATTCAGAGGCAGCCTGCCTTGGACTGTGGAGATGGAACAAAACTCTCATGACAACCTTCTGCTCCATGAAGTTGTCTAATCCCCTTTGAAAATCATCCAAGCTGGTGCCCATCGCTGGCTCCAGTGAAGAGCAAATTCCATAGTTCAACTACGCGTTGAGTGAGGAAGTCCTTGGACTGTCCTTAATCTTCCCGGTTGGTGCTGAAATTCCTAAGGAGCAAAAAAGACTATTTATGTATGTGATCACAGTGGCGTGGAAGTTATTGGCCCAGAGATGGAAAGAAGATAAAGTCCCAACTGGAGAAGAATGGCAGATGAAGTTGATGGATTATGCCGAAATGGCTAAAATGACTAGAAGAATCAGAAATAAGGAAGCCCAAAATTTTAATAAGGAATGGGGAATTTTTTTTATAACTTATCTTCAAGACCATTGTAAACAGTTACAATCGTTAGTTTGTACAATGAACTTGTGGTTCATTGGTGAATTTTGGACACAATAGAGAGGTAAAATATTTGGATTCTCATAAAAGATGCAGGACGCAGGCTTCATCAACCTCGGCCCTCCAGGTGATTTGAGACTACAATTCCCATCAGCCCTGACCACTGGTCCTGCTAGCTAGGGATCATGGAGTTGTAGGCCAAAAACATCTGGAGGGCTGAGTTTGAGGAAGTCTGTGCAGGAGGAAATGATTAACAATAGGACCCACAAAGGGGAGGAGGGAAGTCCAAGAGATTCCTTGGAATCTTGTTTGTATGTTGTATGTCAGATATGTGACTGTAAAATTTTAATCTCAAAAACCAAATAAATAAATTTAAAAAGAATCTTCCCGGTTGGCAGCTGAGAGGCTGCAACCTGACACCTACTTAATTGGTAGCAAGACCCATTAGACTTGATGGGTCTTACATCAGAGTAGACATTCTTAGGATTGCACCGCCTGTTGTGTCAACAGGTCCCACTTCTCCAGGTTAATCCCAAGTGTTCCAGCAGACACCCATGATTTGTGTGGGAGAACATATGGGCGGTTTCGGGCGTGAGTCATGGCGAAATTCTCCTCGCTCTCCTCCGCCTCCTATTTTGTTCAATTGCAGCCATGGGGTGTAGCTCCCTGTGTGATACTTGCTTGCTCGCCAGGAGAAAAGTGGGGCAGGAAAATCAAATGCCTACAACAGTGCACAGGAGCCAACTCCAGGGGGCCATGGGTGCTTGGGCGCCCACAATAATATAATTTTGGCGGCTGGGCACCCACAAAGTCAATGAAAAACGCTGGCTTCTCCTTCTAAGGGAGAAGCAGTTCAGCTCTGCCCTCCTCAGCTAGCCAGCAAGCAGAGGCGTAGGAAGGTCAGGTGGTACCCGGTGCGGAAAATTTCTTGTCACCCCCCCACACATTTATTTTTTTTATTTTTTTTTGGCCTGCAAAAATGATTTTACGTTATTTCCTATTTTCTTACAAAGGAATAATAATAAGTAATAACAAACTTTTATTTATATCCCGCCCTCCCCGGCTGAAGTCGGGCTCAGGGCGGCTAACATCAGATACATAACATTGATATAAAATCAAACAATAATTAAATTACCTCCTAAAAACATGTCAAAATCAAATTAAAGTCTAATTAGATGGCTTTCCGCAGGGTTAGGGTTGGGAACAATAAGTGCTCCGCTGAATTGAAATTTCAGCCTTCACGACATAGGAAAACAGCCAAGTAAACAGCTATTTTCATGGAGGATGGTCAAGATATGCATGAAATTTCATATATAGCTATATAATCCCTAGTGTAGTAAGATAAGACCTTTGGAGCAGGCATTTTCAAAAAAGAAAAAGTTTTTTTATGAACCACCCTAGTAGGGCAGTAATTGTTCCTTGATAATTTGTCACCCCCCTCCATGATGGAACCTGGGGCGCCCCGCCCCCCCCCGCTTCCCACTTCCTACTCCCCTGCCAGCAAGGCACCCTTTTCTGGTGGGTGGGTCTTGGACATGGAGGCAGAGTCCCTCTGTCTCCAAGTCCAAGCCCCTCCCCATGGAAAAGGGTGCCTCGCTGTCTGTGGATAGGAGGAGGAAGAGGAGTCACCTCTGCCGCCGCAACGCAGATGTGTGACATCACATGCACATGCCTGCACGTAGTGCGTGTGATGTTGCAGCAGTGAGTACCCACAATCCTGAGGGCGAGATGGCACCCCTGCAACAGTGGTACCCAAACTGCAATCTGTGGACCACCAGTGATCCATGAGCTTCATTCAGGTGGTCCAGGGCATGTCTGCATTAACATTTCATGCTGAATTTTAATTGCATTTCAATTGCATCTTTTATTTCTTTTATTGCATTTTATTATAATCTGAATTCTATGAGTGCAGATTCTAATACCGTAAGATGCAACATAAGAAAGAAAAGAAGCAACGAGGGTACAACTACAAATAATTCAGCCTCTAGTGCAGCACATTGCAGTTGCTTCCAAAATGGAATGAAAATCATGAATGGGTCCTCCAAGGCCATCAGGAATTTTAAGGTGGTCCATAAAAAAAGAAAATAAAGACCTACACTGACCTATTCAGGACTCCTAACCCTTCCATGATATGTCTTTGACTACCAGTTAAATTGTTACAGCTTTTGGTTCACACAATAAACTCTTTTTGTTGAATACCAGTTGAGCCAGGATGCTGAAGTGGACGGGTCTTTGGCCTGATCCAGCAGGCTTTTATTATGTTCTTGTGAGCAGCCTTGTCACCACACTCCTCTCTCTCTCTTTTTTTTTAATCATAATTTTTATTTATTTTCCACAATTTAGCAATTATACATTAAAATTCATACTTCCCATCTGTTTTACATATTGTTTCTCTTCCTTTTCGACAGATGTTTAAACACACACACACACAAAAAACACAAATCAAACATAACCATTCCAGCCAAACACCCCTTCCCCTCCTCCTCCCCCCTCCTCCCCATGCACATCCCCCTTCCACCAATCATCCTACACCCCCCTCCACACAATTCTTCACTTCGACACGCAGACTTCCCCCCTACCTTCTCCTGTTTTTCTTTTTCCTTTATGTTTTTCTTTTTCCTTTACACGGTATATACATTCTTTATATTAAACGTCGTTTTTCATTGTTATTTCATTTTCCTATTTGATATAGTTATCTTTTGTCAAACCTTTATTTTCATTCCCCTTTTTCTCGTTATCCATTTATCCATTTGTTTTTTCCCCTTCCAATCTGTATCACTATTTCATTCTATATTGTCAATAAAGAATTTATTTACATCTAACTTTGAGTTTTCTTTCATCTGCTCATAGTTTATATACCATATTCTTTATTTATGTATCTCACAAATTTTCCCCATTCACTTTCAAAGCTTTCCTCTCCCTGTTGTCGTATTTTTGCTGTAACTTCCGCTATTCTCATGTATTCTGTCATCTTCTGTCTCCATTCATCCATTGTTGGAATTAACGGCTGTTTCCATACTTGGGCCAGTAGTATCCTGGCCCCCGTCACTGCATACATAAATACTCTTTCATCCTTTTTCCTTATATCCTCCCCCACCATTCCCAATAGGATGGCCTCCGGCGATTTCTTAAAATTATATCTGAGGATCTTTTTAATTTCATTATAGATATCATCCCAGTAATTTTTAACTCGATCACAGTGCCACCACATATGAATAAAATCGCCTTCTTTTTCATTGCACTTCCAGCATCTCCTGTCTGCAACTTTGTACATCTTCCCCAGTTTGGAAGGTGTGATGTACCACCTATACATCATCTTGAAGATGTTCTCTTTTAAAGCTATCGATGCCGTGAACTTGATCCCTTTGTTCCATAGCCTATGCCATTTCTCAAATTCAATATTATGGCCCAAGTCCATTGCCCACTTTATCATTGTACTCTTGACCATCTTATCTTTCGTGTGCCACTCTAGTAAAAATTCATAGATTTTAGATAGGTTTTTTACATTATTTTTTATCACCGTTCTTTCCAATATAGTTTTTTCTTGTTCGAAACCCTTAAGTTTATAATCCTTAATAAACACACTATTTAGTTGGTGAAACTCGAACCATCCCTGTAATCTGTCCTTTATCTCTTCATAAGATTTCATACTGAAGACGTTATTCTGTTCTTTCAAAAGATCTCTATATGTAAGCCAATATTCGCCCGTACTAATTTTTTTGACCGAGAAGGCTTCCTGCGGCGATAACCACCCTGGCGTTTTCCTTTCCAACCATTCCCGATACTTAATCCATGTTTCATACAATGGTCTCCTTATTGTATGGTTCAGGAATCCTCTGTGTACCCGGACTTTATCGTACCACAGGTACGCATGCCAGCCAAAACGATTACCTGCGCCTTCTAGGTCCAAAATGTCAGCATTGTCTAATCTCATCCATTCCCCTAACCAGACTATACATGCCGATTCATAGTATATCTTAAGGTCTGGGACTGAGAAGCCTCCTCTCTCTCTCTTGTCTGTCAATATCTTAAATTTTATTCTCGGCTTCCTTCCCTGCCAAATAAATTTGGATATTATGGTCTGCCATTCTTTAAATGGACCCTGTCCTGTGATAATAGGTATTGTCTGGTATAGAAATAACATTTTCGGCAATACTGACATTTTAATGGCTGCCATCCTTCCCCACCAAGATAAGTTAAGCCTCGTCCATGATTCTAATCTCAACTTCACTTCATTCCAGGTTTTCAGATAATTATTTTTATATAAATCACTATTCTTTGGCGTAATCCAAACTCCTAAATATTTTACTTTATTTGTGGCTATTATATTTGTTTTCATTTGGACCTGTGTTACCTCCTCTGAGTTTAAGTTCTTCACCAGCATCTTAGTCTTTGATTTATTTAATTTTAAACCAGCTAACCTTCCATATTCCTCAATTACATTCAATGCTTCTTTTATTGATGTTAAGGGGTCTTGCACTGTTACGACAATGTCGTCCGCAAACGCTTTCACTTTGTACTCTCTAGTTCCTCGTTTAATTCCCACTATCTCTTCTTTTTCTCTTATTCTTTGCAATAGGACTTCCAATCACCACACTCCTCTCAGGCCAATCATTCTCAGCCTTCATTCCTACTTGCAGGAAAAATCTGAGCATCGCAAGATGTCAAGCCTGTACAAAGCCTTCACAAACATGATTGAGCGCAACTCCAAGGCAAACCACAAGAAGGTGGCCGAGACGGAGAAGTTCCAGAAGAGTGAGTTTAAGAAGCTAATTCACCAGGAGCTCTCACCGGTCAAGGTAATCTTTGAGTGGAAAGGGGTCTAGCAACACAGATGGGCCCAGAGAATCTGGCAGATGGAGAAATATCATCCAGACAAGTTGCTTATCCATCAATCCCTCTTCCCAGGGAACTCTGGGAATTGTAGCTTTGCGTGGAGGGATAGGAGGTCTTCTAAGCATAGCTGTCAAACCTCCCTTTTTTTGCTGGAAATTCCCTTATTCAGTGCCGTTTCCCGTTGCTATCCCGGATTGTTAGATATCCCTTCAATTTCCCGGATTTCAAAGGGAGCAGCTCCTCTCCCTCCCTGCCGGCCAGGGAGGCTCCTCAGCTGCGTTGCTCGGCTGCCAATAAGGAGTCTGAGACCGACTGGGGGCGGAGCTTGCATGCCTTGTGCAGCCAGACCCTCATGCCCAACCAGACAGACAGCCTGCCTGCCGTCTACGCGCTCGCTCTTTTGCTCACTCGTTCGCGGGCAGCCTCTGGAGCGCAGGGTGGCGAGGCTACTTGGTGCCATTGCACCGCCCTCGCGGCATCCCTTATTTTCAAATCCGAAAGTTTGGAAAAATCCCTTATTTTCAAATCCGAAAGTTGACAGCTATGCTTCTAAGAATGCTCAGCACTCTGAACAAGCTACACTTCCCAGAATTCTTGGGGAGAAGCTATGACTCTTAGAGCGGTATAATATTGCTTTAAATGTAGGATACAAACATGGCCTGTATCTATGGAGGCATCATTGGTGGCTTTCTGACCTTTCTCCAATCACCACACTCCTCTCAGGCCAATTTGCATTTCAAGCAACCAACACCTCTCACACTAAGGAAAGGGGCAAAAGGCTGCCATCCTTATCTGGCCTTGAAACCAATTACCCAGAATACAGAGGGGAGGGGCAGCTCCCATGGCTAATCCAATGTAGTTCTCATAATCCAGGCACCTCCAAACTCCGGCCCTCCAGATGTTTTGGACTACAATTCCCATCATCCCTGACCACTGGTCCTGTTAGCTAGGGATCATGGGAGTTGTAGGCCAAAACATCTGGAGGGCCGCAGTTTGGGGATGGCTGTCATAATCCATTGGGACTTCTGCTATATGAAAAGGAATTCCATCGAAACCTGGAGAAGTAAAGGGTACAGGTGGAGGTAAGATATGATTCATTCTCCAAAGCTGTGATCCCTCACATCTTTTATCTCCTTCTCCATCCTCTTCTCTTCTTTGTGGCTCCAGAGGACATCCAGTAATAAGTACAAGCATATGAAGAATCTCCCCGACTCCGACGTTGAACTGATGAATGACAAGGAGGTTGTACCCTGTGTTTACTGAAGTGTGCCCCAGGTGATTGTGCCCCTGGTGTGGACTTCAAAGAAGGTACGGTTCCATATGGGGTCTTCTACTGCAGCTCCATTATCTATTGGGGGTAGGAAAGTCATTCATGAACCTTTGGCATCCCCTTTCCCCTTGGAAGCCATTGCAAAGCCAGCCTCCATAACGGAGAGATCACTGGAGCTCATTGGTATGGCTCTAATATTTCCACATGAGCAACAATGGTGGCTGACACCTGTTGGGATTGGTAGGGTGAAAGGCTGGGAGCCCAACAGTAGGGGGAGCCAGAGCCGGCGATGGGTAGAACTTGAGTCAATGACAATATGGGTTCAGTCCTGACCACAGGACTGAGTTGGCTTTGGTTGCCCTGATGGATGACCTATGCAGAGAGAGGAACAGGAGGAGCGCAACCTTGCTCCTGTTTTAGTTGAAGACGCCAGGGATTGAACCTGGATCCTTTTAAATGAAAAGCAGATGCTATACCACTGAACGATGGTCCCTCCCCAAAGCGTCACATCAAAGAGTCACCTCAAAGGATATATTTAGATGGCGGATATTCCTCTCCCAAATGGTTAGGTGTGTACGAAGTTACTGCAAGGGAGAGACACCAGCGCTGGCTGTTTTCTGAGGGTGTTTCCAATTATAGTGGGGTAGGAAAGCGGAAAATAGTGCCAATATTCACATTGGGAAACCCTTTGGTTTCAGATAGTACATGGGTAAAGGTAAAGGTAAAGGGACCCCTGACCGTTAAGTCCAGTCGTGGACGATTCTGAGGTTGCGGTGCTCATCTTGTTTTACTGGCCGAGGGAGCCGACATTTGTCCGCAGACAGTTTTTCCAGGTCATGTGGCCAGCATGTCACTTCTGGTGAAACCAGAGCAGTGCATGGAAATGCTGTTTACCTTCCCGCAGGAGCGGTACCTGTTTATCAACTTGCACTTTGACGTGCTTTCAAACTGCTAGGTTGGCAGGAGCAGGGACCGAGCAACAGGAGCTCACCCCGTTGCAGGGATTCGAACTGCTGACCTTCTGATTGGCAAACCCAAGGCTCAGTGGTTTAGACCACAGCGCCACCCGCATCCCTTTTGGTACATGGGTAGATGAGTCTAAAAAGCCTGGGACACAAATTTTCATGGCCCTCTAGCAGCTATAGTGGTTCATTTAACAGAAATAATGTATTTAGTGTTAATTCTGGAATTACTTGATTCTGACTAGGCAATATTGCTCTTGGGAAAAGCAAGTCTTTATCTTCGTACAATTTTAAATCCATAGGAGAGATCTTGCAGAAAGGGGCTCATTGGTTGCCAGGTGTGACCCCCCCCATCTTTCCTACCCCAGTAATTACTGCTGAACATAGGAACTTAGGAATCTACCTTATGCTGAGTCAGACTGTCTGTCTCTCTCAGTGTTGCCTACTCTGACTGGCAGCCGTTCTTCAGGGTTTCAGACAGGGAGCATTGGAGATTCCAGAGATTGGACCTGGGATATTCTGCATGGAAATCTGATGCTCACCACCCAGCTACAGCTCTTCCTTATCACCTTCAGACCAATCAGCTGGAAAAACCCAAACCAATCCAGCCCTACAACTCAGAGATTCCCATTTTCCTTACTGTCAGCTTCAAACATGTTTCACTCCCAGCCTCAAACCTACACAGAGGGTGTGGTTTCGTAAGATTTGTTACTGAACCCTTTTTACAAAATACACTTTTAAGTGCTAAATTGCCGACCTGTTTCATGCATTGTGTTTCATTTGTTTTCTTGGTATAAACTGCCCTGAGAACAAAAGGCTATGATGACAACAGCAGATCTGGCTTGGCAGGGTGTCAAACCAGTTATTTCCCTTGGGCTGAGTCCGTTGTTAGTCCTACTTGGAGTAGATCTACTGAAATTAATGGGCCTAAACTGAGCAGTAATTTAAGTGGGTTTACTCTGAGTAGGACTAGCATTAGCTACAGTTGGGTCATGGTTAGAGTGCTGGGCTAGGACCCAGGGGATCAGGGTTGAAATCCTTGCTGGGTCATGAAGCCTACTGGATGTGGCTTCAGGCCAGTCACTGTGTCTCAGCCTAGCCTACCTCACAGGGTTGTTGTGAGGATAAAAACAGGGAGAGGATAGAATTATGTATGCCCCCTTGAACCCCCCTTGAGGTGGGATAGAAATGCAAAAAGGTAAAGGGATTCCTGACCATTAGGTCCAGTCACGAACGACTCTGGGGTTGCGAAGCTCATCTCGCTTTACTGGCCGAAGGAGCCGGCATACAGCTTCCAGGTCATGTGGCCAGCATGACTAAGCCGCTTCTGGCGAACCAGAGCAGCGCACGGAAACACCGTTTACCTTCCCGCCAGAGCGGTTCCTATTTATCTACTTGCACTTTGACGTGCTTTTAAACTGCTAGGTTGGCAGGAGCTGGGACAGAGCAACGGGAGCTCACCCCGTCGCGGGGATTCGAACTGCTGACCTTCTGATCGGCAAGCCCTAGGCTCTGTGGTTTAACCCACAGCGCCACCCGCGTCCCATCAGAAATGCAAAAGCAAATAAATAAATGATTCCAATATGTTGAGAAGTGGGTGGTCTTCTCATGGAAGGTTGTTGTTGTTGTTGTTGTTGTTGTTGTTGTTGTTGTTGTAATGCCAGTTTTGTACAGAGCTGTTGATGCAGCACAGATTTTGAGCCACGCTGTCCATGCTCATTTGCAGTGATTCCTCACCTTTCTCTCTTGCAGGACCCAGAGTTCCTTGGAGGAAGTTCTGGATGAAGTCACCCAAGCAATCAACAAGATGTGATGGGATCAAGAATCTGTTTCTTTTGTGGAAGTGGGGGGCATTTGTATAGGAAAGAACAGTTGTGCCTCCTCCTTTGTGTGTGTGTGTGTGTGTGTGTGTGAGAGAGAGAGAGAGAGAGAGAGAGAGAGAGAGAGAGTATTATTACAAAGCAGTCCTGTGTAGACACTTCTTGTACCAAACAATCAGCGATCCTGTTTGCTTTGGGTGCCAAAGCTTACCATGCACACAAAAAAATTGAGCAGTGGGAGGGCGAGATGCAATAATCCATTTACAACAGGGGTGGGGGGAAATCAATAGCCAGGGCCATTACCTTCAGTGGTGGGTTCATGGAATACCAAAGAGAAACGAAACCTCAAAAAGCAGCTAACCTTTTTGAGCCAAAGGCAACATGAAAAAGAGTTTGGATTTGATATCCCTCTTTATCACTACCCAAAGGAGTCTTAAAGCGGCTAACATTCTCCTTTCCCTTCCTCCCCCACAACAAACACTCTGTGGGGTGAGTGGGGCTGAGAGACTTCAGAGAAGTGTGACTAGCCCAAGGTCACCCAGCAGTTGCATGTGGAGGAGCGGGGACGCGAACCCGGTTCCCCAGATTACGAGTCTACCGCTCTTAACCACTACACCACACATGAACCAACCCTCCAAGGGATGGAGAACTGCCAAAGTGTAGCCAAGATGACAAAGTGGCTTTGGTGAGAACTGTAGTTCTCCAGCTTCTTTTCCAAGGGGACCCAAAGGAGTGGCCAGCAAAAGTCATTTTTTAATAAAATAAAATTGACATATGTTTTTTGAGCTGGGGTGTGTGTGCTTGGGAGCCACACAAATACCTTTGGCATCACAATGTGACATTAGGGTACACACAGGAAAAGCCAGTGTGCATGCGCAAAAACATACGTGCATGCGTTTATAAATATGTGCTTGTGTTTGTGTGTGTGTGTTTCCGAACCCCACCAAACTCCCACTCCTTTGCTGCCCTTCTTCCCCCATACCTGGCCGTCATCCCTCCCTCCACACCTGACCAGTCAAGACTCTTACATTACCAAGCCACACCATGCGTGATGGAAACACGCCTTTGTGCAAGATGCTAGTCCATATTGAGGAGAGGGAGATTGAAATTGTTTCTATGTTTGTCTCTTCTACTGGTCCTTTTGGAATTTTCTATCTGCCGGACTGGAAGGTTGATGAGTCAGAGAAATAGCGGAGGAGGGGAATGGAAAGCTTAAATTACCACCAAGAACTGAGTACAATAGGTAGGGTGTAAATTTTCTGATTTGTAAATTTGGCCATTTCCATTCCATTTGTTTCATTTGCAAAAAGTAATTTATTTACATTTTTTTTGCAATTCTTTAAAAAAACAACCAAAGTATTTTCTTTCTACCACAGCTTTCTCTTGTCATTTGTTTATTTTACATGTCATCTTCCCTTAAAAAAAAAAAAAATGTCCGAAATCTATTTACTGGATATGTAATTTCCTGGTTAACATCTGGATGCTTCCTGGAGACAGAAGTGACATCGTCCCAAGTTCACATCACAACCCCATAAAAAACGCAATGGCATGGAATGTTGAGATGCTGAAAAGGGGGAATGACAACTGGGTTGGAGGGAGGAATAGAATCACACACACACACACACACACACACACACACACACACACACACAAACATGAAAAAACCACTGTCTGGATCCCCAAACACACAGAGGAAATAGAGGAATCCGCCCTCCCAACACCCAGGTGATAACTGAGCAATGTTGACTGACCGTTGGGGCTGATGAGGTTTAGAGTCATAGCTGTCAAGCCTTCCTTTTTTTGCGGGAAACTCCCTTATTCCAATGCCGTTTCCCACTGCTATCCCGGATTGTTGATATCCCTTAAATTTCCCGGATTTCAAAGGAAGCAGCTCTTCTCCCTCCCTGCCGGCCAGGGAGGCTCCTCAGCTGCGTTGCTTGGCTGCCAATAAGGAGTCTGAGACCGACTGGGGGCGGAGCTTGCATGCCTTGTGCAGCCAGACCCTCACGCCCAACCAGATAGCCAGCCTGCCTGCCGTCTATGCGCTTGCTCTTTCGCTCACCCGTGCGCGCGCAGCCTCTGGAGCGCAGGGTGGCGAGGCTACTTAGTGCCATTGCACCGCCCTCGCGGCATCCCTTATTTTCAAATCTGAAAGTTTGGGAAAAATCCCTTATTTTCAAATCCGAAAGTTGACAGCTATGTTTAGAGTCCAACATCTGGAGGGCCATGGGTTCCTCAACCACAGTTTGGGTCTCCAAGATCTCTCTCTCTCTCTCTCTCTCTCTCTCTCACCATAGACTTGCAGTGACTTGCACCTTTGATGGATAAGCCAAGGCTGAGCACATTCCTGATTCTGAAGGAACTGCTTCCTAGCAGAAAAACAGGACAAGGTATAAGGAAACACCTTGCTTCTGCCCTTATGAGGACCAATATATACCAAAGAACATAAGGAGAGCCATGTGGCCCATCTACTGCCAACATCATGTGTCCTACAGTGGCCATCTAGATGCCACTGAGAAACCCACAGGCCAGGTGTGAAGAGGACAACCTTCCCCAGCAATCCGCCCCCCACCAACTGGTCCTTCAGGGACATCCTGCCTCTGAACCGAGAATCAGGAAACAGCAATGGTAGCTAATAGCCACTGCTGATCTCATCTTCTACCCATTGGCCCAACCTACCCTTTTAAATGCAGTTTGGAAAGCTCCGGGCTGTAGGGTTGCCATATTTTGAAGAGCAAAAAAGAGGACATGACTTCTGCTTTTAACTATGGATCGCTGATGACTCTCATTTTACATACCCATGAAAAAGAGGACGTGTCCTGGAACAAGAGGACAAATGGCAACCCTAGCTAAGGGATCAAGCACCACTGAGAGGCTGCCAGGTGGATCAACAGTTTGACTTAATATGAGGTCACTTCCTATATTCCATTGTCAGTGTTTTGGTAGGACACTAGGGGGCACCCTAGCCCTTTCCTAATACCATATCCAGCTGTTCCCATATCCTGCAGATGTTTTCTAAGGCATTTGCCTGAACTCATGAGTCCCCAGCTGTTTGAAGAGGTAAGGATGGGAGAATCGGTCAGTTTTAGTTTCTTGCAAATTTGTGTGGTCTTGAAAATTGCACATTTTTGCCTAACGCGCACATTTTTATGCAGCTGTTTCCCCCCAAGTAAAGCAGTTTTTGAATGTTCATTTCACAGATAAGTGTATTTTAAAGCACATTTTAGCCCCAGTAGAAGCATTTTTAATGTACACATTACTTGCCTGGAAGACTGCAGCATCTTGGGACTTTCTAGTTTTAGAGGAAAAGTAAGAGCACTTACTTCTGAGTAGGCATATACACCATTGTACTGTCAGTTAACCGAACCATGAAAATTCTTAATGAGGGCCTGTTGTTCAGCTGGAATCATGCCCAAGCCTTCATGCCTGGTCCTGTTGCTCTTCCATCTTGTCTGTCAGCGCATTGTCTTGGAAACATTCCTGTCCAGCGTCACATGGACCTATGCTGTCATATTTCACAGCCAGATCTCAACTAAAAAGTTGTATTCCACGCTGGCACTGCACTACGGTAACACTTCATCGTGCGTAACGAGGTTAAATATATTGTGTGTGCAATTCTTCCAACTCTGGAGCTCTAAGATCACTGCCCGCAGACTGTCTTGCCAGAGTGGTGCATGCTCTAGTTATCTCCCGCTTGGACTACTGCAATGCGCTCTACGTGGGGCTACCTTTGAAGGTGACCCGGAAACTGCAATTAATCCAGAATGAGGCAGCTAGACTGGTGACTGGGAGTGGCCGCCGGGACCACATAACACCGGTCCTGAGAGAGCTACATTGGCTCCCAGTACGTTTCCGAGCACAATTCAAAGTGTTGGTGCTGACCTTGAAAGCCCTAAACGGCCTCGGTCCAGTATACCTGAAGGAGCGTCTCCACCCCCACCGTTCAGCCCGGACACTGAGGTCCAGCGCCGAGGGCCTTCTGGCAGTTCCCTCACTGCGGGAAGCAAAGCTACAGGGAACCAGGCAGAGGGCCTTCTTGGTAGTGGCGCCCGCCCTGTGGAACGCCCTCCCAGCAGAGGTCAAAGAGATAAACAACTATCTGATATTCAGAAAATACCTCAAGGCAGCCCTGTTTAGGGAAGTTTTTAACCTGTGATATTTTAATGTATTTTAATATCTGTTGGAGACCACCCAGAGTGGCTGGGGGGACCCAGCCAGATGGGCAGGGTACAAATAAATTATTATTATTATTATTATTATTATTATTATTATTATTATTATTATTTATTATTATCATCACTGGAATTGGGGACAAGCTGTTACTAGAAATGTGACAGGCCATCTACCATCGGCTAGGCTAGCGAAGCTTTCTAAACTTTCCATGTTGGTGGCAAACCTTTTAGACATGCATCATTTCGTGACACAGTAATTCAGTTTTACTAGCGAACCGGAGGTTAAACTAACCCCTTTCCAGCCCCCGGAGGAGCGCTTGTGCCAATGTACCTACGCACTGCAGACGACACACTAATGTGTCATTGAAGTAAGCAGGGGTATTCTGATAAATGACAGACAAATAGAGTTCAAGGAAAATCACCTTTATTTCATAACGTAAGTTATGGTCCCCAGTCCAGGTGGAATGAGGCCCAGTATGCAGCTTAGTCCAGGGTTTTATACATTTCGAAAGGTACGCCCACATAATGCAAGAGCACTTAGATCCATCTCTCCTATGATTCCAGATCAGCAGTGTCAGAGCCCCTCTGGCTTTTTGCTGTAGCTGGACATTTCAACGACTTCAGGCAGTAGGTTCATTAAAGCTTTATTGCTTTGGTAATTACTTTACAACTTTCGCCACATCGTAAAACACAACCTATCCGTTGCCGGCAGTTATCTTATCTGCCGGAAATGATTTCTTCCCGGGCTTTCTCCAAAACCGCGGGAAGCGGAAGCAGCTGGTGTTCCTCCTTTTCGTTCCCCTCTGCTTGGAGGAAGGGCTCTGAGATCTAGCTGAGACCCCTAGCACCACTTCCTCCTCTTCGGAGCTCTCTTCAGACGTCCCGCTAGAATCAGTCTCCAAGATCTGTGGCTGTTCGCGATATTCGCTCAAAGCTGGAGAAGCAGGGGGCCCTTGGAATCCTCTGACAAGCAGCACGTGCAGGTCAAAAAGGTCATTACAGAATGAATGCCGGTTTCTCACATGAAAGACCTTTTGGATCTTTTGCCAAGAGACATCACCCATCCCTAGTTGGCCATCTTCCCAGATTTCTTGGGCCATACTGACCTGACTCTGACCCAGCATGCGAGGGTATCTAGCTTATGCCTAGCAGGTGAGTGGAGGCCTTTCATCTATATTTCCCATGACACATGGTTTGGAAAGCTCTGGCTTGTACGGCTGCCTAATAATAATAATAATAATAATAATAATAATAATAATTTATTATTTATACCCCGCGCATCTGCCTGGGTTTTCCCAGCCACTCTGGGCGGCTTTCAACCAAATATTAAAAACAATACAGCATCAGTTACAGGTAGGTAGCCGTGTTGGTCTGTCATAGTCAAAAAACAAAACAAAACAAAAAAAATTCCTTCCAGTAGCACCTTAGAGACCAACTAAGTTTGTTCTTGGTATGAGCTTTCATGTGCATGCACACTTCTTCAGATCAAACATTAAACATTAAAAACAGCATCAAACATTAAATACAGCATCAAACATTAAAAACTTCCCTAAACAGGGCCGCCTTCAGTTGTCTTTAAAAAGTAAAATAGTTGCTTATTGCCTTGACATCTGGAGGGAGGGTGTTCCACAGGGCAGGTGCCACCACCGAGAAGGCCCTCTGCCTGGTTCCCTGTAACCTCACTTCTCGCAGCGAGGGAAGCACCAGAAGGCCCTCGGAGCTGGACCTCAGTGTCCAGGCAGAATGATGGGGGTGGAGACGCTCCTTCAGGTATACTGGACTGAGGCCGTTTAGGGCTTTAAAGGTCAGCACCAACACTTTGAATTGTGCTCAGAAACGTACTGGGAGCCAATGAAAATCTTTCAGGACCGGTGTTATATGGTCTCGGCGGCTGCTCCCATATTTTGAAGAGCAAAAAAGAGGACACATTTGCCGACTTCTACTTTTAACTATGGATCACTGAAAACTTTCACTTTACATACCCTTGAAAAAGAGGGCATGTCCTACTAAGGCATCAAGCACCACTGAGAGGCTGCCAGGTGGACCAACAGTTCGACTTTGTATGAGGTCACTTCCTATATTCCTTTGTCAGTGTTTGGGGGTGACAAGCCATATTTTTCCATGCATAAGACTAAGTTCCCCCCCCCTAAAAAATAATGTCAAAAATTAGGGGGTGTCTTATACATGGATACATCTCCCCCCATTTTCTTAAATCTGAGTCCCCCAAAATAGGGGGCGTCTTATACATGGGGGCGTCTTATAGACGGAAAAATACGGTATTTCAAAAAGTGAAAATCCAGACACAGATTTTTTTGGACAAAGTTTGAGCTATTTTAAAGAAAATTCTCCAATATCAATAGAATGATACCTCGATTTAAGAACAGTCCGGTTTAAGAAAGATTTGGTTTACAAACTCCGCAAAACCAGAAATAGTGTCTTGGTTTGAGAACTTTACCTCGGTCCAAGAACGGAATCTGAACGGTGGAAGGGCACCGGCGGCGGGAGGCCTCATTAGGGAAAGTGCACCTCGGTTTAAGAATGGTTTCGGTTTAAGAACGGACTTCCGGAACGGATTAAGTTCGTAAACCGAGGTACCACTGTACAGTGGTACCTCGGGTTAAGAACTTAATTTGCTCTGGAGGTCCGTTCTTAACCTGAAACTGTTCCTTAACCTGAGGTACCACTTTCGCTAATTGGGGCTCCCGCTGCCGCCACACCGCCACCGCACAATTTCTGTTCTCATCCTGAAGCAAAGTTCTTTACCCGAGGTACTATTTCTAGGTTAGCGGAGTCTGTAACCTGAAGCATCTGTAACCTGAGGTACCACTGTATTTCTGACATGGGTTGCCATGCGTCCAGAATTTCCTGGACATTTCCACGATTTCCAGCTGGACACTGCTTTTGACTGCCGTATTTTGGGGAATTCTGGGTGTACGGAAGCCCTATGGTAGGACACTAGGGGGCGGCCTAACCCTTTCCTAATACCATATCCAGCTGCTACCATATTTAGATGTTTTCTAAGGCATTTCCAGGCATTTGCCTGAACTTATGAGTGCCCAGCTGTTTGAAGAGGTAAGGATGGGAGAATCGGTCAATTTTGGTTTCGTGAAAATTTGCGTTGTGGTGCAAATTGCACTTGTTATAAACATTTTTGCCAAATGCACACATTTTTATGCAGCTGTTTCCCCCCAAATGAAGCAGTTTTTGAATGTTCTTTTCACAAGATAAATGCATTTTCAATCAATCAATCAAATCTTTATTACGGTCCAGAGACCCAACAATTCATTACAAAACAATACACAATTTCGACAGCCCGCCTTCAGGTTACAAAAGCATTTTGTTCAGACTTAGGAATAGGAATCATTGGTTCTTGCAACCACCAATAGAAACTTCGCCACTGCTAATGTTCTGTCATTTGTCCGGTCTTCCAGTAGGAACCTGACATAGTAAGCCTCTGATTTTCCCAGGAAAGGTACTAGGAAGGGTAATATCAGTTCAGCCCTGGCTTGCTCGAATTTCACACAGTGCAGCAAAATATGTTTTATAGAGTCAATGTCTTGGGCACACGAGCATAGTCTGTCCTGGTATAGAACTCCTCTCAATCTGCCATCCAACACTGCAGAAGGAAAGACGTTAAGTCTGGCTTTTGTAAATAGCCTTTGGTAATTTGGAACTGTCAGATTTTTAATATAAGATGTGAACTTAAAGGCATGCCCATATTGTACTCCTACTGACAGTGGACTGCAGACTGTGTGTGATCGATGTCGCAAGTCACTGTGTGTAATATCCCAGAGTCTTTGCTTTAAAGTCTTTAGGGCACCTTCATAACCCAGACAATAGAGTTGGGTGGGTGACAGACCAATGGAGGTGGCTTTTTTTGCCATTGTTTTCTGCCAGTTGCTGACATACTCCTCATTGTTCAGGTGTTGATATAGAGCCTCCCCTAGCTCAAACACTGCAATCTTGAGCCAATGTTTTAGGGCAGCCCACCATGCCTTAGTTGAAATTGGGCATTCACCAGCTTCTAATAAAAGTATGGAATTGGGGACACAGTTGGGTACCTGAAGCAGAGGTAGCAAAAATTTTGCTTGAAAGCCATCTAGCTTTGGCAGGTCCCCATTGTGCCAGACATTTGTAGCATACAGGAGTTGGGGGACGCATTTTTATGCCAGTGGAGGCATTTTTTTATGTACACATTACTTGGCTGGAAGACTGCAGCATCTGGGACTTTCTAGTTTTAGAGAAAAAGTAAGAGGTGACAAGACAGAAGTTTATAACATTATACATGGGATGGAGAAAGGGGATAGAGAAATCTCTCTCTTTCTCCACTTGAACTCATAGACACCCAACAGAGCTGAATGTTGGAAGATTCAGGACAGATAAAAGGAGGACTTCTTCACACAGTGCAGTGTTAAACTGTGGAACTCACTCCCACAGGAGGCAGTGATAACAAGCAACTTGGATGGCATTTAGAAATAAATTCATGGAGGATGAGGCTAAGGGGAAAAGTTTCAAACAGTTGACACCTCCAAAATAGAGGACTGTACCCTGTCCTCTATCTTAAAAAGCAGAGACATCACCTTGCCGACAAAGGTCCGTATAGTTAAAGCTATGGTTTTTCCAGTAGTAATGTATGGAAGTGAGAGCTGGACCATCAAGAAGGCTGATCGCTGAAGAATTGATGCTTTTGAATTATGGTGCTGGAGGAGACTCTTGAGAGTCCCATGGACTGCAAGAATATCAAACCTATCCATTCTGAAGAAAATCATCCCTGAGTGCTCCCTGGAAGGACAGATCCTGAAGCTGAGGCTCCAATACTTTGGCCACCTCATGAGAAGAGAAGACTCCCTGGAAAAGACCCTGATGTTGGGAAAGATGGAGGGCACAAGGAGAAGGGGACGACAGAGGACGAGATGGTTGGACAGTGTTCTCGAAGCTGCCAACATGAGTCTGACCAAACTGCGGGAGGCAGTGGAAGACAGGAGTGCCTGGCGTGCTCTGGTCCATGGGGTCACGAAGAGTCGGACACGACTAAACAACAACAACAACCTATAAAGCATTTGATCCCCTGGAATGGTGTTGTTTGTTGGGTGTTTTGAACAAATACCAGCTGGAGGATAAATCATGAAGAGTCGGACACGACTAAACGACTAAACAACAACACCCTGTGAAAAGGCCACCTGACCACCCTCCACACACATGACACGCTGCCTTCTGGGTGATCTGCAGGGCAGCACAGCAGAACTTGGAACAAGTGATTATGAATTGTCATTTCACAACCCATTGAAATTCACAGACTCCTTTTTTCCTGTTGGATGTTGACCAAGGAGTGAGAGAGGAGAGCTGAGCCTCATCTCTGCATTTCTCTACATGCAGGGATTTGTCTGGAAACGCATGAGTTGCTGGTCCTCAGGATTGTGAAACGGACCTGGCAACAAGCACATCGAGCCTGGGAGAGACTCTGCGAGTTTTGCTACTCTGGCTAAGCAGTCTTTCCCACCGGATCTTGATTTTAGCTCCTGGGTTGCCCATGAGAAATCGTTGGTGGCTGATGCCCTCGGGCACGAGTGGGATGGAAGGCAAAGAGCCCAACATTTTGTGGAGACAGAGCCAACGAGAAGCAGAGCCAACTGGTTCTAGTTTTGTCGCTGTTCTACAATGAACAGCCCTGAGACTAAGGAGCAGAAGTTGACAGGCGGTGTTACTGCTCTGGACTGTTTGTGAGATAAGAAGGTATACATCATAGGTTGAATTCGGAGGGCCAGTGCCATATTCACCTATCCTCCAGCGGGCACCAGATTCTTCAGCCCTTCTCGAAATATATTGATGTCTGCAATATAGTAAAGGTAAAGGGACCCCTGACCATTAGGTCCAGTCATGACCGACTCTGGGGTTGCGGTGCTCATCTCGCTTTACTGGCTGAGGGAGCCAGCGTACAGCTTCTGGGTCATGTGGCCAGCATGACTAAGCAGCTTCTGGTGAACCAGAGCAGTGCATGAAAACGCCATTTACCTTCCCACTGGAGCGGTACCTATTTATCTACTTGCACTTGACGTGCTTTCGAACTGCTACGTGGGCAGGAGCTGGGACCGAGCAATGGGAGCTCACCCCATTGCAGGGATTCGAACCGCCGACCTTCTGATCAGCAAGTCCTAGGCTCTGTGGTTTAACCCACAGCTTCCAGGTCATGTGGCCAGCATGACTAAGCCGCTTCTGGTGAACCAGAGCAGTGCACGGAAACGCCGTTTACCTTCCTGCTGCAGCGGTACCTATTTATCTACTTGCACTTTGACGTGCTTTCGAACACCTACACACTGCAGCCGACACACTAACTCATCAAGACACACAGTTTGGAAAGCTCTGCCCTGTACAGTTAGGCCCAGGGAATCTGAAGGGCCATAGCCTCCTATATACATGGTTCTCCCCATCCTCATTTAATCCCCCCCCCCAAACCCTGTGAGGTAGGTTAGTCTGAGAGGTAGCAGCTGGCCCAAGGTCACCCAGGGAGCTTCATGGCTGGGTGGGGACTAGAACCCTGGTCTTGCAGGTTCCAGTCTGATGCTCTAACCACTACACTACACTGGATCCACACTTGTCAGGATTCCCTGCCAGGGACCACATGTCTCATTTCTTCCCACATTCCCCACTAGTCAGACCAGAACAACTATTGCAGTACAAATCCTGCAGTAAGACACACAGGGAAGAATGACTTTGTGAAGGCAGACTGATGCTTGTGCATAAATTTTAATAATATCTTGCCGTCAGAGCCCAGAGCAATACATTGGAAGAAAAGATATATTGCGAGGGGGAAAGGGTGAGTTGGATGATTAAATGTGCTATTTTGGATACATCATAAAATAAATATGGGGGAAATTAGGTTGCAAAGAAGGTTTTCTTTAGACAGGACTCTTCAGCTGAGCGGTCACAAGGTCTGTCAGGGCGAGACACACAGACATCCATTGGCTAGCGATGTTCTGAGCTGATGACTAGATGAGTGTCTGTTGATGTTGATGGGACTAGATGGGCTGGGGTCCCATGTGCCCTGGAAACATCGATTCCCAGATTTTCTGTTCTTCTCAACTTTGCCTTTTGAAAGAGGTAGGAAAGTGTTTGCTAGAATGGAGCCGACAGCAAAGATGGATGGGAAATGAATGGGATCATAAATATCAGACCATGCTTCCACATTCCATTCCTTCCCTCCTACCCTTCTCCTTGCGGGGACTTCTCAGGGTAGGTTGTGGCAGATGTCCCTTAACAGCATGAGGGGTCCTGCTTGGGAGGGCAGCACTGCTGAGGAGGGGGGCAGCATTGCTGAGGAGGGGGGCAGCACTGCTGAGGAGGGGGACAGCACTTCTGAGGAGGGGGGCAGCACTTCTGCTGAGGGGGGCAGCACTGCTGAGGTGGGCAGCATTTCTGAGGCGCCTTCTTGCATTGAGGAGGGGGTGGGCAAGTTTGCTTGCATTGCTGATTTTGGTAAGACATCTTCTGCTGATTTAGAGAAGCCTAGAAGACAAAGAGAGAGATCTTTAATTTATATATATTTAAAGTATAGCATTGATCTTGGGAGTGTTTGCAAATAACAAAAATACTACCCAATGCAGGAATTTTCTTTTGTGTGTGTGTGTGTGTGTGTTTTAATTTTATTAGACAGATTCATATTGTACAGTAGTGAACAGTAATTGACAATATTGAACTTTGTTACAATAAAATATTTTCATATCCCTTATTGTCTCTCTCCTTTTTTCACTAATACATCATATCTAATATCTGAAAAAAAGAAAAAAAAGAAAAAAAGGAAAAAAAAGGAACAGAACAAGCAAAAGAAAACAAAGCAGAAACATAAAAAAGAAAAAAATAACTAAATAAATGCATACACACTTAAATAAACTCAAACCCACACCCACACCCACGTAGACTTCCTGTCCAACCCAAAAGCATAACCAAGAACTAAAAGCGAATGTCTTCCTTGTTATTATTCCTCTTTTAACTTCATTTCTAATACATTCTTTTGTCTTCCTGCACCCTTACCACTTAAATCCAACTTCTATGTCCTCTAAGATCATTCAAAAGCTGTCATGGTTATCAGACCCTTACTATAATTTTGAACATATATTTTATATTTGCTCCATTTGTCTTCGAACTTTTGCTTGGAGTTGCCCCTCAAGCTGTTAGTGAGGTAAGCCATCTCGGCCAATTCCTGAACTTTTTGTTGCCATTCTCTAACAGTTGGGACCTCCTGATCTTTCCACTTTTTAGCAATCAAAATACATGCAGCAGCTGTTGCATACAAAAAGATCTCCCTTAATTTATTGGGTATTTCCTTATCGATAAACCAATGCAGGAATTTTCAGTGGTGTGAAATTCAAAGAACCAGGGAGCAGAACCACCTTATTTATTTAGGCGCCATTTGTACTGCACATTTGAAGAAGTATCACATCATTTGAGGAAAGTCATGGCTTCCACCAAACAATGGTAGGAACTATAGTTTGTCAAGTGCTCTCACAATTTCCAGAGATCTCTGGAAAGAGGGAGGGGTTGATAAACCACTCTGGGAATTGTAGCTCTCTGAGGGGAATAGGGAGTTTCCTCTCAGCATCATAACAACCTATGTTTCCCAGCGTTCTTTGGGAGGGAAGCCATTACTTCCCACTCCTGCCCTAGGTCACATTCACTGTGAATGAAAACCACTATTGCTACCTGTCAGGGATCTGCCCACCCCTGCCACTCCGGCTCTGAGTGCATACAGGGACCCGCAGCCTGTGTTAACGACAGATTCATCTTCGAGTGAATCTGGCAGCCCCTCTTTGGGGGAGGAGCAGTTAGTGGCTGGGAGCCAGGGAGTGCCAGGTGTCCAGGGAGTTGCTGAGAGACCTGGCACCACCCAGCAGACTCGCTCGGAGGGGGAGGCATCAGTTCCGGCGCCTATCTCACGTAGGAGGAGAAGGCGGCAATTCAGGATGCCGAGGCTTTGGTGTTGGCGCCAAAACAGAAGGGGGGCACTTCCGGATTCTGCGAGTGACTGAGCAGACATGATAAACTGAACTCTGCACTGTAAATACCTTTGCACAAAATAAAGAGACTTAAAGACAAGATGGCTTGGTCTTACTATGGAACAACCGATAAGAGAATCTGACACTACCACTTTGAACAGTCGTGGCACAGACCTGCCTTTGACCAATCATGTCCCAAACAACCAGGGATCACGTATTAAATGCACATATTAAAGCAGGAATGGGGAGCTCAGGACCCTCCATACGTTGTTGGAACCCAGCTCTCATCAACCAGAGCCAGCATTGGCCAATGGTTGGAGATGATGGGAGTTGTAGTTGCAACAATGTCCTTGGACTCAAGCTCCCATCAGGGATGATGGGAGATGACCTCCAGTGACATGTGAAGGTCTGCAGGTTCCCCACCCCTGCTTCAGGGAAAACCACAGCTTTACAAGGCATCATTCCCACCCCAGCCCCAGAAATTAAAATTTTATTTCCATTTATAATTCCTTACAATCCAAATCTGAATTTTACATAAATAAGAATAATATGTCAATAAATACAAATCTTTTATATATTTGCTTTAACCCATCCCCCAATTCCCTTCACCCTTATCACTTCCCTCCGACTCCGGGTCAATTTCATTAAACCTTTAAAATTATTTGTCATCTTGCATTCAATACATACTCTTCATCCCTTTCCCCCCTTTATCAATTACTACTTAGCTAGATTTAGTATTTGTTTATACTGTATACTTCACATTTTTACTCTAGGCACATTAGCATATCAGTTTTTGAGCAGTGTTTTGCCAAATAATCTTCATTTCCATTCATTTTTTAGCTTTTGATTAGACTGATTTCTTATTGCTGCCGTTAATTTAGCCGAAGTTAGATATTCATTTAATTTATTAATCCAATCTTCTTTTGTTGGGATCTTCCACGATTTCAGATTTGTAGCTATTATTACTCTTGCGGCTGTGCTTGCATATAAGAACATTATTTTCTTTCCCTGTGGTATTTCTTGATTTAATAAGGCATCATTTAACTCCACCTTGTCAGATATCAATGTCCCATTTGGATCACCTCTGGGAAGTATGAGACCACAGTGGTAGATCACCTGACTTGCAGCAGAAAGTACCGGGCTCAGTCCCCACCATTTCCAAGTAGGGCATGGAAAGTCTCCCCATCTGAAACCCTGGAGAGTCACTGCGAATCAGTGTTAACAATACCAAGCTAGATAGACCAATGGTCCAAGCCAGTATATAAGGCAACTTCCTATGTTTCACCCACCAGGAGTGCCAACTTGGCCCTCTGACCGTGAGTTCCCGGGGCCATCATTGCCATGAAGCGTGCATGGCCCTGGCACCAAAATTTGTGGGCACTCGGCCCCTTCAAGGGGAATTTTGTGGGTGCTCGGGCCCCCAGGCCCCCAGGGAGTTGGCACCTATGCCACCCACAGTTTCCCCTGCCAAAAGCACCATCTTAAAACCAGTCTTCACAACAAAAGCAGTCATTGCAACAAAAACAACAACCCCTAAAACACAACAACCAGTGCTGCTTACCCAAGCTGAGAGACGGTCAACACTCAAGTGGTCAGGTAGCAAAGTGGAATGAGGAGCCTGCAGAGGCGATGTCTTATATATATAGGCCAACATGAAGTTCCTGTTTGCATCGGAAGAATTTCATTCACCCGTCCAAAAAAAATAAATCAATCAAAAATCAAAAGGGGAACACCCTCTCCGGTTGTTGAGTAGATCTTAATTTGTGATCTTAATTTGTTTGTGTACACCGGCAGGGTAGTCACAGAGGAAGATTGCATGATCATCTGGGAAGGAGAGTCCATTTATTTATTTATTTTCCTCCCCAGCAGAAACTCCACCTAATTGTTAATTGGATGATGATAATACCTTTGGCCACTATTGGCCATATCATCCTCTGAGCACTGCTTTCTGAAACAGAGGAAAGCATTTCCTCAATCCATTATGCATCATAAATGCTGGGTGAGCATTCATGTTAGAAACATCAATTGTCTCGCTGTTTACGGGAACTCGCTGCATCATCTCCGCTGAACTCTAGCCCAGAGGTCACATAATTTTATTTGATTTGGGGGCCTGTAGATTTTTTTAAAAGCGCGGATTGTACTAAACCTTTCTTGTACTCAGCTCTCACTTCCATACATCACTACTGGGAAAACCATAGCTTTAACTATACGGACCTTTGTCGGCAAGGTGATGTCTCTGCTTTTTAAGATGCTGTCTAGGTTTGTCATTGCTTTTCTCCCAAGAAGCAGGCATCTTTTAATTTCATTACTGCTGTCACCACCTGCAGTGATCATGGAACCCAAGAAAGTAAAATCTCTCACTGCCTCCATTTCTTCCCCTTCTATTTGCCAGGAGGTGATGGGACCAGTGGCCATGATCTTTGTTTTTTTGATGTTGAGCTTCAGACCATATTTTGCACTCTCCTCTTTCAGCCTCATTAAAAGGTTTCCCCTAGGATGTCCCTATTTTCATCGGAGAATTGTTGGAGGGTATGGAGTTATCTGGGGACGCGGGTGGCACTGTGGGTTAAACCACAGAGCTTAGGGCTTGCCAATCAGAAGGTCGGCGGTTCGAATCCCCGCGACGGGGTGAGCTCCCGTTGCTCGGTCCCTGCTCCTGCCAACCTAGCAGTTCGAAAGCACGTCAAAGTGCAAGTAAATAAATAGGTACCACTGCAGCGGGAAGGTAAACGGTGTTTAGTGTGCTGCTCTGGTTCGCCAGAAGCGGCTTTTTCATGCTGGCCACATGACCTGGAAGCTGTACGCCGGCTCCTTCGGCCAGTAAAGTGAGATGAGCGTTGCAACCCCAGAGTCAGTCACGACTGGACCTAATAGTCAGGGGTCCCTTTACCTTTACCTATGGAGTTATCTGACCCTCGAGCAATCCAAAGGCAGCTCTGTATAGGGAAGTTTTTTCTTTTTTAAACGTTTAATGTTTTATCATGTTTTTATATATGTTGGAAGCCACTCAGAATGGCTGGGGCAAAACAATGATAATACTAATAATGGAATAGGACACCCGTCCCTGTTTTCACTGGGGAAATGTTGGAGGGTATGAGATTTCCATCCCCCACCTATTTCCAACCTTAAACCACAGAGCCTAGGGCTTGCCGATCAGAAGGTCGGCGGTTCGAATCCCCGCCATGGGGTGAGCTCCCGTTGCTCAGTCCCTGCTCCTGCCATCCTAGCAGTTTGAAAGCACGTCAAAGTGCAAGTAGATAAATAGATACTGCTCTAGCAGGAAGGTAAACGGCATTTCCGTGTGCTGCTCTGGTTCGCCAGAAGCGGCTTAGTCATGCTGGCCACATGACCTGGAAGCTGTATGCCGGCTCCTTCGGCCAGTAAAGTGAGATGAGCGCCGCAACCCCAGAGTTGTCCGTGACTGGACCTAACGGTCAGGGGTCCCTTTACCCTTTACCTTTACCCCAGACATATTTGGCTTGGCTACCTTGGTAATCCTGGCTTACTTAGGCTGCTTTTGAAGCTCTTCGATTTGTTCTATTTTAATAAATATAACCTGTTTACCCATGTGCCGGTTGTTTTGAATCGTCTTCCTGGTATGTTGGCGAAGTTCCTTCCGGCATTACAGTATCACGTTGGGAGCAGTCAGTAATTTATTACTTTTTTTACAGAAATATATAATATGAATTAATTAAGGACATTTGGCTCTGATAGGATATTAATTACCTAATTAAGGACATAAAGCTCTGCCTGTGGGAGATTGCAGGAAATGGGGTGAAGCAGGCCAACGTTTCATCACCTTTGGCAATGCTTCTTTCCTTGTGATTCTCACAGCTTCTTTCATGTCCTCACTAGCCTTGGTCCGTCCTTCGAAAATGGCTTCCGGGTGGGATTTTCAAGAAGCGGCTAAAATGTCTGGGAAAACCCAGGCGAATGGCAGCCCACATCGGAAGTGTTGATTTTTTTTTTAAAAAAGAAGAAGCTCAGCTCTTGTGTCCGGATTTTCAGTTTTTGAAACATGGCAACCCAAACATGGCATCTGCTGGAGGGGGAGAGATGGAATGGAGTGGGATGTCTGTGGGCATGGCTGAAGAGGAAGGCGAAATACTGCAACAGTACTGCAACACTTGTGACAAGTGCTGCTGGTTCACAGTAATCACCACCCCACTTGGCACGGTGATGTCACCATTTGTAACCCAAGTCCCACACAGTTCTTGAATGTGTCTTCCTTCTCATGACCACTCCAAAGCCCATGATGCAGTGTGGCCTGACAGCTGAAATATTCATGCACAGGAAATACACTCCCCTAAATGTGGTGTTTGTTTATAAAGTCCTTACAAAAACTCATTGTTAGTTTAGGAAATGCTTATTTTTGTAGGAATTTCTATAGGCAATTATGTCTCTCATAGGAATTGTGATGACTCAGTTTTTTTGTTGCCATAGACAAATCTGTCAATTTCTGTTTCTCTCGGTTTCTTGTTTTACCAATATTATGTTCAGTTCTCCCCATTTTTCACATTATCTTGTGGTGATTCCCCCCTCTAAACCAGGCTTCCTCAACCTCGGCCCTCCAGATGTTTTGGCCTACAACTCCCATGATCCCTAGCTAGCAGGACCAGTGGTCAGGGATACTGGGAATTGTAGTCTCAAAACATCTGGAGGGCCGAAGTTGAGGAAGCCTGCTCTAAAACCTCAAGAAAATTAATCCTGCACAATTTTTAAAAGCCATTTACCCCAATTTACTGCATTTTTGCTTGTTGTTTTCACTAACATATGTTCTTTTATGTACAATGGCTGGTATCTAAGTCTGACACAAAGTAAACCCATTTATATTAATGGATCCGAATCAGTCATGTTTAGTTACCTTCAGTGGGTCTACTCTGAGTTAGGGGTACCATTGGATCCAACCCAATAATCATAATAATACTAAGTGCATTGCATCATCTAGGAATCGTGATCAGGATATTCCCAACCCCTATGGGCCGTAGCCAACTAATTTCTACTCAGAGTAAACCCACTGAAATGAATGAACCTAAGTTAAGCCACATTCACTTCGTGTTCATTATGATACCACTTTAGATAACCATGGCTTCCCCACAAAGAATCCTGGGAACTGTAGTTTCTCAAGAGTGCTGATCAGGGGCGTCTTACCCATAGAGGCTAGTGGTGAGGGGCGCCAGGGCACCAAGTTCTGGAGGGTGCCAGGGAAGAAGAGGAGGAGGCTGGACGCGGCGCCTCCCGGCATCAGCTCGCCATGCAGCTCTGAAGCAGTGCCGCGCCCGGAGCCTCCGTCTGCCGTGGCCACCGTGGTACGAAGTGGCCAGCTGGGCCGGGAGATGCCGTGTCCAGCCTCCACCTCTTCCCCGCCGGAGGAGCCACCCTCCAGCTGCTGCCCGCCTCCTTCAGCCCCGCTGGCAGCGCCGTCCTCCCTAACAAACTCTGGGAAACGGGGAGGGGGGCGCCGGAGGGAGCTTTGCACCATGGCGCCGGATGTGCTTAAGACGGCCCTGGTGCTGATAGTTGTTAGGTGACCCCAATCCCAGTCCCCTCACTGAGCTACAATTCCCTAAGCGGTTTAACAATCATTCCCTCTTCGTAGGGAACTCTGGGAATTGTAGCTCCTGTAAGGGAACTATGAACGTCCTAACAATTCTCATCACCCTGAACAAACTACAGCTCTCAGAATTCTTTATCTGCTTAAAGTGGGATCATAGTGCTTTAAATGTATAGCATGACTGTTGCCTGAGGCAAAAATATTCAGGGAAAGTTTTAGCAGTGGTTGCTACCCATGGCAATATGGGTAATATTAAATATCTGTTGTTCGGTTCGGACAGGTCTGTAAAGCATCATACAGATAAATTTTAAGTGGAGGCTGCTCAGCTTAGACCAGGACTTCCCTTGATATTTGAGATTCTGGTTTTTATGCATGTTCTATTTACCGTAGCCAAGTTCTTATATATTTTTATGTATAACTCTTAAGTAAATTTGACGTTCTTACTATTCTGCTCTGGTTGCAGCCTGCCTTTGGTTGCGAAATAAACATTTGATTGAAATGCAAACTGCATTTCTTCTCCGTTCCCAGTTATCCAGCTATTATTATTTTTTGGGAATTTTGTCAACTGGTTAGGTGATTTCCTGAGTTGAGCAAGCAACATGAGGCAGAGGACAGATGGTGACAAAGCTTCTTCCTTCCCAATGAATATCTAGGTGGGGTTCTCGTTGACACAATGCACAGGCCCAGAAATGAACTCTCCTTCCCAAAAAGATAATGCTACCTTGGAACATGACTGTTCGGATGCTGCTGCATGGACATGTCAAGATTGCAAAAGCATCCGTTACTCAACCAGGTGACATCCCCCCCTGTTTTTCCTTACTCAATCAAACCAGCATATGAAGTGAGTGTATAAAAAGTCCCTCACTTCCTTGGAATCTTCACTAAACTTTGCTTCTCATGCTTGATTGAGCCTTGACTGAACGTCACATCAGGTAAGTAGGATTAGTTAGCTTTTTCTTTTTGCATGTTCCTGATGAAGCTAGATTTCAGAACATAGCAGTCTTCTCCAGTTTGGTTTCTTCAAGATGTTGTTTGACTCCGGCTCCCAGCAGCCCCAGCAGCCAGCATGGCGAAGGGAGATGGGAGCTGGAGTCCTGCCTTTGCATTAGAAGAATAAAGTGTTGTGATGGAGGTAAAGCAGGAAAGGTGTTAGTTTATTTCAGGGAGAGGGAAGCTGTGATCCTCCTGATGTGGCTGGACCCCAATTCCCATCATCCCCAGCTGCTATGGCCAATGGCCAGGGTTGATGAGAGATAGAGCCCAGCAACATCTTGAGGGACAGGTTCCCCAGCCCTGTCTTAGACACTTGGCCCAACCAATCAGGGACCCCATGTTAAATGCACTTCTGGAGGTGGAAAGGAGGTATTGCTGGGCTACAGCTCCCATCAGCCACAACCAGCATGGACAATGGTCCGGGATGATGGGGTCTGTCTAGGGGGCAGCAAGTTGGGGTGGTCTAGGATGTATCTTCAGGAGAAAGCAGAGGTGACTGGAAAGTTTACTCAGAATTAAGCCCCACCAAACTCAGTGGGATATTACCTAGTTAATGTACCTAGGTTAGCAGCCTCAGACATGCCTAATGTCATTGTTCATAATTATAATTATAATTTACTGATGTTCCCTGCCAAGGAGGCAGATCATGGGAAAACCATGCACATAGTGTATCTTGACTTCAGTGAAGGATTTGTCAATGATATGCTTGTTGACAAGTAGGGAATACATGGGCTGGGTGATGCTACTGTGAGGCGGATGGAAAGCTGGCTGAACAACCCAACACAATCATTGTGTTGTCTCCGATGTGAAGCTTCACCCAAGAGTTGCTTCAGATGCTTATAAGGCCATCTCTTTTTGCTCTGCACAAAAGGATTGGACCCTGCTATTACTGAATTCTTGTTTTCAATCTGTATTTTCTTTTTTAATAATGCTGGCCCCATCTGTGCTGGACATCTCAAATTGTTCCCTGCACACAGCCACAATCCCCAGAGTTCCCTGGGATAGTTGGTCAAATTGCTCTGGGATTTGTAGCTCTGAAAGGGGAATAGTGTTCTCCTTACAACTCTCAGCGCCCTTCACAAGCTACAGTTCCCAGGATTCTTCGGGGGAAGACGTGACTCTCCGGCAGGTTCTTCTTATGTTCCACTCTTGGTGGAAGTGCTGTTCCTCTGAATGCCAGTTTCTGGGAATCACCAATAGGGGGAAGTTGCTGCTGCATTTAGGTTCTGCTTGTGGGCTTCCCAGAAGAGGCACCTGCTTGGCCGATGTGGGAACATGATGCTGGACTAGATGGGCTATTGACCTGATCCAGTAGGACTCTTCTTATTTTCTTACATTCTTACCCGGAGACTGGTTCCCCGCCCTTGATTTAAAGTTAGAATAGAATAGAATATATTTTATTGTCATTGCCCCCTTCGGGGACAACGAAATTACTTGGCTGCTCCATCCACCCAGATAGGGCACTCCACACAAAAACAAAACAACTACAAAAACACTGATTAAAACCATACAATATGATACAACATAACAGGTAAGATTAGATGACTTTCAAAGTCCAGGCTTCCCATTCAGGGCCAAGATCGCTCTGGAGAAGAAGCTGTTCCTAAGATGGCTTGTTCTTGTCGTCATCGTCCTGTATCTCCGTCCCGATGGCAAGAGCTCAAAGAGACCGTGACCAGGATGTGATGGATCTTTTACTATGTCCAGTGCCTTTCTGTGGCACCTCATGGCATAAATCTGCTCTAAGGTGGAGAGCAAGCAGTCAACAAAGTTGACACCTATCAAGACATGCCCACTTATTCCATTAATTGGTTTTTTTTCCCTTTCCCATGTTGCTAATCTTCTGAAGCATCGGTGCAATCAGTAGTGGTGAATCGTGTTCTTTTTCTTTCTCCTCCAAGTTTCTCCAGCAATCCAAGATGTCACAGCAGCAGCAACAATGCAAGCAGCCTTGCCAGGTTCCTCCTCCGTGTTGTCCTCCTCAGCAGGACTGTCTCCCTCCCCAGCAAAAGTGTCCTCCTCCTCAGAAGGACTGTCTTCCTCCACAGCAAAAGTGTCCTCCTCCGCAGCAAGACTGCCTCCCTCCACAGAAAAAGTGTCCTCCTCAACAGACCCAGGATCCAAAGTGCTGCTAAGAAACCCCTGAAATAAACAGCCAAAGCAAAAACCCACGAGAGAAGGAGGACTGGAGATGGACGCAGGAAGTAACATCCAGGTGTCAGCTTCATTGACTTCCATCTTGCTGTGAACTTGGTTGTAACACCATGTTATTTCTGCCCTAACCTAAGCCCATTAATTTCAGTGGCTTGTAGCCAATGGTTACCCCATTAAGAAAAGACCTGCTGGACATGGCTAACTTAGAGTCCATTACTTGCAATGGGTCTCCTCTGAGTAGTTGGCTACAATCCAGTGGGTTTACTCTGAGTGTGACTTAGTTGCATACGACCCTTCACATCTGCTCTTAAAACAGATATACACAACCTGGTGGGGATGGTGGACAGGATCTACTTGGTTGTCAGCCAATCCAGTCCTGTGGACATCATCCGATGGTTCGCCCATCCTTCTCAATCCATCACTGGATGGCTTAACTCTTCACCAGTATAGTTGTTGAACATCTGTATGTACATTGTCTTTGGTAGCCTGGCTGGTAGACAGGCACATAGCTGAAATATGGGATGTGTCCTGTATTCCATGCTGTTTGCAATCGCCGTTCCTCCAACAGCCTTCTTCCTCCCCTGGTGTACTGCTCTGGCTCCCAGTTCTGTGCCTGGGTGTATTATTAAAAGGTGTAATGAATCAGTCTTTCAGTGCTTTATTTATCACCTGGTCATTTGCTTGCATAGCTGGAACACAGGAAGCTGCCTTTAACTATTGCTCCATCCAGCTCAATATTTTCCATGATAAATGGCAGCAGCTCACCAGAATTTCAGGGCAGAGGACATTCCTGGAGATGCTGGGGGTTGAATCTGGGACCTTTTGCATGCAAAGCAGATGCTCTGCCAGTAACCTGTGGCCCTTCCCTTAAACATAGAATAAGATTCTAGTCCTCGTGGTTCTGAACAAAGGGTTCATTTAAATAGGGGCAGAGTACATTGCCTCATCGGTTCATCAAGCTCAGTATTGTCTATAATCACTGGTGTGGCTCTCAAGGATTTTAGTAGGGTCCATTCCCATCCCAACCTGGACATTCCAAGGACTGAACCTGGGTATTTCCTCATGCAAGACTGGTGCTCTCTCTCTTGAGCTATGGTGGTTCACATAATATATATATAAAAGATTATAGTCCTCATTGGAAGCTGCCTTATACAGAGTCAGATCATTGGTCCATGTATCTCAGTATTTGTCCACAGTGATTGGCAGTGGCTTTCAAGAGTTTCAGGCAGGGCAATCTTTGCGTGTCGAGGTCCCCCAACCACCCCTCAAATAACTCACACTTCAGACAGAAATTTAAGTATAAGGTTTTTGGCATGATTTTGGCCACAACTTTATTAAAATACAAAATATGGGAGTGGTTGCTTAGGCATTGGTTCCGACTATCTGTCCCGCTGGGGACAGAACTGACATTTGTCAGTAAAGGGCAAAACACTTTGGGGAGAGAATGGGAGCCGGGGGTCGGACCCTCGCCTCTCCCCAAATGCTCCCAGGGGCTCTTGCGTGGCCCTGGCCCCCGACCGGGGGATACGGACAAAAGCATGGTGAGCCCCTGGATTCCTTTAACGGAATTCCCTGTGCAGCAGCAGCATTGGAGGGGCAGACCACAGCCAACCCTGACCCCTCCACCAACCAATTTAATAACATAACCAGTGCCTAACCGCCAACCTTACAAGTTGTGACTAATTGCTATGCAGTAGGCGAAAACCAGATGGCACCAGCCAATCAGTCAAATGGAAAAATTCCTACCAGGCCCCTGCCCCAAAAGCAGACGACCCCATGACAGGCATAGCAAGGTCAACGCAAAAGCCTAATTAAAGGAAGGGCGGGTGATCTGATGCACGCAGCAAAGAGGAATAACATGTTACGAACCAAACAATATATAGTCACTGGGCTGTCCATCAACAAATTGCAACATGAAAATCTCCCCAATGACACCCAGGACCCAATCACAGCAGTGGCCATCTATACTATCCCGCCCAGCAACAGAGGGGTGACTTGTTGGCCCCCACCACAACACGTGCTCTCCATGAAGGAGAACCCGCTTTCCCAGACCTAACAGGAGATTCCAGGGACTGAATCTGGGAACTTTCTATTTGTATTTGTTACTTAATGTATTTTATAGCCCACCTTTATCCCAAGCATCATTACAAAATGCAAAATAATAAAAAACTAACTAGTTAAAAACAATAGCCAAAACACATTCAGAACAAGCAATTGGCCCTGATGATAGCCCAGTGATCAGCACCATCCATGGTTCCATGGTTCCACAAAGCCTGTCTGAACAGGAACGTCTTAGCCTACTGGTGGAAAGATAATGTCAGGGAGCTGACAAGAGGAAAAGGTCGTTTGCATGGATAGGCGGAGTCCCCCAAACCCCCATGCGACCACTGAGCGGAATAATGACACATGACAACTTGCTATGGGATTAAAATTGGCCACAACTTTATTAAGATTCAGATGTAGGGAGACCTTGGCTCAGGCATTGGGCGTTTATCCTTACCAGTCCCCAGCCGGGGATCTGGGGAAAGTTCAGGGTTATCCAGAACGTTTGGGGATTGGGCTGGCTCTGGAGAACATATGTTCAAGCAGATAGCCCGCCCCCCGTTCGCCGCCACTGGTGGGGGAGAGCAAGGACAACCTCTCGGCGTATGGACAATGCTTCCCCCCAAGACCCCTTTAACGGGAACCCTGATATCACCGCCGTACTGGGGGTGTGGGGTCACCGCCCCACGACCCCCGATTTCGAAGATGACTAAAGGATTCCGCCCAAGGCCTGAAACCGCCAAGGTTGTGACGTATTGCTACGGGAAAGGCGAAACCTGCCAATGCATAGCATTGACATAGCAGCACCTGCGTACCTTTGGAGAAGAGATTAACCTGCAAAATTAAGTGTTAATTGAGGGAGTGGAGGGTGGGAGAAGCTCTGGAGCCGACTGACAATTCCAAGGTAAACTACACCTTCTATTGTGTGGGCTGTATGGTCCCTCCCCTTACCTGGCCAATCCCCTGGCAACGCCCCCCCAGGTGGGATTGGGCGGTTAACTCAGGTAGGCGGAGACACCAGGTATCCTTGCCCTGGGGAAGGTGCTGCCAGTCCGAACTAACAGGGGCCACACGGGAATCCAGGGGGCTGCACGCGACCACGCAAACGTCGCCCCACCTTTGAAGTGTGGAACAGTCATTGCAGATCAGAGGAAGACAGTGAAACGCTGGCTAACTTAAAGTTAGTTTCTTTATTAAGGAAGCAGAACAGAGAGCACAAGGAGACTTCTAAGGGTTGCTCCTGTCTAGATGAAGCATCATCATCATCATCATCATTATTATTGGAAAGGCCCTCTCAGGCATTAAGATCAGCAAGATCTTGGTAGTTCTGTTGCCCTCAGAATCATAGAGTCATAGAGTTGGAAGAGACCCCAAGGGCCATCCAGTCCAACCCCCTGCCAAGCAGGAAACACCATCAAAGCATTCCTGACAGGTGGCTGTCAAGCCTCTGCTTAAAGACTTCCAAAGAAGGAGACTCCACCACACTCCTTGGCAGCAAATTCCACTGTCGAACAGCTCTTACTGTCAGGAAGTTCTTCCTAATGTTTAGGTGGAATCTTCTTTCTTGTAGTTTGAATCCATTGCTCCGTGTCCGCTTCTCTGGAGCAGCAGAAAACAACCTTTCTCCCTCCTCTATATGACATCCTTTTATATATTTGAACATGGCTATCATATCACCCCTTAACCTTCTCTTCTCCAGGCTAAACATACCCAGCTCCCTAAGCCGTTCCTCATAAGGCATCGTTTCCAGGCCTTTGACCATTTTGGTTGCCCTCCTCTGGACACGTTCCAGCTTGTCAGTATCCTTCTTGAACTGTGGTGCCCAGAACTGGACACAGTATTCCAGGTGAGGTCTGACCAGAGTGAGGTCTGAGCAGAGTCTGATACAGTGGTACTATTACTTCCCTTGATCTAGATGCTATACTCCTATAGCATCTATACTCCTATAGCATGTTCAGGTGCTGGCAGCAATGACTCAGGGGAAGGGATTTTTTTGTGGCAGCCTGTGAACTGTTGAACATTGCCCCCCCCCCCAGCAATGCATCTGGCAACTTATCTTGGCCGTTTTCACCATGTGCCAAAGATGAACTTCTCCACCTTGACCCTTGAATGCCAGAGATGCATGTTTTTAAGACCTGCCCTATTCCTGCAGCTGTAATTTGTTTTAAACTGTTTTTAATAAAGCATTTAGTCATTTTAAGTGATAGACCAGAGCCTGGGAGGCCTGGGTTAAAATCTTCCGCTGGGCTGTGAAGCTCTTGGGCAAGTCGTCTCCACCCACATCAGCTTGAGCGCTTCAGGATGAAAGTGAAATAAATACTTATCATTCTCTCCCGCCTGCTTCCAGTGATGAGCTCACCAGGAAAACACCCGCAGCGTTGTCCACCTTCCCTGGAAATGCTTAGACACGTAGGAGGAATTCTTTGGCATGTGGGAAATTATTACCTGCGTGCTAAATATCAGGTGCGGGAACACTCAGAGCTTACTGGCAGCTTAATCATAACCCATCCAACTGGGCATTGTGACATTGAATGTCTTCTCCTCCACACATAAATTTGCCCCAATGTTTTCATTCACGCTCATTTGCCAGCTCTGCCTCCCAGTTTAGTGGCATCCTTTATGAGCTCATCTAATGTCCTCTAGGAGTTTCACCCATTCTTTGGTTTCATAACAAAGACCCAAAATATGTTGTGCGGTTGTGGGCTTCCAGCCAGCAACCTGCGGCTTTGCGTCTCATACAGATAAAACCTTCTGAGTCCGCAAAAAGGAAGATAAGGCAAACATCCTCCTTGCCTATATGTAGCAGTTAGTACAGCTAAGCAAACTGCAGCATTAAAAGAAGGGAGCCAGAGTGTTGGACTAGGTCAGGCATAGGCAAACTCGGCCCTCCAGATGTTTTGGGACTACAACTCCCATCATCCCTGACCACTGGTCCTGTTAGCTAGGGATGTTGGGAGCTGTAGTCCCGAAACAGCTGGAGGACCGAGTTTGCCTATGCCTGGACTAGGTGGACCTGGGAGAAACTAGGGTTCAAATCCCCACTCAGCCATTAACCTCCTGAGTGACCTTGGCATACCTTCCAACATTCCTCAGATGAAAATAGGGACATTTCTCACTCCCTACCCAATTTTTTTTTTTTTTAATTTTTATTAAAGTTTAGTAGAACAATAATACAATAATACAGCCATACAAAAAGAAACAAAAAGAGAAAAATTGCTTGAATCTTACAAAGAGAACACACTTATTGTTAAATAAAAACGTATTGAATGCTATTATTGGTTTGTGATTCTTATATACACAAGTATACATATATATTATCACGTGTTCATTCTCTTCTTGTTAAAAGGAAAAAAGAAAAAAAAGGAAAAAGAAAAAAAAAAGAATAAAAAGCCAGATAGAATAAAATAAAAAGACTTCCTGTCATCTCCCTTTGCATGAAATTCCTTAAGTTGAATGTACACAAAGATTCATTATTTCTCAATTTTCCAGTTTAACATTCAAAATGTTTTATCCAAACTCGTCACATCAGTTGATCTTACATTAACCCTCGAATGCTGGCATGGGTATCTGTTTGTTAGTTAGTTTTTGTATATATCTACGGTAGCTGTCCCATTTTTCTGCAAATTTTAATTTCGAATTGCCCCTGAGTGAATTTGTTAGATGTGCCAATTCAGCAAATTCTTGCATTTTAGTTTGCCAATCAACGATATATGGAGCTTCTTGCTTTTTCCAATTCTTGGCGATCAAAATTCGAGCCGCTGCGGTAGCATACAAAAGTGGTTCCCTTACTCTCTTGGGTATATCCTTGTCTAGAATGCTTAGTAGAAAAGCCTCGGGTTTTTTGATAAAGGTAATTCCAAACATCTTTTTTAGTTCATCGTATATCAATCCCCAAAAACTCTTAATTTTACCACATGTCCACCACATGTGTATCGTATTTCACTCCCTACCCAATTGACCCTTCTCTACCCCCCCGTGTTTTCTTCTCCACCCCCCATAGAGCATTTCCAACACCACGACACCAATGAGACCATCCTGAGAAAACCCCTTAACCCCAATTTTATTTTATTATTTGTTATAGAAATTCTAAGGTCTCATATATATAAATCATTTGTTCATAAATTTACAAGGGAAACACATACATTTAATCTTGCCTGTGTTAATGTTCGGTAGGTCTACCAGATATCTTGGAAGGGATAAGTTCAATGGAATAAAGGAAGCATACAAATGATTGGATTGACTAGTCTCGATTAAAGTAGCTCGTGATTGCATCTCAACGCCCCTAGGTCTTTGAAGTATTAATTCTTTAGCTCTCTCGAAACCTTGCATCAAAAGAGAATCCCAAACTCATGTTAGCTGACAGCATTTCACGCCTCCATGAGTTTGGATCAATCTCTTCCAAAATTGTCAGGAGAAAACCTGATACCTGCTTAAAAATAGTTTCTAACCAGAAAAACAGGGCTAGTCTAAGAGCTCCAGCTTTAATGGGCATTACCCCCAATTCTGCACTCAGTATTGCTATTTTTTTGTGGAAATGGGGACTGAGAAAAGTCTGCACAAAATACTTTCTTTCCAATGAATCTAAATTGGCCATAGCCCACAGTGGTGCTCCGTATCGTAGCTTTGGCAACACCCTGGTCTTATAGAGTTCTAAAGCGGGCTGCACCAGGTTGCTTTCTTTTGTACGATGATCAAATCAGAAGCCGAAATCTCAGGCCAAAAAGTAAGATCCATCCCCCCTACATGGTGCTATAATATTTCTGCGGAGTTTCATTGTTAGAGCAAGATAATACATATTGAGAAATAAATTCCCTCGCATCACGTATAAGGAAATGGGGTCCTCGTTAGTTGCGTGATGACAAAGTTGCCCTTGGGATGTTATTGCACCTGACACTTGGCAGGTAAGCAGCTATTACTATTATTATTATTTTTTTTAAAAAAACAACACCTCCCATATGTCTGAGCCTTCCCAGGGAAGCCTGCCAGCATTGCTTTTGTTTCCTGGTGAGCTAATTGGCACTGGGTATTAGAGGAAGAAATCAAGGCTTGTAGACTGCTTTAGGCACTCTAAATATATGAATCAGCTTCTCGCCAGTCCTCAAGCAAATGGAAAAAGAGTCCATCTCCTCCTTTCTTTTTCTCCGGGGGCAGGAATCATTCTGTGCACTGCACTTTTCGCAGCCACCTTGGTGTATTCTGAGGTCGGCAACTGCTGTCCTAGCTCTTCCTCTGGCCCAGAACCGGTGTCTGGGGTGAGAGCATGGAAGCGATTTTGCAACTCCAAATGACAAAGTGTGGTTCAAATCCCCAATCAGCCATGAATCTCCCTGGGCATGACCTGGGCATGACCTGTCTCTCAGCCTAATCTACCTCATGGGGTTGTTCGCCAGAAGCGGCTTAGTCATGCTGGCCACATGACCCGGAAGCTGTTGGCAGACAAACGCCGGCTCCCTCGGCCTATAGAGCGAGATGAGCGCCGCAACCCCAGAGTCGTCCGCGACTGGACCTAACGGTCAGGGGTACCTTTACCTTTAAGCTTGTAAATAGGGGGAGACTGAGGTTGGTGGGGCAGCACTTTGTTTCCCCTAATAATAATAATAATAATAATAATAATAATAATAATTTATTATTTGTACCCCGCCCATCTGGCTGGGTCTCCCCAGCCACTCCAGGCGGCTTCCAGCAAATATTAAAATACATTAACATGTTACAGATTAAAAACTTCCCTAAACAGGGCTGCCTTCAGGTATTTCCTAAATGTTATGTAGTTGTTGATCCCTTTGACCTCTGCTGGGAGGGCGTTCCAAAGGGAGGGTGCCACTACCGAGAAGGCCCTCTGCCTGGTTCCCTGTAGCTTTGCTTCTCGCAGTGAGAGAACCGCCAGAAGGCCCTCGGCGCTGGACCTCAGTGTCCGGGCTGAACAGTGGGGGTGGAGACGCTCCTTCAGGTATACAGGACCGAGGCCGTTTAGGGCTTTCAAGGTCAGCACCAACACTTTGAATTGTGCTCGGAAACGTACTGGGAGCCAATGTAGATCTCTAGGGACCGGTGTTATGTGGTCCCGGCGGCCACTCCCAGTCACCAGTCTAGCTGCCGCATTCTGGATTAATTGCAGTTTCCGGGTCACCTTCAAAGGTAGCCCCATGTAGAGCGCATTGCAGTAGTCCAAGCCTCTACTGCTGCTGATGGAATAACTAATCACAATTAGGCCTGGAAATTGACAGGACCCCACTAAGCCATGGCTAATGAGGAATGCTTTGCTGAGGACCCCAAAGCCATCTTCTGTCTTGGAAAAAGAAAATGTCCCTAGGAATTGCTCATCAGTGAGTGAGAAGGTCTCAGGAAAGAATGAGATTGCTTCAGTCTAGGCGTAACGTTTCACTGGATGAAGCAAGCTCTGGCTCTCCACCCCAGACATGAAAGGGTTGAGCAGACTGCTGGAAGTGTGTCTGTGTGTGCCAATTTCAAGGTAATTACAAATTAATGTTTCCCCTTCAGCTAAACTGCTTAAGAAACTTGATGCATATCCTCCAAGCCGATGAACTGCTTCCAAATGCAGAACTAAATGAACTCAGCCTGAGCAGATTCAAATGTACCCTTCCCTAGCTGGTCAGATGCCGCGAAAGGCTCCATCTGCATTATAAAATCAAAACACTATCATGCCACTTTAACAGTCGTGGCATTCAGGAATTCCTTGTGATGAGAGTTGTTAGGCAGCCCCCCCCCCCGAGCTACAATTCCCAGAGTTCCCAGAGAAGGGGAATTGATTGGTAAAACACTCTGAGAATTGTAGATCGGCGAGGAGAAGAAGGGGTCTCCTAACAGCTCTTGGCACCATTAACAATATACAGTTCCCATGATTCTTTGGGGGGAAGCCATGACTGTTGAAAGTGGTATTATAGTGGTACCTGTAACATGCAGAAGTCGCAGATTCGATCCCTGGCATCTCCAGGTGGCGCTGGGAAAAGCTACTGCCTGAAACACTGGACAGCTCCTGCCAGTCTGTGTGGTCAAGACAGGGGCGTAGCTAGCTCCTCCGGGTGGAGTGACCCGCCCAGGGGGCCGCCGCTGCGATCCTCGTGTGGGGGCCATTGCTGATGCCAACATGAGCCTTGCACGGGGGCAGACACCAATGCGAGCCTCGTGCGGCCCCCCAATGGATTGACTTGTTGGTGACCCACCGGGGGGTGACAAGATCGCTCTCCGAGCGGATCCGCCGCTCTGATTGGTGCGTTGGCGATCCGTCCGGTGGGAGATCTTGTCACCCTCCTTAGGCATGACACCCGGGGTGGGGTGCCCCTCCGCCCCCCATATCCCTACGCCAGTGGGTCAAGATAGAGTTAGATGGACCCAAATGTTCTAACTCGGTGTGTGTTCAACTCAGTGCAACCTAAGGGTTGTAGCTAACTAGATCCTAGACCTATTGGAATGAACAGGTCTAAGCCATGTCTGTTGATTTCCACGGGTCTACACTCAGAGGAAGCACTGCAAAGTCTCAACAACCGTTTTGCCCAACCCTGCAGGGAGTTTGCCCTTACCATCAGCCTGGCAAAGACCACGTATCAGCACTGGTGACCACATGTTTGAGGTGGTAGACTATACAGTTGTACCATGGTTGTCAAACGCCTTGGTACTCGGACGTTTTGGCTCCTGAACGCCACAAACCCGGAAGTGAGTGTTCCGGTTTGCAACGTTTTTTTGGAAGCCAAACGTCTGACACAGCTTCCGATTGAGTGCAGGAAGTGTCCCCCCCCCCTCTCTCTCTGTGTGTGTAAAATTTAACAATGAAATATTCCACATACAGTGGTACCTCTAGATACACACACCTCTGGTTGTGTATCTTTCAGGATGCGAACGCGGAAAACCCGGAAGTATTTTTTTGGGTTTCGCCGCGCGTGCATGTGCAGAAGCGGCACCTCCGGTTGTGAATTCCTTGGGAAGCGGCCGCATGTCCAGAATGGATCCTGTTCGCAACTGGAGGTACCACTGTATTTAAATACACTCCATATATAGTATAATATATTAATATTAAATAGTTAAATTATTATTTTGTATAGATAAATAGATAACATAATCATATCAATTATAATTAATATAGCATAATTAAAATAGTATGGCATGATGATAAACAAGCTTGAGGAAATGGGATTTCTCTTGCCCCCGTCTGTCAAGGGAGTTTTGCTTAGTAATCCAGGCTTCTCGGGCTCCCATCTACACTGTGCATCTAAAGCATGTTTGTACCACTTTAATTGGGAAGAGTTTCCCCAAAGGAATCTTGGGAAGTGTAGTTTGCTAAAGGTGCGGGAAATTGTTAGGAGACACCCCCCCCCCCATCCTGCTTTTCAGCTCAATCTCTTTAGAAATTTTGATGGTCTTTTGTAAGATTCCGCAATGGTTTCAGAAAACTTTGATGCGTGTTCCGCAACATGAATTCCGACAACACCTTATGGTTTATGCAATTTAACATAATTTGCCCACAGACGTACAATATATGTTTACGTGGAAAGGATGTTACTTGCATAAAGTGAAGCTAAACAGAGCAGGGTGTTTAGTTTCATAAAAGCAACTTCAAAATAAATAAATAAATACAGTCCAGGGCATCACAACCTTGCAAACGCGCATGGAATCTTGCTTCATGTGTGCTCACTTCGATGTGAGCATGAAATGGTGAATTGCCGCATACAGTCATATCTCATGTTGCGAACGCTGTGGGTTACGCATTTTCGGGTTGCTCTCTGCGCCAAACCCAGAAGTACCGGAACGGGTTACTTCCGGGTTTCGGCCCTCGAGCATGCGCAGAAGCGCCGAATCACAACCCACGTGTGTGTAGATGCGGCGCTACGGGTTGCGGACGCTGCGGGTTGTGAACGCGCCTCCCGCAAGGATCGCGTTTGCAACCCGAGCGTCCACTGTATTTCATAAGCAATTTTGAAAGATGCAAACTTGGTTCACATCCCTAGTTCCTGGGTTGGCCCGAGTCAGATCAGCATGATCTGGACTCCTGGATTGAGGCCCCCACATTGAGCCAAGGACGTTCTCTGCTTGAGCTCCTGCAGAGCTGTTGTCAATCAGAGTGGACAATCCTGATCTAGGCAGATCAACTCTGTATCTTATCATAAGGTCAAAACAAAATAAAAACATTCCTTCCAGTAGCACCTTAGAGACCAACTAAGTTTGTTCTTGGTATGAGCTTTCGTGTGCATGCACACTTCTTCAGAAAGCTTCATACCAAGAACAAACTTAGTTGGTCTCTAAGGTGCTACTGGAAGGAATTTTTTTATTTTGTTTTGACTATGACAGACCAACACGGCTATCTACCTGTAACTGTTATCATAAGGTCGTTTTCTATGTTCTCAAGATGCAAGTTTGATGACCAAGCTTGGTGTCTTCTGTGCATATCAGAGCCATTCAAATCCGCAATCTAAATTGAGAAACACTTCAAAGACCAAATCTAAATACGTTTACATTAACGATCCGTCATGCTTGGCAGGTGGCTCCACACCTGAGCTGGAGGAAGTGGGCCCACCTGGTGCTCAATCTGTTTTAGCATATCTTGTGTCTTTGCCTAAGACTGCATTTCAATGGCTCGGCGTGTTGTTCCAAATCATGCATGTTTCATTCATTTGTTCCATCGCCTCTAATTTCATCCTCCCCAATTAAATCTGGATTACACAAGCGTCAGACTTGGGGACACGGTGGAAGCAGGCTTGGCCCCATATTAACACTTCAAAAAAAGAGAGCGAAGCCACATTTGGGACATGACTCACCATAAAGTTAGCTGACGATCTGCCTCTGAGACATTTGGATGCCTGCAATGGTAGAAAAACCCAGTGGGTGGTCTTTTATACTAATTTCAGGAGAAGGAAGGGAAAGGGTCTATCACTAGCTCTATTGGATATGACAGCAAAACAGGAAATCCATAAAAAAATGTCAGAAGAAACTGGCACTAAGTAGACCTTGCCTCCCAAGCAAGGAAGAGAGCTGAAAAGCTCTTTATGTGCTATGTAACCTCAAGGGACGTGGGTGGCGCTGTGGGTTAAACCACAGAGCCTAGGGCTTGCCAATCAGAAGGTCGGCGGTTCGAATCCCCGTCACGGGGTGAGCTCCCGTTGCTCAGTCCCAGCTCCTGCCAACCTAGCAGTTCGAAAGCACGTCTAAGTGCAAGTAGATAAATAGGCACCGCTCCAGCGGGAAGGTAAACGGCGTTTCCGTGCGCTGCTCAGGTTCGCCAGAAGCGGCTTAGTCATGCTGGCCACATGATCTGGAAGCTGTACGCCGGCTCCCTCGGCCAGTAAAGCGAGATGAGCGCCGCAACCCCAGAGTCGTCCACGACTGGACCTAATGGTCAGGGGCCCCTTTACCTTTACCTTTAACCTCAAGCAGACTAGGCACAAATTGAGTTTTTAAGTCCTCCACCTTGCTTGGATTTTATTTCTGCAATTTTAACCAGCCTGCCTTCAGCTGTGTATGGCTGAAATTGCACAAGTTAAATGTGTGTAAGCTGTGATTGTACTGTATAGGGCTTTATAGCGTACCCTCAGAACAAAATAGGGACATTTCTCACTCCTCCCCAACTGACCCTTTTTGACCTGACCCCCCATTTTTTGTCCCCCCCCACATAACATTTCCTATCAGAAGAAGGGTAAGCGCTGCCGTCACCTCACCAATAGGACACATTCCCTCCACCGTCCCAAGAAGAACCGCTTAATCCTGATTTTATTTTATTTTTTTGTAGATTTACAAAAACGCACACCAGTAAATAAATTTTAGAAAGGGGCAAAATTGGATGCTGATGCAAAAAGCATTTTTAAAAAATAATAATTAAAAAATCAAGACTCCTTGTGCTCTACTCCACTCCCTGTTTCCCCCCACCCAGGGCAGCCCTGCCCTCTGCCTGCCCCACGGAGCATACGGCTGGGTCTCGATGGCTGCAGCCTCTCTTCCTCCTCACCCGCTCTCCAGCAGCCACTACGGGCTGCCCAAGGGAGTAGGCCTTGTTAATATGTACACCAATGAGAAACAGACCAAGAACTCAGGCCAATATAGCATTCAATAGTGAGAATAATCCCTACTAGCAAGTCAAATAATTACAAAAACAAAAATACATTTAGCCGTACAGTTGTTATAACTGTACCCCTTTCCAGGAGTGCCAGTCTCTAATATAAATCAAATTTCAATAAACAACCAGAACTGGCTTCTCCCTATGGAGTAGTGCTCTGCCTCACGGGCTCCCCACACCGATTCAATTCTTGCAGCACCATTACTTGCGAAGTCGGAAGTCGGAGGTCCTCCATTACTAATAAATCTTTCAGAGTCTTATTTTTAATTCCACACAGTTTATAAATATAAAATCAGATTTTTTTTCTGCCAAAATCGATCTCAGTCTTTAAAGTCCGCTTGCTATTTCCAAGTGAAAGTGGTTTTTTCAGGGAGGGGGGGGGTTTCGCCCGTGTTAAGTATAATATTGAGGCAAAACAAGCATAGGGTCCAGGGCTCCCCCCTTTCTTTCCCACTTTCACATACCATTATAAAGTCCATCTCTTCTTCCAGTTTTCTTCTTAGCTGCTCAGGGCTGGAACCATTAGCAATATTCTCTTTACTTCCTTGTCCGAGGCATGCCCAAAACTTTTTGCCTAATTAAAATTCCAAGTTCTGGGACTCGTGCATGAACAGGGTGGCTTCCAGGAGTTCCGGCCCCCACGGGTGCTATCAGCCCAGGCCCCCCGCTCCCCCTGAAGGGTCAGAACGGGTTAAGGGGCATCTGCAGGCCAGCGGCCCCTCCCGTCATCCCGGGAGGGTTAGGGAGGCTGCATACTCCCAAAGCAGCCGCCAAAATTCCCCGTGGGGGTCGGGAGCGATGTTATAAATCAGCCATTCTCCTGACGTGCACGAGCGGAAGCCCCAAACAGGACTCTTCTTATGTTCCTCATAAATGATTAGACACATTCACAGAAAATGGTCCTACCAGGAGCTATTAGGTTTATGAAGCACAATAGCTCAGAGCAGAGCCTCCATGTTTAGAAACAGTCTACCTCTGAATAATCATTTCCATGCGTTTATGTGCAGCGACAGGAGGTGGCCACCACTTTCCTCCCCGGTCTGCTGATATCCTTCCCGAAGACATCTGGCAAGTCTCCATTTGGATGTGCGAGCAGCAATAAGATCCACGACGAGATAATTATACTTGTAATTTGAGTTAATAAACAAATGTGTAAAAGCAGGGCAGTAATAATAAATATGGAACAACTAGTTATGCAGTATAAGAAGCCTTAATGTATATTGTACAGTCACTGTAGGAAACCGGATGCTGAATTAGATTCGATAGAGCTGTTGGCTCTGCCCTGCAGCTCCATCAGGTGGAGAACTACTTAACTGAAGATGGAAGCTTCTCCGCAAAGCACCTTGTGCTCCTTCTGCTGCCTAAGCTGCCCATTAGAGACACTGCTCTCTCTCACACACACTAAGCAGGAAGGAGAGAGCTTCCTGTTTTCGTTGAGTCTTGCTTGAGAAGGATAGGGCTACAGCTTCCTGAGTCCCTACGCAACTGACTGACAGAACCTTAATAACTGTAGGGACTCAGCTACCTTGGTAAAGAAAAAGCACTTTATAGCCGTACCTTGGTTTATGAACAGCTTAGTTCTCGAACGTTTGGGCTCCCGAATGCCGCAAACTTGGGGTGAGTGTTTCGGTTTGCGAACTGATTTTGGAAGCCAAGCATCTGATGGGGCTTCCGCGGCTTCCTATTGGCTGCAGGAGGTTCCTGCAGCCAATCAGAAGCTGCGCTTTGGTTTTCAAACGTTTTGGAAGTCGAACGGACTTCCGGAACGGATTCAGTTTGACTTCCAAGGTATGACTGTATGTGTTATAACACTGTGACACCAGATGGTGCTGTGGAGTTACGTCTTTCGCCAATGTGATTTCCCCCCTTTGAGTTTTACAACGCGTTTTTCTGAAACCCTTTTTGGATGCGTCTAGATCCAGCTTAGGAACACCATACGTTTATCCTGAATCAGACCGTTGGTTCTTCTGATCTAGTTGGTCCTCAATATCATGTACAGTGGTCCCTCGACTTATGAAGATAATCCGTTCCGACGGAACCTTCGTAGGTCGAAAACATCGTAAGTCAAGTCCCCATAGGAATGCATTGGAGAAAAACTTCGTAGGTCGAAAAAAACTTCGTAAGTCAAGGAAACCGCATCTAAAACGGCTGCGATTTCCTTTCGGAAGTCGAAAAAATTCGGAAGCGGCGGCCGCTTTGATCCCTCGTAACTCGAAAAATACGGAAGTCGAGTCACTCGTAAGTCGAGGGATCACTGTACTAGGTTGTCTTTCCCAATCCAATGGTGGCAGAGAGACTTTAAACAACAAAAGCAAACAAAAATCAAAATGACTGAAGTAAGAAAAAAAATCCCACAATCCACTCCCACCAAAAATTTGGCATTAAAAGCTGAGTTACCTGACAGGAAAAAGTGGAGGGCTAGGAAGTTCAGGACTAAACAGTTTTATTTGCGGAAGCAACCCTACGGCCAGCTGCTTGTTGTCCTGGTTTGGTGGTGTTCAGAGTTTGGGGTTGCTGTGGGCTATGCAAATTGGGTTTCCGCACTAAGTTTGGCATCAATAGGAACATACCATATTATGCCCCTTGCTTGTCTGGATGGAATATTACAGAGGGGTTTTGGAGTGCATGTAGAAACTAGCCTGCTACTATAAAGGTAAAATTTGCATTCATTGCTTCCCATGCTTTTGCTGCTCTCCTGGCTCTCAGGAGGTTGCCAAGAAGAAAATGCTACCCCTGGGCTGAAAAGGCTTCCCTGCCCAAGTTATAGAGGATGAAAAGAAGGGAGAATAAAAAGGGAAACACAATGGTTCTGTGATATGCTGAGCAACTTTAATGAGGGACAATGGAAGGAGGCAATGGAAAAAGATGGTTACAGATGCAGGTAAATGCAGGACGGAGCACTGAAAGCTTTAAACATCTCTTCTCCTGACAAAGCTGATACAGTATTGTGGACTGAAGCAAAGAAAGCAGGGTGGATCTCCATTCTCCCCTTTGACCTTGTGGGCTTAGTACCGTATCCTTCAACCAAGAACAGCCGAAGTGTCTCTGGTGGAGGGTCCTGGGGCAAGTGTCCCTGGGAAACAGGAGCCTGTTGGTAGAGGGAAGCATGCAGGAATAGGCAAGCCAAAATAATTAAGCCAAAAACCATACAAAGGATCTACAGAGATGCTGAGACCTCATAAAACCCACTAGCTACACTGTTGGGTCTCTGGGGAGCTCAGCCTTTCCAAACACTGCGTCCATCCATTCAGCTGAGGGTCAGAAGATTGCTTCTTCTTTCCTGGATATTCCGTCAAGGTGGACATCTGGGCTTAACATGGTGAGCAGGAGGCTCCATGGGGGTAGCAGCAGCCTCCGGAGGGATTGCAGCATTTCACCTTTTTGGGATAGCAGTAGCCTCCTTGGGGGTAGCAGCAGCCCCCTGAGGGATTGCAGCATTTCACCTTTTTGGGATAGCAGTAGCCTCCTTGGGGGTAGCAGCAGCCTCCTGAGGGATTGCAGCATTTCACTTTTTTGGGATAGCAGTAGCCTCCATGAGGATAGCAGTAGCCTCCATGAGGATAGCAGTAGCCTCCATGAGGATAGCCGTAACCTCCATAGGGGTAGCAGGGCTCGCACCCTGGACCATATCCCTGACCACAGTCAGGACCCCAGCTTGACCCACATCCATAGCCCCAGTCTGGACCGCAAGGATAATAACAAGGATGGTGATGATGCCAAAGATGCCAGTGAGATGGACAACAGTGGAGGAAGTCCACTCCGGGGACTTGACTGCTCTCCCCAGTTGTATTGTAGGGGCTGTTGAGGAAGGTACTGTAGCGGTGATGATTGCCTGGAGTCATCTTGGAGCAAGGAGAGTAGACCTGAAATGAAAGGAGACATTTGGGTAGGGCGATTATAAAAGACAAATACTGCATGGGGGAACCTAAGACCAGGAGCCAAGCAAGTCCCTAGACCTTTCTACTTGGCCCACAGGACTCTCCTGAGGATGTACTGATCTTCCTTGGCCACAGCCCTCAATGAACCTGGCCTTCATATCCTCCAGGAGCATTTTCTGCCTGGCCTTTGAACACTTATAGAGCCTCTTGCAGACTGAACAGAAATCAGTGTGTGAGTTTGTGCTAGAAACTAGTCATTGCACTATGCATCTGAGAATCTTGGAATACATTTAAAAGCCACGTTCATGATTCTATACCCAAAGTTGAAGATAGGGTTGAAAGAGATACGAGGGATGTTGTGGGCCCGTAAAACAAATCAGCATATTAGTGCAGTTTCAATTTCTTTAAACCAGATGTGGGGATTCTTCAACTACCATTGACCTTCTACATGGTGGGTCACTACAGGAGGGAAGAAATCAATATGAAAAATGAGAACATATCAGATCTTATGCCGTTGTTGTTACAGGATGCAGGAATTCTGGGAAGATCTATGACTGCTCTCCTAAATGCTGAGTAAGATCATTGATCCATATAGCTCTGTGTTGTCCACACTGACTGGAAGCAGCTCTTCAGGCAGGGAATATTCCCATCCCTATCTGGAGCTTTTCAATCTCTCTTTGACATTCCACCAGTATTTCCTCCTGGTTAGTTACCCTTGACATTGCGCATCAGGGAAAATTCAGCAAAAAATCTTGTTACTCTTACATTTAAGAAGACACAGAGAAAATAGTATCTGAGCCAGAAGGAAGACCATGAATAGAGCAAATATTACCTAGTTTGCAGTGGTGCTGTTGAGATGCTTTCAGAGTCTGGGATCCCTTTGGAGTAGTCCATAGAGGGACAACCCTTTTTATACTGTTCTCTGACGCACCTCAAGGAACTGAGTCTTGCTTAGCTCCAGGAAATTGTCATTAATTGTTAAGATTATCTTTCTCAGACTTGTAAAACTTTGATTGAATCTCCCCAATGATTATGTTTCTCTCATCGAGATGTTTTATTTTTCATACAAACTTAACAGTGATGTACAAATTAGCACCCAGGAAGGGAATAACGTTGATTTTAGAATATATTGGGGGACCAAGTCATTTCTTTGTGTTACGACTACATTCTATTTTGTGGGGGCAAAATCATTTCTTTGCATGATGATGACGACCCCCTTTTGACCTGTATCTCACCCCCACAACTGACTCCATTTATGCTACTATAAAAGTACCTTTTGGATAATTAGAAAACCATAAAATGCACTATTCATTGAGTTAATTGCAGGGCATAGCCAGTGTTTAAAAATCACCCCATTTCATAGACTCAACATGCCCTGTGTGGCCTATGCCCTACAGCAGAGCAACTTGGGAAGTTGCCTTATTGGACCCTCAAGCTCAGTATTGTTTACATGGATTGCAATGGCTCTACAGTGTTTCAGACAGGGGGCGTTCTCTGCAGCAGGCGAAACCCAAATGGCACCAGCCAATCAGCCAAGTGGGGAAATTCCTGCCGTGCCCCTGTCCCAACGACATGCGACACACAACGACATATCAAGGTCACGAGCACAAGCCCTAAAAGTAGGGAGAGGTGGGTGGGTGTTCCAATGCATGCACCGAAAGAGGAAGCTCTGGGTCACTTGCATGGGTATTTATAGGTCCCTCGATCCGTTTAGCTTGCGTCCCATTGGCCAGATTGAACCCTGCATTGAGGGACCTATTGATTGGGTGTTGTGGCTGTCAATCATTCCCACCCACAACACAGGGCTTGGTTGCCAGGTCTCACCGCAACACGTGCCCTCTTTAAGGGAGGACCCGATTTCTGGGTTATCTTCAAGGGCAGCTCCACCCTATAGTGACTCAGGTATTTTGTGTGTGGAGCTGAGCAGTGGGAGCTGGTCCCCACTGAGACCAAAAGGGAAGAAGGCAAGGAAGCACATGATTGGGGTATTGGACCTGGGACCTTCTGCATGCAAAGCAGGTGTTCTGCCATTGAGCTAAGACCATTCCCATACTACTACTACTTAGGTTACACCCACAGCATTCATCTCAAGCACTCCTACACCTTCACCCCTCATGGCCAACAAGATGACCGCTCTGCATCAAATAATCAATTTGTCTATTTTCAAAATGCAATTCCACAGAAGCATCTATATAAATTCAGAGACCTTCAAAGAACCAAGCCCAGTCCTTTGGGCAGCTGATTGATTGCAGCCCATTGGCATATGTCAGTCCAGGAGCGCCTCTTGATTAACACCAATATTCCAAATTAAGGAGGAACCAAGCACAAATCATGCTGGAGACGGAGGCTCATCCATGGCAGGGACACACTACCACGCCACGCCCATGCTGCCTTTCAAGTTGGCAGACACAGGCTTGAGCAGCACAGTGGGATGCAGTGAGCTCCCCAGACCCCACTGGGGAACGTTGCCAGGATTTTTGCCTCATGAATCTTGGCATTCCCCTGCCTGAACCTCCTCGCTGCCCATGGAGGGCATCAAGGAATGATGACCATGGACTCGTGATGTAGCCAGACATAGGCATCACAAGGCAACTTATGTAAGATTAGAGACACATAAAAAAACTAATCATGGTTTTGCGCAATACTGAAAAACTAGGATGATGATTCCATCTGATGGGGCGATCCTTAAACATCATTACTTTTATTATTATTGCTGGTTGTGTCCTACAATTAAGGCAATGAATATTACATGTTATAGTTTTCTAATTGAGCAAAAAACGTATTTTCCTAGTGGCAGGATTGGAGCAGGGAATCCAGGTCAAAAGATGGTCATGGTCACATTAAGAAATGTGTTTTTCCTTCAGGGTTTTGTACAACCGATGCCATTTTATTCCCTCCCCTTCCAATGGGTTAGCTTGCAGCCCATGGTGGAATGAAACCTGGATTAATGCAACATATCCCAGGGAGAAAAGCAATTTAATTGGATACTTTCAATTAAAATTTTGCAAGTCTGACAAAGATGGGCCTGACAGTCAGTGATGAGTTCCCGGAGCTAAGGATTACTCACTTCCGCAAGGTGTGTCACTGAACCATATAAAAAGGGTTGTCCCCTGATGGACTACCAAAGGATCTTGTACTCCACCAAAAAATTCAATAGGTCTACTGGAATCCAGTTACAGAATCACAGAATTATGGCCTTGTAGAGTTGGAAGGGACCCTGAGGGCCACCTAGTTCAACCCCCCTGAAATGCAGGAATTGCAGCTAAAGCATCCATGACAGATGGCCATCCAACCTCTGCTTAGAAACCTTCAGTCCACCTTCTGAGGGAGTCTGCTGGATTGTTGAATAGCTCTTACTGTCCAAAAGGTCAACATAAGATAAGATTTCTTTATTGTCATTGTACAAGTACAAGTACAACGTTGTACAAGTGCAACGAAATTGAATGCCATCCCATAAAAACAAAACAGAAAACAAAAAAAGAAACACATTTTCAGCCACACATGCACATACACACTCATCACAACTCTCCAAGGTCATACTATCTAGTTACAGCATTTAAGATGGTTATAGCTCTTGGGTAGAAGCTATTTTTTAATCTGTTTGTTCTTGATTTAATTGTTCTATATCTCTTGCCCGAAGGCAGTGGTGCAAAAAGACTATATCCCGGATGTGATGGGTCCTATAAAATGTTGGCTACTTTTTTAAGGCAACGGGAACTGTATACAAAACAAAATAAAAAATAAAAAAATTCCTTCCAGTAGCACCTTAGAGACCAGCTAAGTTTGTTCTTGGTATGAGCTTTCGTGTGCATGCACACTTTTTCAGATACTGTATAATTCTTCCAAAGATGGGAGAGGATGACCTATAATCCTTGGTTATGACCTTGTGGAGTATCTTCCTCACCCTGGCTGTGCAACTGGGAAACCAAGCACAAATACAATATGTGAGAATACTCTCTATCCTTCTTAAATTGTATTGCCCAGAACTGTACACAATACTCTAGGTATGGTGTGACCAAGGCAGAATAGACTGGATATGAAGAATACTAAGCCAACAAGGTCAAGGGGGGAATTGGAGATCAACCATGTTCTATTTGCTTCAATCCACAATGATGAAGACTCTTCACCGGGAGTCAAGGTGTCTAATGGTTACTCTTTCAGTAGTCCGCATTGCATTGATCTGTAATGGTCGCTTCCCACTGTCTCTTTTTATTTTTCCTCAGTAAAGTGGTCCACCTTTGCTCTAATTGAGCAAAAGAAGTATTTTGCTAGTGGCAGGATTGGAGCAGGGAATCCAGGTCAAGATGGCCATGGTCACGTTAAGAAATGTATTTTTCTTAATGTGACAAGAACATTTTGTTTTCTTTTGTTCAATCTCCTTTCTTTTCATCCTTTATGATTGGGGTGCAGAAGTCTTTTCAGTCTGAGGGCCATATTTCTCTCTCTCTTGAGAGCCAGTGTGGTGTAGTGGTTAAGAGCGGTAGACTCGTAATCTGGTGAACCGGGTTTGTGTCTCCGCTCCTCCACATGCAGCTGCTGGGTGACCTTGGGCTAGTCACACTTCTCTGAAGTCTCTCAGCCCCACTCACCTCACAGAGTGTTTGTTGTGGGGGAGGAAGGGAAAGGAGAATGTGAGCCGCTTTGAGAGACTCCTTCGGGTAGTGATAAAGCGGGATATCAAATCCAAACTACTCTTCTTCTTCTTCTTCTTCTTCTTCTTCTTCTTCTTCTTCTTCTTCTTCTCTCTCACTCAAACACACACACACACACACACACACACGATTACAAGATTCAAAGTTGCATTTTAACACTCAACAATTATAATCGTATTCTGCAATACCAACTTCGATGTTTATAACTGTAATTACATTTAATTGCATTTTAAAGTTCCCTCGTATCCAGTGGCGGAGCTTCATGCTTGGCACCAGGGGCGGAGAGCAGGCGGGGGCGTGGCTGGTCTGCGACCTGGGGGTGTGGCTCGCCGCCCACAGGGGCGTGGTGTGCATCCTGGGGGCCTGACACACCGCCTGCAGGGACGTGGCTCCCAGTACGCAAGGGGGCAGCTGCGATAGCACCCCACTGGGATCGTGGTGCTGGGGGCAGTACACTCCCCCTGCCCCCTCTTCCCCCGCCAGTGCTCGTATCCAGTGCCCAGCGCACCTTCAGCTGGAAGTGCCGATAAAAGTAGAACGTTCGTTTTCGCCTTTTGCAGACGACTGACGAACTAATGCTATCTTGAAACTGCTGCGTTGTGACTGCCTATAGACTGCCTGCCTAATTCTCACTGCTAAAAAGAAAGAGGGACCGAGACTTAAGTATGCAGTTACAGCTATTCCTATAGTGCAGGCACGTCCAACAGGTAGATCGTGATCTACCGGTAGATCACTGGACGTCTGTGGTAGATCACTGGTAGATCACTGGTTCCCCCAAAGAAGCTCAACAACTTTGGCTCCCCTAGAAATGGGGCTTTCCTCCTCCCCAAAAAAGCTCAACAACTTTGACCTGAACCCCCCAAAAGGGGGTAGATCACTGCCAGTTTTTAACTCTGTAAGTAGATCACAGTCTCTTGGGAGTTGGCTACCCCTGCTATAGTGATTGTAAACAGTGCTACCGTGAAGCGTTTATGACCAGTCAAGCAATACACCACTTGAATGAGTTTTACGTTGTCTGTGAGTGTTTCTTCTCAAAGTGTAGCTTCAATTGCTGACCACTGCTTGCAGAGACTCTGCTCAGTGGATGAAAGCTGCCACGGGGTGACTACACACGAGTATACTCACACAGCGAAAGTGTGATGGACTGTGACCTTTAATAGTTTCATCCTCTTTAACAGGTTTCTTAGTATAATCCACTATTTTTACCCTTAAACTCCACTGTGGACTTCGTATATAAAGAGTTGGGACGTGGGTGGCACTGTGGTCTAAACTACTGAGCCTCTTGGGCTTGCCAATCAGAAGGTTGGTGGTTCGGATCCCCGCGATGGGGTGAGCTCCTGTTGCTCCATCCCAGCTCCTGCCAACCTAGCAGTTTGAAAGCACACCAGTGCAAGTAGATAAATAGGTACCGCTGTGACGGGAAGGTAAACAGCGTTTCCGTGCGCTCTGGTTTCTGTCATGGTGTTCTGTTGTGCCAGAAGCGGTTTAGTCATGCTAGCCACATGACCCAGAAAGCTGTCTGTGGTCAAACGCCAGCTCCCTCGGCCTGAAAGCGAGATGAGCATTGCAACCCTATAGTCGCCTTTGACTGGACTTAACCATCCAGAGGTCCTTTACCTTTACCTTTTACCTTTATATAGTTACTTTTAAAATAAACTAGAAAAGGACTGCAGTCCTCTGAGAGAGAATCTAAGCTTGGGTCTCTTATCAGTGCTGAAAGTTTAGCCACCTCTGAATACCGTACTCCATGATTTTCATCAACCATTCTTTCCTCCTCCCACTTATGTGCATAGAGATTTCTTGCCTATTTGATTAAATTCATAAATATAGTTAAAGCTTCACTTGGAATTTCACTATCCAGAAATATGAAGGGCCATAATTCCTTCTTGGCAACCTCCCGAGGGCCATATGCCAGTCAGTAGCAAGTGGTGCAACAAATGTACATTTTACTTTTGTGCAGTAGGCTAATATCTACACGCACTCACAGTCACTGTTAGGAACTGGATGCTGGACTAAATTCGCTGGAGCTGTTGGCTCTGCCCTGCAGCTCCACCATGTGGAGAGCTGCTTAACTGAAGATAGAAGCTAGGCTGGATCTAGACACATTGTAAAGCTCATAATGGGAAATCGTGTTGGCGAAAGACGGAACTCTACAGTGCCATCTGGTGCCACAGTGTTCTAATGCATCCAAAACGCTTTTTCTTTACTAGTGCAGCTGAGTCCCTGCTCAGTGAAGCAGCTTTAGGCTCTGTGCTCCTTCTGCCCACCTAGGCTGCCCATTGGAGATCCTCTCCTCCATACCCATCTACTGAACAGGAAGTAGTATGAGAGACCTTCCAGTTTCTGTTGAACCTTACATGAGCAGGATAAAGCAGCTTCCTGAGTCCCTATGCAGGTGTCCAAGGGAATGCTAACACCATACGTTTATCCTGAGTCAGCGGCGTAGCGTGCTGGGGGTGCAGGGGAACCATGGAGAGCCAGTGTGGTGTAGTGGTTAAGAGCGGTGGACTCGTAATCTGGGGAACTGGGTTCGCGTCTCCGCTCCTCCACATGCAGCTGCTGGGTGACCTTGGGCTAGTCCCACTTCTTTGAAGTCTCTCAGCTCCACTCACCTCACAGAGTGGTGTTTGTTGTGGGGGAGGAAGGGAAAGGAGAATGTTAGCCGCTTTGAGACTCCTTCGGGTAGTGATAAAGTGGGATATCAAATCCAAACTCTTCTTCTTCTCTTCTGGGGCTCAACTAGGCACCCCCACGACAGGTCCCTCATTGAGGCTGGAGCTGCGGGGAAGTAAGTTGTGCTCAGGCCAGGCCTTTGGGCCTCTGGTGGCAGTGGCACCTTCTCCTCATGGCCAGCAAAGGGACGCCCCAGGGCCAGCTGGGGGGGAGGAAGGAGGGCGCCACTGCTGCTGTCCAATGAAGAAGGAGGGAGGAAGAGGAAAGTGGGAAAGCACGGCCAGAGCCACATGAGTTGCCCAGAGTGCCTCGCTGCAAGGGTGACAGGGCAAGGCAACACAGCGGCACCCCTGACTTTATGTTTCTCTGTCTTATCTCTGCTCCCAGGTTGGGGCTAGTTGGGAAGGAGGGATTCCCTTGATTAGATGCTGGCCGGCAAAGGGACTGGGCACTGCCCAGTCCACTAGGGGGCACAACACTTGTCCTGCCCTGGGTGTCCGAAACCCACACTACCCCACTGTCCTGAGTCAGACCGTTGGTCCTTCAAGCTCAGTATTATCCGTATTATACAGGCTGATAGTGACTCTCTGTATAGTTAAAGCTATGGTTTTCCCAGTAATAATGTACGGAAGTGAGAGCTGGACCATAAAGAAGGCTGATTGCCGAAGAATTGATGCTTTTGAATTATGGTGCTGGAGGAGACTCTTGAGAGTCCCATGGACTGCAAGAAGGTCCAACCTATCCATTCTGAAGTAAATCAGCCCTGAGTGCTCCCTGGAAGGACAGATCCTGAACCTGAGGCTCCAATACTTTGGCCACCTCATGAGAAGAGAAGACTCCCTGGAAAATACCCTGATGTTGAGAAAGATGTAGGACACAAGGAGAAGGGGACGACAGAAGACAAGATGGTTGGATAGTGTTCTTGAAGCTACCAACATGAGTCTGACCAAACTGCGGAAGGCAGTGGAAGACAGGAGTGCCTGGCATGCTCTGGTCCATGGGGTCACGAAGAGTCGGACACGACTAAACGACTAAACAACAACAACAACAACAACAACAACAACAACAACAATGACTCTCCAGGGTTTCAGGCAGAAGGTATACCAGCTTTATGTGGAGATGCCAGGGATCGAACCTGGGACCTTTCACATGTAAAGCAGGCCACTGAGCTATGGTCCTTCCAAAGTAGGAGCACACAAAGCTGCCTTATACTGGTCCATCTAACTCAGTTTTATCTATGCTGACTGTCAGTGGCTTTCTGCAGTTTCAGACTGAGGGCTCAGTGAAGAACTTCTGTATGCAAAGCAGATGCAGAAGTGATGGACATGCTGCTGAGATGAAACGCATCTTAGCAATTCTCTAACTGAAACAATCCAGGATCAAATCAGAAACCAGGATGGCTTCTGTAATTCTGGCACTGTCCCTGGAAAATCGGGACACTTGGAGATTATGTGACTGGAATCTTTCATTGGCTCTCTAGTGACGACCTCTGGTTACTTTGGAAAACAGCAAGGCCAAAAATGTTGTGAAAGGAAGACCACAAAGCGAGCACCTCCATTTTGACCATTTTAGGAAGGGCAGGGAGAAGGACCTCACAAGTTTTCCCCTGCTCCAGGAAGCTGAACTCAACTCAAAGCTTTAGGAAGCTTCATAAAGGGAAGCATCTGTTTTGCATGCAGAAAGCTCCCCATTCCATTCCTAGCACCTACAGGTAGGACTTAGAAAAAGATCCATGGAAAAGGTCCATGGCATAGAAGGGCAGAACACATCTGTTGCATCCAGAATCTCAACAGGTTCAATCTCTGACATCTCCAGGAAAAGCTGGGGATGTTTCTGGAGAGCTGCTGCCAGTCAGAGCAGACAGCCCTGAATTTGGAAGTCATCTAGTTCAACCCCATGCCCAGCCTAGGATTGACAGTGGATCAGGCAATGGCAGCATCCCTGACAGTTGGCAGCCCAGCCTGTCCTTAAATGCCTCCAGGATAGGAGAGCCCAGCATCTCCCAAACCACATTGTTCAACTTTTGAATGTCGCTTACCTTTGGGGATATATCTTTTAAACTTTTCACTAGGGTACTGTTTAGTTTTACTTTCATTTTACTTTAGTAGCCTGGGAATAATAGGTGAGCTCATGATTTAGCATCCTAATGCCACTTAGTGTCTTCCCCAGATGTTGCTTTGGAAAAAAAAACCCATCCTCAGCTGGCCGACAATGCTCACTGCAGAAGGCTGGGCATGCTGGCAGGGGAGACCTTCTGATGAGGCCCTGCACTGAACTGAATGCCATCCAATGAGGAGTGTAGTCACACTACACTAGAAGCAGGGTCTTCTCTGATATGGCCCCAGTGCTATAGATAAAGAGTGGGGAACCTCAGGCCAGAGGCTCAGTTTGAACCTCCAGGCTTCTCTAGCTTGCCCTGCTCTGCAGACTATACTCCTCACTGGCCCTACTTACCACCCCAAGTGTTTTGGCTTGGCTGGGATGTGTCCTTGAACTCTGATCTTGCTTGACCGGGTGGAGGATGAGAGAGGGGTTTGTGAGTGCATGCAGAAACCAGTCTGCTATACAAAGGTAAAATTTGCATTCCTTGCTCTGCATGCTTGTGCTGCTCTCCTGGCTCTCAGGAGGTTGCCAAGAAGGAAATGCTGCCCCTGGGCTGAAAAGGATTCCCAGCCCAAGTCATAAAGGATGAAAAGATGAGAGGATTAAAAAAAGGAAACAAAATGGTTCTGTGATATGCTGAGCAACTTTAATGAGGAACACTGGAAGGAGACAATAGAAAAAGACTGTTACAGATGCAGATCAATGCAGAACGGAGCACTGAAACCATTAGATACCTTGTCTCCTGACAAAGCTGGTACATCATTGTGGACTGAAGTAAAGGCAATATAGCTGAATTCAAATTTCCCATTTGCCCTTGTGGGCTAAGTATCCTTCAACCAAGGACACCAGAAGTGCCTGTGGTGGAGGGTCCTGGTGTATCCTTAATAGCCCTAACAGGAGGCGAAAGGTTTGATAGGGAAACTGGAGGCTATTGTCAAAGAGAAGCAGGCATAGACGAGGAACCCAAAGGAATTAAGCCAAAACACCATGTAAAGCATCAGCAAAAATGCTGAGACCTCATAAAACCCACATGCTGCACTGTTGGGTCTCTGGGGAGCTCAGCCTTTCCAAACACTGGGGCCATCCATTGAGCTGAGGGTCAGAAGATTGCTTCTTTCCTGGATATTCCGTCAAGGTGGACATCTGGGCTTAACATGGTGAGCAGTAGCCCCCTTGGGGATAGCAGTAACCTCCTGGAGGATAGCAGTAGCCTCCTGGGGGGTAGCAATAGCCTCCTGGGGGGTAGCAGGATTTCGCTTGAGGATAGCAGTGCCCTCCATGAGGATAGCAGTGCACTGCATGAGGATAGCAGTGCCCTCCATGAGGATAGCCGTAACCTCCATAGGGATAGCAGGGCTCGCACCCTGGGCCATATCCCTGACCACAATCAGGACCCCAGCTTGACCCACATCCATAGCCCCAGTCTGGACCGCAAGGATAAGAACAAGGATGATGATGATGCCAAAGATGACAGTGAGATGGGCAACAGTGGAGAGAGTCCTCTCCGGGAACTTGACTGCTCTTCCCAGTTGTATTGTAGGGGCTGTTGAGGAAGGTACTGTAGCGGTGATGATTGCCTGGAGTCATCTTGGAGCAGGGAGACTAGACCTGAAATGAAAGGAGACCTTTGGGTGGGGCGATTATAAAAGACAAATACTGCATGCAAATAAGTGTGGGGAACCTAAGACCAGGAGTCAAGCAAGTCCCCAGACCTCTCTACCAGGCCTACAGGACTCTCCTGAGGACGTTCTGATCTTCCTTGGCCACAGCCCTCAATGAACCTGGCCTTCATATCCTCCAGGAGCATTTTCTGCCTGGCCTTTGAACACTTATAGAGCCTCTTGCAGACTGAACAGAAATCAGTGTGTAAGTTTGTGCTAGAAACTAGTCATTGAACTATGCATCCGAGAATCTTGGAATATATTTACCCAAATTGGAAATTAGGGTTGAAAGAGATACGAGGGGTCTTGTGGGCCCGTAAAACAAATCAACATATTAGTGCAGATTCCATTTCTTTAAACTAGATGTTGGGATTCTTCAACTACCATTGACCTTCTACATGGTGGGTCAATACAGGAGGGAAGAAATCAATACGAAAAATGAAAACATATATGAAAAAAATACCATTATGCCATTGTTGTTACAGGATACAGGGATTCTGGAAAGATCTATGACTGCTCTCCTAAATACTGAGTAAGATCTTTGATCCACATCGCTCTGTGTTGTCCACACTGACTGGAAGCATTTCTCCAGGGTTTCAGGCAGGGAATATTCCCACCCATATCTGGAGATGCCGGGGTTTGAACCTGGGACCTTTTACATGCACAGCAAGTGTTCTTCCACTGAGCCTTGGCCCTGCAATCTCATTTAAAAATAAATATTTGTTTACATACCACCAGTATTTCCTCGCAATCTCATTTAAAAATAAATATTTGTTTACATACCACCAGTATTTCCTCGCCGTTAATTACATCAGGGAAAATTCAGCAATTAATTTTAAGTTACTCTTACATTTAAGAACAGACAGAGACAAGAGGTATCTGAGCCAGCAGGAAGACCACGAATAGAGCAAATATTACCTAGTTTGCAGTGTTGCTGTTGAGATGGTTTCGGAGTCTGGGATCCCTTTGGAGTAGTCCATAGAGGGACAACCCTTTTTATACTGTTCTCTGACGCACCTCGAGGAACTGAGTCTTGCTTAGCTCCAGGAAATTGTCATTAATTGTCAAGCCCATCTTTCTCAGACTTGTAAAACTTTAATTGACTCTCCCCAATGATTACGTTTCTGTCATCGAGATGTTTTATTTTTCATACAAACTTAACAGTGATGTGCAAGTTAGCACCCAGGAAGGGAATAACATTGATTTTAGAATATATTGGGGGACCAAGTCATTTCTTTGCGTTACGACGACCCCCTTTTGACCTGAATCTCACCCCCGCAACTGGCTCCATTTATGCTACTATCAAAGTACCTTTTGGTTAATTAGAAAACTATAAAATGTACTATTCATGGAGTTAATTGCAGGGCATAGCCAGTGTTTAAGAATCACCCCATTTCATAGACTCAACATGCCCTGTGTGGCCTATGCCCTACAGCAGAGCAACTTGGGAAGTTGCCTTATACTGAATCAGACCATTGGACCCTCAAGCTCAGTATTGTTTACATGGATTGCAATGGCTCTACAGTGGGACCTCGACTTACGACGATAATGCGTTCCGACGCAATTTTCGTAAGTCGAAAACATTCGTAAGTCGAATCCCCATAGGAATGCATTGAGCGAAAAAAATTCGTATGTCGAAAATTCGTAAGTCGAAAAAATCCTATTAAAGTGGCCGCGACTTCCATTCGTAAGTCAAAAAATTTGGTTGCGGCGGCCATTTTGTTTCTCCTGGAAGTCATTCGTAAGTCGAAAAACATGTAAGTCGAATCGCTCGTAAGTCGAGGTCCCACTGTATAGTGTTTCAGACAGGGGGCTTTCTCTGAGTCCTTCCAGGAGACACCAGGGATTGAACTCAAGGTCTTCTGCATTCCCTGCCACTGAGCTTGGGCTCTTCCAATGGCTCTTCACTCAGTTTGGAGAGATCCGTTTGGAGCTGCTTGCAATCCCATTTTCCTTCTGTGACCTTGAACAGTTGGGTCTCATCAGCAAAAATGTCCACCTCACTGCTCACCCCTAACTCCAGGTTATTTACAAACAGGTTCAAAATTACAGGTTGAAGCACAGATCCCTGGGGGAACCCTACTTATTACATCTCTCCATTGAGAACTTTCAATTTATTCTGGGCATCTCCAGGAACGATCCCTGTCTGAAATACTGGAAAGCTATTAAGCTACAGCCCTTCCCAAGTATTAGTATTCTGTATTTAATAATTCTATATTTAAATTGTTTTTAATATGGTGTTTTAATGTTGTACTCCACCCTGGGACCTAATGATTAAGGACATTAATATAATATAATATAATATAATATAATATAATATAATATAATATAATATAATATAATATAAATAATATAATATAATATAATATATTGTCCTTAGCTCTTAGTCTTCACACTTAGTCTTGCCATTTCAGCATATTCCATCAGTTTTTCTTGCCATTCTTCTTTCGTTGGTATCTTTTCATCGTTGGGCTAGTAACATCCCAGCCGCTGTTGTAGCATACATAAATAGTTTTTTCAGCTCTTTTGGCAAGTCTTGACCTACAATACCTATTCCCTGCTCAGTTCTACAAGGGGCAACAGGAGAAGGAAGCTGGCAGCCCGGGTTGCCACATTGGTGAAGGCTAGCTGAGGATGGACCAAAATTGCTAGGTTAGTGCCCCACTCATTCTAATAGACTGAAGTGGAGTATTGTCCACACTGCTGGAAATGACTCTCCAGGTTTAGGTCCCATCATCCCTGACCACTGGTCCTGTTAGCTAGGGATGATGGGGATTGTAGTCACAAAACATCTGGAGGGCTGAGTTTGCCTATTCCTGGTCTTAGCTCAATGGCAGAGCACCTCCCAGGTTCAATCCCCAGAACTTCTAGATAGGGTTGGGAAAGGTTCCTTCTGTGAAGGCTATGACCTTTCCCATCTGACTCCTACTTGGGTTACATCCACACCATTCATTCCAAACATTCCTACACCATCTTCGTTCTCATGTCGTTTCCTTCTGGTGGGGCTGGATGAGCATCAAAATGCATCTACAAGTGGATCTCGATGTCTGGGCCATGATGACCAGCCATTGACAAATCTCTCCTTCATCAGTTTCCCGAATTCCTTTTTAAAAGCCATCTTTGTTGTTGTCTATCATCACATTTTGTGGCAGAAGATCACCAGAGGAAACAGCTCCTTTTCTGGGTCCTGAATCTGTCAAGATGGATATGATATTACCCCATAGAAACAGCTGGCTCCACATGGTCTTCTGCTTCCCAGGGTCAAATGCTTCTTAGATTCCACCTGAAGTCTTCTTGATGGTTCAGAACCTTCTTAGCCATCCCACTTAGCTCAGTGGTATAGCATCTGCTTTGCATGCAGAGGGTCTCAATTTTGATCCCCAGCATCTCCAGGTATGGCTGGAAAAAGACTCCCTGTCTGCAATCCTAGAGACAGCAAAGGCCAAAGGAGGGGTTCCCTATATAAGCAACGAGGAGAAAAAGTTGCAGGAACCAATGTGTGGATATCCTGGGTGATCAAAGAATAGAAACAAAGCAGGCCAAAGCAACTTTAGGATAACAAGGAAGACACAGCATATACAAGAATCTGGCATTATCCAGACCAGTAGTTCCAAAACCTTTTGCCTTACAGACTGCTTGAAAATTGCTATGGGCCTTGGCCCCAATCATTTGACCCAGTGTGCTTCATGGCTGAGTGGGGATTTGAACCCTGGTCTCCCAGGTCCTAGTCTGACACTATAGTCAGTACACCACACTGGCTCCCACTGACATAGGCATCACAAGGCAACTTATGTAAGATTAAAGGTAAAGGTAAAGGACCCCTGACAGTTAAGTCGTGTCACAGACAACTCTGGGGTTGCTGCGCTCATCTCACTTTACAGGCCAAGGGAGTTGGTGTTTGTCTGCAGATAGTTTTTTCGGGTCATGTGGCCAACATGACTAAGCAGCTTCTGGTGCAATGGAACACTGAAACCAGAGCAGCGCACGGAAACGCCCTTTACCTTCCCGCCAGAGTGGTACCTATTTATCTACTTGCACTTTGACATGCTTTCGAACTGCTAGGTTGGCAGGAGCAGGGACCGAGCCATGGGAGCTCACCCCGTCCCAGGGATTCGAACCACTGACCTTCTAATCGGCAAGCCCAAGAGGATCAGTGGTTTAGACCACAGCGCCACCCGTGTCCCCTACTTATGTAAGATTAGAGACACACACAAAAAAGAACTAATCATGGTTTTGTGCCATACTGAACAATTAGGATGATGATTCCATCCAATGGGGTGATCCTTAAACACTGGTTATGTCCTGCAATTAACACAATGGATATTACATGTTACTGTTTTCTAATTGAGCAAAAAAAAAAAAAAAAAAAAGTATTTTGCTAGCGGTAGGGTTGGAATAGGGGATCCAGGCCCCAAGATGGTCATATTTGTCTTTCTGTATTTTCTAAGCTCAACACCATGCTATTCCCTTCCCTTCCAAGGGGTCAGCTTGCACACATTATAGAATGAAGCCTGGATGAAAATAAAATAACTCAGGGAGAGAAACAAAATAATTGGAGACTTTCAATCAAAGTTATGCACGTGTGACAAAGATGGGACGGACAGTCAATGACGAGCTCTTGGAACTAAGCAAGACTCATTTCCTCAAGGTGTGTCACCAAACCATATAAAAAGGGTTGTCAGGCTCCTGTACTCCACAAACATTTCAACAGTGAAATCCATGCACTATTTGCTTAATTCATGGTCTTCATGCTGACTGAGATATCTCTTTTCTCTGTAGGTATGAAAATGTAAAACTAACTGGATTCTCTCTCTCTCTCTCTCTCTCTCTCTCTCTCTCTCTCTCTCTCTCTCTCTGATTTTTGCCATTTCAGTGAACATTCCAAAGTCCTCCTTAGGCAGAAGGGACGTCGAAAAGAGTTTCAATGAGAAAAGAGGAGATTGAGAGGAGATATGATAGCCATCTTTAAATATCTAAAGAGTTGTTACATGAAGGAGCAAGCTTGTTTTCTCCTGATCTGGAGGGTAGGACCTGAACCAATGGCTTCAAGTTACAAGTAAGCAGGTTCCGACTAAACACCAGGAAGAACTTTCTGACAGTAAAAGCTATTTGACAGTGGAACAGACTCCCTTGGCAGGTGGTTCACTCTCCCTCCTTGGAGGTTTTCAAGCAGAGGTTAGATGGCCATCTGTCATGAATGCTTTAGTTGCAATTCCTGCATTTCAGGGGGTTAGACTAGATTATTATTGGGGTCCCTTCCAACTGTACAATGCTATGGTTCTATAATATCTAACGTGGGACACGGGTGGCACTGTGGTCTAAACTACAGAGCCTAGGGCTTGTCGATCTGAAGGTCGGCGGTTCGAATTCTCACAATGGGGTGAGCTCCCATTGCTCTGTCCCTGCTCCTGCCCACCTAGCAGTTTGAAAGCACGTCAAAGTGCAAGTAGATAAATAGGTACCGCTCCGGCGGGAAGGTAAACGGCGTTTCCGTGTGCTGCTCTGGTTTGCCAGAAGCGGCTTAATCAATCATGTTGGCCACATGACCCGGAAGCTGTACGCCAGCTCCCTCGGCAACTAAAGCGAGATGAGCGCCGCAACCCCAGAGTCGTCCACGACTGGACCTAATGGTCAGGGGTCCCTTTACCTTTACCTATGATATCTAACAAACACATTCAACCTTTTCTTCATTTTAGGGGATAGACTCATGGCAGTTGCTTCTAAATATTGTAGGAACGTTTATATATAATATAGCAGGGTTAAACATTTCCTTATTTAAATTTACATAGCAGCAAGCAGATTGCTGACTCGTTTGAGTCCTTTTTAATAATTATGTCTTCTACCTTCCTGCCTTCTTGGTTGTTAATCCCTTTTGTCCCTCTTAATAGAAAAATACACATGAATCTGAATGATAGCAAAATAAACTAGTTTACTGCCAGATTCATTGAGTACATACTTAGGTTACAAAATATATAAAGTATATATTAGATATTAGTGAGTCCTAAAAAGATTCCATCAGAGCATTTACTACTTAACACTTCTATCAGCAGCAGCCTGACCGACCCAACGGACCAAACTGACTGTCACATAGAGGCAGTTAGTCCTCTCTTAGAATGTTGGATTTGACTGGCATATCCCACAAATATATTCTAACTTTCTCAAGATGCATAGTGGATTGAATGGTTTCTAACACCCCCCTCTATCTTCTATCCTATCAAGCAAGAGGCTTTATCAGACTTGAAAGACACATTCCAGCCAGCTAGTGGAGTTTCTGAGGTTTCGGCATTTCTGTTAATCCTTTCTATGGTGTTTGGGCTTGTTCATTTGGCTTCCCTGTCCCTGATTTCACCTTGTCACCTTGGGTTCGGGCTTTTAAGGATGCACCAGTACCAGCCACCAGAGTCACTTTGACTGTAGTTGGTTGAAGGATCCTAAGCCCACAAGGTCAAAGCGGAGATTGGAGATCAAGCATGCTGTTTCTGCTTCAACCCACAATGATATCTCTCCCCCCCCCCAGTTCTTCTGCATATCATAGAAACAGCAAAAAGTATCTTGGAGGGCTCAGGACGAGTGAGGCTTGTGGTCTAGGAAGAGTTCTGAGGTCCAGATAGGGGGACATGGACTCCTGCATTCATGACCTGAGGTTCCAGTGTGGTGTAGTGGTTAAGAGCGGTAGAGTCGTAATCTGGTGAACCGGGTTCGCGTCTCCGCTCCTCCACATGCAGCTGCTGGGTGACCTTGGGCTAGTCACACTTCTCTGAAGTCTCTCAGCCCCACTCACCTCACAGAGTGTTTGTTGTGGGGGAGGAAGGGAAAGGAGAATGTTAGCCGCTTTGAGACTCCTTCGGTAATGATAAAGCGGGATATCAAATCCAAACTCTTCTTCTTCTTCTTCCCCATCCCCACTCTACAAGATTGGGGCCACAACAGAGAAAACTTCTTGTGTTGCTAGACCTACACTTCTCATAAGCTGCCATTCAGAGCAGAGCTGAACAGAGTTTCTGCCCTTGGGGAATTTGATTTCTTAAATCTACACCTTCTCCTTCCTTGTGTCCCTGGTGAGAAAAGCCAACCATGGCTTTCTTCTTTTGATAATTTAATCAGGTGATGCAACTCTTTGAACGGTACAATAGATTTGCTGAATCATGAACTCTGTACCTGCACAGAGGCTATGCCCCTTGAACGCAAGACCAAAGCCAAAGTTAAATCCAAAAGATGGGCAATATGGGGCATTTCTCTCCACGGAGGGTTGCCACCTAGCTCCATGGGATATTGCTTATGGTCAATGAGAGCCCAAGCAGGGATACGTCCTGGGGAAATGCTGCTGTGGTATACTGGAGGAGCAGGGCCAGGAGGCTAACTTTGACACCTGAGAGCACAAAAAGCAGAAGCAGAACAACTACATATTTCATTTTGAATGGACCTTCTGGCTGAGTAAACAGTTCGGTGCTGTCCACAATGATGAAAAGCAGGGGATTCCGACAGGAAGCAACCCCAGCCCTATTTCAGCAACTATTTCATCAACTGCCAGGGACCAATCATATTCCTGTTCATGTGTCTTTAACAGACCATATGCAACTAAATTAGCCATTTCCATACATTTCAATGGGTCTACTCTGAGTATGAGAACAGCGGGTGGGAGAAAACAACATACCGTAACACCGTTCTATGATTTTCAAAAGACTTTAATGCGGAGATAAAGAAAGGAGACAGTGGAAATGGTCCATTGCAAAAAAAGAGATCAATGTAATATGAACCATAGAAAGAGCAATAATCAGACATCCTGTTTTCTGAGCTGGAAATTGCAAAGACAAAAAGCATTGTGCGTTAAGGTAAAGATGGCAGGGGGGACCTCCAGTCTTCCCTTTGGCCTTGTGGAGTGAGCAACCTTCAGCCAAACAGAGCTGAAATACTTCCAGGGGATGGAATACAAGGTGACAGGTGTGACCAGGAAACGGGCCTGTTATGCAGAGATAGGGAAAAGCCAAAGGAGTTAAGTCAAAGCATGATAGGAATTGTTAACAGAAGTGCTCAGCTCTCACAAATCCCATTGGTGGAACAGTGGGCTCTCTGGAGCACCATGAATTTCTGAATATCGTGTCCATTAATTCAGCCAAGGGTTGGAATCTTGCATCTTCTTTCCTGAGTGTTCTGTCAGTGTTGCGTCTGGGCTTAGCATGGCCAGCACTGACCAGGGTAATGTTTGGGGACACATGCCCAGATGGGGCGGAACCCATGAGGACATCCTGCACCTGGATGGATGGGGAGACAGCCCCGAATGCAGCGGTACCCAGGTTTACATGGCCAAACACTAGGATAGGTGGGGATACGCACTTCGACTGGGACATAGCCTGGAGGACAACACTGGCCATAGCAAGGGATACACACTATTCCAAGGCTGCACCCTTGAGAACATGGGTAGTAGCAGGGATAATGGCAACAGAAGGAGTCAACGTTGGAGAAGCTGCCAATTTCTGGCTTGTAGATGTCCTCCAACAGGATACCATTATTCAGCAGAGACATCTTGGAGCAGGTACGATAGAACTGAAATGAGATTTTGGTAGAGTTGTTAAATCTACAAATACTGGATTAAAAGCGTGATGGGAAACATCATATTAAGAGACCAAATGCAGTCTTCCAAGCCCCTCAACCTGGCACTGAGAACCAGAGGCAAAATGTCTTGGGCTATCCCTGTCTCTCAACATTTCATTTTAGGCAATACTCAGCAATAAAATGAATTTAGCCTAATATTTACAAAAGTGCAGAGGAAAGAGATATTTCAGTCCTTATAAAACCCCATGAATGGGAAAGAAGTTACCTGGTTTCCTACTGGATCTGATAGGATGAGTCTCAGGAGCTTCTGGAGTAAGATATCACTAGACACCTCTTTATATATAGTCCACCAGTGTGCCCAGAGGAAATGAGACTTCCTGAGTTCCAGGAATAAAAAACCATTCTTCAGATCTTTAATGGTCAGATGTTAAACTTAAAGGTTCTAATTATTCTTCCTTCCTGGTCCAACATGGTGATTTTCATCTAACCATCACTTCAGGAGGGGAGCACCTAAGGGTGCTGATGGAAATTAAATTCCGCATTGACCTGCCTGCAACAGTTGCTAAACACAATGGGCCTTCATTCTGAGTACATTCATCCATTGTGAACTTTAAAATGTTCCCCCCGATAGCGTTTTCTTTTATAGCCGTGTAGATGCAGCCTAAGTGACCATCTTTGGAAGTAGACCCCGTCAGCTTCATGTTACTGCTCAGTTTGAAAACCATAAAAGGTGATATTCATACATTTAACTATGAGTAGGCAAACTAAAGCCCGGGGGCCAGATCCAGCCCAATCACCTTCTAAATCCGGCCTGCGGACGGTCCGGGAATTAGCGTGTTTTTACATGAGTAGAATGTGTGCTTTTCTTTAAAATGCATCTCTGGGTTATTTGTGGGGCACAGGAATTCGTTCATTATTTCCCCCCCCCCCCAAAAAAAACATAGTCCGCCCCCCAAGGTCTGAGGGACAGTGGACCGGCCCCCTGCTGAAAAGGTTTGCTGACCCCTGCATTTAACTGTACCATATAACCCACGTTTTGCATAATTAGATAGAATCATACGCTTCCATGTTCCATTATGTATCACATTTCAGCTATTTTCAAAAACATATCAACTAGAACTCCCATTTTTAATTGTCTTCTGTTCTCCCTCTATGCTTGTCCTGTCAACCTTTGGTCCTTGTGATGGCATGCATAACAGCAGCAGCAGCAGGAGCAGCAGCAGCAACAATATCTATACCACACCCATCTGACTGGGTTGCCCTAGCCACTATGAGTGGCTTCTAACATAAAAACAACCCATACTAAAACATTAAATATTAAGAAACTTCCTTACACAGGGCTGCCTTCAGATGTTTTCTAAAGTTTATATATTTACTTATCTCCTTGGCTTGGAGGTGACATAACTCCATACCCGCCAACATTTCTCTGATGAAAATAGGGACGGCCTAAGGAAAAGCAGGATATTCCAGGATCAAATCAGAAACTGGGACAGCTTCTGTAAATCTGGGACTGTCCCTGGAAAATAGGGACACTTGGAGGGTCTGGACTCCACATGGGGTCTGACCATGGGGTCTGTCCAAGGCCGCATAGGGTGGCATGATCACTTCTGGACACTATGCATCTGTTACATGCGGCCCACCAGATGTTGTTGGACTACAATTCCCATCATCCCTGGCCTTTGGCTATGCTGGCTGAGACAGATTGGAGCTGAAGTCCAACAACCGCTAGAGGGTCCCCCAGGTCCCCCACCCTGAGTGACAGGCCTTTGGATGATCAACTAGCCTGTCCCACCTTCTTACCACAAACAAGTTTCGAAATGGGTCATAAACGTTTCCCTGGGGGAACAATGCTGGGGGGCATTCCTGATGGAATGGCAAGGTGGCTCTGGATTGCTATAATCATCCCCAAATAGATCTGATGCCAAATTTCACCAAGAGGTGAATATGAGTTGTGTTTGGGCAGAGACCAGGTGGGTGGGGTGAGTGTGGATGCTCCTCTCAGTCCACACCTCCACATGGATTTTGAAGGCAATTGGAGGCATTGTGGACTTCTCAGTGATCATATCTATCCTGAGACATCAAGAGGTTCAGACATAGGCTTTCCCATGAGTCTCCATGAAAGACCCTGAACAGGTGTCCTTCATGGGAGAGCACCCACATCATCTCATCTGAGAAGCTTTGAGAAGCCCAGCCAGCACCACAATTATTTCTAACTGCTGTAATTATGGTTATTAAGAATCCTTGTTCTTAGATGTGGTTCCATACTCTTCCAGTAAAAGATGTCTGAGGAAGCACCTGCTTGAACCCGTGACTGCCATAGGACATGTCTCTGGGTAAGGATAATAAACCAAGGGTACCTGTTAGCTGATTTCTCCTTAGGGTTCCTGGAGACTAATAATATGACATTACTTCCTCAAACAACTGGAAAGAGAACTGATGAGATGGTTTTTTTCTTCTAAGGATGGTGAACCTGGAGACCTCCTGATGTTGTGGTACTCCATGTGGAGCTTGCATTGTGGTTGGTCCAGAAACTGCAGCTGATGCAGAAAGCTGCAGCACGATTGCTGATAGAAGTGAGATCCCATCAGCATATTATTGGTGCCCTGCAAAATTGGCAGTGGTTGCAGATTCATTACTGGATCAAGTGCCACATTTTACTATTGGTATATATAGAACAGCTTGGGAGCAGTTTACTGAAGGAATCACATTGTCCCCATAACTTGGCCATATGACCACTTTGATCTGCAGAATTTGCACCCTTTAATGTTCATTCCACATCTGTAAGTAGTCAATCTTTTAGAGAGCAATCCTGACCATAGAAGACCCCTGGTGTCTGGAGTGGTTTCTCAGGCAATTGTGCTGTTGACCCTGGAGCTACCAGCTCATTGAGAGCAAGCTACATTCCACTTGGCAAAGTTGGCCACGTGTCGCCTGAGCTCTGCGAGTGCGGCTTTCTCCCAATTGAAGTGCAGAGTGTTTGAGGACCGGGACATTCGCAGGGAAACCAAAATTGCTTGTTTACAAAGCTATTGTACTACCAACCTTACTGTATGCTTGTGAAACATGGACCACTTATAAACGCCATCTCCAACTCCTTGAAAGATTCCGTCAATGGTGTCTTCAAAAATTTTTACACATCACTTGGGAAGACAAGTGAACTAATACCAGTGTACTTGAAGAAGCAAAGATCTCCAGTGTCGAAGCAATGATTCTTCAACATCAACTTCTTTGGACTGGTTATGTTGTGTGGATGCCTGATTATCGTCTTCCAAAGCAACTACTCTATTCTGAACTTAAAAATGGAAAGCGTAATGTTGGTGGTCACTCCAATTGGAGAACAGCCTTTACCAAAGGTGTCATGGGCTTTGAAGACACTCGAACTCAGGACGCAAGGGAAAAACATGCTAAGAGGAAGGCACACTTGGCAAATCCACACTGCGATCAATTCCTGCCCAGAAACCAATGTCCCCACTGTGGAAGGACATGTGGATCCAGAATTGGCCTCCACAGTCACTTAGGGACTCATTGTTAAGACTGTGTTCGTGGAAGACAATCTTACTCGGCTACGAGTGATCGCCAAAGAAGAAGAAATCTTGGGGAATGACCTGGTTATCCCGGCATGACCCTGTCATTGCTTGGGGGCAGAGATCCCTAGTGATTGCTTCAGCATATTGTAATCTCTACTGTCTGGTCGACAGGCCATCGGTAGTAGCAGTGGTGTTGAGAGCAGGAGTGCTGGTTCCTCTTACCAGCAAGGAGAGCCAGATGCGGTGGAAATACTATCCCTTCAGAGATGTCTTCTGTGAGAAGGAAGCAGACAAGTTGCTGCCCCATAGGCCTCCTGATTAAAATATACCTCCTGCCAGGCATGCAATTGCCCACAAGTCACCTCTGTTCGATGTCAGAAGTAGAGCTGGCAGATTTTAGGGAGCTTCTGGAGAAGAACCTGGCAAGAGGTTTCATCAGAACTTCAAAGGCGCCAGGTGACACCCCTGTAATGTTCATGAAGAAGCGAGATATGGCAGAGTTGAGGCTGTGTGTGGACTATAGAAAGGTCAATCGCATAATGGTGCCCAACCGCTATCACCTACAGTGGATTGGGGATTTATTGGAAAGAGTGAGGTCAGTAAAGGTCTTCACGAAGTTGGATTTTAGGGAGGGGTGGTGTATAACTTAATCCATATCAGAGAGGGAGATGAATGGAAAACCACATTTTGCACCAGGTATGTCAGCTTCGAGTATCTGGTCATGCGCTTTGGATTCCAGTAAGCACGGTAACGTTCCAAGCCTTTATCAACTACGTACTCAGAGGCCTGGTGGACTGTTTCGTGATGGCTCACCTCAATGATGTCTTGATTTATTCAGGGAACCAAGAACAGCATGTATGTCATGTGACAGATGCGGCAGAGGTTGCGAGAACACCAGCTGTATGCCATGTTAAAAAAATGTCACTGCCACATCTCAGCGGTACCAGTGTTTCCTGGGGTACCGCCTCACGCCTGAGGGGGTGCATATGGATCCCGCTAAGGTGCAGAGCATAGTTGTGTGGCAGGCGCCCAAGATGAAGAAAGATCTGCATAGGTTCTTAGAGTTCGCCAACTGTTACCGCAAGTTTGTGCTGGCGTATTCAAGACTCACTACACCCCTCATGGATTGCTTGAGGGGCAAGAAGCGGTTCCAGTGGACTGCAGAGGCACAACAGGCATTTCAGCATCTCAAAACTTTGTTCTCTTCAGAGGTCTACCTGGCTCATGAGGACCTCTTGTTGGAAACAGATGCTGGCAAAGGCGCCTTGCACATTAGGGCAATTGGGACACTGCCCCACCAACCTCAGTCTCCTAGTCAGTCAATCCTCACCTACATGCTTGCCTTCTTATGAGGAACATTTGTGGTAGGAAAAGTTTCAGGGTGTTTTCTAGAAGCTCCAGACCTTGCCCAGATTGCTACTCACGCCATATGACCACCCTGAAAGTTTAGAGTGTGCAGATCAACTGGAATGTGTTGCATGTGTGTATGCAAGGATGGTCTTGAGAGTAGAAACAACCCTGAATGTGCAATGAAAAGGAGGTCTGTAAGGGTTCTAGATAAGAAATTGACCCTCCATCACCTCTTTTTACAGTCTTTGGGGAAGTAGCATCCTTTGTTTAGTTTCAAGAAACAAAAGCAGAGATCTACAACAGGTGTTTTTGTCTGATTACGCTGGTACACGGACACGTTCTGCAGCCGTCTCATTAGGTGAATCAGCTTCTTCACACACCTTTTACGGGAAAGGGGAAAGAAAACAATAATTGTGGAAACGATTGAGCTTATTAAAGGTGTTTCTTAGATTAAATGAGGCTAGTGAAACATCACTAGCCTCATTTCATCTAAGAAACGGCATACCTATATGGGTCCTAAATGAAGACTCAGTTGTGTCATGGAAACACCTCCATTTGAAAAGTCTGCAAGTCTGAAACTACAGGTAATTGTTGAGAAATCTCACTCATTATCAGGGTTGTTCAAAGTCCCCTTGGTTGTATCTAATTAGAGTGGAACACCTTCTGGATCTGGGCCCCAAACTGAATTTGTCTGGGGGCATGCACATTTTAAGTAGCATGTAAAACAGGCTCTTCATCCCGGGCTAGTGCCACACTTTTAACATTGGGGGTGGGGGGGGGTGGGGAGAGGTTACAGTACTGCGTACCCTTGAATACCCCAAGAAAAAAGCATTGGGTATGTTAAATGCATGCTACCTGGCAAATCACCAAGTAATCTGTTCTGAAAACCTTAGTATGTTGCTGCTGGTTAGCAGAAAGTTGGCTTTTCATAAATTGACATGTCACCCAGCCAGTGGTTTTGCAGATGAGCCCAAAGGTGTTGTTTTTCCACCTCATATGCTACCCTTCCATTGTAAAAGCAACTTCTGCGGGAATGCTGGAGGTCCTGCGATTTTGTGCCTCAGGCTACAGTTGTATCTTACTGTTCCAGAAGGCTGCCAGGAGTTGCCCTTCAGCTGCAAAAAGAGTAACCCTTTCTGTGCTGCTCTAAAATTAGACAAGCTTAGTCTTCCAACCAACCTGAAATCGGCAATCAGGGAATAGTGTGTCTCTCAGTTCTGTGAAAAGACTTTATATATAAATATTCTGATACTGTGTGCTTGTGTATCTATCTATCTATATATATATATTCTAAGATCATGGCCACTGGTCCCATCACATCCTGGCAAATAGAAGGGGAAGAAATGGAGGCAGTGAGAGATTTCACTTTCTTGGGTTCCATGATCACTGCAGATGGTGACAGCAGTCACGAAATTAGAAGACGCCTGCTTCTTGGGAGAAAAGCAATGACAAACCTAGACAGCATCTTAAAAAGCAGAGACATCACCTTGCCGACAAAGGTCCGTATACTTAAAGCTATGGTTTTCCCAGTAGTAATATTTGGAAGTGAGAGCTGGACTATAAAGAAGGCTGATCGCCGAAGAATTGATGCTTTTGAATTATGGTGCTGGAGGAGACTCTTGAGAGTCCCATGGATGGCAAGAAGATCAAACCTATCAATTCTGAAGGAAATCAGCCCTGAGTGCTCACTGGAAGGACAGATCCTGAAGCTGAGGCTCCAATACTTTGGCCACATCATGAGAAGAGAAGACTCCCTGCAAAAGACCCTAATGTTGGGAAACATGGAGGGCACAAGGAGAAGGGGACGACAGAGGATGAGGTGGTTGGACAGTGTTCTCAAACCTACCAACATGAGTCTGACCAAACTGTGGGAGGCAGTGGAAGACAGGAGTGCCTGGCATGCTCTGGTCCATGGGGTCACGAAGAGTCGGACATGACTAAACGACTAAACAACAACAATATATATATTCTGTAAATTTGCATTATTCTGAGTTATAGTACGTGTTGCATTGAAATATTTAATGTACAATATATTCTTTTTTTGTATACAGAGTTCCACTCTCTGTATTCTTTCCTTGTCAGTATCAGAACCAAGTAACAGTTACAGGTAGGTAGCCGTGTTGGTCTGCCATAGTTGAAACAAAATAAAAAAAAAATCCTTCTAGTAGCACCTTAGAGACCAACTAAGTTTTTTCTTGGTATGAGCTTTCGTGTGCATGCACACTTCTTCAGATACACTGAAACAGAAGTCACCGGACCCTGATATATAGTGAGAGGGTGGGAGAGGTATTACTCAGAAGGGTGGTGGGAATGGGAGATTGGCTGATAGGAGAGGTAAACCTGTTGACGACTGTTAACGACTGCAAATGGTCTTACAGGAAAAAGCAAGGGGTGAGATGGCTAAAAATAGCTTTGTCATGTATAATGAGATAAGAATCCAATGTCTCTATTCAGACCAGGTCTCTTCATGGTTTTAAGTTTGGTAATAAGTTGCAATTCAGCAACTTCTCTTTCCAGTCTATTTCTGAAATTCCTTTGTAATAAGACAGCTACTTTGAGATCTTGTATAGAATGTCCTGGGAGATTGAAGTGTTCTCCTACTGGTTTTGCTGTCTTGTGATTCCTGATGTCAGATTTATGTCCATTTATCCTTTGGAGTAGGGTTTGGTGTGTTTGTCAAAATGTTTACCACACTTATCAGCCAAACCCATTCGCACTACGTTTCTGAGTAATAAGCTGCTGTTCCTCCTTTGTTGAGATCTCTTCTACTCTTCGTTTTTGAGCAAACAAAATTCGAGTGGAGGTAGTTGCATAAAGAAGTAAATTCTTTCAGCCCTTGGGGACGTCTTACTGAATTATTCCTCAGAGAAATGAGGTTGGTACACAGACTTCTGCAGGGCCACTACAGGTTGGGTAGCACCTGGATACCCCGAGATTGTGAAAAGGGACAGATTCGCATTTTGTCCTTCTACACTATTTGCCAACATAATGCCGCTACGACTCCAATATACCTAGGGGTCACTAAGATGAGTGAGGCTTGACACATTAGCTAGTGGTATAACAAAATTTGCACTTCTGGGTACTGGTTATCAGGCTTTGGGGAACTGGCTTCCTCCCCTGTGGCCGTAAATGAGCAGATAAAACAAAAGGGAATTCTTATCAGTTAGCTTCTTTAACAAACACAGTGGAGGTCAAAAGAAAGTGTCTATCCAGAATAGCAGTGCTCCCAATTAAGGCTTACAACCCTCCATCCCTATTAATCTATGTCCCTCCTACATTTGTAATCTGAGCTTGTACCCTCTGCGCTCTCTGTTCCGAGACTTTCTGAGCTCTTCTCGACCTTGGGCTGGGCGAAGGAATGCTGTCCAGAGACTGTGAATCTGTTAACCCTCTCTCTTCCAGTGTTTCTTCTCCTAGCTCTTCCCCATCCAGTATTTCCCAGCTTCTGCCTTCTGAACAATGCCCCTCTGCAAACCATTGTACCAAATCTATACTGTCCTCCTGCTCCTGGGAAAATTCAGAGCAGGAGCAGGGTCAGGGGGAGGGGGTGGTTCCCACCATTCCTTCTCAGTGCAGCCCTCCCCGACACTGGCCAAGATCCTGATTTTTCCAGGATTGAGTGTGATTATCCAAAACAGGTTTGCCTAGTCCAGAGTTGTCCACAATGACGGGAAGGATCTCTCCAGAGATTCCGAGAGGAAGCAACCCCAGCCCTATTTCAGCAACTATTTCATCAACTGCCAGGGACCAATTATATTCCTGTTCATGTGTCTTTAACAGACCATATGCAACTAAATTAGCCATTTCCATACATTTCAATGGGTCTACTCTGAGTATGAGAACAGCGGGTGGGAGAAAACAACATACCGTAACACCGTTCTATGATTTTCAAAAGACTTTAATGCGGAGATAAAGAAAGGAGACAGTGGAAATGGTCCATTGCAAAAAAAGAGATCAATGTAATATGAACCATAGAAAGAGCAATAATCAGACATCCTGTTTTCTGAGCTGGAAATTGCAAAGACAAAAAGCATTGTGCGTTAAGGTAAAGATGGCAGGGGGGACCTCCAGTCTTCCCTTTGGCCTTGTGGAGTGAGCAACCTTCAGCCAAACAGAGCTGAAATACTTCTAGGGGATGGAATACAAGGTGACAGGTGTGACCAGGAAACGGGCCTGTTATGCAGAGATAGGGAAAAGCCAAAGGAGTTAAGTCAAAGCATGATAGGAATTGTTAACAGAAGTGCTCAGCTCTCACAAATCCCATTGGTGGAACAGTGGGCTCTCTGGAGCACCATGAATTTTTGAATATCGTGTCCATTAATTCAGCCGAGGGTTGGAATCTTGCATCTTCTTTCCTGAGTGTTCTGTCAGTGTTGCGTCTGGGCTTAGCATGGCCAGCACTGACCAGGGTAATGTTTGGGGACACATGCCCAGATGGGGCGGAACCCACGAGGACATCCTGCACCTGGACGGATGGGGAGACAGCCCCGAATGCAGCGGTACCCAGGTTTACATGGCCAAACACTAGGGTAGGTGGGGATACGCACTTCGACTGGGACATAGCCTGGAGGACAACACTGGCCATAGCAAGGGATACACACTCTTCTAAGGCTGCATCCTGGAGGACATGGAAAATTCTGTGGGTAGTAGCACGGATAATTACAACAGAAGGAGTCAACGTTGGAAGGGCTGTCAGCTTCTGGCTTGGAGAAATCCTCCAACAGGATACCATCATTCAGCAGAGACATCTTGGAGCAGGTGGATAGAACTGAAATGAGATTTTGGTAGAGTTGTTAAATCGACAAATACTGGATTAAAAGTGTGATGGGGAAAATCATATTCAGAGACCAAATGCAGTCTTCCAAGTCCCTCAACCTGGCACTCAGAACCAGAGGCAAAATGTCTTGGGCTAGCCCTGTCTCTCAACATTTCATTTTAGGCAATACTCGGCAAGAAAATGAAGTTAGCCCAATATTTACAAAAGTGCAGAGGAAAGAGATATTTCAGTCCTTCTAAAACCCCATGAACAGGATAGAAGTTACCTGGTTTCCTACTGGATCTGATAGGATGAGTCTCAGGAGCTTCTGGAGTAAGCTATCACAAGACAGCGCTTTATATATAGTCCACCAGTGTGCCCAGAGGAAATGAGACTCCCTGAGTTCCCGGAATAAAAAATCATTCTTCAGATCTTTAATGGTCAGATTTTTATCTGAAATGTTCTAATTATTCTTCCTTCCTGGTCCAAAATGGTGATTTTCATCTAACCATCACTTCAGGAGCAAAGCACCCAAGGGTGCTGATGGAAATTAAATTTCATATCCACTTGCCTGCAACAGCTGCTAAACACAATGGGGCTACCTTCTGAGCAGACTTGTGCAGCAAATTCATTTTAGAATATATGCAAGAAGTAATGTCTTTGGGGTCTCTGCTACATTAGTGTCAGGGACTAGACTGAAGAGGAGGAGGATTGGCGGAGGTTGCCCCCCCTCTCCTGTAGTTTCCGAAGAAGAGGAAAGCCGTCTCAAATTACAGCAGGGCTTTGAGGAAGAGAACAGCTCAGAGACAGGCGAACAGAAGAGTTAGGAGATGTTTGGAGAAGGAGGAGGGGAGACAGAGCAGCTAGCTGACACGTCACTGGACAGCATAACCAACCCCACTTCACCCAAAACACAACGTTTTCTATGGGCACAAGAAAAAAGGGTCCCCCCCCCGAGAGCATTTTCAAAGAATTTTTGTTTTTTTATAGCCGTGTAGATGCAGCCTAAGTGGCCATTTTTGGAGGTAGACCCCGTCACCTTCATGTTACTGCTCAGTTTGAGAACCATAAACCATTTAACTAGCATATAACTCATGTTTTACATAATTAGATAGAATCATATGCTTTCATATTGCAGAGTGTCAAAGGAAAAGCCTTCCATTATGTATCAAATTTCAGCTATTTTCATAAACATACTAGCTGACCCGGCCACACCTTGCTGTGGCCATGTGTGTGAATGCTGTGGTGTTGATGGCTGCGTCTGTGTGTGGTGGTAGGAGAGGAGAGGGCCGGCAGCGGCTGTGAGGTTGTGTCTGGCCTGCCTTTCATGGAAGCTGCGGTGGGGAAGTGGGCAGCGGGTGGCCCAGGCTGACTCGGACGGCGTCGTCGTGAGCGGCTGTGGAGAAGGGCCGGGGCCTGCCTTTCGTGGTGACAGGGTGGCTAAGGGGCCTGGGCGGCGGTTGGGCTGGGCCTGCATTTGATGGCGTTAACGGCGACGACCCGGGCTGTGGTGACAGTGCCCGCCTAGAAGTTCCCCTGTTTAACTTCCGTCTGCCCCTTCTCTGTCCCCACCCCCGTTTTCAATTACCCTCTTCTCACCACCCCTCTTTTCTATTACCCTCTTCTCGTCCCCCCCTTTTCAATTACCGGTTTGCGAGCTTGCAAATGGCTGACGGAGCTCTGAGGTTTTGCTGGTGTGATGCGTAAAACCTGCTCCAGTTGTTTGCTTTTGTAGCTGTAGTACCAGTATAGCCGTCGCTAGAGGGCGCTGTTTTGGTGATGACATGTAATACCTGCGACAGTTTTTTTTTTGCATTTAAACTTTATTTTAGGTATGACAGGTGTGGTTTTTCTGAATTTTTATTATGCCAAATGTGTCCAAATTTGATGCGATTTGGTCCAGCGGTTACGCAGCAAGGGTGTTTCAGACAAACGCGCAATGGGAACATTTATATATATATAGATTAACTAGAACTACCATTTTTAATTGTCTTCTATTCTCCCTCTATGCTTGTCCTGTCAGCCTTTGGTCCTTGTGATGGCTTCAGCAGCAGCAGCAGCAACAACAACAACATGTATGCCACACCCATCTGACTGCGTTGCCTTAGCCACCCTTGGTAGCTTCCAACATATATAAAAACACAATAAAACATTAAACATTTCCCTATACAGGGGGAAGATGGTGGCATAACTCCATACCCTCCAACATTTCTCTGATGAAAATAGGGACGTCCTAAGGAAAAGCAGGATATTCCAGGATCAAATCAGAAACCCGGACAGTTTCTGTAAATCTGGGACTGTCCCTGGAAAATAGGGACACTTGGAGGGTCTGGACTCCACATGGGGTCTGACCATGGGGTCTGTCCAAGGCCGCATAGGATGGCACAATCACTTCTGGACATGATACATCTCTTACATGCGGCCCACCAGATGTTGTTGGACTACAATTCCCATCATCCCTGTCCATTGGCTATGCTGGCTGAGACTGATGGGAGCTGGAGTCCAACAACTACTTAGGGGCCCCACAGGTCCCCCATCCCCGAGAGAGAGGCCTTTGGATGAACAACTAGCCTGTCCCACCTTCTTACCGCAAACAAGTTTCGAAATGGGTCTTAAACATTGCCCTGGGGGGCATTCCTGATGGAATGGCAAGGTGGCTCTGAATTGCTATAATCATCCCCAAATAGATCTGATGCCAAATTTCACCAAGAGGTGAATATGAGTTGTGTTTGGGCAGAGACCAGGTGGGTGGGGTGAGTGTGGATGCTCCTCTCAGACCACACCTCCAAATGGATTCTGAAGGAAATTGGAGGCATTGTGGATTTCTCAGTGATCCTATCTATCCTGAGACATCAAGAGGTTCAGACATAGGTTCTCCCATGAGTCTCCATGAAAGACCCTGAACAGGTGTCCTTCATGGGAGAGCACCCACACCATCTCATCTGAGGATCTTTGAGAAGCCCAGCAACACCACAATTATTTCTAACTGCTTTAATTATGTTTACAAAGAATCCTTGTTCTTAGATGTGGTTCCATATTTCCAGTAAAAGGTTTCTGAGGAAGTACCTGCTTGACCCCGTGACTGCTGCAGTACATGTCTCTGTGTAAGCATAATAAACTAATGGTATGTGTTTGCAGATTTCTGCTTAGGAATGATATTACTTCCTCAAACAGCTGGAAAGAGAACTGATGAGATGGTGTTTTATGCCAAGAATGGAGAACCTGTGGACCTCCTGATGTTGTGGGACTGCAGGTGGAGCTTACATTGTGGTTGGTTCAGAAACTGCAGTTGATGCAGAATGCTGCAGCATGATTGCTGACAGGAGTGAGATCCGTTTCAGCAAGCCTGGTCAGCTACCAATTATTTCGTAACCTATATCTGTTTTTAAAAGTTTTTACTATTTTATGTGAATATTTTAATGAGGCATTGTTGTTGTTTAGTTGTTTAGTTGTGTCCAACTCTTCGTGACCCCATGGACCAGAGCACGCCAGGCACTCCTGTCTTCCACTGACTCCCACAGTTTGGTCAGACTCATGTTGGTAGCTTCGAGAACACTGTCCAACCATCTTGTCCTCTGTCGTCCCCTTCTCCTTGTGCCCTTCATCTTTCCCAACATCAGGGTTTTTTCCAGGGAGTCTTCTGTTCTCATGAGGTGGCCAAAGTATTGGAGCCTCAGCTTCAGGATCTGTCCTTCCAGTGAGCACTCAGGGCTGATTTCCTTCAGAATGGATAGGTTTGATCTTCTTGCAGTCCATGGGACTCTCAAGAGGGGCATAGGCTATGTGTATTTTGTTTTCTAATCCATTTATGGATTTCAGCAGTGCTGTTAATCTCCTATTTTATTTGTACACCTAGAGAGTTTTCTTTGATTAAAAGGTGTACTCCCCCGCTAAATAAATGCATAATAATTAAAAATCTCATTAGCTTCATCTTGCAGGGCCCATGGTCAGGGAGGAGGATGGAATCTGTAATCCAACAACATCTGGAGGGAATCAGTAGCTTTCCAGATCTTCCTGGACTCCTGCTCTGATCTTCCCTGACAACTGGGTCTTGATCTCTGGCACTGATGGGATGCAATCACACCTAGAGGACACCTGGCTGGTGAAGCCTACTGTACTCACTTAACTGGGAGTGAATACTACTGAGTTCAATAGGACTGACTTCTGGGTGGAAAATATATAACATTGCAACAATAGTGTCTATGTCAGGAATGAAGGACCCGTGACCTTCCAAACATTGCTGGACTAGAACTTCCATCATCTTTGAATGTTGGCCCTGCTGGATGGGGCTGAAGGGAGGTGTAGTCCAACAACATCTGAAGGGTCATAGCGATCTTGGTTCTAGGCATACATTCAGTGGTCTTCCTGAACATGCTAGACCACAACTCCCATCATTCCTGACCATTGACGATGCTGGGGTTCATGGGACAAGGGGTCCAACAAGATTTGGAAAGCCACCAGCTCTCCATCCCTGGTTCTAGAGTATAGGTTCTGTGCCTTCTTAAACACACAGGTTTTGCTATAGGAAAGCTAGTTATACCAAAATTCACTTATCCAAGTGGCAGTTGTTTAAGCAGAAACTGTGGTGAGAGGAAGGGGAGCAGGAGGGAGGTGGGAGATCAGACAAATAAGAGAGCACTTTTCCTAACCGTGTCTGCCTTTTGCAAGGTTTCAGAGGGTTTCCCCTGCTTTTTCATCATTCTGTGGTCAGACATGGATGAAAAAACTTCCCATAAGAATCAGTGGAAATGGTTAACACCTTATGCTCACCTAACAAACAATTTCCTGGAAACACATTGGGTTTGGATAGCAGGTCCTAACACCCTTTGGGATGCCATTATAAGGGCCAAAGGATTACAGGACAGTGCTGGGAGGAGCACAGAGAGAAGAAACCCCATGGTGCACCTGTAGCAGAAAAACTGCATACTTAAATCAGCCCCACCTGTTCTAAAATATGTCTCCGCTGTATTGGTCTCTACAATGGTAGCAGGCTCTGTAACTCTCAAACAGTTTTACCCCTGATGGCACACTTTCCATTGTCTCTCTAGACAGACGGATGTCAATAGTGCTAAATAGGGTGATTGTAACACAAATTAAATTGGTGATTCGAATGAATATGGTGATGAAAACAGCGAAACCTTGCTGTTATTTTTGGGTCACTGTGCAATATGGAAGAACCAGGAGTATGATCCTATCCAATTGTGTAAAACATGAGTTGTGTGCTGCAATTAAATGTTTGAATACCACTTCTCATGGTTTTTGGACCGAGCAAAAATACGCTGCGTGGAGGTGAGAGATCCTCCTCCCAAAACGGTTAGGGTTAGACGCAAGACATCCCTTCTTCCTTCTTCTGTATATTCTAAAATAAGTTTGCAAAAGGGTGCTACAATGTCTGCTCAGAAGGAAGCCCCACTGAGATCAGCTGCATTTGCAGGAATGTGGATAAGTCATTTCAGCCTAAATAGGGCATTTCCCCCAACAAGCTCAGGGGTTAACATGATGATGCAGCATGTTGAACAAGGAAGGAAAAATTAATTAGATTATTTCAATTAAACATGTGACAAAGATCTGAAGATTAATTTTTACTGTAATTCTTGGAAGTGAGATGAGTGCTTTCCTCCAGGCACTATGAAGGACAATATAAAAGGAGCTGCCTCACAATGGGCTACTTCAGAAACAGCTGAGACTCCAAAAGCATCCCATCGGATCCAGTAGGAAACCAGGTAATCCCTTTCATGCTCACAGGCATATCTCTTTTCTCTGAGGGCTTCTAAATATCAGGCCAACTTCATTCACCTTGCTGAATATTGCAAGGAATGAAATGTTGAAGAGAAATGGCAAGGTCCTCCATAGAGAAATATCTAGATGAGTGCTTCAGATGAGCTGTGGTGTGGTGTCCAAATGCTTCTGAGTGTCCTGTTGGGGTTCTAATCTTGTTGAAGAAAGTGTCTGTAGAGTGGATGTAGCTTGAAATTTTTAGATAATGGAGTTCCCATCAAATGTTGCCTAAAGATAACCTCCTACAGAATTTTGGAGGGTCACAGGAACCAGGGAGAGCAATAAATGCACATTTTCCCTTTGTACTGTAGCTCCACTTTGGGCGAAAGATTCCTGCGTTGCAGGGAGTTGGACTAGACTTGGGTCTCCAGCTGTTTTTGGACTAGACTTGGGTCTCCAGCTGTTTTGGGAACTGTATTTCAAAAACAGATGGAGATCCAAGTTTGGGAAAAACTGGACTAGATGAGGGCATTCTGATCAAGTTTTGAACTGTGATCCTGTCCTCTGGGGTATTAGCCACCCTCAAAGGCCTGGAAACGATGCCTTATGAGGAACGGCTTAGGGAGCTGGGTATGTTTAGCCTGGAGAAGAGAAGGTTAAGGGGTGATATGATAGCCATGTTCAAATATATAAAAGGATGTCATATAGAGGAGGGAGAAAGGTTGTTTTCTGCTGCTCCAGAGAAGCGGACACGGAGCAATGGATTCAAACTACAAGAAAGAAGATTCCACCTAAACATTAGGAAGAATTTCTTGACAGTAAGAGCTGTTCGACAGTGGAATTTGCTGCCAAGGAGTGTGGTGGAGTCTCCTTCTTTGGAGGTCTTTAAGCAGAGGCTTGACAGCCACCTGTCAGGAATGCTTTGATGGTGTTTCCTGCTTGGCAGGGGGTTGGACTGGATGGCCCTTGTGGTCTCTTCCAACTCTATGATTCTATGTCAGGAAGAAAGGGTTGGTGGGATGTACTTGGCCCCTGTGCCTCAGGTTTCCCATCTCTCTTTTAACCCAGTTTTTTCAACCTATAACCTCTCTGCCATAATGTTATTTCAGATCTACCCTACCTGCTCCAAGATGTCCCTGCTGAATAATGGCATCCTGTTGAATGACTTCTCTAACCCAGAAGACGACTCCTTCTTTCAGTACCCTGGCTGCTATCCACCCTATCAGCATCCTGGTTGCTACGATCCTTGGGGTTCCAAGTTGGACCCTGGCTTCTGTAACCCATGCCCCCGAGGGTACCGCCCCATCACAGCCTGTGTCCCCTGCTATCCCCGACCTTCTTGGCCATGTCCTCCAGGAACCTACCCCAGGAAGGTGTGCGTCCCCTACCGACAAAATTACCCTGGTCAGGGCTGGCCATGTTAAGCTCGGATGCATCACTGATGGAACATCCAGGAAAGAAGACGTGAGATTCTAACCCTCAGCTGAATGAATGGACACAGTATTCAGAAATGCTGAGTACTTCAGAGATCCCACTGTTCAACCAGTGGCGTTTGTGAGGGCTCCAAACCTCTGCTATCAACCAATATTGCATTTTGACTGTGTTCCTACGGCAGCCCAACTTTGCATGCTTATTTTCAACAACAGGCTTCTGTTTCCTGATTACATCTTCTGCCTTACATTCCAACTAATAATGCACCAGGACCTCCTAAATGAGGTATTACAGCTGTGATTGGCTGAAGGATGCGCATCCTACAAGGCCAAAGGGAAGATTGGAGGTCAGCTCTGTTGTCTTTGCCTTAGTCCACAATGATGTGTCAACTTTGTCTTTGCAATTTCCAGCTCCAAAGAGATGATACCTGATAATTGCCTTTTCAGTTGTCCATGTTGCATTGATATGCGGTGGGCTATTTCCACCATCTCCTTTCCTGCTTTTTCCTCATTAAAACCTTCTACAAATCATAGAACAATGTTGTGCTGTTTTCTTCACTCTCCTTTCTCATACACATTGAATGAATGGAAATGGCTAACTTAGTTGTACAGCCGTACCTTGGTTTTCGAACAGCTTAGTTCTCGAACGTTTTGGCTCCCGAATGCCGCAAACCCGGAAGTGACTGTTCACAAACTATTTTCCAGGAGATAATGAAGGCACAGATATGTTTATAATGGATTCGTGGATTTCTATAATGTCTATAATGGATTCCTGACCACTGGTCTTGTTAGCTAGGGATGATGGGAGTTGTATTTCAAAAACAGCTGCAGAACCAAGGTTGGGAAACACTGTTGTAAAGGTTGCATAGTTACTTATCTCCTTGACTTGGGGTCGCATCACTCTATACCCTTCCAACATTTGTCTGACGCAAAAAGGGATCTTCATATCCCATTGAAAGGGAAAATCTGTCAGGAGATGTTCCTAAAATGCATTAAAGTAAACCTGTTCTAAAATTAATTTAAATCACTACCCTCTCATATTTACCCGTGGAAAGATTTTGGCATGTTATATTTGGAACATGGCAACATTTTAACAGAAAACAATTGTTTTGTCTTCTGCTGAAATATCCCTGGAACAAAGGACAGAGCAAAAGGGCACAAAAAGGTGTTTTCCCTCAATTCCTCAATGGTTCCAAGTTTTACATAAAGTTGAATTTAAGTTTCGTGTAGAGAGCATGACTTTGTCACCTCTTGGTTAAAACCTCATTTCTTTCTTTCTTTCTTTCTTTCTTTCTTTCTTTCTTTTAAAAGTTGACATAGCCTCTGTGCATGTACAGAGTTCATGACTCAGAAATCTATTGTACCATTTGAAAGAATTGCATCTGTTGGCTAAATTACCATTTGAATGAAAGAAGGGAAGTGTGAGGAGTAGAATTTTAAAGAATAGGGTTAGATTTTAAACAGAAACCCAGCAATTTATGCTTTCATAAAAACCAGCATTTGGTCAATTAAATTTCTGTTTGGTCAGTTTAAATACATTTTCCTAGTTTTGTGTCCTAAGACATTCTGACACATAATTTCTTCTGTTTCTTGCTGCTTAGGAAGTAGGCTTATAAATCTAAACTCTAAATATATAGAACTTCAACATCCAGACGAGCCATGCAACCCAACCGTTCCACCAAAAAGCAGCTACAAAAGTTTGGTCAAATCAAATTCCTAATTAACCAAAGCAAACATCTCATCCCCAGGCAAAATAAATAATTGGGAGCTATATCACCTCCTTTATCTACAGGATTTGGGGTACAGATTGCTATTAAAATGTGGGCTATTCGGCCATGGGCAGAAATTCCTTGCCCCCCTTATATATGGGAAAATGGCTAGAGGGTCAGAATTCATATTATCTTTAACATTCTCTTTCATTTCAGCCTTACCATTTGCAGACAAAATTTGCTGCCCTTTATGTACACAGATGGTCAAGGCTCATTCTACTTGATTGGATTATTAATTTTGTATGTGCTTAAACTTTAAATAATAGACAAAATAGTAAAAACTTAGATAATTACTTCTTAAAAAAGAAAAACCCACTCTATTCTAAACTCTGAAAACCAATCTTTCCATCTTTCAGTACAACCCCCCCCCCCAAAGCTGGGCTGAATTTCAACCCATCACCACACCAGAATTTTAAAACTACTCTATTCCGAACTTAAAAATGGAAAGCGTAATGCTGGTGGTCAACAAAAGAGGTTTAAAGACTGTCTCAAGGCAACTTTCAAGAAAAAAAAAAGTAGTATAAACACCACCAATTGGGAAACAGAGCACTCCAATTAGAGAACAGCCTTTACCAAAGGTGTCATGGGCTTTGAAGACACTCGAACTCAGGACGCAAGGGAGAAACGTGCTAAGAGGAAAGCACACTTGGCAAATCCACACTGTGATCAATTCCTTCCCGGAAACCAATGTCCCCACTGTGGAAGGATGTGTGGGTCCAGAACTGGCCTCCACAGTCACTTATGGACTCATTGTTAAAACTGTGTTTCCGGAAGACAATCTTACTCGGCTACGAGGGATCGCCAAAGAAGAAGAAATCTTGGGGATGACCTGGTTATCTCGGCATAACCCTGTCATTGCTTGGGGGCAGAGATCCCTAGTGATTGCTTCAGCGTATTGTAATCTCTACTGTCTGGGCGACAGGCCATCGGTAGTAGCAGTGGTGTTGAGAGCAGGAGTGCTGGTTCCTCTTACCAGCAAGGAGAGCCAGCTGCCCTGGAAATACCATCCCTTCAGAGACGTCTTCTGTGAGAAGGAAGCAGACAAGTTGCTGCCCCATAGGCCTCCTGACTAAAATATACCTCCTGCCAGGCACACAATTGCCCACAAGTCACCTCTGTTCAATGTCAGAAGTAGAGCTGGCGGCTTTTAGGGAGTTTCTGGAGAAGAACCTGGCAAGAGGTTTCATCAGAACTTCAAAGGCACCAGGTGACGCCCCTGTACTGTTCGTGAAGAAGCAAGATATGGCAGAGGTGAGGCTGTGTGTGGACTATAGAAAGGTCAATCGCATAATGGTGCCCAACCGCTATCACCTACAGTGGATTGGGGATTTATTGGAAAGAGTGAGGTCAGTAAAGGTCTTCACGAAGTTGGATTTTAGGGAGGGGTGGTGTATAACTTAATCCATATCAGAGAGGGAGATGAATGGAAAACCACATTATGCACCAGGTATGTCAGCTTTGAGTATCTGGTCATGCGCTTTGGATTCCAGTAAGCACGGTAACGTTCCAAGCCTTTATCAACTACATACTCAGAGGCCTGGTGGACTGTTTCGTGATGGCTCACCTCAATGATGTCTTGATTTATTCAGGGAACCAAGAACAGCATGTATGTCATGTGACAGATGCGGCAGAGGTTGCGAGAACACCAGCTGTATGCCATGTTAAAAAAATGTCACTGCCACATCTCAGCGGTACCAATGTTTCCTGGGGTACCGCCTCATGCCTGAGGGGGTGCATATGGATCCCGCTAAGGTGCAGAGCATAGTTGCGTGGCAGGCGCCCAAGATGAAGAAAGATCTGCATAGGTTCTTAGAGTTCGCCAACTGTTACCGCAAGTTTGTGCTGGCGTATTCGAGACTCACTACACCCCTCATGGATTGCTTGAGGGGCAAGAAGCAGTTCCAGTGGACTGCAGAGGCACAACAGGAGTTTCAGCATCTCAAAACCTTGTTCTCTTCAGAGGTTTACCTGGCTCATGAGGACCTCTTGATGGAAACAGATGCTGGCAAAGGCGCCTTGCACATTAGGGCAATTGGGACACTGCCCAACCAACCTCAGTCTCCTAGTCAGTCAATCCTCACCTACATGTTTGCCTTCTTATGAGGAACATTTGTGGTAGGAAAAGTTTCAGGGTGTTTTCTAGAAGCTCCAGACCTTGCCCAGATTGCTACTCACGCCATATGACCATCCTGAAAGTTTAGAGTGTGCAGATCAACTGGAATGCAGGAGCAAGGATGCTCTTGAGAGTGGAGGTCTGTAAGGGTTCTAGATCAGAAATTGACCCTCCATCACCTCTGTTTGCAGTCTTTTGGGGAAGTAACATCCTTTGTTTAGTTGCAAGAAACAAAAGCAGAGATCTACAACAGGTTGTTTTGTTTGATTATGCTGGTAAAGGGACACATTCTGCAGCCGTCTCATTAGGTGAATCAGCTTCTTCACACACCTTTTACTGGAAAGGAAAAAGAAAACAATAATTGTGGAGATGATTGAGCTTATTAAAGGTGTTTCTTAGATGAAATGAGGCTAGTGATGTACTACAGGGCATACCTATATGGGTCCTAAATGAAGACTCAGTTGTGTCATGGAAACACCACCATTTGAAAAGTCTGCAAGTCTGAAACCACAGGGAATCGTTGAGAAATTTCACTCATTATCAGGGTTGTGCAGAGTCCCCTTGGTTGTATCTAATTGGAGTGGAACACATTCCGGATCTGGGCCCCAAACTGAATTTGTCTGGGGGCATGCACATTTTAAGTAGCATGTAAAACAGCCTCTTCATTCCGGGCTAGTGCCACACTTTTAACATTGCGGGGGGGGGGGGAAGAGGTTATATTACTGCGTACCCTTGAATACCACCAGAACAAAAAGCACTGGATATGTTAAATGTATGCTACTTGGCAAATCACCAAGTAATCTCCCCTGAAAACCTTAGCATGTTACTTCTTTGACATGTCACCCAGCCAGCAGTTTTGGAGATAGTGCATATGAGCCCAAAGATATTGTTTTTCCACCTCATATGCTACCCTTCCATTGTAAAAGCAACTTCTGCGGGAATGCTGGAGGTCCTGCGATTTTGTGTCTCAGGCTACAGTTGTATCTTACTGTTCTAGAAGGCTGCCAGGAGTTGCCCTTCAGCTGCAAAAAGAGTAACCCTTTCTGTGCTGCTCTAAAATTTGACAAGCTTAGTCTTCCAACCAACCTGAAATCGGCAATCAGGGAATAGTGTCTCTCTCAGTTCTGTGAAAAGACTTTATAAAGAAATATTCTGATACTGTGTGTTTGTGTATCTATCTATCTATATTCTGTAAATTTGCATTATTCTGAGTTATAGTATTCGAGAACACTATAGTATAGTGTTCTTGAAGCTACCAACATGAGTCTGACCAAACTGCGGGAGGCAGTGGAAGACAGGAGTGCCTGGCATGCTCTGGTCCATGGGGTTACGAAGAGTCAGACATGACTAAACGACTAAACAACAACAATATATATATTCTGTAAATTCGCATTATTCTGAGTTATAGTACGTGTTGCATTGAAATATTTAATGTACAATATACTCTTTTTTTGTATACAGAGTTCCACTCTCTGTATTCTTTCCTTGTCAGTATCAGAACCAAGTAACAGTTACAGGTAGGTAGCCGTGTTGGTCTGCCATAGTTGAAACAAAATAAAAAAAATCCTTCTAGTAGCACCTTAGAGACCAACTAAGTTTTTTCTTGGTATGAGCTTTCGTGTGCATGCACACTTTTTCAGATACACTGAAACAGAAGTCACCAGACCCTGATATATAGTGAGAGGGTGGGAGGGGTATTACTCAGAAGGTTGGTGGTAATGGGAGATTGGCTGATAGGAGAGGTAAACCTGTTGACGACTGTTAACGACTGCAAATGGTCTTACAGGAAAAAGCAAGGGGTGAGATGGCTAAAAATAGCTTTGTCATGTATAATGAGATAAGAATCCAATGTCTCTGTTCAGACCAGGTGTCAGGGATGGGTCCATCCCCAAGGCAGGATCGGAAAGCACAGGCAGCTGGAGAGAAAGGAAGGGGTTTCCATCAGATAGCGACTCACAGGAAAGTCAGGGAGAAAGCAGTGAGGAAGAGGAGACTAGAACCCCACTCACACCGGAAGCAGTGCTAAGGTTCTGGGATGCGGAGACAGCCCTTGGTCGGCAGGAAGCAGAGGAAGGTGGGGGACAGGAAATGGAGGTGGACCAGGTGGAGCAGGGGACCTGGGATGCTGCAAGAGCCCCAGAGCCGCCCAGTGGTCAGGATGGGAATATGGGGGAAACGAGTAGCACCACCCTGCTCAGGTCCAGGGGGAGGAAGCGGAAGGAAGGTAGGCGTCGCTTTGGCTTCCCGAAGCTCCTATGTTGGGGGCAGAGTCGCCAACCGGCACCCGAGGTATCTGACTCGGACGAGGCGGATGATGAAGTCTGAACGCTTGCATGTTTGATGCTGTAAATAAGATTGGGAGGAAGACCTTTCATCGCCTACAGACAGCCACCCAATCTTAAACAACTCCTCACCCACAACAATACTACAACCAGACTAAACACAGACACTGGCACCAGAGCCTGCAATAAACCCAGATGCCAACTTTGCTGCCACATACACCCGGACAACACCATTACTGGCCCCAACAACATCAAACATACCATCTCAGGACTATTTAATTGCTCGTCATCTAACATTGTGTATGCCATCAAATGCCAACAGTGCCCTTCAGCTCTCTATATTGGACAAACAGGCCAAACCCTACGCCAAAGGATAAATGGACATAAATCTGACATCAGGAATCACAAGACAGAGAAACCAGTAGGAGAGCACTTCAATCTCCCAGGACACTCTATACAAGATCTCAAAGTAGCTGTCTTATTGCAAAGGAATTTCAGAAATAGACTGGAAAGAGAAGTTGCTGAATTGCAACTCATTACCAAGCTTAAAACCATGGAGAGACCTGGTCTGAACAAAGACATTGGATTCTTATCTCATTATACATGACAAAGCTTTTTTAACCTTCTCACCCCTTGCTTTTTCCTGTAAGACTAATTGCAGCCGTTAACAGTCGTCAACAGGTTTACCACACCTATCAACCTTTCACCCATTTCCACCACCCCTCTGAGTAATACCCCTCCCCACCCTCTCACTATATATCAGGGTCTGGTGACTTCTGTTTCAGTGTATCTGAAGAAGTGTGCATGCACACGAAAGCTCATACCAAGAACAAACTTAGTTGGTCTCTAAGGTGCTACTGGAAGGAATTTTTTTTATTTTATTTTGTTTTGACTATGACAGACCAACACGGCTATCTACCTTTATCCAAAACAGGTTTGCCTAGTCCAGAGTTGTCCACAATGACGGGAAGGATCTCTCAAGAGATTCCGAGAGGAAGCAATCCCAGTCCTATTTCAGCAACTATTTCATCAACTGCCAGGGGACCAACCATATTCCTATTCACGTATCTCTAACAGACCTACTGAAAACAATGCAACTAAATTAGCCATTTCCATACATTTCAATGGGTCTACTCTGAGTATGAGAACAGCGGGAGGAAGAAAACAACACAACATTGTTCTATGATTTTCAAAAGACTTTAATGTGGAAATAAATAAAGGAGCCAGTAGAAATGGCCCATTTGCAAATGAAGATCAATGCAATATGAACCACAGAAGGAGCAATAATCAGACATCCTGTTTTCTGAGCTGGAAATTGCAAAGACAAAAAGCATTGTGCATTAAGGTAAAGATGGCAGGGGGGACCTCCTGTCCTCCCTTTGGCCTTGTGGGGTGAGCAACCTTCAGCCAAACAGAGCTGAAATACTTCCAGGGGATGGAATACAAGGTGACAGGTGTGACCAGGAAACGGGCCTGTTATGCAGAGATAGGGAAAAGCCAAAGGAGTTAAGTCAAAGCATGATAGGAATTGTTAACAGAAGTGCTCAGCTCTCACAAATCCCATTGGTGGAACAGTGGGCTCTCTGGAGCACCATGAATTTCTGAATATCATGTCCATTAATTCAGCCGAGGGTTGGAATCTTGCATCTTCTTTCCTGAGTGTTCTGTCAATGTTGCGTCTGGGCTTAGCATGGCCAGCACTGACCAGGGAAATGGTTGCGGACACATGCCCAGATGGGGCGGAACCCACGAGGACATCGTGCACCTGGATGGATGGGGAGGCAGCCCCGAATGCAGCGGTACCCAGGTTTACATGGCCAAACACTAGGATAGGTGGGGATACGCACTTCGACTGGGACATAGCCTGGAGGACAACACTGGCCATAGCAAGGGATACACACTCTTCTAAGGCTGCATCCTGGAGGACATGGAAAATTCTGTGGGTAGTAGCACGGATAATCACAACAGAAGGAGTCAACGTTGGAAGGGCTGTCAGCTTCTGGCTTGGAGAAATCCTCCAACAGGATACCATCATTCAGCAGAGACATCTTGGAGCAGGTGGATAGAACTGAAATGAGATTTTGGTAGAGTTGTTAAATCGACAAATACTGGATTAAAAGTGTGATGGGAAAAATCATATTCAGAGACCAAATGCAGTCTTCCAAGTCCCTCAACCTGGCACTCAGAACCAGAGGCAAAATGTCTTGGGCTAGCCCTGTCTCTCAACATTTCATTTTAGGCAATACTCGGCAAGAAAATGAAGTTAGCCCAATATTTACAAAAGTGCAGAGGAAAGAGATATTTCAGTCCTTCTAAAACCCCATGAACAGGATAGAAGTTACCTGGTTTCCTACTGGATCTGATAGGATGAGTCTCAGGAGCTTCTGGAGTAAGCTATCACAAGACAGCGCTTTATATATAGTCCACCAGTGTGCCCAGAGGAAATGAGACTCCCTGAGTTCCCGGAATAAAAAATCATTCTTCAGATCTTTAATGGTCAGATTTTTATCTGAAATGTTCTAATTATTCTTCCTTCCTGGTCCAAAATGGTGATTTTCATCTAACCATCACTTCAGGAGCAAAGCACCCAAGGGTGCTGATGGAAATTAAATTTCATATCCACTTGCCTGCAACAGCTGCTAAACACAATGGGGCTACCTTCTGAGCAGACTTGTGCAGCAAATTCATTTTAGAATATATGCAAGAAGTAATGTCTTTGGGGTCTCTGCTACATTAGTGTCAGGGACTAGACTGAAGAGGAGGAGGATTGGCGGAGGTCGCCCCCCCCTTCTCCTGTAGTTTCCGAAGAAGAGGAAAGCCGTCTCAAATTACAGCAGGGCTTTGAGGAAGAGAACAGCTCAGAGACAGGCGAACAGAAGAGTTAGGAGGTGTTTGGAGAAGGAGGAGGGGAGGCAGAGCAGCTAGCTGACACGTCACTGGACAGCATAACCGACCCCACTTCACCCCAAACACAACGTTTTCTATGGGCACAAGAAAAAAGGGTTCCCCCCCGAGAGCATTTTCAAAGAATTTTTGTTTTTTTATAGCCGTGTAGATGCAGCCTAAGTGGCCATTTTTGGAGGTAGACCCCGTCACCTTCATGTTACTGCTCAGTTTGAGAACCATAAACCATTTAACTAGCATATAACTCATGTTTTACATAATTAGATAGAATCATACTCTTTCATATTGCAGAGTGTCAAAGGAAAAGCCTTCCATTATGTATCAAATTTCAGCTATTTTCATAAACATACTAGCTGACCCGGCCACACCTTGCTGTGGCCATGTGTGTGAATGCTGTGGTGTTGATGGCTGCGTCTGTGTGTGGTGGTAGGAGAGGAGAGGGCCGGCAGTGGCTGTGAGGTTGTGTCTGGCCTGCCTTTCATGGCAGCTGCGGTGGGGAAGTGGGCAGCGGGCGGCCCAGGCTGACTCGGACGGCGTCGTCGTGAGCGGCTGTGGAGAAGGGCCGGGGCCTGCCTTTCATGGTGACAGGGTGGCTAAGGGGCCTGGGCGGCGGTTGGGCTGGGCCTGCATTTGATGGCGTTAACGGCGACGACCCGGGCTGTGGTGACAGTGCCCGCCTAGAAGTTCCCCTGTTTAACTTCTGTCTGCCCCTTCTCTGTCCCCACCCCCGTTTTCAATTACCCTCTTCTCACCACCCCTCTTTTCTATTACCCTCTTCTCGTCCCCCCCTTTTCAATTACCGGTCTGCGAGCTTGCAAATGGCTGACGGAGCTCTGAGGTTTTGCTGGTGTGATGCGTAAAATCTGCTCCAGTTGTTTGCTTTTGTAGCTGTAGTACCAGTATAGCCGTCGCTAGAGGGCGCTGTTTTGGTGATGACATGTAATACCTGCGACAGTTTTTTTTTGCGTTTAAACTTTATTTTAGGTATGACAGGTGTGGTTTTTCTGAATTTTTATTATGCCAAATGTGTCCAAATTTGATGCGATTTGGTCCAGCGGTTACGCAGCAAGGGTGTTTCAGACAAACGCGCAATGGGAACATTTATATATATATAGATTAACTAGAACTACCATTTTTAATTGTCTTCTATTCTCCCTCTATGCTTGTCCTGTCAGCCTTTGGTCCTTGTGATGGCTTCAGCAGCAGCAGCAGCAGCAGCAACAACAACAACATGTATGCCACACCCATCTGACTGCGTTGCCTTAGCCACCCTTGGTAGCTTCCAACATATATAAAAACACAATAAAACATTAAACATTTCCCTATACAGGGGGAAGATGGTGGCATAACTCACAGAATCACAGAATCACAGAATCACAGAGTTGGAAGAGACCACAAGGGCCATCCAGTCCAACCCCCTGCCAAGCAGGAAACACCATCAAAGCATTCCTGACAGGTGGCTGTCAAGCCTCTGCTTAAAGACCTCCAAAGAAGGAGACTCCACCACACTCCTTGGCAGACTCCATACCCTCCAACATTTCTCTGATGAAAATAGGGACGTCCTAAGGAAAAGCAGGATATTCCAGGATCAAATCAGAAACCTGGACAGCTTCTGTAAATCTGGGACTGTCCCTGGAAAATAGGGACACTTGGAGGGTCTGGACTCCACATGGGGTCTGACCATGGGGTCTGTCCAAGGCCGCATAGGGTGGCACAATCACTTCTGGACATGATACATCTCTTACATGCGGCCCACCAGATGTTGTTGGACTACAATTCCCATCATCCCTGTCCATTGGCTATGCTGGCTGAGACTGATGGGAGCTGGAGTCCAACAACTGCTTAGGGGCCCCACAGGTCCCCCATCCCCGAGAGAGAGGCCTTTGGATGAACAACTAGCCTGTCCCACCTTCTTACCGCAAACAAGTTTCGAAATGGGTCTTAAACATTGCCCTGGGGGGCATTCCTGATGGAATGGCAAGGTGGCTCTGAATTGCTATAATCATCCCCAAATAGATCTGATGCCAAATTTCACCAAGAGGTGAATATGAGTTGTGTTTGGGCAGAGACCAGGTGGGTGGGGTGAGTGTGGATGCTCCTCTCAGACCACACCTCCAAATGGATTCTGAAGGCAATTGGAGGCATTGTGGATTTCTCAGTGATCATATTTATCCTGAGACATCAAGAGGTTCAGACATAGGTTCTCCCATGAGTCTCCATGAAAGACCCTGAATAGGTGTCCTTCATGGGAGAGCACCCACACCATCTCATCTGAGGATCTTTGAGAAGCCCAGCCAGCACCACAATTATTTCTAACTGATTTAATTATGTTTACAAAGAATCCTTGTTCTTAGATGTGGTTCCATATTTCCAGTAAAAGGTTTATGAGGAAGTACCTGCTTGACCCCGTGACTGCTGCAGTACATGTCTCTGTGTAAGCATAATAAACCAATGGTATGTTTTTGCAGATTTCTGCTTAGGAATGATATTACTTCCTCAAACAGCTGGAAAGAGAACTGATGAGATGGTGTTTTATGCCAAGAATGGAGAACCTGTGGACCTCCTGATGTTGTGGGGCTGCAGGTGGAGCTTACATTGTGGTTGGTTCAGAAACTGCAGTTGATGCAGAATGCTGCAGCATGATTGCTGACAGGAGTGAGATCCATTTCAGCAAGCCTGGTCAGCTACCAATTATTTCGTAACCTATATCTGTTTTTAAAAGTTTTTACTATTTTATGTGAGTATTTTAATGAGGCATTGTTGTTGTTTAGTTGTTTAGTTGTGTCCAACTCTTCGTGACCCCATGGACAGGTCACGAAGAGTTGGACACAACTCTTGCACTCCTTGCATGCCAGGCACTCCTGTCTTCCACTGACTCCCACAGTTTGGTCAGACTCATGTTGGTAGCTTCGAGAACACTGTCCAACCATCTTGTCCTCTGTCGTCCCCTTCTCCTTGTGCCCTTCATCTTTCCCAACATCAGGGTTTTTTCCAGGGAGTCTTCTGTTCTCATGAGGTGGCCAAAGTATTGGAGCCTCAGCTTCAGGATCTGTCCTTCCAGTGAGCACTCAGGGCTGATTTCCTTCAGAATGGATAGGTTTGATCTTCTTGCAGTCCATGGGACTCTCAAGAGGGGCATAGGCTATGTGTATTTTGTTTTCTAATCCATTTATGGATTTCAGCGGTGCTGTTAATCTCCTATTTTATTTGTACACCTAGAGAGTTTTCTTTGATTAAAAGGTGTACTCCCCCGCTAAATAAATGCATAATAATTAAAAATCTCATTAGCTTCATCTTGCAGGGCCCATGATCAGGGAGGAGGATGGAATCTGTAATCCAACAACATCTGGAGGGAATCAGTAGCTTTCCAGATCTTCCTGGACTCCTGCTCTGATCTTCCCTGACAACTGGGTCTTGATCTCTGGCACTGATGGGATGCAATCACACCTAGAGGACACCTGGCTGGTGAAGCCTACTGTACTCACTTAACTGGGAGTGAATACTACTGAGTTCAATAGGACTGACTTCTGGGTGGAAAATATATAACATTGCAACAATAGTGTCTATGTCAGGAATGAAGGACCCGTGACCTTCCAAACATTGCTGGACTAGAACTTCCATCATCTTTGAATGTTGGCCCTGCTGGATGGGGCTGAAGGGAGGTGTAGTCCAAGAACATCTGAAGGGTCATAGCGATCCTGGTTCCAGGCATACATTCAGTGGTCTTCCTGAACATGCTAGACCACAACTCCCATCATTCCTGACCATTGACGATGCTGGGGTTCATGGGACAAGGGGTCCAACAAGATTTGGAAAGCCACCAGCACTCCATTCCTGGTTCTAGAGTATAGGTTCTGTGCCTTCTTAAACACACAGGTTTTGCTATAGGAAAGCTAGTTATACCAAAATTCACTTATCCAAACATGAGGAGTTAGCCTCACTAGTACACACACTGCAGATTCAGATATCCAGACAGCCAGACCTGTGTGTAGTACTGTACACAAATTAGCAGCCTTAAGCAAGTCAGATTTTTTGTGTTTTGCTGGTCAGTGGCAGTTGTTTAAGCAGAAACTGTGGTGAGAGGAAGGGGAGCAGGAGGGAGGTGGGAGATCAGACAAATAAGAGAGCACTTTTCCTAACCGTGTCTGCCTTTTGCAAGGTTTCAGAGGGTTTCCCCTGCTTTTTCATCATTCTGTGGTCAGACATGGATGAAAAAACTTCCCATAAGAATCAGTGGAAATGGTTAACACCTTATGCTCACCTAACAAACAATTTCCTGGAAACACATTGGGTTTGGATAGCAGGTCCTAACACCCTTTGGGATGCCATTATAAGGGCCAAAGGATTACAGGACAGTGCTGGGAGGAGCACAGAGAGAAGAAACCCCATGGTGCACCTGTAGCAGAAAAACTGCATACTTAAATCAGCCCCACCTGTTCTAAAATATGTCTCCGCTGTATTGGTCTCTACAATGGTAGCAGGCTCTGTAACTCTCAAACAGTTTTACCCCTGATGGCACACTTTCCATTGTCTCTCTAGACAGACGGATGTCAATAGTGCTAAATAGGGTGATTGTAACACAAATTAAATTGGTGATTCGAATGAATATGGTGATGAAAACAGCGAAACCTTGCTGTTATTTTTGGGTCACTGTGCAATATGGAAGAACCAGGAGTATGATCCTATCCAATTGTGTAAAACATGAGTTGTGTGCTGCAATTAAATGTTTGAATACCACTTCTCATGGTTTTTGGACCGAGCAAAAATACGCTGCGTGGAGGTGAGAGATCCTCCTCCCAAAACGGTTAGGGTTAGACGCAAGACATCCCTTCTTCCTTCTTCTGTATATTCTAAAATAAGTTTGCAAAAGGGTGCTACAATGTCTGCTCAGAAGGAAGCCCCACTGAGATCAGCTGCATTTGCAAGAATGTGGATAAGTCATTTCAGCCTAAATAGGGCATTTCCCCCAACAAGCTCAGGGGTTAACATGATGATGCAGCATGTTGAACAAGGAAGGAAAAATTAATTAGATTATTTCAATTAAACATGTGACAAAGATCTGAAGATTAATTTTTACTGTAATTCTTGGAAGTGAGATGAGTGCTTTCCTCCAGGCACTATGAAGGACAATATAAAAGGAGCTGCCTCACAATGGGCTACTTCAGAAACAGCTGAGACTCCAAAAGCATCCCATCGGATCCAGTAGGAAACCAGGTAATCCCTTTCATGCTCACAGGCATATCTCTTTTCTCTGAGGGCTTCTAAATATCAGGCCAACTTCATTCACCTTGCTGAATATTGCAAGGAATGAAATGTTGAAGAGAAATGGCAAGGTCCTCCATAGAGAAATATCTAGATGAGTGCTTCAGATGAGCTGTGGTGTGGTGTCCAAATGCTTCTGAGTGTCCTGTTGGGGTTCTAATCTTGTTGAAGAAAGTGTCTGTAGAGTGGATGTAGCTTGAAATTTTTAGATAATGGAGTTCCCATCAAATGTTGCCTAAAGATAACCTCCTACAGAATTTTGGAGGGTCACAGGAACCAGGGAGAGCAATAAATGCACATTTTCCCTTTGTACTGTAGCTCCACTTTGGGCGAAAGATTCCTGCGTTGCAGGGAGTTGGACTAGACTTGGGTCTCCAGCTGTTTTTGGACTAGACTTGGGTCTCCAGCTGTTTTGGGAACTGTATTTCAAAAACAGATGGAGATCCAAGTTTGGGAAAAACTGGACTAGATGAGGGCATTCTGATCAAGTTTTGAACTGTGATCCTGTCCTCTGGGGTATTAGCCACCCTTAAAGGCCTGGAAACGATGCCTTATGAGGAACGGCTTAGTGAGCTGGGTATGTTTAGCCTGGAGAAGAGAAGGTTAAGGGGTGATATGATAGCCATGTTCAAATATATAAAAGGATGTCATATAGAGGAGGGAGAAAGGTTGTTTTCTGCTGCTCCAGAGAAGCGGACACGGAGCAATGGATTCAAACTACAAGAAAGAAGATTCCACCTAAACATTAGGAAGAATTTCTTGACAGTAAGAGCTGTTCGACAGTGGAATTTGCTGCCAAGGAGTGTGGTGGAGTCTCCTTCTTTGGAGGTCTTTAAGCAGAGGCTTGACAGCCACCTGTCAGGAATGCTTTGATGGTGTTTCCTGCTTGGCAGGGGGTTGGACTGGATGGCCCTTGTGGTCTCTTCCAACTCTATGATTCTATGTCAGGAAGAAAGGGTTGGTGGGATGTACTTGGCCCCTGTGCCTCAGGTTTCCCATCTCTCTTTTAACCCAGTTTTTTCAACCTATAACCTCTCTGCCATAATGTTATTTCAGATCTACCCTACCTGCTCCAAGATGTCCCTGCTGAATAATGGCATCCTGTTGAATGACTTCTCTAACCCAGAAGACGACTCCTTCTTTCAGTACCCTGGCTGCTATCCACCCTATCAGCATCCTGGTTGCTACGATCCTTGGGGTTCCAAGTTGGACCCTGGCTTCTGTAACCCATGCCCCCGAGGGTACCGCCCCATCACGGCCTGTGTCCCCTGCTATCCCCGACCTTCTTGGCCATGTCCTCCAGGAACCTACCCCAGGAAGGTGTGCGTCCCCTACCGACAAAATTACCCTGGTCAGGGCTGGCCATGTTAAGCTCGGATGCAACACTGATGGAACATCCAGGAAAGAAGACGTGAGATTCTAACCCTCAGCTGAATGAATGGACACAGTATTCAGAAATGCTGAGTACTTCAGAGATCCCACTGTTCAACCAGTGGCGTTTGTGAGGGCTCCAAAACTCTGCTATCAACCAATATTGCATTTTGACTGTGTTCCTACGGCAGCCCAACTTTGCATGCTTATTTTCAACAACAGGCTTCTGTTTCCTGATTACATCTTCTGCCTTACATTCCAACTAATAATGCACCAGGACCTCCTAAATGAGGTATTACAGCTGTGATTGGCTGAAGGATGCGCATCCTACAAGGCCAAAGGGAAGATTGGAGGTCAGCTCTGTTGTCTTTGCCTTAGTCCACAATGATGTGTCAACTTTGTCTTTGCAATTTCCAGCTCCAAAGAGATGATACCTGATAATTGCCTTTTCAGTTGTCCATGTTGCATTGATATGCGGTGGGCTATTTCCACCATCTCCTTTCCTGCTTTTTCCTCATTAAAACCTTCTACAAATCATAGAACAATGTTGTGCTGTTTTCTTCACTCTCCTTTCTCATACACATTGAAATGAATGGAAATGGCTAACTTAGTTGTACAGCCGTACCTTGGTTTTCGAACAGCTTAGTTCTCGAACGTTTTGGCTCCCGAATGCCGCAAGCCCAGAAGTTCACAAACTATTTTTGGAAGCTGAACATCCGAGAGGGCTTCCGCGGCTTCCAGTTAGCTGCAGGAGCTTCCTGCAGCCAATCAGAAGCTTCTCTTTGGTTTCCAAACGTTTTGGAAGTCAAATAGACTTCCAGAATGCATTCCATTCGACTTCCAAGGTACGAATGTATTCTTTTCAACAGATCTCCTCTGAGCACGACTTGGTTTGGTACAACATCTTGCATTCCAGGAGATAATGAAGGCACAGATATGTTTATAATGGATTCGTGGATTTCTATAATGTCTATAATGGATTCCTGACCACTGGTCTTGTTAGCTAGGGATGATGGGAGTTGTATTTCAAAAACAGCTGCAGAACCAAGGTTGGGAAACACTGTTGTAAAGGTTGCATAGTTACTTATCTCCTTGACTTGGGGTCGCATCACTCTATACCCTTCCAACATTTGTCTGACGCAAAAAGGGATCTTCATATCCCATTGAAAGGGAAAATCTGTCAGGAGATGTTCCTAAAATGCATTAAAGTAAACCTGTTCTAAAATTAATTTAAATCACTACCCTCTCATATTTACCCGTGGAAAGATTTTGGCATGTTATATTTGGAACATGGCAACATTTTAACAGAAAACAATTGTTTTGTCTTCTGCTGAAATATCCCTGGAACAAAGGACAGAGCAAAAGGGCACAAAAAGGTGTTTTCCCTCAATTCCTCAATGGTTCCAAGTTTTACATAAAGTTGAATTTAAGTTTCGTGTAGAGAGCATGACTTTGTCACCTCTTGGTTAAAACCTCATTTCTTTCTTTCTTTCTTTCTTTCTTTCTTTCTTTCTTTCTTTCTTTCTTTCTTTCTTTCTTTCTTTCTTTTAAAAGTTGACATAGCCTCTGTGCATGTACAGAGTTCATGACTCAGAAATCTATTGTACCATTTGAAAGAATTGCATCTGTTGGCTAAATTACCATTTGAATGAAAGAAGGGAAGTGTGAGGAGTAGAATTTTAAAGAATAGGGTTAGATTTTAAACAGAAACCCAGCAATTTATGCTTTCATAAAAACCAGCATTTGGTCAATTAAATTTCTGTTTGGTCAGTTTAAATACATTTTCCTAGTTTTGTGTCCTAAGACATTCTGACACATAATTTCTTCTGTTTCTTGCTGCTTAGGAAGTAGGCTTATAAATCTAAACTCTAAATATATAGAACTTCAACATCCAGACGAGCCATGCAACCCAACCGTTCCACCAAAAAGCAGCTACAAAAGTTTGGTCAAATCAAATTCCTAATTAACCAAAGCAAACATCTCATCCCCAGGCAAAATAAATAATTGGGAGCTATATCACCTCCTTTATCTACAGGATTTGGGGTACAGATTGCTATTAAAATGTGGGCTATTCGGCCATGGGCAGAAATTCCTTGCCCCCCTTATATATGGGAAAATGGCTAGAGGGTCAGAATTCATATTATCTTTAACATTCTCTTTCATTTCAGCCTTACCATTTGCAGACAAAATTTGCTGCCCTTTATGTACACAGATGGTCAAGGCTCATTCTACTTGATTGGATTATTAATTTTGTATGTGCTTAAACTTTAAATAATAGACAAAATAGTAAAAACTTAGATAATTACTTCTTAAAAAAGAAAAACCCACTCTATTCTAAACTCTGAAAACCAATCTTTCCATCTTTCAGTACAACCCCCCCCCCCCAAAGCTGGGCTGAATTTCAACCCATCACCACACCAGAATTTTAAAACTACTCTATTCCGAACTTAAAAATGGAAAGCGTAATGCTGGTGGTCAACAAAAGAGGTTTAAAGACTGTCTCAAGGCAACTTTCAAGAAAAAAAAAAGTAGTATAAACACCACCAATTGGGAAACAGAGCACTCCAATTAGAGAACAGCCTTTACCAAAGGTGTCATGGGCTTTGAAGACACTCGAACTCAGGACGCAAGGGAGAAACGTGCTAAGAGGAAAGCACACTTGGCAAATCCACACTGTGATCAATTCCTTCCCGGAAACCAATGTCCCCACTGTGGAAGGATGTGTGGGTCCAGAACTGGCCTCCACAGTCACTTATGGACTCATTGTTAAAACTGTGTTTCCGGAAGACAATCTTACTCGGCTACGAGGGATCGCCAAAGAAGAAGAAATCTTGGGGATGACCTGGTTATCTCGGCATAACCCTGTCATTGCTTGGGGGCAGAGATCCCTAGTGATTGCTTCAGCGTATTGTAATCTCTACTGTCTGGGCGACAGGCCATCGGTAGTAGCAGTGGTGTTGAGAGCAGGAGTGCTGGTTCCTCTTACCAGCAAGGAGAGCCAGCTGCCCTGGAAATACCATCCCTTCAGAGACGTCTTCTGTGAGAAGGAAGCAGACAAGTTGCTGCCCCATAGGCCTCCTGACTAAAATATACCTCCTGCCAGGCACACAATTGCCCACAAGTCACCTCTGTTCAATGTCAGAAGTAGAGCTGGCGGCTTTTAGGGAGTTTCTGGAGAAGAACCTGGCAAGAGGTTTCATCAGAACTTCAAAGGCACCAGGTGACGCCCCTGTACTGTTCGTGAAGAAGCAAGATATGGCAGAGGTGAGGCTGTGTGTGGACTATAGAAAGGTCAATCGCATAATGGTGCCCAACCGCTATCACCTACAGTGGATTGGGGATTTATTGGAAAGAGTGAGGTCAGTAAAGGTCTTCACGAAGTTGGATTTTAGGGAGGGGTGGTGTATAACTTAATCCATATCAGAGAGGGAGATGAATGGAAAACCACATTATGCACCAGGTATGTCAGCTTTGAGTATCTGGTCATGCGCTTTGGATTCCAGTAAGCACGGTAACGTTCCAAGCCTTTATCAACTACATACTCAGAGGCCTGGTGGACTGTTTCGTGATGGCTCACCTCAATGATGTCTTGATTTATTCAGGGAACCAAGAACAGCATGTATGTCATGTGACAGATGCGGCAGAGGTTGCGAGAACACCAGCTGTATGCCATGTTAAAAAAATGTCACTGCCACATCTCAGCGGTACCAATGTTTCCTGGGGTACCGCCTCATGCCTGAGGGGGTGCATATGGATCCCGCTAAGGTGCAGAGCATAGTTGCGTGGCAGGCGCCCAAGATGAAGAAAGATCTGCATAGGTTCTTAGAGTTCGCCAACTGTTACCGCAAGTTTGTGCTGGCATATTCGAGACTCACTACACCCCTCATGGATTGCTTGAGGGGCAAGAAGCAGTTCCAGTGGACTGCAGAGGCACAACAGGAGTTTCAGCATCTCAAAACCTTGTTCTCTTCAGAGGTTTACCTGGCTCATGAGGACCTCTTGATGGAAACAGATGCTGGCAAAGGCGCCTTGCACATTAGGGCAATTGGGACACTGCCCAACCAACCTCAGTCTCCTAGTCAGTCAATCCTCACCTACATGTTTGCCTTCTTATGAGGAACATTTGTGGTAGGAAAAGTTTCAGGGTGTTTTCTAGAAGCTCCAGACCTTGCCCAGATTGCTACTCACGCCATATGACCATCCTGAAAGTTTAGAGTGTGCAGATCAACTGGAATGCAGGAGCAAGGATGCTCTTGAGAGTGGAGGTCTGTAAGGGTTCTAGATCAGAAATTGACCCTCCATCACCTCTGTTTGCAGTCTTTTGGGGAAGTAACATCCTTTGTTTAGTTGCAAGAAACAAAAGCAGAGATCTACAACAGGTTGTTTTGTTTGATTATGCTGGTAAAGGGACACATTCTGCAGCCGTCTCATTAGGTGAATCAGCTTCTTCACACACCTTTTACTGGAAAGGAAAAAGAAAACAATAATTGTGGAGATGATTGAGCTTATTAAAGGTGTTTCTTAGATGAAATGAGGCTAGTGATGTACTACAGGGCATACCTATATGGGTCCTAAATGAAGACTCAGTTGTGTCATGGAAACACCACCATTTGAAAAGTCTGCAAGTCTGAAACCACAGGGAATCGTTGAGAAATTTCACTCATTATCAGGGTTGTGCAGAGTCCCCTTGGTTGTATCTAATTGGAGTGGAACACATTCCGGATCTGGGCCCCAAACTGAATTTGTCTGGGGGCATGCACATTTTAAGTAGCATGTAAAACAGCCTCTTCATTCCGGGCTAGTGCCACACTTTTAACATTGCGGGGGGGGGGGGAAGAGGTTATATTACTGCGTACCCTTGAATACCACCAGAACAAAAAGCACTGGATATGTTAAATGTATGCTACTTGGCAAATCACCAAGTAATCTCCTCTGAAAACCTTAGCATGTTACTTCTTTGACATGTCACCCAGCCAGCAGTTTTGGAGATAGTGCATATGAGCCCAAAGATATTGTTTTTCCACCTCATATGCTACCCTTCCATTGTAAAAGCAACTTCTGCGGGAATGCTGGAGGTTCTGCGATTTTGTGCCTTAGGCTACAGTTGTATCTTACTGTTCCAGAAGGCTGCCAGGAGTTGCCCTTCAGCTGCAAAAAGAGTAACCCTTTCTGTGCTGCTCTAAAATTAGACAAGCTTAGTCTTCCAACCAACCTGAAATCGGCAATCAGGGAATAGTGTCTCTCTCAGTTCTGTGAAAAGACTTTATATATAAATATTCTGATACTGTGTGTTTGTGTATTTATCTATCTATATTCTGTAAATTTGCATTATTCTGAGTTATAGTATTCGAGAACACTATAGTATAGTGTTCTTGAAGCTACCAACATGAGTCTGACCAAACTGTGGGAGGCAGTGGAAGACAGGAGTGCCTGGCATGCTCTGGTCCATGGGGTCACGAAGAGTCGGACATGACTAAACGACTAAACAACAACAATATATATATTCTGTAAATTTGCATTATTCTGAGTTATAGTACGTGTTGCATTGAAATATTTAATGTACAATATATTCTTTTTTTGTATACAGAGTTCCACTCTCTGTATTCTTTCCTTGTCAGTATCAGAACCAAGTAACAGTTACAGGTAGGTAGCCGTGTTGGTCTGCCATAGTTGAAACAAAATAAAAAAAAAATCCTTCTAGTAGCACCTTAGAGACCAACTAAGTTTTTTCTTGGTATGAGCTTTCGTGTGCATGCACACTTCTTCAGATACACTGAAACAGAAGTCACCGGACCCTGATATATAGTGAGAGGGTGGGAGAGGTATTACTCAGAAGGGTGGTGGGAATGGGAGATTGGCTGATAGGAGAGGTAAACCTGTTGACGACTGTTAACGACTGCAAATGGTCTTACAGGAAAAAGCAAGGGGTGAGATGGCTAAAAATAGCTTTGTCATGTATAATGAGATAAGAATCCAATGTCTCTGTTCAGACCAGGTGTCAGGGATGGGTCCATCCCCAAGGCAGGATCGGAAAGCACAGGCAGCTGGAGAGAAAGGAAGGGGTTTCCATCAGATAGCGACTCACAGGAAAGTCAGGGAGAAAGCAGTGAGGAAGAGGAGACTAGAACCCCACTCACACCGGAAGCAGTGCTAAGGCTCTGGGATGCGGAGACAGCCCTTGGTCGGCAGGAAGCAGAGGAAGGTGGGGGACAGGAAATGGAGGTGGACCAGGTGGAGCAGGGGACCTGGGATGCTGCAAGAGCCCCAGAGCCGCCCAATGGTCAGGATGGGAATATGGGGGAAACGAGTAGCACCACCCTGCTCAGGTCCAGGGGGAGGAAGCGGAAGGAAGGTAGGCGTCGCTTTGGCTTCCCGAAGCTCCTATGTTGGGGGCGGAGTCGCCAACCGGCACTCGAGGTATCTGACTCGGACGAGGCGGATGATGAAATCTGAATGCTTGCATGTTTGATGCTGTAAATAAAGTTACTAGTTTAGTACAAAGGACGTGCATGGATGCTTACTCTTGAGAATACATCACACACCCCTCACAGTATACCTAGAGTCTCTGCGATCATCTCAAGAGTGACAGAGCAGCCAAGATGAGCAGTCCGGAGCAGCAAGGTTCAGGGGGCGGACAGCCCCCCAACTGGGAAGCCAGAGCCCGTGATCTCGAGGTACTGTACCAGGTGTCACAGGCGAGATTGGAGGAGGCCAGGATTCACGCTGGGGAAGCCAGAACAACGCAGGTGGGGAGGAAGATGCCCACACTAGCGAGTAGGTTTCATGGCAAGCCAGAGGATTACCTGGGTTTTAAAACGGAAATGCTATATGCGTTAGAACTGCAAAAAAATGACTTTGCGAGTGAAGCACAGCAGGTTGGCTTCATTATATCGCATTTTGAAGGTGCTGCGCGCGATTGGGTTCGCCCCCTTATCGCTGGGAAGAACGCGGCTCTCCAGAATGTCAAAGACTTCTTTCAGGGAATGGACATTATGTATACGAGCAGTTCTGAACAGGAGCTGGAGGGGCAGGAACTCCTGTTGCTGCGGAAAGGGAATATGACTGTCCGTGAATATTGGGGGAATTTGCTTTGCTGTGCCATCGCTTGGAATGGGATATTACGTCAGCCCCAATGAGAGCGCTTTTCAAGCTTGGTCTGGCAGATGAAGTGAAAGACGCGCTGGCAAGAGCTGGACCGTTGGATGACATTAACAGCCTCACGCAGGCAGCAATGGCGGTTGGAGTGCGTATAGAACTTAGAGACAGAGACAAGAGGGCTGGGAAGGCGGGAAAGTGGGTCAACTTTCGCTTTCCCACGCAGCCCGAGAGGCCGGTTTGTTCTCTCACTAAGCCGCAACAAGAAACGCCCATGGAGTTGGGAGGAGCCCGCGCGCGCCCATTTTCAAACGCAACGGTTGCCAAGGGAAGTAACGCACAGGGCGGGAAAACGTCCAAGGCGTGTTTCGTCGGCCATAAGGTGGGTCATCTGGCAAAATCATGTGACCAGAAGAAGGCGTGGCAAGGAATGGCCGCCACGGTGGTTGGTGAAGGGGAGGAAGGAGAGGGGGTTTCGGGAAACGCCAGTGCCTGGCGGCTAGTCAAGGGGACGGCCAGTCAGGCGGAAAAGCAATAAAGCGTCCCCCCAGCAGTGCAACAGACAACCCCCCCAACCCGCCCGAGCTCGCCCCTCCCAACCCACCCAAGCCAGGGATCGTTTTGGAAGTGACGCTTGAGCTTCCCAACGGCTTCACCTTGCAGGTCCCTGCCCTCGTCGATTTGGGGGCGTCAGCGGACTTTTTGGATATAGACTTTGCGCTAGAGCACCAACTACACCTCCTCCCTTTGGATTTTCCGCTGCAGGTTACCACCATTGATGGGAGGGAATTAAAAGGGGGTGCAGTCACGCAGCACACTCCTCCTATGAGAATGGGGATAGGACGGCACACAGAGGTCCTAGCCTTCCACGTGACCGCACTGGCGGGTCCCCCCCATCATACTGGGAATGGGGTGGCTGGACAGACATGATCCAGTGGTTGGCTGGCATCAGAGGTCTCTTATGTTTGGCTCTGCTCACTGCATGGAACATTGCTTGGAACTACAATGTCCCAGGGGGCAAGTGGAGGCAGCGATGATGCAGGCAGGGGAGGTAACGCTCCCTAGGACATATGCAGAGTTTGCGCAAGTGTTCAATGAAAGGGAGGCGGACAAATTACCCCCCCACCGCCCTTACGACTGCCAAATCAACCTGGTCCTGGGAGTGCAGCTGCCACCAGGCAAGCTTTATTCAATGTCGGAGCAGGAGTTGAAAGATCTGAAGGACTTCATTGACAAAAATTTGGCCAGGGGCTTCATACGTGAAAGCAAGGCAGTAGGGGGCAGTCCAGTGTTCTAGGTAGACAAGAAAGACACGCCCCAACGACGCCTCGTGTGTGACTACCGCATTTTGAATTCTTTGACCTTACCAATCACGTTCCCCATGCCACGGATCGATGACCTGCTGGCAGCAGTGCGCAAGGGCAGGATCTTCACCAAGCTGGATCTGAGGGGTGCCTACAACCTCATCAGGATCAGAGAGGGGGATGAATGGAAAACCACCATGTTCACGCCCCTGGGAGCCTATGAGTACTTGGTGATGCCTTTTGGATTACAGGTGGGCAGCCAATGCTTCCAGGCGTTCATGCATCACGTGTTGGGACCCCTGCTGTTCAAGCATGCCGTGGTCTATTTGGATGACATCTTGGTATACTCTCAAAACCCAGAGGAGCATGAGAAGCACGTGAAGGAGGTGCTGCAAAAGCTCCAGGAGCACCAGCTTTGTTTCAAGCTGGAGAAGTGCCAGTTCCACGCCAAGGAGGTGGACTTTTTGGGATACCGTCTGTCAGACACAGGAATCGCCATGGACACGGACAAGGTAGAGGCCATCCTGCAATGGAAAAGCCCCAAAACCAAGAAGGACGTACAGCGGTTCGTGGGTTTCGCAAACTTCTACAGGAAGTTCGTGCCCGGATTCTCGCGCATGACGGCCCCGATCACGGATTGCCTGAGGGGCAAGAAGAAGTTCCAGTGGACAGCAGAGGCTCAGTGCGCATTTGAAGCCCTCAAGGCAATTTTTGCATCAGAGGCCCAGCTGTTGCATGTGAACCCCTGCAAGCCCATCAGAATAGAAACGGACTCTTTGGATCGAGCCATAGGAGCGGTACTACTCCAACAAGACCCTGTGCAGGAATGGAGACCATGTGCATTCTACTCCAGGAAGTTAAGCACCTCGGAGGCTAACTACACCATTTGGGAAAAGGAACTGTTAGCAGTCGTGGCGGCTTTCAAGCACTGGCGCCACTTCCTGGTAGGAGCAGAACACCAGATCCAGGTCCACACGGACCACAAAAATTTGGAGTACTGGCGCACGGCCAGGGTCCTCAACCAATGCCAGATGCGATGGGCAGAGTTCTTTGCTGATTTTAACTTCCGCATCCAGTATGTACCAGGCGAGGAGAACGTCAGAGCAGACACACTGTCCAGGAAACCAGAGTACCTGGAGGAAGCAGGACCCCCGGTGGCGAGGGCCATCTTCAGGCCTGAACAATGGCAGTGTGGGGCAACATTGGGGGGTCGGGAAGAACTTGTGCGCCTCACGCAGGCGGATGACTTTGCCCAGCGCAAACTGAGGGAGCTCAGGGAAGGGGCACCCAATGCGAAGGGGTTCGAGGAGAAGGAGGGGTTGCTGTTGTACAAGGGAGCACTGTATGTTCCAGGGGAGGCAATGAGGGCCAAAATACTCAGGCAGCTCCATGACAACCCCACAGCGGGACATTTTGGGCAATTCAAAACCTTGATACTGGTCACGAGAGAATTCTGGTGGCCTAGGGTTCGGCAGAAGGTCAAGGACTACGTCAGAGGGTGCGAGACTTGCCAAAGGGCCAAGGGGGAGAGGGCAGCACCTGCGGGATTGCTAGAACCCCTTCCCACCCCCAGCAAGCCTTGGGAAGCAGTGTCCCTAGATTTTGTCACAGATCTCCCCCCATCCAAGGGGAAGACAGCAGTCCTGGTAATAGTGGACCTCTTGACCAAAATGGCCCATTTCATAGCGTGCCCCAAAGCAGTGTCGGCGGAGGAGACGGCCAAGCTCTTTGTGCAGCACATTTTCCGCCTGCACGGCATGCCTTCGAGGGTGGTTTCAGACCGCGGGGTTCAGTTCACCTCGCGCTTCTGGCGTAAGCTAATGCACCTCCTGCAGGTGCAGGTCAGCCTGTCCTCAGCACGCCACCCTCAGTCTAATGGTCAGGCAGAGCGTGCAAATTCGATTTTGCAGCAATATTTACGCTGTTATGCGTCTCAGCAACACAATGACTGGAGTGACAGACTCCCTTTGGCAGAGTTTGCATACAACAACTCAGAACAGGTGTCCGCGGGCATGTCTCCGTTTCAGGCCAATTATGGCAGCAACCCCAGGGCCTTTCCGGGGCGGGAGGGTGCCGAGGGGGGGTTGGACGTGCCAGCGGCGGAGCAGTTTGTGGCGGAATTGGAAGCTCTACACCAATTGCTTCAACACAACCTGCAGAAGGCGAAGGAAGCCTACAAAAAGGCTGCAGACCAGCACAGGAGGGAGGGGGAGGAAATTCGTGTGGGGGACCTAGTATGGTTGTCTACCCAGGGACTGCCCCTCCGAGGCAAGTGCAAGAAGCTGGAACAACGCAGGTTAGGGCCCTTTGAAGTTCTGGAACAGATAAACCCAGTGGCTTTTCGTTTGCTGTTGCCAGAGGACATGAGAATCCACCCAGTGTTCCACAGGTCACTACTTTCCCTGTACAGAGCGCCACACAGGTACCAACAGGCCACCCAGCAGGGATCACAGAGCACACCGATGATAGATCCTGAGCTGTTCAATGAGGTGACTGAAATCTTGGATTCCTTTTTTTTTTTTTTTTCCAAAAATTTTATTGATTTTACAATTTTAAAAGCTCTAAACATAGGCAGTGGTTAAATTTTCATACTTCCCCAATGGGAGGTTAACTTCCATTCCCCCTCTCTCAGGGGGGTATACATAAACATAATGCATTTAACCATTCTATTTTTAATAACATGCTTAGTCTGTCCTCATTCCGAGGTCAGATTCAATCCTTTTCCATAACATATTTCAAATGACTTCCTCGCCTCCCCCTTTAGTTGGAAATATTTCATATCATCTTTAGCAGATCATTCTCCTTTCATCTTTGAAATAATATACAAATCATAATATCTTAATTTATATTTAACTTTACCATCCAAGCCTACTGGTGCTTCTGCACCATTCTATTTCATCGTCTTATTCCATCCTGGTCCCCCACCTCCCATTAATTCCAGGGTTTTGGCCCTAATTTCCTTATCATAAAAATCATTTTACCAATATTCATCATAAAAATCGCTGTGCCAGATATCAAACCTTTTGTCTTGCCATCAGAAAAATAACCCAATTTACTCTTCCTCCATTCAGCCCACCCCCTTACGTATCACACCCCAATCCCACTGTACTTTCTGCCCCAGAGGGGCTTGCATCTTCTGCTTTCTCTGTTGCCGCCAGCTCCAATTGGGACTTTTTCTTCGGGCCCTTTTTACTTGATGTAACAGAGTTAAGTCCTTTAAGGTATTCCTTGTTGATTTCTGATTTTTCTTCCTCGAATGTCACTTTTTTTTGGCCTTGGTGTTATTTTCCCGACCACTTGTTTTGGCAGCCAAAATGCCCTTTATCTTTCGTTGCTTTTTTCCTTTCTGTCCATGGGATGATGATGCTCTTTCTTTTTTAAAGTCAATAGCGTGGGTTGCTTGATTCTTTTCCGGTGGTTGCACATCTGGTGTTTCTGGCTCAGTGCCATCTTCATACTGAAGGTCATTTGTCCCTATGGCCTTCTGTCCGAGCGTGCGCAGACAGTCATTAAGTATACATAGGATTGCTTTCATCTGCTGCTCCGACAGTTGCATCATTTCCGGGATCAAAGTCAAAACAACCAGTTTTTACAAACCAATCCTATATAATAAAGAGCAAGTGTCCCTGCTTTTCCGTGTGTCACGGAAGTGCGTTGTGCGCATGTCACACGGGGACGCAGGGATTGGAGCGTGGACAGCAATAGACAGCAAAGGAGAGCAATAGGCGATGCCACTTAGGAGGGGGCGGAGAGGGGGGCGGGACGACACACAGACACTTCCGCCCGGGCGAAACTGCACCGCCGCCATTGCCGGGGGGAAGCCCGCCGCCGCCCGTCTATGGAGGCTCCCGCTGCCGCCGCCCGCCGCCGCCCGCCGATGGAGGCTCCCGCCGCCTATGGCGGCCGCTGCGGCCGGCGCTTAGCGCCCGTTTTTAACGGGCTAAATTCACTAGTAATATATATAATCCAAAAGTTTTCAAAGATCTTTCAATGCCTTCACCCCCTGAATCATGGGGGTAGGGGGACTTTCTTCATCCTCAGTAAATTGTAACAAATTGCAGTAAGATAATCTCCTGGTTACAGAAGTTTCCTTTCACTTCCTCTTTCACTCAGCTCGGATGTAACTTTCACTGCTTCCCATTGTTCCAATTTCAAAGGGGGGGTGACCTCCGTTTTTTAACCCCTCAAACCCTTGCAAATTAAGTCCAAATGTCCTTTTTACTCACGATTTTGAGGCAAAATCCAATGTTCCCAATTCAGCTTCGGGAGGAACTGAATGCTCAGGGCTGCTGGACTTACGCAGCTTCACTCGGCAGGGGGGATGGGTCCGTAGGACTCCATTCAACCTCGCTCTCAGCCGGCGGCTCTTCCGAGCCGCCTAGGAGCGAGGGAACTTAGCGGAGCCTCAGCCGGACCACGCCAGCCCCCGGGACACCCCTCCCGGGGTTTATCGGGGAGCGCAACGCTGATTGCGCTCTCCCTAGCCCCCTGTCGAGCCAGGGAACGTCGGAGCGAACGTTCCCCACCGCCAGCAGCTCCGGCATTCAGCCGGAGGTCCTGAAATCTTGGATTCCAGGTGGCAAGGGGAAGAACTGCAGTACCTGGTAGCGTGGGAGGGGGAGCCGGCCTCTGAGAATGCATGGATCCCAGCGGAAGCCGTAACCAGTGAGGTGCTGGTTTGGGAGTTCGATGAGCTATTCCCAGAAAAGCCAAAACCTTACCGCTGGCAAATGAGAGACGTTTTTCAACCCACGGATGAGGAGGAAGGGGACTTCTGGGGATTTCCACCGTCAGGAGACAGTGTGGGGTACCCGACGGCGGGGGAGGGTGGCGAGATGCGAGAGACTGTTCACCCGCCCCTCGCCAGGTCGGAATGGGAGGCGGTTTTTGAATCTTCGTCAGATGATGACGCCACAGTTTTCTTGGGTTTTCCTTCTTCACCGGAGGCGGGAGACAGTAACTGGGGGGAAATGTTTGATCCCACTGGGGAACTGGGCAGCGGGCACTTCCAGCCAGATGATCCCTCCCAGGGGGGGAAGGGGGGCTTGGAAGGGGGGGTGGATGTCAGGGATGGGTCCATCCCCAAGGCAGGATCGGAAAGCACAGGCAGCTGGAGAGAAAGGAAGGGGTTTCCATCAGATAGCGACTCACAGGAAAGTCAGGGAGAAAGCAGTGAGGAAGAGGAGACTAGAACCCCACTCACACCGGAAGCAGTGCTAAGGCTCTGGGATGCGGAGGCAGCCCTTGGTCGGCAGGAAGCAGAGGAAGGTGGGGGACAGGAAATGGAGGTGGACCAGGTGGAGCAGGGGACCTGGGATGCTGCAAGAGCCCCAGAGCCGCCCAGTGGTCAGGATGGGAATATGGGGGAAACGAGTAGCACCACCCTGCTCAGGTCCAGGGGGAGGAAGCGGAAGGAAGGTAGGCGTCGCTTTGGCTTCCCGAAGCTCCTATGTTGGGGGCGGAGTCGCCAACCGGCACTCGAGGTATCTGACTCGGACGAGGCGGATGATGAAGTCTGAACGCTTGCATGTTTGATGCTGTAAATAAAGTTACTAGTTTAGTACAAAGGACGTGCGTGGATGCTTACTCTTGAGAAGACATCACACACCCCTCACAGCAGGTCTCTCCACGGTTTTAAGTTTGGTAATAAGTTGCAATTCAGCAACTTCCCTTTCCAGTCTATTTCTGAAATTCCTTTGTAATAAGACAGCTACTTTGAGATCTTGTATAGAATGTCCTGGGAGATTGAAGTGTTCTCCTACTGGTTTCTCTGTCTTGTGATTCCTGATGTCAGATTTATGTCCATTTATCCTTTGGCGTAGGGTTTGGCCTGTTTGTCAAAAGGTTTACCACACCTATCAGCCAATCACCCATTCCCACTACCTTTCTGATTAATACCCCTCCCCACCCTCTCACTATATATAAGGTTCTGGTGACTTCTGTTTCAGTGTATCGGAAGAAGTGTGCATGCACACAAAAGCTCATACCAATAACAAACTTAGTTGGTCTCTAATGTGCTACGGTTTTCCCAGTAGTGATGTATGGAAGTGAGAGCTGCACCATCAAGAAGGCTGATCGCCGAAGAAATTATGCTTTTGAATTATGGTGCTGGAGGAGACTCTTGAGAGTCCCACGGACTGCAAAAGGATCAAACCTATCCATTCACCGAGAGTGCTCACTGGAAGGACAGATCCTGAAGCTGAGGCTCCAATACTTTGGCCACCTCATGAGTGTGGGAGATGAGAGGGAATGTGGATGAGGGAATATTGATTAATATTTCCTATCCCAGCTTGTGCTAACAAGCTCCAAACTAGCAGAGTTTCTCATCCCCAATAAAGCGCAGCAAAGCGTGGCGTTTAAGTTCCTATGAACTTCTAGAACAAGGCAGATCCTGGCACATATTTCCCCTGGTTCCCTCTTAAAAGAAAATACACGACACATAAGCTTATAAAAGTATAAAGCTTTTACTTACAGACATTCCAAGCTCATACAGGCAGTCTCAGAAGGCAGGCTAGCTTAGATTAAATGTATTTACATGTGGAGATTCCCCTTAAGGGAGAAAGGCTCCATGTGGGCCTCTCTTGGCTGGAAGCCAAGAGAGCATCTCCTGAGATGTTGCATCCTCGGAGTCCTGGTGGGAAGAGAGAGGAGAATGGCACAGACCTGTGCACTTTCAGGTAAGGCCACTCCCACCTCTGGTCACACAAAGGAAGTGATCCTCCTCCAGGCACAGGAAACTAGCTGGAGGACCAAGGCCCCTTGTGTACACTCTAGGAATGTTGTGATTGACTGCACCAGTGTTATACATCCCACAAACCCCTTCTCAGTCTGAACAACATTTAACAAACATAAAACAACTTTATTCAACCACCCAGAGTCCCAGCTTGACACGCAGGTTCTGGAAACTCTCTCGTGGCAAGGGTTTCGTGAGAATGTCCGCAGTCATCTCCTGAGTATTACAGTAGGACATTTCTACTAGTCCATCTTGGATCATCTGGCGAATGAAGTGATACCTGACCCCAATGTGTTTTGAACGTGCAAGGAACTTTTCGGTTTGCGCTAGTTGCAGGCAGCCTTGATTGTCCTCCATCAAGCTGACAGGTCCTTTTCTCGGCAAACCAAAGTCTGTCAGGAGTTGATCCAGCCAGATGATCTCTCTGCATGCTTCCGAAGCTGAAATATATTCACTCTCTGTGGACGATAAGGCTACACATTTCTGTTTATAACTGCCCCAAATGATAGGTGCATTTCCAAACATAAAAACATAACCACTTGTGGATTTGTAATCCGCCTTATCCCCAGCCCAATCTGCATCACTGTACCCAACCAACTTAGGGTCCCTTACAGCTGGCAATCTTAATTTACAATTCATTGTACCCTTGAGGTAACGCACCACCCTCTTGACCCCACCCAAGTCATGTTCAGTGGGAGAACTCACTTTTCTGCTTAGGATCCCCACTGCACTTGCTATGTCAGGTCTGCTGGTAGTAACCAAATACAAAAGTTTACCAATCGCTGACCTGTATTCGCTGTTGTCTGGCAGCAGCTTCGAATCTTGCTGATTCTTTAGAAAATCTGTGGCCATGGGTGTCGCGACAGGGTGTGCACCTTGCATCTGCATGCTTTCTATCAGTTCTATTATCTTCTGCTTCTGGCTGAGAAGAAATGAGCCGTCTTCTTCTCTCTCAATTTGAATTCCCAAGTAATACTGGACAAGTCCCAATTCCTTTACTTCCACCTCTTTGTTGAGATGTCTGACTATGTCTTTATAGTCTCTGTCATTGGACGTTGATATTAATAAATCATCGACAAAAGCCAGAATGTAAGAGAATTGTCCATTTCTGTTCTTAGTGTACAGGCACTTGTCAGCTGTTGACTGCTTGTACCCAAGCTGAACCAGCATTTCATGTAATTTCTGGTTCCATGCTCTTGCAGCTTGTTTCAAACCGTAAATTCCTTTCTGAAGTTTACATACAAGATGTGCCTCATTTTGCTTGATAAAGCCTTTGGGCTGCTTCATATAAATCTGTTCAGAAATCGTCCCATGAAGAAAAGCTGTTGCTATGTCGACATGACGGACTGATAGGCCTTTAGATGCTGCAATACTTAGAAGTAATCTAACACTGCTGTATCGCACTGTAGGCGCAAATACTTGATCATAGTCTTCGCCATACTGTTGTGAAAATCCTTGTGCTACAAGCCTAGCTTTGTAGCGTTGCACCTCCCCTTCTGACCCCTTCTTAAGCTTGAACACCCACTTGGACCCAATTGCCTTCTTACCAGGAGGTAGCTCTGTCAGGGTCCAGGTCTTGTTGCGATGCAGTGCATCCATCTCTTCCTGCGCGGCTTGCTTCCAGAGACTGGCCTCAGCAGCTGGCAACCGTTGAACCTGTTCCCACGTGGAAGGTTCCTGTGGTGGCGCCGACCCTGCAAAGTAGGACAGTCGTAGTGGTGGAACGCCTCTGTTGGACCTGGAGGAACGTCTGACCTCTGGCTCTTGTTGAACCGCATCAGCTTCCTCATCTCCTTCCAATGGCGGCATCCCTGCATACGGGTCCTCTTCGTCTCTGGAGCCTTCTGACATCTGGTCCTCCGCGTCTTCTGGGGTGTCATCTGTAGGGGGTGCTACAACACTAGGAGGTACAATACTAGGAGGTGGATTAGTTTCTGGTATGGCTTCAAAAGGAAAACTTACAAACTCCTCTGTTGGTGGCTCATTGGAACAGTCAATTGCTGTGTTCCTTGTGTCAGCCTTTTCATACTCCTCAAAATGAATCACGTGATGTGAACTTGTTTTCCCTGTTTGTAAGTCCACAACTCTGTAGCCTTTTCCTCCAGAAGCGTATCCAACTAGGATACCAGGCTTTGCTCTGGAGTCAAGTTTGTGTCTGTGCTCCTTGGGCACGTGGTAATAGCACAAACTTCCAAATACACGTATGTGTGACAAATTTGGGACTCTTCCATGCCAAAGTTCAAATGGCGTGCGCTCTGTGCCTTTTGTTGGCAGCCTATTCTGTATATAAATCGCAGTATTTGATGCCTCACCCCAAAGTTTCTTCGACAAGTTGGATCCTTTTAGCATACACCTTGTCATCTCTAGGATGGACCTAAATTTCCTCTCAGCAATAGAGTTTTGTTGAGGTGTGTAGCTTACTGTGGTCACATGTGCTATGCCTTCCTGAGCCATGAAGGCTTCCATTTCACGTGAGCAAAACTCCCCACCATTATCGGACATTAGGGTGGTGGGTGCTCGATGGAATTTGTTCTTGACCATGCTTACGTATTGCTTGAACAATTCCACTGTTTCACTCTTCTCTTTGAGAAGGTATCCCACACAAAACCTTGAATAATCATCCAAAAATATCAAAATATACTTATTTCCTCCTAAGGAAGGTATATTCATAGGTCCAGCTAAATCAGTGTACACAATGTCCAGAACTTTTGTGCTTCTCTTTTCTGCACAACGTGGGAAAGAAGGTTTGACTCCTTTTTCACTTACACAAGTTATACACTTTGGTGTGGGTGTGTTACTTTTGTTTACCTGTAGACCTCTCACAAGATCTCCATTCTGCAGTTCCTGGATGACTCTGATATCCCGGTGACCCAGTCTTCGATGCCAGAGCTCCAGATCTGCTTCATGCTTCTGCTTGGATTGGGCGACTTGTGCTGATTGGTTTTCTGAAACGTTAATCTCATAAACACCATTGATTAGTTTCCCTTGAGCATAAACCTCATCATTTTTCGTTACATTGCATTCTCCATTGGCAAATGTAACCTTGAAACCTTTCTTGTCTAAAGCAGACACACTAAGCAAGTTACAATTCAATTCTGGGACATATTGAACATTAGGCACAGTTGTTTCAAGAGATTCATTGTTCACCTTGAATTTCAAACGCATTGAACCTGCACCTTGTGATTTTAGAACATTTCCATCAGCAATCTGGATTTCAGTCCATTCACTATCATTAATTTCTCTGAAATATTCTCTTTTATGCGCAAAATGGCTTGTGGCTCCCGAATCTAAAATAAATTGGTCACTTTTCTTTTCATTTCTTTGCACATTTAAACTCTTTTCTTGCAGTAGAAATGTACGCTCGTGACCCCCCTTCTTTTCACCTTTTGGTTGAAAGGGGCGGGACTTATTCTTGGGCTTCTGGCAACTCCTTGCAATGTGCCCTTTTAAATTGCAGTTATGGCATATTAATTCTTTGGACACTTCCTTAGACTTGGGAAATTGCTTAGAAACATAACTTGTGTCCCTCCTTGGATTCCTTTGTGGAGAATCAAGGTAATCTCTGCATTCCTCTCTTAAGTGATTTACTAGTTCATTAAAAGTCAAATCTCTTGTGTGGTCCATTATACTCTTAAATGAAGTAAATTCTTCTCCTAATGATGCCAGCATAAAAGTCACTTTGGTTGCATCATCAAAAGCTCTGGGAGTTAGGGCAATCCTTTGAACAATTTCATTAAAGTCCTTAAAATGCCCTGTAAATTGTTCTCTGGAATTCATCTTTAACTTCAGCAGTTTATCCAATAAATGTCTATAAGAGTTCTCTGATGATTGTGCATAAACCCTCTCAATATCTTTTAGAATCTGAGATGCATCACTTTCATAGTCAATCAGAGATAAATGCTCATCTTTCAAACTGCTCAAAATTATGTGTTTAGCTTCTGCATCTTGCCTTTCCCAATCTGCTTTCTTGGTTAAATCAGCAAAATCAGGTTTGGGATCTTTCACCGCTTTAAGCACTTGTTTTGCACCAAGATGCACTAAAAGGCGCTGCTTCCATTGCACAAAGTTACGATCATTCAGCAGCATAAAGCTTGATCTTGCTTCACTATCAAATCCTGAGCTTGCCATCTTAATCCTCAAAAATTTGAAAAATTTTCAAAATTCCCAAAAATGGCTAAAATTCAAAAATCAAAACTTAAAAATCTCAAAATGCAAACTAATCTTCACTGCCTCTGAGGTCTGTGAGCTCTGAGGGAGGGGAGGGGTCGCTAATCCCCCTTTTCACAGCACAATGGAGAACAAAGGACCATGTGCTTACCAGGAAGTACAAACAGAAAAATACTACTCTGCCAAAAATCACAATCCAAAGCAATCCTTTAAAAATACACAAAATACGCAGTTCTGGGCCCATAACCCTTTGTGGGAGATGAGAGGGAATGTGGATGAGGGAATATTGATTAATATTTCCTATCCCAGCTTGTGCTAACAAGCTCCAAACTAGCAGAGTTTCTCATCCCCAATAAAGCGCAGCAAAGCGTGGCGTTTAAGTTCCTATGAACTTCTAGAACAAGGCAGATCCTGGCACATATTTCCCCTGGTTCCCTCTTAAAAGAAAATACACGACACATAAGCTTATAAAAGTATAAAGCTTTTACTTACAGACATTCCAAGCTCATACAGGCAGTCTCAGAAGGCAGGCTAGCTTAGATTAAATGTATTTACATGTGGAGATTCCCCTTAAGGGAGAAAGGCTCCATGTGGGCCTCTCTTGGCTGGAAGCCAAGAGAGCATCTCCTGAGATGTTGCATCCTCGGAGTCCTGGTGGGAAGAGAGAGGAGAATGGCACAGACCTGTGCACTTTCAGGTAAGGCCACTCCCACCTCTGGTCACACAAAGGAAGTGATCCTCCTCCAGGCACAGGAAACTAGCTGGAGGACCAAGGCCCCTTGTGTACACTCTAGGAATGTTGTGATTGACTGCACCAGTGTTATACATCCCACAATGAGAAGAGAAGACTTCCTGGAAAAGACCCTGATGTTGGGAAAGATGGAGGGCACAAGGAGAAGGGGACGACAGAGGACGAGGTGGTTGGACAGTGTTCTCAAAGCTACCAACATGAGTCTGACCAAACTGTGGGAGGCAGTGGAAGACAGGAGGGCCTGGTGTGCTCTGGTCCGTCCATGGGGTCACGAAGAGCCGGACACGACTGAACGACTAAACAACAACAACAAGGTGCTACTAAAAGAATTTTTTTTTTTGTTAGAACCAAGTAAGTTGGCAAAGAGAGCCCTTAACCCAAGACTGCATCATCATCTGATTCCCCCACATCTCCTCCCCTGAACCCAACCATCAAATATTTGTCTTTCTGTATTTTCTAAACTCAACACCATGTTATTCCATTCCCTTACAAGGGCTTAGCTTGCACACATTATGGAATGAAGCCTGGATGAAAATAAAATAACCCAGGGAGAGAAACAAGATAATAGGAGACTCTCCTTAACAGAGGAAACTGTCTCATTCAGAGCAGGTCCATTGGTTTGCAACATCACTGGGCCTTTTTACCCACATGTTGTGCTGGGATGGAGTTAATCAATGTAACCCCACTGGAAAACGACAGGCCAGTGTGCAGATCCATCTAATCATGGAGGAAGCAATTTACCTGCCCATGTTCCACATGCCCAGTAGGTTCCTGCTGACAAGTCACAAAGTACCCGGGGTTCTTATTTGGACTATCTGGAATATATTATAGTTCATTAAAAGCATGAGTAGGATTTGAAATAGGCGCAGAGAATGTAAAACTATCATTTTACAGGATCAATGATAAAAATTCTTTAAAAATGTTACCGGTATGTAACGAACATGAAAGGGAGGGAATGGAATTATCGTGGAAGAAGCGTGGGGGACTGGGGGTGTCAACTGTTAAATCTGCTTAAAATTGGATGTTAATTGGAATATTAATTGGAATGTAATTTGTTATTTTTTAAAAAACTTAATAAAAATTAAATGGCAAAAAACAAAACGGAAACAGAGTACCTGGGGTTGGCACAATCTCCCATCAGATGTGAAGGAAACAAACAACTTTGACTTTTAGAAGACATCTGAAGGCAGCCCTGTTTAGGGAAGCTTTTAATGTTTGTTTTGTGTTTTTAATATTCTGTTGGGAGTCACCCAGAGTGGCTGGGGAAACCTAGCCAGATGGGCGGGGTTGGATTAATAAATTATTATTATTATTATTATTATTATTATTATTATTATTATTATTATACAAAGTCTTATTTGTCTATGGTTATTTTTTTAAAAAAATATGTTACACGAATGGATTTGTGAACTATTTTTGGAAGCTGAACGTCCGAGAGGTCTTCTGCGGCTTCCAATCTGGACAGGTCTTTGGTTTCCAAACGTTTTGGAAGTCGAACGGGCTTCCAGAACCCATTCCATTCGACTTCCAAGGTACGACTGTATTCTTTTCAACAGATCTCCTCTGAGCACAACTTGGTTTGGTACAACGTCTTGCATTCCAGGAGATAATGAAGACACAGATATGTCTATAATGGATTCATGGATTTCTATAATGGATTCCAGACCACTGGTCTTCTTAGCTAGGGATGATGGGAGTTGCATTTCAAAAACAGCTGCAGACCCAAGGTTGGGAAACACTGTTGTAAAGGTTGCATAGTTACTTATCTCCTTGACTTGGGGGTTGCATCACTTCATACCCTCCCAACATTTGTCTGATGCCAAAAGGGATGTCCTAAGAAAAAGCAGGACATTTTCGGATTGAATAAGAAACTGGGATGGCTTCTGTAAATCCAGGACTGTCCCTGGAAAACAGGGACACTTGGAGGATCTGAAATTGGAGGGCCCAAAATCCACCACTGGTTGAAGATAGTTGCAGATGGACTAACTGCAGTTAGCTTCTTGAACAAACACAGTGGAGGTCAATTAAGGCTTACAACCCTCCATCCCTATTAATCTATGTCCCTCCTACATTTGTAATCTGAGCTTGTACCCTCTGCGCTCTCTGTTCCGAGACTTTCTGAGCTCTTCTCGACCTTGGGCTGGGCGAAGGAATGCTGTCCAGAGACTGTGAATCTGTTAACCCTCTCTCTTCCAGTGTTTCTTCTCCTAGCTCTTCCCCATCCAGTATTTCCCAGCTTCTGCCTTCTGAACGATGCCCCTCTGCAAACCATTGTACCAAATCTATACTGTCCTCCTGCTCCTGGGAAAATTCAGAGCAGGAGCAGGGTCAGGGGGAGGGGGTGGTTCCCACCATTCCTTCTCAGTGCAGCCCTCCCCGACACTGGCCAAGATCCTGATTTTTCCAGGATTGAGTGTGATTATCCAAAACAGGTTTGCCTAGTCCAGAGTTGTCCACAATGACGGGAAGGATCTCTCCAGAGATTCCGAGAGGAAGCAATCCCAGTCCTATTTCAGCAACTATTTCATCAACTGCCAGGGGACCAACCATATTCCTATTCACGTATCTCTAACAGACTGTGATGACCTGGGAGTCAGATTCAGACGCTGAACCTGAGGGATCCCAGCCTGCACAGGATTCACTGCCCTCAGAAACAGCAGAGCCAGGGCTGGGGCCTGGGTCGCAAGGGGACTCACCTGTGCTGGATCCTCAGGTGCAGGCTTCGGCTGAGGTTGATCTGGCTCCTAATGGGATGGAGGACTTACTGCCTACAGGTGCTCCATCCCCCACCCAGTCAGGGGAAGCTGAGGTTGCCTCTGGGTCCAATAACCCTCCAGCTTCTCCTGAGCTGCAAAGGTTCAGGGCAGAGAGGCGAAGGGAGCTAAGTTCTCGCAGGAGGAGTGCTCGCCTCCAAGCCAGGAGAGGCGAGTCACCTGGGGATCGGAGCCGCCCTTCGCCTTGGGACAGATAAAGCCGGCCAGTCCCAGTCCCAAGTTGCAGGAGCAACATCGTTGCTGCAGAGTTCTGCTTGCTCCCTGCCCGGTTGTTCTGCCTGAACTCTTGACCTGCCTTGGTTCCCTCTTTATCCTTCTGTTCCTGACCTCGCCGGACTCCTTGCCCTGACCCTGCCTCTGTTTATTTGGACTGCCTTCACGTATCTCCGACCTCGGACCGGACATCGACCTTGCTTCCTGGATACTCCACGGGACCAGCACACAGACCTACTGAAAACAATGCAACTAAATTAGCCATTTCCATACATTTCAATGGGTCTACTCTGAGTATGAGAACAGCGGGAGGGAGAAAACAACATACCGTAACACCGTTCTATGATTTTCAAAAGACTTTAATGCGGAGATAAAGAAAGGAGACAGTGGAAATGGTCCATTGCAAAAAAAGAGATCAATGTAATATGAACCATAGAAAGAGCAATAATCAGACATCCTGTTTTCTGAGCTGGAAATTGCAAAGACAAAAAGCATTGTGCGTTAAGGTAAAGATGGCAGGGGGGACCTCCAGTCTTCCCTTTGGCCTTGTGGAGTGAGCAACCTTCAGCCAAACAGAGCTGAAATACTTCCAGGGGATGGAATACAAGGTGACAGGTGTGACCAGGAAACGGGCCTGTTATGCAGAGATAGGGAAAAGCCAAAGGAGTTAAGTCAAAGCATGATAGGAATTGTTAACAGAAGTGCTCAGCTCTCACAAATCCCATTGGTGGAACAGTGGGCTCTCTGGAGCACCATGAATTTTTGAATATCGTGTCCATTAATTCAGCCGAGGGTTGGAATCTTGCATCTTCTTTCCTGAGTGTTCTGTCAGTGTTGCGTCTGGGCTTAGCATGGCCAGCACTGACCAGGGTAATGTTTGGGGACACATGCCCAGATGGGGCGGAACCCACGAGGACATCCTGCACCTGGACGGATGGGGAGACAGCCCCGAATGCAGCGGTACCCAGGTTTACATGGCCAAACACTAGGGTAGGTGGGGATACGCACTTCGACTGGGACATAGCCTGGAGGACAACACTGGCCATAGCAAGGGATACACACTCTTCTAAGGCTGCATCCTGGAGGACATGGAAAATTCTGTGGGTAGTAGCACGGATAATTACAACAGAAGGAGTCAACGTTGGAAGGGCTGTCAGCTTCTGGCTTGGAGAAATCCTCCAACAGGATACCATCATTCAGCAGAGACATCTTGGAGCAGGTGGATAGAACTGAAATGAGATTTTGGTAGAGTTGTTAAATCGACAAATACTGGATTAAAAGTGTGATGGGAAACATCATATTCAGAGACCAAATGCAGTCTTCCAAGTCCCTCAACCTGGCACTCAGAACCAGAGGCAAAATGTCTTGGGCTAGCCCTGTCTCTCAACATTTCATTTTAGGCAATACTCGGCAAGAAAATGAAGTTAGCCCAATATTTACAAAAGTGCAGAGGAAAGAGATATTTCAGTCCTTCTAAAACCCCATGAACAGGATAGAAGTTACCTGGTTTCCTACTGGATCTGATAGGATGAGTCTCAGGAGCTTCTGGAGTAAGCTATCACAAGACAGCGCTTTATATATAGTCCACCAGTGTGCCCAGAGGAAATGAGACTCCCTGAGTTCCCGGAATAAAAAATCATTCTTCAGATCTTTAATGGTCAGATTTTTATCTAAAATGTTCTAATTATTCTTCCTTCCTGGTCCAAAATGGTGGTTTTCATCTAACCATCAGTTGAGGAGCAAAGCACCCAAGGGTGCTGATGAAAATTAAATTTCATATCCACTCGCCTGCAACAGCTGCTAAACACAATGGGGCTACCTTCTGAGCAGACTTGTGCAGCAAATTCATTTTAGAATATATGCAAGAAGTAATGTCTTTGGGGTCTCTGCTACATTAGTGTCAGGAACTAGACTGAAGAGGAGGTGGATTGGCGGAGGTCGCCCCCCACTTCTCCTGTAGTTTCCGAAGAAGAGGAAAGCCATCTCCAATTACAGCAGGGCTTTGAGGAAGAGAACAGCTCAGAGACAGGTGAACAGAAGAGTTAGGAGGTGTTTGGAGAAGGAGGAGGGGAGGCAGAGCAGCTAGCTGACCCCCCTTCACCCAAAACACAACGTTTTCTATGGGCACAAGAAAAAAGGGTCCCCCCGAGAGCATTTTCAAAGAATTTTTGTTTTTTTATAGCCGTGTAGATGCAGCCTAAGTGGCCATTTTTGGAGGTAGACCCCGTCACTTTCATGTTACTGTTCAGTTTGAGAACCATAAACCATTTAACTAGCATATAACTCATGTTTTACATAATTAGATAGAATCATACGCTTTCATATTCAGAGTGTCAAAGGAAAAGCCTTCCATTATGTATCAAATTTCAGCTATTTTCATAAACATACTAGCTGACCTGGCCACGCCTTGCTGTGGCCATGTGTGTGAATGCTGTGGTGTTGATGGCTGCGTCTGTGTGTGGTGGTAGGAGAGGAGAGGGCCAGCAGTGGCTGTGGGGTTGTGTCCGGCCTGCCTTTCATGGCAGCTGCGGTGGGGAAGTGGGTAGCGGGCGGCCCAGGCTGCCTCGGACGGCATCGTCGTGAGCGGCTGTGGAGAAGGGCCAGGGCCTGCCTTTCATGGTTCCAGGGTGGCTAAGGGGCCTGGGCGGCGGTTGGCCTGGGCCTGCATTTGATGGCGTTAACGGCGACGATCCGGGCTGTGGTGACAGTGCCAGCCTAGAAGTTCCCCTGTTCAACTTCCGCCTGCCCCTTCTCTGTCCCCACCCCCATTTTCAATTACCCTCTTCTCACCCCCCTCTTTTCTATTACCCTCTTCTGCCCCCCCTTTTCAATTACCAGCTTGCGAGCTTGCAAATGGCCGATGGAGCTCTGAGGTTTTGCTGGTGTGATGCGTAAAACCTGCACCAGTTGTTTGCTCTTGTAGCTGTAGTACCAGTATAGCCGTTGCTAGAGGGCGGTGTTTTGGTGATGACATTTTTTTTGCGTTTAAACTTTGGTGATGACATGTTTTTTTGCGTTTAAACCTGCGACAGGTTTTTTTGCGTTTAAACTTTATTTTATGTATGACAGGTGTGGTTTTTCTGAATTTTTATTATGCCAGATTAGTATGCCACGGTAATGGAACGCTGTGTCCAAATATGATGCGATTTGGTCCAGCGGTTATGCAGCAAGGGTGTTTCGGACAAACGCGCAATGGGAACATTTTTATACATATAGATTAACTAGAACTACCATTTTAATTGTCTACTATTCTCCCTCTATGCTTGTCCTGTCAGCCTTTGGTCCTTGTGATGGCTTCAACAGCAGCAGCAGCAGCAGCAGCAATAACAACAACATCTATGCCACACCCATCTGACTGGGTTGCCTTAGCCACTCCTGGTAGCTTCCAACATATATAAAAACATAATAAAACATTAAACATTTCCCTATACAGGGGGAAGATGGTGGCATAACTCCATACCCTCCAACATTTCTCTGATGAAAATAGGGATGTCCTAAGGCAGTGATGGCTAACCTTGACACTCCAGATGTTTTGGGACTACAACTCCCATCATCCCTGACCACTGGTCCTGTTAGCTAGGGATGATGGGAGTTGTAGTTCCAAAACATCTGGAGTGTCAAGGTTAGCCATCACTGTCCTAAGGAAAAGCAGGATATTCCAGGATCAAATCAGAAACCGGGACAGCTTCTGTAAATCTGGGACTGTCCCTGGAAAATAGGGACACTTGGAGGGTGTGGACTCCACATTGGGTCTGACCATGGGGTCTCTCCAAGGCCACATAGGGTGGCACAATCACTTCTGGACACGATACATCTCTTACATGCGGCCCACCAGATGTTGTTGGACTACAATTCCCATCATCCCTGTCCATTGGCTATGCTGGCTGAGACTGGTGGGAGCTGGAGTCCAACAACTGCTTAGGGGCCCCACAGGTCCCCCATCCCCGAGAGAGAGGCCTTTGGATGAACAACTAGCCTGTCCCACCTTCTTACCGCAAACAAGTTTCGAAATGGGTCTTAAACATTGCCCTGGGGGCATTCCTCATGGAATGGCAAGGTGGCTCTGAATTGCTATAATCATCCCCAAATAGATCTGATGCCAAATTTCACCAAGAGGTGAATATGAGTTGTGTTTGGGCAGAGACCAGGTGGGTGGGGTGAGTGTGGATGCTCCTCTCAGACCACACCTCCAAATGGATTCTGAAGGCAATTGGAGGCATTGTGGATTTCTCAGTGATCATATTTATCCTGAGACATCAAGAGGTTCAGACATAGGTTCTCCCATGAGTCTCCATGAAAGACCCTGAATAGGTGTCCTTCATGGGAGAGCACCCACACCATCTCATCTGAGGATCTTTGAGAAGCCCAGCCAGCACCACAATTATTTCTAACTGCTTTAATTATGTTTACAAAGAATCCTTGTTCTTAGATGTGGTTCCATATTTCCAGTAAAAGGTTTGTGAGGAAGTACCTGCTTGACCCCGTGACTGCCGCAGTACATGTCTCTGTGTAAGCATAATAAACCAATGGTATGTGTTTGCAGATTTCTGCTTAGGAATGATATTACTTCCTCAAACAGCTGGAAAGAGAACTGATGAGGTGGTGTTTTATGCCAAGAATGGAGAACCTGTGGACCTCCTGATGTTGTGGGACTGCAGGTGGAGCTTACATTGTGGTTGGTCCAGAAACTGCAGTTGATGCAGAATGCTGCAGCATGATTGCTGACAGGAGTGAGATCTGTTTCAGCAACCCTGGTCAGCTACCAATTATTTCGTAACCTATATCTGTTTTTTAAAGTTTTTACTATTTTAAATGAGTATTTTAATGGGACATTGTTGTTGTTTAGTTGTTTAGTTGTGTCCAACTCTTCGTGACCCCATGGACCAGAGCACGCCAGGCACTCCTGTCTTCCACTGACTCCCACAGTTTGGTCAGACTCATGTTGGTAGCTTCGAGAACACTGTCCAACCATCTTGTCCTCTGTCGTCCCCTTCTCCTTGTGCCCTTCATCTTTCCCAACATCAGGGTTTTTTCCAGGGCGTCTTCTGTTCTCATGAGGTGGCCAAAGTATTGGAGCCTCAGCTTCAGGATCTGTCCTTCCAGTGAGCACTCAGGGCTGATTTCCTTAAGAATGGGGCATAGGCTATGTGCATTTTGTTTTCTAATCCATTTATGGATTTCAGCGGTGCTGTTAATCTCCTATTTTATTTGTACACCTAGAGAGTTTTCTTTGATTAAAAGGTGTACCCCCCTGATAAATAAATGCATAATAATTAAAAATCTCATTAGCTTCATCTTGCAGGGCCCATGGTCAGGGAGGAGGATGGAATCTGTAATCCAACGACATCTGGAGGGAATCAGTAGCTTTCCAGATCTTCCTGGACTCCTGCTCTGATCTTCCCTGACAACTGGATCTTGATCTCTGGCACTGATGGGATGCAATCACACCTAGAGGACACCTGGCTGGTGAAGCCTACTGTACTCACTTAACTGGGAGTGAATACTACTGAGTTCAATGGGACTGACTTCTGGGTGGAAAATATATAACATTGCAACAATAGTGTCTATGTCAGGAATGAAGGACCCGTGACCTTCCAAACATTGCTGGACTAGAACTTCCATCATCTTTGAATGTTGGCCCTGCTGGATGGGGCTGAAGGGAGGTGTAGTCCAACAACATCTGAGGGGCCATAGCGATCCTGGTTCTAGGCATGCATTCAGTGGTCTTCCTGAACATGCTAGACCACAACTCCCATCATTCCTGACCATTGACGATGCTGGGGTTCATGGGACAAGGGGTCCAACAAGATTTGGAAAGCCACCAGCTCTCCATCCCTGGTTCTAGAGTATAGGTTCTGTGCCTTCTTAAACACACAGGTTTTGCTATAGGAAAGCTAGTTATACCAAATTCACAAACAATTTCCTGGAAACACATTGGGTTTGGATAGAAGGTCCTAACACCCTTTGGGATGCCATTATAAGGGCCAAAGGATTACAGGACAGTGCTGGGAGGAGCACAGAGAGAAGAAACCCCATGGTGCACCTGTAGCAGAAAAACTGCATACTTAAATCAGCCCCACCTGTTCTAAAATATGTCTCCGCTGTATTGGTCTCTACAATGGTAGCAGGCTCTGTAACTCTCAAACAGTTTTACCCCTGATGGCACACTTTCCATTGTCTCTCTAGACAGACGGATGTCAATAGTGCTAAATAGGGTGATTGTAACACAAATTAAATTGGTGATTCGAATGAATATGGTGATGAAAACAGCGAAACCTTGCTGTTATTTTTGGGTCACTGTGCAATATGGAAGAACCAGGAGTATGATCCTATCCAATTGTGTAAAACATGAGTTGTGTGCTGCAATTAAATGTTTGAATACCACTTCTCATGGTTTTTGGACCGAGCAAAAATACGCTGCGTGGAGGTGAGAGATCCTCCTCCCAAAACGGTTAGGGTTAGACGCAAGACATCCCTTCTTCCTTCTTCTGTATATTCTAAAATAAGTTTGCAAAAGGGTGCTACAATGTCTGCTCAGAAGGAAGCCCCACTGAGATCAGCTGCATTTGCAGGAATGTGGATAAGTCATTTCAGCCTAAATAGGGCATTTCCCCCAACAAGCTCAGGGGTTAACATGATGATGCAGCATGTTGAACAAGGAAGGAAAAATTAATTAGATTATTTCAATTAAACATGTGACAAAGATCTGAAGATTAATTTTTACTGTAATTCTTGGAAGTGAGATGAGTGCTTTCCTCCAGGCACTATGAAGGACAATATAAAAGGAGCTGCCTCACAATGGGCTACTTCAGAAACAGCTGAGACTCCAAAAGCATCCCATCGGATCCAGTAGGAAACCAGGTAATCCCTTTCATGCTCACAGGCATATCTCTTTTCTCTGAGGGCTTCTAAATATCAGGCCAACTTCATTCACCTTGCTGAATATTGCAAGGAATGAAATGTTGAAGAGAAATGGCAAGGTCCTCCATACAGAAATATCTAGATGAGTGCTTCAGATGAGCTGTGGTGTGGTGTCCAAATGCTTCTGAGTGTCCTGTTGGGGTTCTGATCTTGTTGAAGAAAGTGTCTGTAGAGTGGATGTAGCTTGAAATTTCTAGATAATGGAGTTCCCATCAAATGTTGCCTAAAGATAACCTCCTACAGAATTTTGGAGGGTCACAGGAACCAGGGAGAGCAATAAATGCACATTTTCCCTTTGTACTGTAGCTCCACTTTGGGCGAAAGATTCCTGTGTTGTAGGGAGTTGGACTAGACTTGGGTCTCCAGCTGTTTTGGGAACTGTATTTCAAAAACAGATGGAGATCCAAGTTTGGGAAACACTGGACTAGATGATCCTCCTGGTCCCTTCCAACTCTACAATTCTCTGATTCTATGATTCTAGTATCTACACAAACTCACAGGTTCCTCTCTAAGCTTCCATCCAGACAATTGTGCAATGTTAAAATGAGTGGATAGAACTGGAAATGCAAATTTTAGCTTGGTGCAGGAGGCATGTTTCTACAGCCACTCAAACACTCATCTCTATCCTCTATCCAGGGAGTCAAGAGGCATTATCAGAGCTCAAATTGACCCTCTAGTCAAGCCAAAACACGGGAAAGCATGGTCTGTTAGGAGCATGGTCTGGGGAGAATAGGTGTGGTTGGCGGGGAGAGAGACCTGGAGACTTCGCTGTCCTCCATCTAGGCAAATAAGAGGCAGTATGAGATTTCGAGGACACATTTCAGAGGTGTGCCAGGAGAGAATAGGCGTGGTTTGGGAGAGGCGGTTTGTTTTGGGAAGAGTTTTGAGTGTCAGGAAGAAAGGGTTGGTGGGATGCACTTGGCCCCTGTGCCTCAGGTTTCCCATCACTCTTTTAACCCAGTTTTTTCAACCTATAACCTCTCTGCCATAATGTTATTTCAGATCTACTCTACCTGCTCCAAGATGTCCCTGCTGAATAATGGCATCCTGTTGAATGACTTCTCTAACCAAGAAGATGACTCCTTCTTTCAGTACCCTGGCTGCTATCCACCCTATCAGCATCCTGGTTGCTACGATCCTTGTGGTTCCAAGTGGGGCCCTGGCTTCTGTAACCCATGTCCCCGAGGGTACCGCCCCATCACGGCCTGTGTCCCCTGCTATCCCCGACCTTCTTGGCCATGTCCTCCAGGAACCTACCCCAGGAAGGTGTGCGTCCCCTACCGACAAAATTACCCTGGTCAGGGCTGGCCATGTTAAGCTCGGATGCAACACTGATGGAACATCCGGGAAAGAAGACGTGAGATTCTAACCCTCGGCTGAATGGATGGACACAGTATTCAGAATGCTGAGTACTTCAGAGATCCCACTGTTCAACCAGTGGGGTTTGTGAGGGCTCTAAACCTCTGCTATCAACCAATATCGCATTTTGACTGTGTTCCTTTGGTGGCCCAACTCTGCATGCTTATTTTCAACAACAGGCTTCTGTTTCCTGATTACATCTTCTGCCTTACATTCCAACTAATAATGCACCAGGACCTCCTAAATGAGGTATTACAGCTGTGATTGGCTGAAGGATGTGCATCCTACAAGGCCAAAGGGAAGATTGGAGGTCAGCTCTGTTGTCTTTGCCTTAGTCCACAATGATGTGTCAACTTTGTCTTTGCAATCTCCAGCTCCAAAGAGATGATACCTGATAATTGCCTTTTCAGTGGTCCATGTTGCATTGATATGCGGTGGGCTATTTCCACCATCTCCTTTCCTGCTTTTTCCTCATTAAAAGCTTCTACGAATCATAGAACAATGTTGTGCTGTTTTCTTCACTCTCCTTTCTCATACACATAGAAATGAATGGAAATGGCTAACTTAGTTGTACAGCCGTACCTTGGTTTTCGAACAGCTTAGTTCTCGAACATTTTGGCTCCCGAATGCCGCAAACCCGGAAGTGACTGTTCACAAACTATTTTTGGAAGCTGAACATCCGAGAGGGCTTCCACGGCTTCCAATTGGCTGCAGGAGCTTCCTGCAGCCAATCAGAAGCCGCTCTTTGTTTTCCAAACGTTTTGTAAGTCGAATGGACTTCCAGAACGCATTCCATTCGACTTCCAAGGTACGACTGTATTCTTTTCAACAGATCTCCTCTGAGCAAAACTTGGTTTGGTACAACATCTTGCGTTCCAGGAGATAATGAAGGCACAGATATGTCTATAATGGATTCGTGGATTCCTATAATGTCTATAATGGATTCCTGACCACTGGTCTTGTTAGCTAGGGGTGATGGGAGTTGTATTTCAAAAATAGCTGCAGAATCAAAGTTGGGAAACACTGTTGTAAAGGTTGCATAGTTACTTATCTCCTTGACTTGGGGGTCGCATCACCCCATACCCTCCCAACATTTGTCTGATGCAAAAAGGGATGTCTTAGAAAAAGCAGGATATTTTGGGATTGAATCAGAAACTAGGATGACTTCTGTAAAGGACTGTCTCTGGAAAACAGGGACACTTGGAGGATCTGAAATTGGAGGGCCCAAAATCCACCACTGATTGAAGATAGTTGCAGGTGGACTAGATAAGGAAAGCTTTGCAGCTGGACTGAAGCAGACTGAAGGAGGTATCCAATCTAGTGATGATTAAGTCCTTGCTCCTGGTGAAGGAAGCTGAGCTCACCTCCATTTAAGATGGAGCAAGCTCTCAGCAGAAGATTTCATATGCTAGGAATGGTGGGGGGGAGAGAGATGCTGATACAAGAGCATATGTCCTCTTTTTCTAGGACACCTCCTCTTTTTCATGGGTATGTAAAATGAGAGTCATCATAGCGATCCATAGTTAAAAGTAGAAGTTGGAAAATGTGTCCCCTTTTTTGCTCTTCAAAATATCACTCTGGTAAAGAAGGTCCAGTAGAGACTTTATTTCCTCAGACTTTTAAAGAAGAACAATCTGAGTGAGAGACTGCTGGTGTCCTTCTATCGAGGCAGCATAAAAAACATTCTTACATACTGTATCTGTGCTTGGTTGGCCAGTTGCACAGTCACCGACAGGAAAATGCTCCAGAAGGTCAAAACCACAGCCCGAAAGATTATCAGTCATCCTCTCCCATGTTTGGATGAACTATATAGCTCCTGTTGTCTCAAAAAAGCAAACAACATTTTACAGGATTCATCTCATCCTGGATATAGTCTGTTTGCACGGTTGCCTTCAGGCAAGAGATACAGAACAATTAAATCAAGAACAAATAGACTAAAAAACAGTTTTTAATCCAAGAGCTATAACTATTTTAAATGCTGTAACCAAATGATATGATCTTTGGGGAGTCGTGATGGATGGTATGTATGTGTATGTGTGGTTGTAAGCCCCCACCTCCGTCTTCAACAGGAGGTGGCTTTGCAGGTGTCACGACTGACCCGCCTGCTGGGCTGGAATTCAGCCCGATACGTCAGGGGAAATCCTCCCTTCTTCGCCCCGCTCCCCAGCTGTTAGGTTCACCCACCATCCCGCCCTTACTCTTAGCCCTTGACCTTGCTATGGACTTCGGTTGGTTGCCTTGGTTGGCCGAGGAGCCTGGTAGTTCTTTTTCCCGTGCGAATTAGCCATTCGGGTTTTTTTCACCTACCTCATAGCAAATCGTCACAACTTTGGTTTGGCGGTTAGGCATTGGAATAATTCGTCCTAGAACTGAGGAGGGGAGGTAGCGCCATCACCTGCCCCTATCTTGAAGGGTATTCCGGTAAACGGATTCCGGGGGTGTGGCCATGTCCAAAGCCTAGGGAGGTTAGGGCCCAAGGCACGCCCCAACGGTGATCACAGGGGGAGTTCCATTCGATGTACATCATTGGGGCTACTCTCTGGGGATTAACCCTTCCCAGACTTCCAACACACGGGTTGGGGTCGGATATAGCCTGTTAGGGTCCAAGGCCTAAGCCAATACCGCTCTACATCCGTAACCAATAAAGTTGTGGCCTTCACGCCCATTAAAATTCATATAATGTGTCTGTGTCATTACTTCAAGGGGAGGGAGGGACATAGCCATGCAAATGTATAAATGCGAATATGTGGCTGTAAATGTGGGATGGCATTCAATTTCGTTGTACTACGTACAATGACAATAAAGTATATATCTATCTATGGCAACCGTAGCAGTAATCAGGACTTCAGGGCTTTAAATTTGGGGTGGGGAACATGAGGCTTGAGGGGTGAATGTGGCCGCTCACTCTTGCTCTCGAGAATCCTCAGACTACCCCACTCACTAGTCCTGCTTTGCACCAACCTTGGATGATTTTCTCAAACTAGAATGAGTGCTTGGACTCTAATGTTTCCTTTTGCCAGTCTGGATGGAAGACAGAGAAGGGTGTGTGAGCATGGGTAGATGTTAGCCTTTGGCACAAAAAGAAAATTCACATTAGTTGCTCTGCTCCATCTTTTCACTGGCACTGCCCACCGCTGACGTATGTCCCCACCTCCACCTCAGAAGGTTGCCTAGGAATAGATACAGCCCTTGAAAAATAACCAACATTTTTAATCAGGTCCAGCACAGTTGCTCCAAACAGGTGAGCTGTGTACTTATCTGCCCACGCCTGCCAAAAACTGAACAGCAGGAGCGGTAGTTTTCAAAGTTGCCTCCAGATGCAACTGCGTTCAGAGTACATGATAGCTATCAAACCCGGAGGCTATCGAATCATGGATGACAGCAGGGAAGTCTTTCAACAGATGAGTAATGATGATGATAACATATAACTGTGATTCTTTGTTAATGCTTCATGCATTCTCCCTTGCTGCTGACTCTGCCTGCCACTCCCTCCCTAAACAAGTCTGTCAGGGATAGAGAACTTTTGCCCCTCCAGATATTGCTGGACCGTAACTCATATCATCTCCCACTGTTGACCATGCTGGACATCTGGGGTGTATGAGTTCAAGAACCTCTGGAGAGTGACAGGTTCATTTGTTTGTGCCTTTATGGACAGAATACTAGAGGGGAAAGTGCTGGGAAATGGAGTGAGCGGGGACAGAGCCCCTAGTACCATATTTCCCAAACTTGCATCTCCAGTTCTTTTTGGGCTACAGCTCCCACCATCCCACCATCCCTAGCTAGCGGGACCAATGGTCAGGGGTCAGGATCATCCTACTCTCGTGTAGGACCCTGGTAGAGACACATGCCCAACTGGCAAGTTCTCTCCCTCCTGGTCTGTCGTTTGGGAGCTTCAAAAGCTTTCTTCACCCCAAACATCACAGCGACTGATACCAAGAAGCATCAGCACACTTATGATCCGCAGGATATTGGCGGTTTGCGTAACAGACTCAATAGCACAGCATTTTGACTAATACCGTAGGCTCCTTACAGCCGCTAGGTTAAACGTTCTGGAATCGGAGGTTTTGTGGGGAAGGTTCAGGGGAGTCCCATACGCCCAGAGACTTTGCCCCTGTGCTCTGGGAGTGGTTGAGTCAACTGAACATATTCTTTTGATCTGCCCATTCTATGCAGGTCTTAGACAAAAACTTATAGCTCCACTCCTATGCCAACATAGCCCAGTAGACAGAGAAAGACTGGTTTTGTATTTGCTGAAAAAGTTCACTGGAACAACCACCTTCTCGGTGGCCAAATTTCTTTTTTTCGCCTTTAAGCGTCGTAAGGTTAAAATTGACTGTATTGACACGGGTCTAAATGTATAATTATATTTTTCGCTGTTTCTAAGTGTCACGCTTTTCCAGATGTTTAGACGTTTTAACTTTTGTATGGATAATATGTGCTTTCTGACTGACGGTCGAAATTTTTTTTATTTTTTTTATTGATTGACTAATCTACTTTATTTACATATACAGTCATACTTCGGGTTACGCTTGCTTCGGGTTGTGTTTTTTCGGGTTGCGAACGTGGCAAACCCGGAAGTGTTTACTTTCGGATTTCACCGCACGTGCATGCGCAGAAGCGTTTTGTGCAGCTCACGCATGCGCAGAAGCTCGCTTTCGCACATGCGCGAAAGCGCCGCTCGGGTTACAGACTTTTCGGGGTGCGAATGGCACCCTGGAACGGATCGGGTCCGTAACCTGAGATACCACTGTAATACACTCAGAGCATTCTGACTTAGCTCCTTCCTCTTTCTCATCAGACAGCAAAGAGAGAAAGAACAAAGGAAATAGTCCTACATTCCGGAACACAGTAGTACAAAACATCCTGTCTCCAGCATTTCCCACACTGTGGAATGAAAACATACACCGTCATGTGATAGACAACAATCTCATGACTGCAAACACGGAGCAAGAATCCTAACAGAGAACAGTAGTCCCAATTGGAGTCAAAATAGTGACCTGGAAAGATGCATTAGGCTCAGCATGCCAGCAGAGGGAGATGTTGCTGTTACAACAAGGGAGCGGTGCATGTGGGGAGAGAATCGGTCTCTAGCTGCACTGCAAATGGAACCTTCATAGACTGACAGGCAATTCCTGACAAGCATATGGAAGAGCAAGCTATAACAAGAACCTGAGGCACCCTTGCTGAAAGATCTCTTAGGAATGAAGTGGAGGTCAAAAGAGCGAGCCGGGAAATTGCAGGACCACCAGTTTTCCAGCAGAGGGAGAAGTTCCCCTTACATTGGAATGGTAGCATATGAGGGAGAATATCCATCTCTTTGGTCTCATCTGCACTGTCTCAAAACAGCAGGTCGGATGACATGTCAATTTATGCAAAGCAAAAATCCAAGTTTCTGCTTTGCCTGGTGGCATGTTTTTAACCATGGGTAGGCAAACTAAGGCCCGGGGGCTGGATCCGGCCCAATCACCTTCTAAATCCGGCCCACGGACGGTCCGGGAATCAGCGTGTTTTTACATGAGTAGAATGTATCCTTTTATTTAAAATGCACCTCTGGGTTATTTGTGGGGCATAGGAATTTGTTCACCCCCCAAAAAAATATATAGTCCGGGGCCCCCACAAGGTCTGAGGGACAGTGGACTGGCCCCCTGCTGAAAAAGTTTGCTGACCTCTGCTTTTAACAAATCATGGTTCTTCTGTTATTTCACCCCCCCCCCGCCTTCAAAGCCCCACCTACCCATGTCACAAAACCTCACCCCTCTGCCCCTTATTTGCCTTTGAGTCTCACTGCTGTTCCCTTTGGGTGAGCCTTCCTCTAATTCCGAGTAAGACATGGCTGTGATTGAGTGAGTGAGTAGCTCGGGCAGGGACATTTAGCTGCGAGGAAGCCTCTTTGTGCTCAGTAGGGTTTACTTCTGTGTAAGAGTGCCTGAGGCTGAGGTCTTGGTTGTGCTAGTAAGGAACACAGTCTCTTGCATGGCTGAGAGAGCTGATAGCAAGGCAACATTGTGATCCATAGGACTGAAATGCATTGTTAGCTCTACGCGGAAATGAATATTAGTCAGAGTACAGGAGCAATCTAACGATGCCCTGAAAATACATTGGGGGGGGGGAGTAGCAAACAGAGCACATGCCTTTTCATTCTTTCTGCCAGAAAGAGTGATAGAAGGGACTGTTGTTGCTTTTTTTAATGGGCAACATGACTCTAGGCAGAACATACTTTCCTGGTACATCAGACAAGACCCTCTAAGTGCCCCTATTACAGGGTTACCCTTGTAATACTCAGCAGAGAGGAGGGTGGGGAGAAAACTAGAGTTAGCTGGCTCTGCCTGTTCTTGGTTCAGGCTCCCAAGCCCGTAATGCCAGTTTCAGTGGATACCAGTCACCAATGATAAGCCACCACCTTATCACAAAAATCAATTTTTTCAAGTCTGTTGTGGGAAGGAGGGCCAACTTGATGCCGCAACCATGGGTGCCCAGGCCCTGGTGCTGAAATTTGTGGGGCCCAGCTCCTTCATGAGGACTTTTGGGGGTGCTCAGGCACCCAGGGCCCCAGAGAGTTGACACCTATTGTTGTGGGAGAACACCAAACTTAATTGCACTGCTGGATTTTCCTGTGATGTGATTGAATCCTGTCTAACTAGGGGCAGTCTGAAATCACCCTCTCTTTGTTCAACCTGACTTGGCCAAAGATAAAGATACAGTAGGCATGAGCTAGGGACGCGGGTGGTGCTGTGGTCTAAACCACTGAGCTTCTTGGGCTTGCCGATCAGAAGGTCAGCGGTTCGAATCCCTGCAACGGGGTGAGCTCCCATTGCTCTGTCTCAGCTCCTGTCAACCTAGCAGTTCGAAAGCACACCAAAAAAAAAGTGCAAGTAGATAAATAGGTACCGCTCCAGCGAGAAGGTAAACGGCGTTTCCGTGCGTTGCTCTGGTTCGCCAGAAGCGGCTTAGTCATGCTGGCCACACAACCCGGAAGCTATACGCCAGCTCCCTTGGCTAATAAAGCGAGATGAGCGCCGCAACCCCAGAGTCGTCCGCGACTGGGCCTAATGGTCAGGGGTCCCTTTACCTTTATTCCCTCTCTCAAGGGAAGGGATTGGCATTGAGGCTATCAGAAGTGAGTGAGCAGAAGGGTTAGTTCTGTGGTCTGGGATCTAGTCCACCTTGGTAGATTAAGGCACCACAAAAGGAGCTAGTTCTTCAATGAATAAACTGCTGCCAGAATATGTGAATATATGGGAATCTGCTGCCAGAATATGTGATGACAATGGCCACCAGCTTAAGGGGGTTAGTTGCCCTTCTCATAGAGCAGGGGTAGGCAATGTGTTGCCCCCCTCCCACATGCTGTGGGGCTCCAAACCCCTTCACCCCTGACCTTTGGACCAGCAACTTTTGGAAGGCACCACATTGGTTACCTTGTGACAGAGGATGAAGCGAAAGGAGGGAGAAGAAAACTCAACAGAATCATTCTATGATATGCTGAACATTTTAATGAGAAAATGAAGGAAGGAGTCAGTGGAAATGGTTCAGGGCAGATGGAGATAAATGCAACACGGAACACTGAATAAACAATGATCAGACATGCTGACTACTGAGCTAGACATCACAAAGACAAAGCTGATAAATAATTGTAGGCTAAGCCAACAGGGTTGACCACCAGTCTTCACTTTGGCCATGTTGTCTTGGTATCTTTCATAGTTGAAGTAGCTGTGGTAGAGGGTCCTGGTTCATCAGTAATGGGTGGAATAGAAGGTAGCAGGTGTGACTTGGAAACAGGAACCTGCTCTTAAGATAAGCATGCCAAGATAGGAAAAACTCAAAGGAATAAAGTAAAAGCACCATCTGGATTGGTAAGAGAAGTGCTGAGGCCTCACAAACCCCACAGGTTCCACAGTGGGGATTCTGGAGCACTCAGCATTTCTGAGTTCATTCATTCAGCCGAGGATCAGAATCTTGAGTCTTCTTTCTTGGATGTTCCGTCAATGTTGCGTCTCAGATTTACATGGCCAGCCTTTTCCTTGGTAGGAAGGTCGGCCACAAGGGACACAAACCCTTATGACACGGTACCCGGGAGGGCATGGCAAACCGGGCCAGAGGGGGATGCACCCTGTGATGGGGCGGTACCCCCGAGGACATGGCCAAAACCGGCCAGGATACTGTGGACGTTGTGGGTAGCAGCCTGGATACTGATAAGAGAAGGAGTCAAGGCTGGAGAGAGCATCCATTTCTGGATCATAGAAGTCTTCCAACAGCAGACTGTCATTCAAGAAAGACATGTTGGAGCTAGTAGGGTAGATCTGAAATGACATTTGGATGCAGCGGTTATGATCTATTATTGGATTAAAACAGAGATGTGGAACCTCAGCCCCAGGTGCCAATCACAGGCCCCTCTAACTAGTCCCCAAAACTCTTCCCAAGTCACACATCCTTCTTGACAGCCACACCCCTTCTTCTCCACAGTTCACAACTGACCCTGACCCTGCTTCAAATCCCATTTATCTTTTGCCTGCCTGGAAGCTGCTCTTGAAATCTGTCAATTCCTCTCGCTTGTCTGAAAGGAAGAGGCAGAGGAGTGTACAATTGCATGTAGAAATTTGCCCACTGCAGAAAAGGTGTCATTTATATTTATTACTCCTCCCTCTTTTGTCTCTGGAGTTTCCTACCATTGGCTATATGTCTATCAGAGAGAGGGGTGGGAAGAGAGAAACTTGGCCCAAGTTCCTGATCTTAATTGTACATCTGACCAAAGGCTCATCCAGTCTAGCATCCTGTTCTCACAGTGGCCAGCGAGAGGACCCAATGGGAAGCCCATAAAGAGGACCTTGTTGAAACAGCACTCTCTACATTGCTGTTTCCCAGCACTGGCATTCAGAGGCTCCCCTGCTTCTGACACTGGAGGTCTATGATAGGCACCCCGGCTGGTAGCAAGGACACTGTTGCCTAAATCTGCAACTGATCTCCCTTGTGGTGGGATTCCATGGCAAGAATGAATGCCTCTGCAATACATTGCATCCATCTTCTCAAAGCTTGTTGTTTTCCTTCTACTGCATCTCTTCCATTGCATAATGAGAATGTGCCCCCTTGAGGAAGGGGGCATGCAGAAACTCCTAGTTTCATTCCCCAGGATCTCCAGGTAGGGCAAGAAGAGTTATTGAATTCCCATAACTCAGGTGGCTGATCATATTAATTTTTTCCATGCAGAAGGTTCCACGTTCAACCACCAGCATCTGATGATAGCACTGGGAAGGGCCAGGTTTGAATTCCTGGAGAACACTTGTCAGTGAGTGTAGACAGTACTGAGCTGTTGCTTTCCTCATACTGTGTCTCTTCCTTTACATAACCTGAATGTGCTCTCTTGGAGAAGGGGCCATAGCTCAAAGGCTGAGCTGGGAGAGTCCCCCTGTCTGATACCCTGGCCCTTCCAGTCTGCGAAGAGAACACTGAACTAGATGGGCAAATGGGCTGAGCTGCTATAAGGTGCTTCCTATGTTGCAATTACATTTGCCAGAATCCTTAATTATTATTTGCCAGAATCCTTAATTCTCCTTAATTAATATTAGCTTATTTTGAGGGAAAGGACTGTAGCTCAGGGGTGGAGCACATGCTGGGAAAGACTCCCAGTCTGAAACCCGTGTGAGCTGCTGCCATTCAGCATTGACAGTATGGAGCTATATGGACCTGCAGTTTAACTATACCTGTATAAGAGAGAATCTCCTATGAGGATTATGACCTTATTTTAATTTTAGGGGAATTCCCATAACTCAAGTGGCTGATCATATTATTTTTTTCCATTCAGAAGGTTCCACGTTCAACCACCAGCATCTGATGATAGCACTGGGAAGGGCCTGGTTTGAAATCCTGGAGAACACTAGTCAGTGAGTGTAGACAGTACTGAGCTAGATTGACCAGCGATCTGACTCTGTAGGGGAGAGCTCCCCCTGTTCCATTTGAGCCCCCCCCAAAAGAAATCCCCAAAAATTTCTCTGTAGTAAATATTTTGGGGGACGTTGTGTCTCCAAACAATTTCAGCTATGCCAAATTCAGAGACTCTTTTCTCATGAAGACTAGAACACCCATGTAATGGTGACCATTCCTGAGAGGCATCTAAACACCAAACCACAGTTCAACAGAAACACTCGTTTTGGATATTCCTCCATAATTTTGTGCAGGGGGAAAGTTGAACATTTATCTCAACATTTCGCTCTGGGTAAAATTCAGTGGTGAGAAAAAAATATCAAGTTAGTCTGATATTTAACAACCTACAGAGAAGAGAAGTATGACTATCAGCAAGAAACCCACGAATGGGGAAGAATTTACCTGGCTTCCTGCTGGATCCGAAGAGATGCTTTCAGAGTTTCAGATGCTTCTGGAGGAATCCATATGGGAGGCAGCCCTTTTTATATGGTTTGTTGGCATGGATAGAGGATATAACTCTTGCTCAATTCCAGGAAATAAAAAGTAATCGCTGGATCTTTAATTGTCAGCAGTTTCACTGTAGCTCCCTAATTATTTTGACTTCTCTGTTTAACGTGTCTTGCACCCACCGTTCCCTTCGCAAAGGAAGCAGGTAAACACTGTGGGCTGGTGGTGTGGGAAGGGTTTTTGAGATTACTCATTAAAGGTGGAATTCCATATCAGCTGAACGCAATGGAGCTTACTTCTGAGTAGACCCGTGAGGATTGTGCTGAAAGTTTGTTTTAGAATACATTGAATAAGATTTTCAGCTGCATATTACCCCTCCCTGTTCTACAAGAATATTATCGGGGGTGGGGAACCTGTGGCCCTCTAGATGTTGCTAGACTCCAGATCCCATCATCCTTGACAATCAGCCCTGCTGGCAGGCACTGGTGTGCCTTTTACTTATTTATTTATTTAGCCAAATTGCTGAATCATTTACCGTATTTTTCCATCAATAAGATGCCCCAATGTATAAGATGCCCCCTATTTTTGGGGACTCAGATTTAAGAAAATGGGGGGGGGGGAGATATATCCGTGTATAAGATGCCCCCCTAATTTTTGACATTATTTTAAGGGAAAAAACCTACTCTTATACACAGAAAAATACGGTCATCAAAACCTTCTGTAAGAAATAAAATAGTAGATTGAAAACACTGCTAAAAGCTATAAAACTATGGAGAAAAGAAATGCATTATCCTTAACATGCAAATACAATAAGTAAACATTGCAAAAAAGAAAAAAATATATAGATAACTAATTCAACTTGGTAGGCTTGTGGAAATTAAATTTTATTCTTTTTGTAAACCACTTTGAGGCTTTTTAGAAAAACAATGAAGTGGCATATAAATGTTACACAATGAATAAATAAAATGTTTTCAGCCTTCCTGGTAGGAATAGGCAAGGAGTCCCAGTTACTGAAAAACCGAATCCTTGCAGTTGCAGAAGGAAGATTATGTAGCACAGTTCTTATTTATTTTAACAACACTCAACTGGGCCTGGGTCATCTCAGGGGTATGCTTGCATTCACACATGGGGTTGCACCCCTGCTTGTGTTGCTGACCAACCCCTGCCCTGTTCTCTCTTCCTCAACCCCCAAGTGTCATGGTTGGTTCAGCTGCAGGTCAGAACGGAGACTCAGAGCAGTAATTTTGATTCTTTAATCGAGGAAACAGAATGCAAAGAAAGAAACCTCCGGCAAGACTGACCCCTGATAAAACAGTTGGCAGAACTGTTGACCTGAGCCTCCCAGTTCCCCCTAAGTCTTCCTCTCTCCAGCTGTTTACCCATCAGTCTTAAACTCCATCAGGGAGGGGGTTGCCCTGTGACCTCTGGGTTGCTTGTTCTGCAAAATGCAAAGCCCTCCATGCCCTTGGAGACAAGAGCGGAGGGGAGTTGAATACAGTAGGAATGGTAGGCTCCTGAGAATCTGTAAAGGACTCAGCTCCCGCCTCCTCCTCAGCTGCCTGTCCTACACTAGCAGAAAAAGAAAGACAGTCACGGGAAATCTAGAACAAAAACAAGAGGGCCTCCAGCATTTCTTTTGGTAAGGTGTTGAACTCATAATTGAGCAGTTACTATTATGAGTTCAACACCTTACCAAAAGAAATGCTGCACTTTTCGGTTGTCCTTTCTAAGTTTATGACAACTGGCAATTTTAAGCCATTTAAGTTGTCTAACCTTTTGTAACCTTTTGTAATGATATCTTTAAGAAGTTATATTTATTTTTGGACTGCTCCGTTCTTTTTTGTTTAAATCATTGAAGCTCCTTGAGCTCTCATTAAGTTTGTGTGAATCATTTTCCTTTGAGGAAACAGGCAGTATCCAGTGAAAAGAGTATTATTTATTTATTTAGCCAACGTCTCGTCAGGAATTTCAGTTCAGAGGTTCTTGTTTTGGTTTTGTTCTTATCTTATCAAGTTTTGTAGAAGAATGGTTTTCTCTTATATATTTTTGAGTAACGTTTAGTGCTAGTTTATTACTTTCAAATATCCGTATCTCGTTTCAGGGATTGTCACGGCAGGGCATGTCCTACACTGGCAGAGCTTTCTGCCTGTTCTTCGTCTCTCTCACTCAAGCCTGTTGCCTTTTCAGCATCCTTGGATTCTGCCTCCCCCCACCCCCCTCATCCTCTGACTTGTCTTCATCATCCCACCACCACTCCCCTGGCTCTGGGCCTTCCTCTTCTGAAGCTTCCTTATGGGGTTCTCCAAACAGAGCCTCCCGCCATTCCTCACCATCCTTCCCTGACACCTAAAGCTCCCCCTTCCCACTCCATGCAACTACACATCTTCCGATGCAGGCTGCATGATGACAGCCTTACATTTCTATGTATATCAGAAGATAAGTAATTTGCACTATGGCATCATACTGTTGCTTTTACAGTTTGACTGTTCAGGCATTGACTGCTGTGCTTAACCTGCGCTGCTCCCAAATATATGGCTTCTGCTTGAAACATTGGCCTGGTGCCATGGCATCACAGCACAGCACAGACAGTAGTTTGTTTGTTTTTAATGGAACATTTGTGGAGGTAGGAAAAGTTTTGAAGTTTTTTCTGGAAGCTTCAGACCTTGCACAGATCGCTACTCATGCCTGAGAGCTTTGAGTGTGCAGATCAACTGGAACGCAAGAGCATGTGTGAATGCAAGGATGCACTTGAGAGTGCAAACCATCCTGAATGTGCAATGAAAAAGAGGACTGTAAGGGTTCTAGATCAGAAAATAACACCCTATCACTACTCTTTCCAGTCTTTTGAGGAGTCCCATCGTTTGAATTATTTGGCAAGCAACGAAAACTGGCATCCTCAACAGGTGCTTATGTTTTATCGGTTTGGCACACAGACATGCTCTGTTATAGCATCAGTGGGCGAAGCTGTTTCTTCTTCAGACGCCTTTTACTGGAAAGGAATGAAGAAACAAGAAATAATTGGGCGTATGACTGAGCTTATTAAAGGCATTTCTTAGATGAGATGAGAAGAGTGATCTTCTCTAGGTCCTAAAATGAACTCAGCTAAGTCATAAAAACACCTGCATCCAAAATGTCTGCAAGCCTGAAGGCGCATGAAATGGTTGAGAAAATTCACTCATTATCTGGGCAGTGCACACTACCGGGAAATAGTACCTGAGTCCTAATCAGAGTGCATCTCATCTGACTCAGGATGATGCTGTGCTGACACATCCCAGATCTGGGCCCCCAGCTGAATTTGACAGGGAGCATAAAGGTAAAGGTAAAGGGACCACTGACCATTAGGTCCAGTCATGTCCGACTCTGGGGTTGCAGCGCTCACCTCGCTTTATTGGCCGAGAGCCGGCGTATAGCTTCCGAGTCATGTGGCCAGCATGACAAAGCTGCTTCTGGCGAACCATAGCAGCACACAGAAATGCCGTTTACCTTCCCGCCAGAGCGGTTCCTATTTATCTACTTGCACTTTGACGTGCTTTCGAACTGCTAGGTTGGCAGAAGCTGGGACCGAGCAACGGGAGCTCACCCTGTTGCAGGGATTCGAACCGCCGACCTTCTGATCAGCAAGCCCTAGGCTCAGTGGTTTAACCCACAGCGCCACCTGGGTCCCATGCACATTTTAATTAATGTTTAAAAAAGCATCTCCATCTTGGGTTAGGACATTGTCAGCACTCCACGCATCCACATTGGTGACCACATGCTTGAGGTGGTAGATGATTTTGTCTACCTGGGTTCCACCATAACCAGCAACCTTTCCACTGACAATGAGCTGGACAAGCGTATTGGCAAGGCAGCCATGGCAATGGCTCACCTCTCTGAATGGGTATGGGGGAATGTGACGCTAACATCCACTAGCAAGGTGAAGGTCTACTAGGCTTGCATGTTGAGCATGCTGCTTTATGGAAGTGAGTCTTGGGCAACTTACAACTGCCCCAAAGCAATGCCTCAATGCCGTCCACATGCAGGCAATGGTTTTTGGCATCATGTAGCAAGAGTGAGTCTCAAACAAAGCCCACATTTCCAGCATGTTTGCACTGATGTCTACTCTGGTTTAGTCATGTCCACAGAATGGAAGATGGCAGGTTCCCCAAAGACATGCTCTATGGGGAGCTGGGTTCTGGCACCAGGCCTATTGCCTGGAGATTGGCAGGTCATGTATCCACAGCAGTGACCAGAAGAGGAATGACCACTAGGAGTTGCAGAGAAGGAAGAAATACCATGGTGCATCTGCAGCAACACAACGGGTGCCTTCATTCCCCCAGCTAAGCAAAATTTGCTTCACCCGCATCGGTCTCTGCAGTCACAGTAGGAGCTATAACCTTCCAACAGTTTGACATCACCCCCAAAAGCACACTCCTGAGACATGCAGGTGCCAACCAACCTTCTCTCCCCACCACCACATGTTGAACCATAATTAGACATGCATATTTTGGGGGGGGGGAGAAGCGGTGGTGGCTGGCAGGATGTGGTAAGGTGGCTTACTTGACTTCCCAATGCCACACATTACTGCACCTAACCAACAGGAGAAGTGACGAGGTAACAGGGAACTTGATGGGTTGAAATGAAGGGGAGCAATGCCACCATATTGGCCACTTCTGGAGAGATGCAAGATCCCCACCACCACTACTCTTTGATAGCATCAGATTGCTCATGGTGCATCCATTCTGACATGGAGTGATATGGCTCAACCTCAAGTCTATCCAGCTGAATCCCATGTGGACATGGTCTATGTGGGACCATGGGGGCCAAGCCCCACCCCAAAAAATTCAATGCAAGGGCCGGTCCCCCCTAAAGTTCTACAGTGGTGTGCACACACAACATGCTGATGCCATGCACATATGGAGCATGGCCTGCACACATGACGTGGTGACATTGTGTGGCCCCTCAGTCACAAAGGCAAGGTGGCACAACTGTAAGGTAAAGTGACCCCTGACCATTAGGTCCAGTCGTGTCCGACTCTGGGGTTGCGGCGCTCATCTCGCTTTCATGGCCGAGAGCCGGCGTACAGCTTCCAGGTCATGTGGCCAGCATGACAAAGCCACTTCTGGCGAACCAGAGCAGTGCACGGAAACGCCATTTACCTTCCCGCCAGAGCGGTTCCTATTTATCTACTTGCACTTTGACGTGCTTTCGAACTGCTAGGTTGGCAGGAGCAGGGACTGAGCAACGGGAGCTCACCCCGTCGCAGGGATTTGAACCGCCGACCTTCTGATCAGCAAGCCCTAGGCTCTGTGGTTTAACCCACAGCGCCACCTGGGTCCCTTTTGGCACATCTGTAGGTGGACATAATTCAGTTTGGGATCTGGGCATCGGCTGGATCCAATGCACAGCCATATTCATTTTCCAGAATCCCCTGGAATTCTTTCAGAGGTGTTGCCAGACTAGAACCACCCACCCACTCAAAAAAAACCATCGTTACCCAAGCACATCTCATATTTTGCAAGTGATTAAGAGCGGCATGAGATCTAATCAGTGATCATTACGGTAATTCTGAACCACTACAACCTTCAATCAGTGGCACCACCCAGGTTTGCAACTTCTTCCAAAGCTTTTATGAGGTTAATATATAGGTCACACTATTCATGCAGCAAAAAACCTATCTCAGGGGGATCATGGAGAACCAGGGCCACTCCATACGTTGTTGAACTCCATCCCCTATCAGCCACAGGCATCACGGCCAAAGGCAGGGATGATGGGAGCTGGAGTCCAGAAACACGGTTTCCTCTCTTCCAGGCCTACGTAGTCCTGCATTGTGCTCTCACAGTGGCCAACGAGATGCAGTCTGGGAAATCTGGAAACGCAAGAGCATTAGTGCAATGGGACATTCCCAATAGTGGTCTCCAGATACTTCATTCAGAGGCTTAACAAGGAAGGCATTTTGAGAAAGAAGCTCGTTTACACCAGGGAACTTCCTGGATTTCCTGAGGGACAAGGGAAAACTTTGATTCACCATGCATTTGATTGGGAATGGACCAGGGATGATGGGCCTTGTTTTGTGGATTTGCCACACCCAACTGCCCTCGTAAAGAAACTCTGGTGGTTGGGTTCAGCGGAGGAGTTGTGGTGTAATCAGATGATGCACTCTTGGGTTAAGGGATCTCCTTGCCAACCTACTTAGCTCTGATACTGACAACGGAAGACTACAGTGAGAAGAACCTAATTAAGTTCAACTCAGTATACAAAATACGAGTTTATTGCACACTAAATATCTCGATGCAACACGTACTATAACTCAGAATAATGCGAATTTACAGAATACACACACACACACACACACACACACACACACAGTATCAAAATATTTATATATACAGCCTTCTCACAGAACTGAGAGAGACACTATTCCCTGATTGTTGATTTCGGGTTGGTTGGAAGACTAAGATTATCTAATTTTAGAGCAGCAGGGAAAGTTACATATTTGTCCAGGGCTATTTCCACCATCTCTTTTCCTGCGTTTTCCTCATTAAAACCTTCTACAAATCATAGAACAATGTTGTGCTGTTTTCTCCACCCTCCTTTCTCATACACATTGAAATGAATGGAAATGGCTAACTTAGTTGTACAGTTGTACCTTGGTTTTCGAACAGCTTAGTTCTCGAATGTTTTGGCTCCCGAATGCCGCAAACCCGGAAGTGACTGTTCCGGTTTGTGAACTATTTTTGGAAGCTGAACACCTGAGAGGGCTTCCGTGGCTTCCAATTGGCTACAGGAGCTTCCTGCAGCCAATCAGAAGCTGCTCTTTGGTTTCCAAATGTTTTGGAAGTCGAACGGACTTCCACAACCCATTCCATTCGACTTCCAAGGTACGACTGTATTCTTTTCAATAGATCAGGGGTCCCTTTACTTTACTTTACTATAATTTCTATAATGGATTCCTGACCACTGGTCTTGTTAGCTAGGGATGATGGGAGTTGTATTTCAAAAACAGCTGCAAAATCAAGGTTGGGAAACACTGTTGTAAAGGTTGTACAGTTACTTATCTCCTTGACTTGGGGGTCGCATCACCCCATACCCTCCCAACATTTGTCTGATGCCAAAAGGGATGTCCTAAGAAAAAGCAGGACATTTTGGGATCGAATCAGAAACTGGGATGGCTTCTGTAAATCTAGGACAGTCCCTGGAAAATAGGGACACTTAGAAGATCTGAAATTGGAGGGCCCAAAATCCACCACTGGTTGAAGATAGTTGCAGATGGACTAGATAAGGAAAGCTTTGCAGCTGGACTGAAGCAGACTGAAGGAGGTATCCAGTCGAGTGATGGATAAGTCCTTGCTGCTGGTGAAGGAAGCTGAGCTCACCTCCATTTAAGATGGAGCAAGCTCTCAGCAGACGATCTCATATGCTAGGAATGGGGGGGGGGGAGAGAGATGCTGATACAAGAGCATATGTCCTCTTTTTCTAGGACACCTCCTCTTTTTCATGGGTATGTAAAATGAGAGACATCATAGCGATCCATGGTTAAAAGCAGAAGTTGGCAAATGTGTCCTCTTTTTTGCTCTTCAAAATATGGCAACCGTAGCAGTAATCATGACTTCAGGGCTTTAAATTTGGGGTGGGGAACATGAGACTTGGGGGGTGAATGTGGCCCCTCACTCTTGCGAATCCTCAGACTACCCCCCTCACTAGTCCTGCTTTGCACCCACCTTGGATGATTTTCTCAAACTAGCATGAGTGCTTGGACTCTGATGTTTCCTCTTGCCGATCTGGATGGAGGACAGAGAAGGGTGTGTGAGCATGGGTAGATGTTAGCCTTTGGCACAAAAAGAAAATTCACATGAGTTGCTCTGCTCCATCTTTTCACTGGCACTGCCCACCGCTGACGTATGCCCCCCACCTCCACCTTGGAAGGTTGCCTAGGAACAGATACAGCCCTTGAAAAATAACCAACATTTTGAATCAGGTCCAGCGCAGTTGCTCCAAAGCAGGTGAGCCGTGTACTTATCTGCCCACGCTTACCAAAAACTGAACAGCAGGAGCGGTAGTTTTCAAAGTTGCCTCCAGATGCAGCTGCATTCAGAGTACATGATAGCTATCAAACCCGGAGGCTATCGAAGCATGGATGACAGCAGGGAAGTCTTTCAACAGATGAGTAATGATGATGATAACATATAACTGTGATTCTTTGTTAATGCTTCATGCATTCTCCCTTGCTGCTGACTCTGCCAGCCACTCCCTCCCTAAACATGTCTGTCAGGGATAGAGAACTTTTGCCCCTCCAGATATTGCTGGACCGTAACTCATATCATCTCCCACTGTTGACCATGTTGGCCATCTGGGGTGTATGAGTTCAAGAACCTCTGGAGAGTGACAGGTTCATTTGTTTGTGCCTTTATGGACAGAATACTAGAGGGGAAAGGGTTAGGAAATGGAGTGAGTGGGGACAGAGCCCCTAGTACCATGTTTCCCAAACTTGCATCTCCAGTTCTTTTTGGGCTACAGCCCCCACCATCCCACTATCCCTAGCTAGCGGGACCAATGGTCAGGGGTCAGGATCATCCTACTCTCGTGTAGGACCCTGGTAGAGACACATGCCCAACTGGCAAGTTCTCTCCCTCCTGGTCTGTCGTTTGGAAGCTTCAAAAGCTTTCTTCACCCCAAACATCACAGCGACTGATACCAAGAAGTATCAGCACACTGACGATCTGTAGAGTATTGGCGGTTCGTGTAACAGACTCAATAGCACAGCATTTTGGCTAGTCTACTGTGAGTTAAACCACAGAGCCTAGGGCTTGCCGATCAGAAGGTCGGCGGTTCGAATCCCCGCAGCGGGGTGAGCTCCCGTGGCTCGGTCCCTGCTCCTGCCCACCTAGCAGTTCGAAAGCACATCAAAGTGCAAGTAGATCAATAGGGACCGCTGCAGCGGGAAGGTAAATGGCATTTCCGTGCACTGCTCTGGTTCGCCAGAAGCGGCTTAGTCATGCTGGCCACATGACCTGGAAGCTGTACGCCGGCTCCCTCGGCCAATAATGCAAGATGAGCGCCGCAACCCCAGAGTTGGTTCTGACTGGACCTGATGGTCAGGGGTCCCTTTACCCTTTACCTTTACTTTATTTACATATAATACACTCGGAGCATTCTGACTTAGCTCCTTCCTCTTTCACATCAGACAGCAAAGAGAGAAAGAACAAAGGACAATAGTCCTATATTCCGGAACACAGTAGTACAAAACATCCTGTCTCTGTCACTGTGGAATGAAAACATACACTGTCATGTGATAGACAACAATCTCATGACTGCAAACACGGAGCAAGAATCCTAACAGAGAACAGTACAGTGGTACCTCTGGTTACGTACTTAATTTGTTCCGGAGGTCCGTTCTTAACCTGAAAACGTTCTTAACCTGAAGCACCACTTTAGCTAATGGGGCCTCCCGTTGCTGCTGCGCTGCTGCTGCCCGATTTCTGTTCTCATCCTGAAGCAAAGTTCTTAACCCGAGGTAATAGTTCTGGGTTAGCAGAGTCTGTAACCTGAAGCGTCTGTAACCTGAGGTACCACTGTAGTCCCAGTTGGAGTCAAAATAGTGACCTGGAAAGATGCATTAGGCTCAGCATGCCAGCAGAGGGAGATGTTGCTGTTACAACAAGGGAGCGGTGCATGTGGGGAGAGAATCGGTCTCTAGCTGCACTGCAAATGGAACCTTCATAGACTGACAGGCAATTCCTGACAAGCATATGGAAGAGCAAGCTATAACAAGAACCTGAGGCACCCTTGCTGAAAGATCTCTTAGGAACGAAGTGGAGGTCAAAAGAGCGAGCCGGGAAATTGCAGGACCTCCAGTTTTCCAGCAGAGGGAGAAGTTCCCCTTACATTGGAATGGTAGCATATGAGCGAGAAGATCCATCTCTTTGGTCTCATCTGCACTGTCTCAAAACAGCAGGTCGGATGACATGTCAATTTATGCAAAGCAAAAATCCAACTTTCTGCTTTGCCTGGTGGCATGCTTTTAACAAATCATGGTTCTTCTGTTATTTCATCCCCCCCCAACCGCCGCCTTCAAAGCCCCACCTACCCATGTCACAAAACCTCACCTCACAAAACCACAGCCAAAAGGCAGACATTCAGTCCTTGTATATTGGTGGGAACCGGGTGGAGAGGGTGGCTGTATTCAAGTTTCTGGGTGTTACTATTGAGCAGGGTATGACCTGGAGCGCTAATACCATTGCTCTGGTAAAGAAGGCCCAGCAGAGACTTTATTTCCTCAGACTTTTAAAGAAGAACAATCTGAGTGAGAGACTGCTGGTGTCCTTCTATTGAGGCAGCATAGAGAGCATTCTTACATACTGTATCTGTGCTTGGTTGGCCAGTTGCACAGTCACCGACAGGAAAATGCTCCAGAAGGTCAAAACCACAGCCCGAAAGATTATCAGTCATCCTCTCCCATGTTTGGATGAACTATATAGCTCCTGTTGTCTCAAAAAAGCAAACAACATTTTACAGGATTCATCTCATCCTGGATATAGTCTGTTTGCACGGTTGCAAGAGATACAGAACAATTAAATCAAGAACAAATAGACTAAAAAACAGCTTTTAATCCAAGAGCTATAACTATTTTAAATGCTGTAACCAAATGATATGATCTTTGGGGAGTCGTGATGGATGGTATGTATGTGTATGTGTGGTTGTAAATGTATAAATGCGTATATGTGGCTGTAAATGTGGGATGGCATTCAATTTCATTGTACTATGTACAATGATAATAAAGTATCTTTATCTCTATCATCTATCTATCTATCTATCTATCTATCATCTATCTATCTATCATCTATCTATCTATATCTATTATCTATCTTTCTATCATCTATCTATCTATCTATCATCTATCTATCTATCTATATCTATTATCTATCTTTCTATCATCTATCTATATCTATCTATCTATCTATCTATCTATCTATCTATCTATCTATCTATCTATCTATCTATCTATCTATCTATCTATCTATCTAATCATCTATCATCTATTTATCTATCTCTGCCCCTTATTTGCCTTTTAGTCTCACTGCTGTTCCCTTTGGGTGAGCCTTCCTCTAATTCCGAGTAAGACATGGCTGTGATTGAGTGAGTGAGTAGCTCAGGCAGGGACATTTACCTGCGAGGAAGCCTCTTTGTGCTCAGTAGGGTTTACTTCTGTGTAAGAGTGCCTGAGGCTGAGGTCTTGGTTGTGCTAGTAAGGAACACAGTCTCTTGCATGGCTGAGAGAGCTGATAGCAAGGCAACATTGTGATCCATAGGACTGAAATGCATTGTTAGCTCTACGCGGAAATGAATATTAGTCAGAGTACAGGAGCAATCTAATGATGCCCTGAAAATACATGGGGGGGGGCAGTAGTAAACAGAGCACATGCCTTTTCATTCTTTCTGCCAGAAAGAGTGATAGAAGGGACTGGGTTTTTTTTTCCCCAATGGGCAACATGACTCTAGGCAGAACATACTTTCCTGGTACATCAGACAAGACCCTTTAAGTGCCCCTATTTTTCAGGGACATCCCTGATTTAGAGAAGCCATCCCAGTTTCTGATTGGATCCCTGAATGTCCCACTTTTCCTTATGATGTCCCCATTTTTATTGGAGAAGTGTTGGAGGATATGGAGTTATCCAACTCCCCAGGCTGCCAGAAGGCAATCCTGTACAATATAGGGAAGGGTTTTTTTATGTTTAATGTTTAATTTTGTTTTTTATATATGTTGCAAGCTGCCCAGAGTGGCTGAGGCAACCCAGTAAGATGTGTGGGGTATAAATAGTAAAATCATCATTATGGAATGGGACGTCCCTATTTTCACCTGAGAACTGTTGGAGGGTATGTCAGACTGCAATGATAGCAAACAGCTTGCATAGTATGGATCCATGGAAGGCTACAATGCAGGAAGGTTGCACAAAACAGATTTGGAAAATGGAGTTTCAAAGGAGAAGGAGAAGAGCCCACTTGTTGCATTTGAATCTCTGTGGACCTGAAGGAGCGTCTCCACCCCTATCGTTCTGCCCGGACACTTAGGTCCAGCTCCGAGGGACTTCTGGCAGTTCCCTCACTGTGAGAAGCCAAGTTACAGGGAACTAGGCAGAGGGCCTTCTCGGTAGTGGCACCAGCCCTGTGGAACGCCCTCCCTCCAGATGTCAAAGAGAACAACAACTACCAGACTTTTTGAAGACATCTGAAGGCAGGCCTGTTTAGGTAAGCTTTTAATGTTTGATGGACTACTGTATTTTAATATTTTGTTGGAAGCTGCCCAGAGTGGCTGGGGAAACCCAGTCAGATGGGCGGGGTACAAATAATAAATTATTAATTATTAATTATTAATTATTAATTATTAATTATTAATTATCAATTATCAATTATCAATTATCAATTATCAATTATTAATTGGACGACAGCGGTTTACCGCTGAACACTAGATGCCAGGGCCAAACAGCAGGGAGAACTGATGCCTTCAGAACTCTCTTGGAAGGATCTGACTGGCCATTGGCTAGGAAGAAGTTGCTGGACTAAATGGGCCTGCCTTGTGGTCAGGCAAGGCAGTTCTGCCACAACAGATTTCTGTCATCTTCCAATGGATGGTGCTGGTGACAGAAAGGTTGCCTTCACTGATAAGGAATTGCTGGAATTTCAAACACAGACATGACCAAGGGCTGTCATGATCATGCCCTGCTGTGTTTCTTGGAAGCATCTGAATGGCCTCCTGTTGGAAACAGATGCCGGCATTGGAGGCTTGTGTATTAGGGCAATTGGGACACTGCCCCACCAACCTCAGCCTGCTACCCAGTCAATCCCCACCTACATGCTTGCCTTCTTACTAGGAACCAGTCCAGGTGGTGGTGCCGACTGCCAACCTTCCTTCTCCTTAGAATCAGGGTTGCCCTTGTAAAACTCAGTAGAGAGGAGGGTGGGAAGAAAACTAGAGTTAGCTGGCTCTTTTTTCAAGTCTGTTGTGGGAAGGAGTGCCAACTTGATGCCGCGACCGTGGGTGCCAATGCAGTGTGCATGGCCCTGGTGCTGAAATTTGTGGGACCCAGCTCCTTCATGAGGACTTTTGGGGGTGCTCAGGCACCCAGGGCCCCAGAGAGTTGACACCTATTGTTGTGGGAGAACACCAAACTTAATCGCACTGCTGGATTGTCCTGTGATGTGATTGAATCCTGTCTAACTAGGGGCAGGCTGAAATCACCCTCTGTTTGTTCAACCTGACTTGGCCAAAGATAAAGATACAGTAGGCATGAGCTAGGGACGCGGGTGGTGCTGTGGTCTAAACCACTGAGCCTCTTGGGCTTGCCGATCAGAAGGTCAGCGGTTCAAATTCCCACAATGGGGTGAGCTCCTGTTGCTCTGTCCCAGCTCCTGCCAACATAGCAGTTTGAAAGCACACCCCCAAAAAGTGCAAGTAGATAAATAGGTACCGCTCCGGTGGGAAGGTAAATGGCGTTTCCGTGCGTTGCTCTGGTTCACCAGAAGCGGCTTAGTCATGCTGGCCACATGACCCAGAAGCTGTACGCTCCCTCGGCCAATAAAGCGAGATGAGCGCCACAACCCCAGAGTCGTCCACGACTGGACCTAACGGTCAGGGGTCCCTTTACCTAGAACCTATTCACTGTCTCAAGGGAAGGGATTGGCATTGACGCTATCAGAAGTGAGCGAGCAGAAGGGTTAGTTCTGTGGTCTGGTATCTTGTCCATCTTGCCAGATTAAGGCACCACAAAAGGAGCTAGTTCTTCAATGAATAAACTTGGGAATCTGCTGCCAGAATATGTGGTGACAATGGCCACCAGCTTAAGGGGGTTAGTTGCCCTTGTCATAGAGCAGGGGTAGGCAATGTGTTGCCCCCCTCCCACATGTTGTGGGACTCCAAACCCCTTCACCCCTGACCTTTGGACCAGCAACTTTTGGAAGGCACCACATTGGTTACCTTGTGACAGAGGATGAAGCGAAAGGAGGGAGAAGAAAACTCAACAGAATCATTCTATGATATGCTGAACATTTTAATGAGAAAATGAAGGAAGGAGTCAGTGGAAATGGTTCAGGGCAGATGGAGATAAATGCAACATGGAACACTGAATAAACAATGATCAGACATGCTGACTACTGAGCTAGACATCACAAAGACAAAGCTGATAAATAATTGTAGGCTAAGCCAACAGGGTTGACCACCAGTCTTCACCTTGGCCATGGTGTCTTTGTATCTTTCATAGCTGAAGTAGCTGTGGTAGAGAGTCCTGGTTCATCAGTAATGGGTGGAATAGAAGGTAGCAGGTGTGACTGGGAAATAGGAACCTGCTCTTAAGATAAGCATGCCAAGATAGGAAAAACTCAAAGGAATAAAGTAAAAGCACCATCTGGATTGGTAAGAGAAGTGCTGAGGTCTCACAAATCACACAGGTTCCACAGTGGGGGTTCTGGAGCACTCAGCATTTCTGAATACCACGTTCATTCATTCAGCCGAGGATCAGAATCTTGAGTCTTCTTTCTTGGATGTTCCGTCAATGTTGCGTCTCAGATTTACATGGCCAGCCTTTTCCTTGGTAGTAAGGTCGGCCACAAGGGACACAAACCCTTATGACACGGTACCCGGGAGGGCATGGCAAACCGGGGCAGAGGGGGATGCACCCTGTGATGGGGCGGTACCCCCGAGGACATGGCCAACACCGGCCAGGAAACTGTGGACGTTGTGGGTAGCAGCCCGGATACTGATAAGAGAAGGAGTCAAGGCTGGAGAGAGCATCCATTTCTGGATCATAGAAGTCTTCCAACAGCAGACTGTCATTCAGGAAAGACATGTTGGAGCAGGTAGGGTAGATCTGAAATGACATTTGGATGCAGCGGTTATGATCTATTATTGGATTAAAACAGAGATGTGGAACCTCAGCCCCAGGTGCCAATCACAGGCCCCTCTAACTAGTCCCCAAAACTCTTCCCAAGTCACACATCCTTCTTGACAGCCACACCCCTTCTTCTCCACAGTTCACAACTGACCCTGACCCTGCTTCAAATCCCATTTATCTTTTGCCTGCCTGGAAGCTGCTCTTGAAATCTGTCAATTCCTCTCGCTTGTCTGAAAGGAAGAGGCAGAGGAGTGTACAATTGCATGTAGAAATTTGCCCACTGCAGAAAAGGTGTCATTTATATTTATTACTCCTCCCTCTTTGTCTCTGGTGTTTCCTACCATTGGCTATATGTCTATCATAGAGAGGGGTAGGAAGAGAGAAAATTGGCCCAAGTTCCTGATCTTAATTGGACATCTGACCAAAGGCTCATCCAGTCTAGCATCCTGTTCTCACAGTGGCCACCGAGAGGACCCAATGGGAAGCCCATAAAGAGGACCTTGTTGAAAGAGCACTCTCTACATTGCTGTTTCCCAGCACTGGCATTCAGAGGCTCCCCTGCTTCTGACACTGGAGGCACCCCGGCTGGTAGCAAGGACACTGTTGCCTAAATCTGCAACTGATCTCCCTTGTGGTGGGATTCCATGGCAAGAATGAATGTCTCTGCAATACATTGCATCCATCTTCTCAAAGCCTTTTCCTTTCCTTCTACTGCATCTCTTCCATTGCATAACGAGAATGCACCCCCTTGAGGAAGGGGGCATGCAGAAACTCCTAGTTTCATTCCCCAGGATCTCCAGGTAGGGCAGGAAGAGTTATTGAATTCCCATAACTCAAGTGGCTGATCATATTATTTTTTTCCATGCAGAAGGTTCCACGTTCAACCACCAGCATCTGATGATAGGACTGGGAAGGGCCAGGTTTGAATTCCTGGAGAACACTTGTCAGTGAGTGTAGACAGTACTGAGCTGTTGCTTTCCTCATACGGTGTCTCTTCCTTTACATAACCTGAATGTGCTCTCTTGGAGAAGGGGCCATAGCTCAAAGGCTGAGCTGGGAGAGTCCCCCTGTCTGATACCCTGGCCCTTCCTGTCAGAGAAGACAACACTGAACTAGATGGGCAAATGGGCTGAGCTGCTATAAGGTGCTTCCTATGTTGCAATTAAATTTGCCAGAATCCTTAATTATTATTTGCCAGACTCCTTAATTATCCTTAATTAATATTAGCTTATTTTGAGGGAAAGGACTGTAGCTCAGGGGTGGAGCACATGCTGGGAAAGACTCCCAGTCTGAAACCCGTGTGAGCTGCTGCCATTCAGCATTGACAGTATGGAGCTATACGGACCTGCAGTTTGACTATGTAAGAGAGAATCTCCTATGAGGATTATGATCTTATTTTAATTTTAGGGGAATGCCCATAACTCAAGTGGCTGATCATATTATTTTTTCCATGCAGAAGGTCCAGGGTTTAACCACCAGCATCTGAGGATAGGGCTGCGAAATCCTGGAGAACACTAGTCAGTGAGTGTAGACAGTACTGAGCAAGATTGACCAGCGATCTGACTCTGTAGGGGAGAGCTCACCCTGTTCCATTTGAATCCTCCAAATTCCCCCGAAAATTCTCTGTAAGAAATATTTTTGGGAATGTTGGATCTCCAAACAATTTCAGCTCTGTCGACTGCAGAAAGACTTTTCTCATTAAGACAAGAACAAGCATCTTACTGTGAGAGGCAAATGAACACCACAGCACAGTTTGACTGAAACACTCGTTTTGGATATTCCTCCAGAATTTTGTGCAGGGGAAAAGTTGAACATTTATCTCAACATTTCACTCTGGGTAAAATTCAGTGGTTGGGAATAAATCAAGTTAGTCTGATATTTAACAACCTACAGAGAAGAGAAGCATTATTATCAGCAAGAAACCTACGAACGGGGAAGAATTTACCTGGCTTCCTGCTGGATCCGAAGAGATGCTTTCAGAGTATCAGATGCTTCTGGAGGAATCCGTATGGGAGGCAGCCCTTTTTATACGGTTTGTTGGCATGCATAGAGGAAATAAATCTTGCTCAATCCCAGGAAATAAAAATTAATCGTTAGATCTTTAATTGTCAGCTGTTTCACTGAAGCTCCCTAATTATTTTGACTCCTCTGTTTAACAAGTCTTGCACCCATCCTTCCCTTCGCAAAGGAAGCAGGTAAACCATCCTGAATGTGCAATGAAAAAGAGGACTGTAAGGGTTCTAGATCAGAAAATAACACCCTATCACTACTCTTTCCAGTCTTTCGAGGAGTCCCATCGTTTGATTATTTAGCAAGCAACAAAAACTGGCATCAGTTTGGCACACAGACATGCTCTGTTATAGCATCAGTGACAGTAATTTGTTTTTTTAATGGAACATTTGTGGTAGGAAAAGTTTCAGGGTGTTTACTAGAAACTACAGACCTTGCCCAGATTGCTACTCACGCCATATGACCATCCTGAAAGTTTAGAGTGTGCAGATCAACTGGAATGTGTTGCATGTTTGAATGCAAGGATATTCTTGAGAGTGCAAACCACCCTGAATGTGCAATGAAAAAGAGGTCTGTAAGGGTTCTAGATCAGAAATTGACCCCCCATCACCTCTTTTTACAGTCTTTGGGGAAATAATATCCTTTGTTTAGTTGCAAGAAACAAAAGCAGATATCTACAACAGATGGTATTGTTTGATTACGCTGGTACACGGACACGTTCTGCAGCCATCTCATTAGGTGAATCAGCTTCTTCACACACCTTTTACGGGAAAGGGGAAAGAAAACAATAATTGTGGAGATGATTGAGCTTATTAAAGGTGTTTCTTAGATGAAATGAGGCTAGTGAAACATCACTAGCCTCATTTCATCTAAGAAACAGGGCATACCTATATGGGTCCTAAATGAAGACTCAGTTGTGTCATGGAAACACCTCCACTTGAAAAGTCTGCAAGTCTGAAACCACAGGTAATTGTTGAGAAAATTAACTCATTATCAGGGTTGTTCAGAGTCCCCTTGATTGTATCTAATTGGAGCGCACCACATCCTTTGATCTGGGCCCCAAACTGAATTTGTCTGGGGGCATGCACATTTTAAAGGTAAAAAGGTAAAGGGACCCCTGACCGTTAGGTCCAGTCGTGTCCGACTCTGGGGTTGCGGCGCTCATCTCACGTTACTGGCCAAGGGAGCCGGCGTACAGCTTCCGGGTCATGTGGCCAGCATGACAAAGCCGTTTCTGGCGAACCAGAGCAGCGCACGGAAACGCCGTTTACCTTCCCGCCAGAGCGGTTCCTATTTATCTACTTGCACTTTGACGTGCTTTCGAACTGCTAGGTGGGCAGGAGCAGGGACCGAGCAACAGGAGTTCACCCCGTTGCAGGGATTCGAACCACCAACCTTCTGATCAGCAAGCCCTAGGCTCTGTGGTTTAACCCACAGCGCCACCTGGGTCCCCATGCACATTTTAAGTAGCATGTAAAACAGCCTCTTCATCCCGGGCTAGTGCCACACTTTTAACATTGGGGGTGGGGGTGGGGAGAGGTTACAGTACTGCGTACCCTTGAATACCCCAAGAAAAAAGCACTGGGTATGTTAAATGCATGCTACCTGGCAAATCACCAAGTAATCTGTTCTGAAAACCTTAGTATGTTGCTGCTGGTTAGCAGAAAGTTGGCTTTTCATAAATTAACATTTATGAAAGCTGGAACGTGTCCAGAGGAGGGCAACCAAAATGGTCAAAGGCCTGGAAACGATGCCTTATGAGGAACGGCTTAGGGAGCTGGGTATGTTTAGCCTGGAGAAGAGAAGGTTAAGGGGTGATATGATAGCCATGTTCAAATATATAAAAGGATGTCATATAGAGGAAGGAGAAAGGTTGTTTTCTGCTGCTGCAGAGAAGCGGACACAGAGCAATGGATTCAAACTACTAGAAAGAAGATTCCACCTAAACATTAGGAAGAACTTCCTGACAGTAAGAGCTGTTCAACAGTGGAATTTGCTGCCAAAGAGTGTGGTGGAGTCTCCTTCTTTGGAGGTCTTTAAGCAGAGGCTTGACAGCCACCTGTCAGGAATGCTTTGATGGTGTTTCTTGCTTGGCAGGGGGTTGGGCTGGATGGCCCTTGGGGTCTCTTCCAACTCTATGATTCTATGATTCTATGATTCTATGTTACCCAGCCAGTGGTTTTGTAGATAAGCCCAAACGTGTTGTTTTTCCACCTCATATGCTACCCTTCCAATGTAAAAGCAACTTCTGTGGGAAAGCTGGAGGTCCTGCAATTTCATACCTCAGGCTATTGTTGCAGCTGCTGTCCCAGAAGGCTGCCAGGAATTACCCTTCAGCTGCAAAAAATGTAACTTTCCCTGCTGCTCTAAAAGTAGATAAGCTTAGTCTTCCAACCAACCCGAAATCAGCAATCAGGGAATAGTGTCTCTCTCAGTTCTGTGAGAAGGCTGTATATATAAATATTTTGATACTGTGTGTGTGTTCTGTAAATTCGCATTATTCTGAGTTATAGTACGTGTTGCATCGAGATATTTAGTGTGCAATAAACTCGTATTTTGTATACAGTTATAATAATAATAATAATAATAATAATAATAATAATAATAATAATAATAATAAATTTATTATTTATTCCTCGCCCATCTGGCTGGGTTTCCCCAGCCACTCTGGGCGGCTTTCAACAGAACATTAAAATACAATAATCTATTAAACATTAAAAGCCTCCCTAAACAGGGCTGCCTTCAGATGTCTTCTAAAGGTCTGGTAGTTGTTGTTCTCTATGACATCTGAAGGGAGGGCGTTCCACAGGTTGGGTGCCACTACCCAGAAGGCCCTCTGCCCGGTTCCCTGTAACTTGGCTTCTCGTAGTGAGGGAACCGCCAGAAGGCCCTCGGCACTGGACCTCAGTGTCCGGGCTGAACGATGGGGGTGGAGACACTCCTTCAGGTATACTGGACCGAAGCCATTTAGGGCTTTAAAGGTCAGCACCAACACTTTGAATTGTGCTCGGAAACGTACTGGGTGCCAATGTAGATCTCTCAGGACCGGTGTTATGTGGTCCCAGCAGCCACTCCCAGTCACCAGTCTAGCTGGCGCATTCTAGATTAATTGCAGTTTCCGGGTCACATTCAAAGGTAGCCCCACGTAGAGCGCATTGCAGTAGTCCAAGCGGGAGATAACCAGAGCATGCACCACTCTGGCGAGACAGTCCGCGGGCAGGTAGGGTCTCAGCCTGCGTACCAGATGGAGCTGGTAGACTGCTGCCCTGGATACAGAATTAACCTGCGCCTCCATGGACAGCTGTGAGTCCAGAATGACTCCCAGGCTGCGCACCTGGTCCTTCAGGGGCACAGTTACCCCACTCAGGACCAGGGAGTCCCCCACACCTGCCCGCCTCCTGTCCCCCTAAAACAGTACTTCTGTCTTGTCAGGATTCAACCTCAATCCAGTTGAACTTGATTAGGTTCTTCTCACTGTAGTCTTCCGTTGTCAGTATCAGAGCTAAGTAGGTTGGCAAGGAGATCCCTTAACCCAAGACTGCATCATCTGATTACACCACAACTCCTCCGCTGAACCCAACCACCGGAGTTTCTTTACGAGGGCAGTTGGGTGTGGCAAATCCACAAAACAAGGCCCATCATCCCTGGTCCATTCCCAATCAAATGCACGGTGAATCAAAGTTTTCCCTTGTCCCTCAGGAAATCCAGGAAGTTCCCTGGTGTAAACGAGCTTCTTTCTCAAAATGCCTTGCTTGTTAAGCCTCTGAATGAAGTATCTGGAGACCACTATTGGGAATGTCCCATTGCACTAATGCTCTTGCGTTTCCAGATTTCCCAGACTGCATCTCGTTGGCCACTGTGAGAGCACAATGCAGGACTACATAGGCCTGGAAGAGAGGAAACCGTGTTTCTGGACTCCAGCTCCCATCATCCCTGCCTTTGGCCATGATGCCTGTGGCTGATAGGGGATGGAGTTCAACAACGTATGGAGTGTCCCTGGTTCTCCATGATCCCCCTGAGATAGGTTTTTTGCTGCATGAATAGTGTGACCTATATATTAACCACATAAAAGCTTTGGAAGAAGTTGCAAACCTGGGTGGTGCCACTAATTGAAGGTTGTAGTGGTTCAGAATTACAGTAATGATCACTGATTAGATCTCATGCCGCTCTTAATCACTTGCAAAATATGAGATGTGCTTGGGTAACGATGGGTTTTTATGAGTGGGTGGGTGGTTCTAGTCTGGCAACACCTCTGAAAGAATTCCAGGGGGATTCTGGAAAATGAATATGGCTGTGCATTGGATCCAGCCGATGCCCAGATCCCAAACTGAATTATGTCCACCTACAGGTGTGCCGAAAAGGACCCAGGTGGCGCTGTGGGTTAAACCACAGAGCCTAGGGCTTGCTGATCAGAAGGTCGGCGGTTCGAATCCCTGTGACGGGGTGAGCTCCCATTGCTCGGTCCCAGCTCCTGCCAACCTAGCAGTTCGAAAGCACGTCAAAGTGCAAGTAGATAAATAGGAACCACTCTGGCGGGAAGGTAAACGGCGTTTCCTTGCGCTGCTCTGGTTCGCCAGAAGTGGCTTAGTCATGTTGGCCACATGACCTGGAAGCTGTACGCCGGCTCTCGGCCATGAAAGCGAGATGAGCGCCACAACCCCAGAGTCGGACACGACTGGACCTCATGGTCAGGGGTCACTTTACCTTACAGGTGTGCCACCTTGCCTTTGTGACCGAGGGGCCACACAATGTCACCACGTCGTGTGTGCATGCCATGCTCAGCATGTTGTGTGTGCACACCACTATAGAACTTTAGGGGGGACTGGCCCTTGCATTGAATTTTTTTTGGGTGGTGCTTGGCCCCCATGGTCCCACATAGACCATGTCCACATGGGATTCAGCTGGATAGACTTGAGGTTGAGCCATATCACTCCATGTCAGAATGGATGCACCATGAGCAATATGATGCTATCAAAACTAGTGGTGGTGGGGATCTTGCAGTGAGAATGGAAGGGAGAAGGAGATATCTGCATTTCCATCTCTCCAGAAGTGTTTGATAAGGTGGCATTGCTCCCCTTCATTTCAACCCATCAAGTTCCCTGTTACCTCATCACTTCTCCTGTTGGTTAGGTGCAGTAATGTGTGGCATTGGGAAGTCAAGTAAGCCACCTTACCACATCCTGCCAGCCACAACTGCTTCTCCCCCCCCCCAAATATGCATGTCTAATTATGGTTCAACATGTGGTGGTGGGGAGAGAAGGTTGGTTGGCACCTGCATGTCTCAGGAGTGTGCTTTTGGGGGGGATGTCAAACTGTTGGAAGGTTATAGTTCCTGCTGTGACTGCAGAGACCGATGCGGGTGAAGCAAGTTTTGCTTAGCTGGGGGAATGAAGGCACCCGTTGTGTTGCTGCAGATGCACCATGGTATTTCTTCCTTCTCTGCAACTCCTAGTGGTCATTCCTCTTCTGGTCACTGCTGTGGATACATGACCTGCCAATCTCCAGGCAATAGGCCTGGTGCCAGAACCCAGCTCCCCATAGAGCATGTCTTTGGGGAACCTGCCATCTTCCATTCTGTGGACATGACTAAACCAGAGTAGACATCAGTGCAAACATGCTGGAAATGTGGGCTTTGTTTGAGACTCACTCTTGCTACATGATGCCAAAAACCATTGCCTGCATGTGGACGGCATTGAGGCATTGCTTTGGGGCAGTTGTAAGTTGCCCAAGACTCACTTCCATAAAGCAGCATGCTCAACATGCAAGCCTAGTAGACCTTCACCTTGCTAGTGGATGTTAGCGTCACATTCCCCCATACCCATTCAGAGAGGTGAGCCATTGCCATGGCTGCCTTGCCAATACGCTTGTCCAGCTCATTGTCAGTGGAAAGGTTGCTGGTTATGGTGGAACCCAGGTAGACAAAATTATCTACCACCTCAAGCATGTGGTCACCAATGTGGATGCGTGGAGTGCTGACAATGTCCTAACCCAAGATGGAGAGGCTGTTTAAAACATTAATTAAAATGTGCATGGGACCCAGGTGGCGCTGTGGGTTAAACCACTGAGCCTAGGGCTTGCTGATCAGAAGGTCGGCTGTTCGAATCCCTGCGAAGGGGTGAGCTCCCGTTGCTCGGTCCCAGCTCCTGCCAACCTAGCAGTTCGAAAGCACGTCAAAGTGCAAGTAGATAAATAGGAACTGCTCTGGCGGGAAGGTAAACGGCGTTTCCGTGTGCTGCTCTGGTTCGCCAGAAGCAGCTTTGTCATGCTGGCCACATGACCCAGAATCTGTACGCCGGCTCTCGGCCAATAAAGCGAGATGAGAGCCGCAACCCGAGTCGGACAGGACTGGACCTAATGGTCAGGGGTCCCTGTACCAGGGACCTTTATGCTCCCTGTCAAATTCAGCTGGGATGTGTCAGCACAGCATCATCCTGTGCTGAGTCAGATGAGATGCACTCTGATTAGGACTCAGGTACTATTTCCCGGTAGTGTGCACTGCCCAGATAATGAGTAAATTTTCTCAACCATTTCATGCGCCTTCAGGCTTGCAGACATTTTGGATGCAGGTGTTTTTATGACTCAGCTGAGATCCAATGCTTCACACCCTCTCAGTACCCTGCAAATTATGTCCGAACGGAACTCTTATACGGGGCAGTGTGCGATAGACCCCCCCAAAGGTCTTAGCAAAAGTCGCCAGGGTCCACGGCCCGATAACCGACGCCTCCAAGATAGTGGAGGAAACACACCTGGATCCATCCAGGGCTCCAAGTGAAAACCATCCTTCCGATCGACACCTGGTTTGACTGCAAGCCACACCCGGGAACCAAGCGCTAAACTTCTCTTTGCAGTTGGTATCGTGGAACGTGGCAGGATGGTCTTCTAAGCTGTGCCTTCCTGAGTTTACATAGTTAATAAGGGCATATGACATAGTATGTTTACAGGAAACCTGGTCACTTCATCCTATCGAAGTTGCAGGTTTCAAATCCTTTTCTGTTCCGGCAACCAAAACTCACTCAGCTGAGTTCATTTTAGGACCTATAGAAGGTGTGCTCTGTAGAAGATCACTCTTCTCATCTCATCTAAGAAATGCCTTTAATAATCTCAGTCATACGCCCAATTTATTTCTTTGTTTCTTCATACCTTTCCCGTAAAAGGCGTGTGAAGAAGAAACAGCTTCGCCCACTGATGCTATAACAGAGCATGTCTGTGTGCCAAACCGATAAAACATAAACACCTGTTGAGGATGCCAGTTTTCGTTGCTTGCCAAATAATTCAAACGATGGGACTCCTCAAAAGACTGGAAAGAGTAGTGATAGGGTGTTATTTTCTGATCTAGAACCCTTACAGTCCTCTTTTTCATTGCACATTCAGGATGGTTTGCACTCTCAAGTGCATCCTTGCATTCACACATGCTCTTGCGTTCCAGTTGATCTGCACACTCAAAGCTTTCAGGCATGAGTAGTGATCTGTGCAAGGTCTGAAGCTTCCAGAAAAAACTTCAAAACTTTTCCTACCTCCACAAATGTTCCATTAAAAACAAACTACTGTCTGTGCTGTGCTGTGATGCCATGGCACCAGGCCAATGTTTCAAGCAGAAGCCATATATTTGGGAGCAGCGCAGGTTAAGCACAGCAGTCAATGCCTGAACAGTCAAACTGTAAAAGCAACAGTATGATGCCATAGTGCAAATTACTTATCTTCTGATATACATAGAAATGTAAGGCTGTCATCATGCAGCCTGCATCGGAAGATGTGTAGTTGCATGGAGTGGGAAGGGGGAGCTTTAGGTGTCAGGGAAGGATGGTGAGGAATGGCGGGAGGCTCTGTTTGGAGAACCCCATAAGGAAGCTTCAGAAGAGGAAGGCCCAGAGCCAGGGGAGTGGTGGTGGGATGATGAAGACAAGTCAGAGGATGAGGGGGGGGAGGTAGAATCCGTGGATGCTGAAAAGGCAACAGGCTTGAGTGAGAGAGACGAAGAACAGGCAGAAAGCTCTGCCAGTGTAGGACAGGCAGCTGAGGAGGAGGCGGGAGCTGAGGCCGCTACAAATTCTCAGGAGCCTACCATTCCTACTGTATTCAACTCCCCTCCGCTCTTGTCTCCAAGGGCATGGAGGGCTTTGCATTTTGCAGAACAAGGAACCCAGAGGTCACAGGGCAACCCCCTCCCTGATGGAGTTTAAGACTGCAGGGTAAACAGCTGGCGAGAGGAAGACTTAGGGGGAACTGGGAGGCTCAGGTCAACAGTTCTGCCAACTGTTTTATCAGGGGTCAGTCTTGCCGGAGGTTTCTTTCTTTGCATTCTGTTTCCTCGATTAAAGAATCAAAATTACTGCTCTGAGTCTCCGTTCTGACCTGCAGCTGAACCAACCATGACACTAGGGGGTTGAGGAAGAGAGAACAGGGCAGGGGTTGGTCAGCAACACAAGCAGGGGTGCAACCCCATGTGTGAATGCAAGCATACTCCTGAGAGCAGAAACCACCCAGGCCCAGTTGAGTGTTGTTAAAATAAATAAGAACTGTGCTACATAATCTTCCTTCTGCAACTGCAACGATTCGGTTTTTCAGTAACTGGGACTCCTTGCCTATTCCTACCAGGAAGGCTGAAAACATTTTATTTATTCATTGTGTAACATTTATATGCCACTTCATTGTTTTTCTAAAAAGCCTCAAAGTGGTTTACAAAAAGAATAAATTTTAATTTCCACAAGCCTACCAAGTTGAATTAGTTATCTATATATTTTTTCTTTTTTTGCAATGTTTACTTATTGTATTTGCATGTTACGGATAATGCATTTCTTTTCTCCATAGTTTTATAGCTTTTAGCAGTGTTTTTCATCTACTATTTTATTTCTTATGGTAGGTTTTGATGACCGTATTCTTCTGCGTATAAGACTAGGTTTTTCCCCTTAAAAATAATGTCAAAAATTAGGGGGGCATCTTATACACGGATATATCTCTATCTCCCCCCATTTTCTTAAATCTGAGTCCCCAAAAATAGGGGGCGTCTTATACATTGGGGCGTCTTATTGATGGAAAAATACGGTAAATGATTCAGCAATTTGGCTAAATAAATAAATAAGTAAAAGGCACACCAGTGCCTGCCAGCAGGGCTGATTGTCAAGGATGATGGGATCTGGAGTCTAGCAACATCTAGAGGGCCACAGGTTCCCCACCCCCTGATAATATTCTTGTAAAACAGGGAGGGGGAATATGCAGCTGAAAATCTTATTCAATGTATTCTAAAACAAACTTTCAGCACATCCTCATGTGTCTACTCAGAAGTAAGCTCCATTGCGTTCAGCTGATATGGAATTCCAGCTTTAATGAGTAATCTTAAAAACCCTTCCCACACCACCAGCCCACAGTGTTTACCTGCTTCCTTTGCGAAGGGAAGGGTGGGTGCAAGACACGTTAAACAGAGAAGTCAAAATAATTAGGGAGCTACAGTGAAACAGCTGACACAATTAAAGATCCAGCGATTACTTTTTATTTCCTGGAATTGAGCAAGAGTTATTTCCTCTATCCATGCCAACAAACCGTATAAAAAGGGCTGCCTCCCATATGGATTCCTCCAGAAGCATCTGAAACTCTGAAAGCATCTCTTCGGATCCAGCAGGAAGCCAGGTAAATTCTTCCCCATTCGTGGGTTTCTTGCTGATAGTCATACTTCTCCTCTCTGTAGGTTGTTAAATATCAGACTAACTTGATATTTTTTTCTCACCACTGAATTTTACCCAGAGCACAATGTTGAGATAAATGTTCAACTTTCCCCCTGCACAAAATTATGGAGGAATATTTAAAATGAGTGTTTCTGTTGAACTGTGGTTTGGTGTTTAGATGCCTCTCAGGAATGGTCACCATTTCATGGGTGTTCTAGTCTTCATGAGAAAAGAGTCTCTGAATTTGGCATAGCTGAAATTGTTTGGAGACACAACGTCCCCCAAAATATTTACTACAGAGAAATTTTTGGGGATTTTTTTTGGGGGGGGCTCAAATGGAACAGGGGGAGCTCTCCCCTACAGAGTCAGATCGCTGGTCAATCTAGCTCAGTACTGTCTACACTCACTGACTAGTGTTCTCCAGGATTTCAAACCGGGCCCTTCCTAGTTCTATCATCAGATGCTGGTGGTTGAACGTGGAACCTTCTGAATGGAAAAAAATAATATGATCAGCCACTTGAGTTATGGGAATTCTCCTAAAATTAAAATAAGATCATAATCCTCATAGGAGATTCTCTCTTACATAGTCAAACTGCAGGTCCATATAGCTCCATACTGTCAATGCTGAATGGCAGTAGCTCACACGGGTTTCAGACTGGGAGTCTTTCCCAGCATGTGCTCGACCCCTGAGCTACCGTCCTTTCCCTCAAAATAAGCTAATATTAATTAAGGAGAATTAAGGATTCTGGCAAATAATAATTAAGGATTCTGGCAAATGTAATTGCAACATAGGAAGCACCTTATAGCAGCTCAGCCCATTTGCCCATCTAGTTCAGTGTTGTCTTCTCTGACAGGAAGGGCCAGGGTATCAGACAGGGGGACTTTCCCAGACCTACCATGAGATCCTGGGGATTGAAAGGGGAAGTTTCTGCAGGCAAAGCTGGTGCTCAGCCTTTGAGCTATGGCCCCTTCTCCAAGAGAGCACATTCAGGTTATGTAAAGGAAGAGACACAGTATGGGGAAAGCAACAGCTCAGTACTGTCTACACTCACTGACAAGTGTTCTCCAGAAATTCAAACCTGGCCCTTCCCAGTCCTATCATCAGATGCTGGTGGTTGAACGTGGAACCTTCTGCATGGAAAAAAAATAATATGATCAGCCACTTGAGTTATGGGAATTCAATAATTCTTCCTGCCCTACCTGGAGATCCTGGGGAATGAAACTAGGAGTTTCTGCATGCCCCCTTCCTCAAGGGGGCACATTCTCATTATGCAATGGAAGAGATGCAGTAGAAGGAAAACAACAAGCTTTGAGAAGATGGATGCAATGTATTGCAGAGGCATTCATTCTTGCCATGGAATCCCACCACAAGGGAGATCAGTTGCAGATTTAGGCAACAGTGTCCTTGCTACCAGCCGGGGTGCCTCCAGTGTCAGAAGCAGGGGAGCCTCTGAATGCCAGTGCTGGGAAACAGCAATGTAGAGAGTGCTCTTTCAACAAGGTCCTCTTTATGGGCTTCCCATTGGGTCCTCTCGGTGGCCACTGTGAGAACAGGATGCTAGACTGGATGAGCCTTTGGTCAGATGTACAATTAAGATCAGGAACTTGGGCCAAGTTTCTCTCTTCCTACCCCTCTCTCTGATAGACATATAGCCAATGGTAGGAAACGCCAGAGACAAAAGAGGGAGGAGTAATAAATATAAATGACACCTTTTCTGCAGTGGGCAAATGTCTACATGCAATTGCACCCTCCTCTGCCTCTTCCTTTCAGACAAGCGAGAGGAATTGACAGATTTCAAGAGCAGCTTCCAGGCAGGCAAAAGATAGATGGGATTTGAAGCAGGGTCAGGGTCAGTTGTGAACTGTGGAGAAGAAGGGGTGTGGCTGTCAAGAAGGATGTGTGACTTGGGAAGAGTTTTGGGGACTAGTTAGAGGGGCCTGTGATTGGCACCTGGGGCTGAGGTTCCACATCTCTGTTTTAATCCAATAATAGATCATAACCGCTGCATCCAAATGTCATTTCAGATCTACCCTACTAGCTCCAACATGTCTTTCCTGAATGACAGTCTGCTGTTGGAAGACTTCTATGATCCAGAAATGGATGCTCTCTCCAGCCTTGACTCCTTCTCTTATCAGTATCCAGGCTGCTACCCACAACGTCCACAGTATCCTGGCCGTTTTTGGCCATGTCCTCGGGGGTACCGCCCCATCACAGGGTGCATCCCCCTCTGGCCCGGTTTGCCATGCCCTCCCGGGTACCGTGTCATAAGGATTTGTGTCCCTTGTGGCCGACCTTCCTACCAAGGAAAAGGCTGGCCATGTAAATCTGAGACGCAACATTGACGGAACATCCAAGAAAGAAGACTCAAGATTCTGATCCTCGGCTGAATGAATGAACGTGGTATTCAGAAATGCTGAGTGCTTCAGAACCCCCACTGTGGAACCTGTGGGATTTGTGAGGCCTCAGCAGTTCTCTTACCAATCCAGATGGTGCTTTTACTTTATTCCTTTGAGTTTCCCTATCTTGGCATGCTTATCTTAAGAGCAGGCTCCTGTTTCCCAGCCCCACCTGCTACCTTCTATTCCACCCATTAGTGATGCACCAGGACCTTCTACCAGAGCAACTTCAACTATGCATGAATGAAGGATACTAAGCCAACATGGCCAAAGTGAAGACTGGTGGTCAACCCTGTTGGCTTAGCCTACAATGATTTATCAGCTTTGTCTTTGTGATGTCTAGCTCAGTAGTCAGCATGTCTGATCATTGTTTATTCAGTGTTCCATGTTGCATTTATCTCCATCTGCCCTGAACCATTTCCACTGACTCCTTCCTTCATTTTCTCATTAAAATGTTCAGCATATCATAGAATGTTTCTGTTGAGTTTTCTTCTCCCTCCTTTCGATTCATCGTCTGTCACAAGGTAACCAATGTGGCGTCTTCTAACAGTTGCTGGTCTCCACGTCAAATTCATTTCACTCAAGATGTCCTATGGTTAGGGATGATGGGACTTGGAGCTCCAGAACATATGGAAGGCACTTCATTGACTACTCCTGCTCTATGACACATGTGGGGGAGCCTTTGTCCAACAAAGATATTTTTGGACTACAAACCCCATCTTCCCTGAGCATTGGCCATGCTGGGGAATTGGCTGGGGAATTATTGGCGCTGTAGTCCAACAATGTTTAGAGGGCCACAGGTTTTTAAAATCTAATTTTTCATTAAAAATATTCCCCATCACAAGGCGAAAGACAGAGAAAAATGTATGCTCTATGGAAAGCTTTTCACCAGGCCCAAGGGCTATCTAGTTCAACATCTTATTTCACATAGTGGCAGAGCAGATTCATCTGGGAACCCACAAGCAGCATATAATATATTTCTTTCTTTATTGCATTAATGCTCCACCTTTCATTTGAGGAGTTCAAGGTGGTACATGCGATGTGCCCTCTCTCACAACAAACTTGTGAGATCGCTTAGGATGAGAACTGGTGATTGGCTTAAGGTCATCCAGTGAAAACAATGGCTGAGTGGGGATTTGAGCCCCTATTTTTCCATTGAAGCCGAAACTGTAGGTTGCATCAGAGCCAATGACAGGGAGAGCCAGCTAAAGCTACAGCTAGTTTTCTCCCCATCCCCCTTTCTGCTGAGTTATACAAGGGCAACACTGAGGTTGAGGAGGAGGAAGGTGACAGACAGCTCCCCAAACCTGGAGTGTCTGCCAGTAAGAAGGGCAGACTATGGTTAGGGGGCTAATTCCACATTTGTCCTAATGGACAAGCCTCAAACAAGAACATAAGACTGTTTGATCAGGTTGTCCATGAGTTAGTATCCACTTTCTGCCCTACATAATTTTATAAGCGCTTGATCATTCTGACTGCTCTTTTCTGCCCTGTTTCTAACACCCGACCTACCAGATGCCTCCATGAAGATCACAGGCAGGACATGATAATGACACCCCTCAATCATGTGTGTTTGTGATGGTAGAGCAAGAGACTCTTAACCTCAGGGTCGTGGGTCTGAGCCCCACATTGGACAAAAGATTTCTGGATTGCGGTGGGTTGGACTAGATGACCCTCATGGTACCTCTCAAATCTACAATTCTATGATTCTACAGTGGTATCTTGGTTGTCAAACGGCTTGGCTCCCGAAAAGATCGGCTCCCGGACACCACAAACCCAGAAGTGAGTGTTCTGGTTTGCGAATGTTTTTTGGAAGCCAAACGTCCCACACGGCTTCCGATTGAGTGCAGGAAGCTCCTGCAGCCAATTGGAAGCCACGCCTTGGTTTTTGAACGGTTCCGGGAGTTGAACGGACTCCTGGAATGGATTAAGTTCAACAACCAAGGTACCACTGTAATTGGGCCAGCTATTTGTTATATGTGTAGCCAACATTACTACTCAGGTGTAGAAGGCTTTAGTGGATGAGCACAAAAAACCTTAATGGAGAATTGCTTTGCCAGACCACAAGGCCAACCCAGTTCATCCAGTATCCTCCTTCCAACTGTGACCAGTCAGATCCTCCCATGAGAGGTCCAAAGGCACCAGTTATCCCTGTCATATGGCCCTAGCACCTGTGCTTTAGTGGTAAACTGCTGTCAACCACAGAGGCTCCACTTTGAATGCAGCCAGTACAACTCTCCCTCCCTCCCTCAAGCTACTCTCTAATCTTAAGAGGAACATCTCCCTCTGCTGTCAAGCTAGAAGCCATGCAATTTTGTGGCTTTCTATTTTGACTCCACCCCATTCCTTGGAGATTTGTATGCAAGATTGCTGCAGGGTAGTGTTATAGCCTGTTCTTCCAGACAGTTGTTAGGAATTACACCTGAGGTGCAAAAGGAGTAATTACTTCAATGACACATTGACAGTGCTCTCCTACTTACTCCGTGCTGTAAAATTAGGTGAGCTCAGTCTCTCAGCCTGGCTGAAATCCACCACCAGGGATCAGTGTTTCACTCAGTTCTGTGTGAAGAAAGGAGGAAAACACAGAAGGTGTAATGAAACGGAGCTTCCTGAGGATGGGTAGTGATTGACAGACACACATTGCTCCACTCGCCCTCGCCCTCCTGCGAATATTCCAGACCCTCCAAGGGTCCCTGATTTAGAGAAGACATCCCTGTTTCTGATTTGATCCCGGAATGTCCCACTTTTCTTTAGGATGTCCCTATTTTCATTGGCGAAATGTTGGAGGGTATGGAGTGCCAAGGAGGGGGTCGCTTTCCTGAGCCTTCTCTCCCAGCTACTAATCAATCACACGCAGGCATCGAATGTGTTACCAGATTTTATTGGCTTCTTCTCTGGCACCAGCTACAGAACATCAAACAGCATTTCAGATGATGATGATGATGATGATGATGATGATGATGATGATGATGATAATAATAATAATAATTTATACCCCGTCAGTCTGGCTGGGTTTCCCCAGCCACTCTGGGTGGTTCCCAACAGAATATTAAAAACATGATAAAACATCAAACATTAAAAACTTCCCTAAACAGAGCTGCCTTCAGATGAATTCTAAAAGTCAGATCGTTGTTTATTTCCTTGACATCGGAGGGGAGGATGCTCCACAGGGCAGGTGCCACTACCGAGAAGGCTCTCGATAAAACAAGGCATGTTCTCTCAATCCCCGGGCAGATTAACTTGAAGATTTATAGGGACTGGGGAATGCTGGCAACTAACCAACCCCATCACATGCTTCCACTCTGGGAACTACCATATTTTTCCATGTATAAGACTAGGTTTCCCCCCTAAAAAATAATGTCAAATATTAGGGAGCATCTTATACTCTGGGCCATCTCCTCCCATTTTTTAAAATCTGAGTCTCTCAAAATAGGGGGCGTATTATACATGGGGGCGTCTTATAGATGGAAAAATACAGTAATTATTGCCACCTACCTGAGGGGCACAAGGAGAAGGGGACGACAGAGGACAAGATGGTTGGACAGTGTTCTCGAAGCTACCAACATGAGTCTGACCAAACCGTGGGAGGCAGTGGAAGACAGGAGTGCCTGGCGTGCTCTAGTCCATGGGGCCACGAAGCGTCGGACACAACTAAATGACTAAACAACAACAACCTGAGGGGCCCCACCCAGCGATATTTGCTCAAAGGATCACTACTTCATGACGTGGGGTTATCTGACCCATGAGGAGGTTGAAGGCAAAATTCCCACATGCTCCTGTGTATCCATAGTAGCAAACTTAGAGCCATGTGCAAATTTATGTGCCCTCCAGACCTTCCATGGCAATTAAGCATAATAAGCTTCTACAAAGAATTATCACATTTTATGCCCTGGAGGTGTGGGAATTTGTGGTGTCAATTTTCATCTCAAATAAAAACTTCCTTGGATTTCTGTAGTAAAGATTTATAATCCTACCACTTATGAGAAATTTGTATGCCATGAAATTAAATCATCTTTTATTGAAGTGGGCCAAATAGACTAATACCTCAGGAACTGAGCAAATTCATTTTCAAATGGCCATTCTACAAAATGCCTGCATTTTTAGGGAGGGGGGAGATGTTCAATTCAGGAAGAAGGTGGATTGGGACAAAACTTGAAAGAGCTGCCTCTGTCTACCATTGGCTCTGGTCTCAACCACTTTGTGGCTTCTGCCCTGCAGATGACCAGAGGTGATTAATTCACATATTCATGAGCTAGCCATGTTGATCAAGGAGATCAATAAATCCACTTTGTCTGAATTTTGGAATACCTGTTTCTTTTTCCAATTAAAGCTAAAAATATTTTCCGATTATGAAGTTATTGTTCTTTAAATAGGCCATGGGTTGGGGTTTGCTTTCCAAAGAAGAGGAATGCTGATGGTATATAGTATGGAGTTTATTTCCCCAAAATCTCTGCATTGGTGCTGTCTAATTCCCAGTTCCATTATGAGACTTTAATCCTACTTTGTGTAGGTTTATGAATGTCCTCATGGAATGGGACATGAAAGAAGAAAACTTGTATATATATATGGGGAAAACACACAGGCTTGTTCTCGAACTGTTGTCATTCGTGTGACCTGTCTAAATTTCCATTTTCATAGAGCCTGCAGTAAGCAGGGCGGCAGCTTATGGGATCTCCTGAGAAGGAGAACGGGTTGAGACATTTAGAAAACTAACCCTTACGGGGGTGGCGCCATTTCCCCCTACAAACTTCCCACCCAACTCTGAGGTATTTCTTTTCCTCCAAACTCAATTAGCTCTTTGTTGTTGCTTGCGTGTCAAGACCCAGAGGCCTCCACGGAAGCCGGAACAAGAGGGAGATCCCCTTGGCTGTGCGGCTGTTTTAAAGGGGATAAGCCACACCCCCTGGCCGACCAGATTGGCTGGCCGGGGGCCATGACGTGGGGCTTTGCCAGACGCCGCTGTGTGTGGAGGCCACGTGGTTTGACCGCAACACCATCACACCCGGAAGTGGAATGGCTATTTCTTCACCTTTGTCTTCTCCCCCTAATAAAATATTTGAGGGGGCTGCCACCCCAAAGCTGATGGACATTGCCATTCAGTGTGTGTGCACTGTGTCATGTGATGCATTATGTGGGGCAGAGCTTACCTCCCCCAAAAATATTTTATTCAACTTGGAAGCATGCCCACAAAATTCCCACACAACGCTGAGCTATTTGTAATGGATTTTCTCCTTCCCACATTTTTGGGTGCAATTTATTTCTGGAGAGTAAAATACCCCACCCCCACTCAGAAAAAAAGGTTATGTTTCTCAGGGATATGGATCAAAATTGGGTGTTGGAGCAGAAGTGAGGGATAAGCATTAAAGAAATCCACAGAGAACAGGTGCTATGCTGAAGCTAAGTTTAATGCATAAAAGGAAGACAGAACATTTTCATTCCAGAAAACAAGGAAGAATTGCATTCCAGGCATTGCAGGAAGGTTATTCAAACATTGATCTTGATGAGAGAGATAATACACACACATTCAGAGTTGTAATATGTTTCTATGGCATTCGAGCACAATACAAGTTGGATGCATTCAAACATTTGCCCCTCAACTGGAGATACATTCCACAGCAAGAGCACAGAAGAAGGAGAAATGAATAGTGAATAGAAGTTGGGATCATCACATCCTAGGAAGCAGCTGCACATTTGTAAAGGCAAAGATGGATGAGCCAAGCATCTGGGCATCCTGCAAACTTGGTGGTTTAGCTGGGGACGCTTGGCATTTCTGGCACCTAGGTCCATGAGATCATCAACCGTGAAGCCATGCCGAGTTCATCAATTGCCGGTGAGGCCATTGTGCCGGTCTGAGTGCTCCCTTTAATAGCATGGATAGCATCTAGAGCGGCCGTATCCCAGGCCAGCTCCAAAGGAGGATGTTCCCCCACAGGCAGTATATCCTCCCACACAAACTGGCTCACACGAGGCAGAGAGTATTGGTCCTGGACACGTCACACAAAACGGAGCTGGCTGGATTACTACTTGCGATGGTGGTGCCTGAGTTATGCAACCAACACTGGCAGCAGGATGTATACCGAGGCTACTGGATGGCACTCCACCACCACTTGAACCCCCATAGACTCCAGTGGAGCCCCCCAAGCCCCCCAAGCCTCCTAAGCCCCCAAAGCCCCCAAGGCCCCCAAAGCCACAACTTGGTTTCAGCGAGCCCAGGGTGCCAACTGGGTAACAGCAGGAGGAAGTGTAGCCACAGGTCATTTTGGAGTGATGGGTACTGGATCTGAAATGATGAAGAGCAAGCATTCATCCAATTTATTCATGATTCATGCATCCAATTTTGAGCAAAAGAACAACCACAACAACAAGCCCTCCCACCCCCAGTGAAGAAGAAGGAAGAAGAGGAGATCTGCAAGTCAATTAAAAACACCCTATCATTAAAAAAAAACAAAAAAAAAAACCCAAGCCAGCTATAATGCAGCAGTCCAGCATTGGAGGCCTCTTGGTGGGGTCATCAATGGGTTTGTCTCAGTTGCAACCTCATGAGATGGTCTTCTTCCCGGCATCTCCCCACTTTTGGTACACGTGCCCCACTGCAGTGTGTCTCTCATCCTTATGATTAACTGTGAGAAAAGATCTAAAAGCATTCTTGTCAGGGAGTCCCAAGTCCCCCCTGCCAGTCCAGAGCTAAGGCAGTACAGGCAGACACTGGAGCTCTTGGAGACAGACCCCTCTTCCTCCTCCCCTTCCTCGTTGGGAGGGAGTGCTGGAGAAGAGGGGGGAGTGCCCAGGCTTCAGCCAGCATCCCAGGGACGGGGTGCAGTGTCGGGGGGAACCAGAAGAAGGAGGACCAGGCATTTCCGGTTTCCTAGATGCTGTGATTGGGGCCAAAACAGACGCTCACTCGGGAGTTCTGAGTCGGACTGAGCAGACATGATTTATGTTCTCTGTACATGAATGTAAATAACTTAGATAAAAGCCTTTTGGCAGAATGACTCTTCGTCTTTCTTGGAACGTCTAGCAAGGGGGGAAAGGAACCCCCTACGTGTGACAATTCTTGTTTACCCTTGTCTGTTCCTGAGAACCCTGAAATTATTACATTTTCATGCTTTTCTTTTATGTTTCTAGAAGTTCTAGGTTGTCCAGACCCCTAAGAATCAACTTTGAAAGGTGTGAGAGCAAAGGAAAACTCAAGGGAATATAAGATATTAATTCTATTGTATATTTGTGTCCTTTCCTTTCTTGTAAATAAACCCTTTCTCTGGATGGGAACATTTTATGTTGTCTTTACCATATGCTGTTGATTGTTAAAATTTAATACTATAAAAATATTAAATAAATATCTGACCATGGATAGGCCAGTGCCTTCAGTGGTTGCATATTCCATGCTACTGTTCATCTTCATGTTTGATTGGAATCTCTTAATACTCAAAAAATCCAATGTCTTGTAATATTAACTTTTTGCTCCAACTCCCATCTTTCCTTAGCCAAACTGGCTGAGCTTGATGCTAACCCCATGGCAGCCACAGGTTTCCCATCCTTTCTCCAGCAACAGAAAGCAGATATGCTCTGTCATCCATGCCTCAGCCCTGAAGATATTTGCCAATGGAAGGTATATGGCCTCATCATCACCTCTTCCTTCCTCACCCCCTTTCCCTTTTATGCTGTGCTTTTTAGTTGTAAACCTAAACTTGCACCAAGAAGCTACCCCCTTGGTGTTTCATTTTGTTTTCATTTCTGATTTTTTGCAACATGTTCTAGGAGCCCTGCCAAATACACTATGGAGAAAGAAATGCCTGGCATCTCAAGGTAAAGCAGGAAAGGGGTCCAGCTGAAAATTGGGAGAGCCCCCAGCACAAGTCCGTGTGGACCAGAAATAGGGTGAGGGTATCTGTCAGCATCCAGATTCTGTTGGACTCTAAGACCCATCAGGCCCAGCTAGCACAGGCAATGGCCAGGAATGATGGGAGTTGTAGTCCAGCAACTCTGGGAGGACCATAGATATTCCCCGTCCCTCCTGTAGATAGGACTGAACTAAATGGAGTATTGCTGTGACTCCATACAAAAGGAGCCTTCCTACATAGCCAAAGTGCCCAAGGAAAAGACAAAGAAGATGAGCAAGGAGGGGCAGATCTGGGTTCAAAGAAGGAGACAGAGAGAGTGAAGTTTGGAAAGGAAGAGGCAGCAAAATGCATGGAGTTCTCTCACTTACCAAGGTCTCAAGAGAAGTACTCAGGTGAAGGTGAGAGGAGCTGTTGTCAGAATCGTGGGCAGCGAGTCCTTTTATACGATTCCAGGACTGCAAGTCCCTCCTTTTAGACGAAAACTGCCTTCAGGTGTCCTACCCTCAAAGGACCTGACTAATTATTGGAAGCGGACTTCATCCTGAGCCACCCTGTATTCATTACCATGTGTTTTATCCAATTCCATTCCCCTTTCATTATCCTCCTATTTACTCCTTTTGATGATTAATTATCATACGTTTTACAATTGGTGTCACCCCCTGCTTCATTAAAAAAACACATGCGTGTCAAGGCTACAAGCCCCCAGACCACTCAATTCTAGAGATTTGTGTAAACCCCATCTTCCCATGCTAGGATGGGTTTACAGTGGTACCTTGGGTTACAGACACTTCAGGTTACAGAGGCTTCAGGTTACAGACTCTGCTAACCCAGAAATAATAGCTCGGGTTAAGAAGTTTGCTTCAGGATATGAACAAAACACATCCTGGTGGGGCGCCGGCAGTGGGAGGCCCCATTATCTAAAGTGGTACCTCGGGTTAAGAACAGTTTCAGGTTAAGAGCGGACTTCCAGAACAAATTAATTTCTTAACCTTAAGCCCATCTTCCCAGTCATGTGTGGTTTCATCTGTTTCATAGAAGACCTTTTAAACTTCTCTTTTAAAAAGTATTTGAAACTGAATTCAGGGGACATCAGGCAGTCTGGCCATGGGTCCATCTCTCTAATAGTATCCTCCACTTTCCAGCTGAGGAGTGGGGAGTTCAATCCTGCTTGGGGGTCTGCTCGCAAAGTGCATCACCTGTGTCTTCCTGCCTGATGCTCCATGCCCTGAGAGCCCTTGGTCTTGTTGGGTGGGCTCCCCTAGGGTGCTCCAGGGCTATGTCCTCCTGATGGAAGGCACTCTGTGCTACTGAGGTCACCTGAGCCTCAAGTTACAGAAATGGATCCAGAAGTGCCCCCAAACTGCATACCCACTCCTTCAGAGGGAGTGTAAGACGATCAAGTACAGGCATCCATCAAATCCATCCAGTCTATTGAGCCACCCATTAACCGTTCCTCAGTATTATCTGCATTGACCTCCACTTGCATTCAATCCATCTCCCAGCTTGTTTCATTGCCCTATACTCTGGAGTATAACGGAGCCACGCAGGTTCCACAAAGCAGGAGAGGGTGCTCAGGAGTGAATGTGTCAATGGCCTGGGCCACCCAGATGTTCCACAAGTTGGCCGGGACTTGACAGGAGCACCAGTCGAAGCTTGACCAATGGAGAAGGCTTATAGTCCAACAACATCTGGAGCGCACTATGTTGCTCACCTTTGGTCTACAAAAATTGAAAAGCAGCTGTCCACCATGGTTTCCGGCAGGAGCCAATTCTCAGTCCTACTTGGAGGTGTTTGGCAATTGAACCTGAGACCTTCTGTGTGTGATGCCCTTTTTTTTAACCACTGAGCCACAGCCCTTCTCTGTGCCAGAAGCATTCTAATGTAAGCAGCAGCAGAGGTTTTGGACGCATAGCTGTGGTGCCCATGACAGCCTCTCCAGTTTGCAAATGTGCTCCTGGGCCTAAATAGTTGACAAACTCACCACGGCAAAAGACTATACCTGACAGCAATTCCATCTATGGCTTGTGAAGGAAACATAGGCCTAGCTGGGAAAAGCTACCCCACACCCTCCAATAGGAGAATTGGGGTTTGTGGCCCACAAGAACGTGTGTCTTTGGCAGGAGCCAAACTGGGACATCCCAGGATCCAGTCAGAAACCAGGGTGGCTTCAGTAATTCTGGGGAGTCCTGCTCAAAGCCCTGGGGGTGGTTGCGAGGTATGCTCCCCAGTCCTGCTCAAAGTCGCAGACAGACATATTCACTTACAAAGCGGCTGGTTTGTTTTGACACAAATTAGCTCCAAACCTGACTATTATGTGTAAGTCTGAGGTGGTATGTGGGTGTCTGAGTAAAAACACCTGCTGTTTTTCATTTATTAACTCCAGCCTTCATAATGCCCACAGTAGTCAATGAGCAATGCATCCATAAAGATCTGAGCATCTTGTCCCACCTACTTGTTTTGACTGCAAATGTCTATCCTGTAATATTGAAGAAATCAAAGCAGCACTGCTGGACTTTTTAGCAGCTCAGACTTCATATGCCTGAGTATTTTTAATTAATTTTATGGCTTCACCAAAGCAAAGGGATAGGATGCAAAGTGCTAAAGATGGATCATTCATGCTCCAAGCCTTGTTCCTCCATCAAAGTTGGCTTTTAGAATGAGTTTAAGTTGCTGGACGGGAAGACTCTTCCCCCTCTTGCTTTCACATTGTGCTTTCCTTTTTCTGTGACATTTGTTTCAAGCTTCCTGGACTGTCTCTCTATATAGAGACAAGGAATACACAGAAACACACATACACTCACACACCTGGGCAATGACGTCCTTGTGTGTGTGTGTCTAGGCTAGAGCCTATGAGATTCATGTCCAAATCCTCACTCTGCCATTAAACTCAACGCATGACCTTGGACCAGTCAATATCGCTCATCCCAAGCCACTTGGTAGTGCTGTCAGGATGATTAAATAGGGGAGGTGGGCCCATGTATACTCCACCCTTTGCTCATTGGATGGAAAGGTCGATTGAATTTCAAAGACAGATTGAATTTCAAAAATCAGCTAAATATCAAGTGCTGGGTTTCATGAGATGTTATACACCCTATTGTGAAGTTTGGAGCACCCATCATTTCACATTTGTAGTGTTGTGCCCATAGCACCACCATGCTGCTACTGTTGTTGTTTAGTCATTTGGTCGTGTCCGACTCTTCGTGACCCCATGGACCAGAGCACGCCAGGCACTCCCATCTTCCACTGCCTCCCGCAGTTTGGTCAGACTCATGTTGGTAGCTTCGAGAACACTGTCCAACCATCTCAGCCTCTGTCGTCCCCTTCTCCTTGTGCCCTCCATCTTTCCCAACATCAGGGTCTTTTCCAGGGAGTCTTCTCTTCTCATGAGGTGGCCAAAGTATTGGAGCCTCAGCTTCAGGATCTGTCCTTCCAGTGAGCACTCAGGGCTGATTTCCTTCAGAATGGAGAGGTTTGATCTTGCAGTCCATGGGAGTCTCAAGAGTCTCCTCCAGCACCACAATTCAAAAGCATCAATTCATGCTCCTACTCACTTCCAACTATATTTTGGATAGGATATTGACTGTGGAAAGGCATTCTGCCTCTGTTTCAGTGATCCTTGACAGTGACTTACCAATCCTACCATTCCTGGTTTAGAGCATCTGATTCTTATTAGTTTGTGACTCCATGCACATATTATATGTCTTCTGTTTATGAATTTTGATACAGTATAGTATTATAAAAATATTGTCAGAGTATTATTAGCTGATGAATTGCTTGTGGTTGTTCGGAGACAGTTCTCCAGTGGGCTTCCCATAGGCATCTGGCTGGCCTCTGGAGGAACAGGATGCTGGATTAGATGGTGACGCTGTTCACTGGATTCACACAGAGTTCAAACCTTCCCTGAACTGAGCCGATCTGGGAGGATCGTGATTGAGTTGGGAGGACACAGCCCGGGAGCACCCTGGGTGAGCCCACCAAGAAAGATTGAGGGCTATAAAGGAGTTGAACATCAGGCAGGGAGACACAGGGAAGCAGGCCCCCAAGGAGGATTGAATACTCCCCTCTCAACCAGTAAAGTGGAGATTCAATAGTGTGGGCTGCTCCTTTGCAAGGGCACTGCTGCTCATAATGCATTGTAGGGGAAGTTGCAGGGTGAAAGTGTAGGCAATATTGGGCTAGATGCACCAATGGCTGGCTTTGCTTAAGGAAGCTCCCTTTGAGGCTGATGTGCACTGAATTCAATTTGGAGGGCTTTGTTTAAAGCAAACATATGCAGGGAATATATGGGAAGTTTAAAATGGCTTTTTATAACAGATACAGTGGTACCTCAGGTTAAGAACTTAATTCATTCTGGACGTTCGCTCTTAACCTGAAACTGTTCTTAACCTGAGGTACCACTTTAGCTAATGGGGCCTCCTGCTGCCGGCGCCCCACCGGAACACGGTTTTTGTTCTCATCCTGAAGCAAACTTCTTAACCCGATGTACTATTTCTGGGTTAGCGTATTCTGTCACCTGAAGCCTCTGTAACCTGAAGTGTCTGTAACCCAAGGTACCACTGTAAACCCATCCCAGCATGGGGAGATGGGGTTTACACAAATCTCTAGAATTGAGTGGTCTGGGGGCTTGTAGCCTTGACACGCATGCGTTTTTTAAGAAGCAGGGGGTGACACCAATTGTAAAACGTATGATAATTAATCATCAAAAGGAGTAAATAGGAGGATAATGAAAGGGGAATGGAATTGGATAAAACACATGGTAATGAATACAGGGTGGCTCAGGATGAAGTCCGCTTCCAATAATTAGGTCCTTTGAGGGTAGGACACCTGAAGGCAGTTTTCGTCTAAAAGGGAGGGACTTGCAGTCCTGGAATCGTATAAAAGGACTTGCTGCCCACGATTCTGACAACAGCTCCTCTCACCTTCACCTGAGTACTTCTCTTGAGACCTTGGTAAGTGAGAGAACTCCATGCATTTTGCTGCCTCTTCCTTTCCAAACTTCACTCTCTGTGCCTCCTTCTTTGAACCCAGACCTGCCCCTCCTTGCTCATCATCTTTGTTATTTCCTAGGACACTTTGGCTGTGTAAGAAGGCTCTTTTTGTATGGAGTCAGAGCAATACTCCATTTGTTCAGTCCTGTCTACAGGAGGGACGGGGAATATTGATGGTCCTCCCAGAGTTGCTTGACTACAACTCCCATCTTTCTTAGCCATTGCCTGTGCTAGCTGGGCCTGATGGGTCTTAGAGTCCAACAGAATCTGGAGGCTCACAGATACCCTCACTCTATTTTTGGCCCACACGGACTGGTGCTGGGGGCTCTCCCGATTTTCAGCAGGGCCCCTTTCCTGCCTTATCTTGAGAAGCCAGGCATTTCTTTCTCCATAGTGTATTTGGCAGGGCTCCTTGAACATGTTGCAAAAAAATCAGAAATGAAAACAAAATGAAACACCAAGGGGTTTCATTGGTGCAAGTTTAGGTTTGCAACAAAAAAGCACAGCATAAAAGGGAAAGGGGGTGAGGAAGGAAGAGGTGATGATGAGGCCATATACCTTCCATTGGCAAATATCTTCAGGGCTGAGGCCTGAATGACAGAGCATATCTGCTTTCTGTTGCTGGAGAAAGGATGGGAAACCTGTGGCTGCCATGGGGTTAGCATCAAGCTCAGCCAGTTTGGCCAAGGGCCAGGGAGTTGAACAAAAAGTTAGTATTAGAAGACATTGAAGTTTTGGGGTATTATGAGATTCCAATCAAACATGAAGATGAACAGTAGCATGGAATATGCGACCACTGAAGGCATTGGCCTATCAATGGTCAGATACTTATTTAATATCTTATAGCAATTAATTTTAACAATCAACAACATATGGTAAACACAACATAAAATGGTCCCATCCAGAGAAAGGGTTGGTGTGCGAGAAAGATAAGGACACAAATAGATAATAGAATTAATATCTTACCTTTCTTTGAGTTTTCCTTTGCTCTCACACCCTTCAAAGATTATTCTTAGGGGTCTGGAAAACCTTAAACTCCTAGAAACATAAAAGAAAAGCATGAAAATGTAATTATTTCAGGGTTCTCAGGAACAGACAAGGGTAAACTAGAATGCTTTTAGATCTTTTCTCACAGTTAATCATAAGGATGAGAGACACACTGCAGTGGGGCACGTGTACCAAAAGTGGGGAGATGCCGGGAAGAAGACCATCTCATGAGGTTGCAAATGAGACAAACCCATTGATGACCCCACCAAGAGGCCTCCAATGCTGGACTGCTGCATTATAGCTGGCTTGGGTTTTTTTTTTTTTAAATGATAGGGTGTTTTTAATTGACTTGCAGATCTCCTCTTCTTCCTTCTTCTTCACTGGGGGTGGGAGGGCTTATTGTTGTGGTTGTTCTTTTGCTCAAAATTGGATGCATGAATCATGAATAAATTGGATGAATGTTTGCTCTTCATCATTTCAGATCCAGTACCCATCACTCCAAAATGACCTGTGGCTACACTTCCTCCTGCTGTTACCCAGTTGGCACCCTGGGCTCGCTGAAACCAAGTTGTGGCTTTGGGGGCCTTGGGGGCTTTGGGGGCTTGGGGGGCTCCACTGGAGTCTATGGGGGTTCAAGTGGTGGTGGAGTGCCATCCAGTAGCCTTGGTATAAATTCTGCTGCCAATGTTGGTTGCATAACTCAGTTACCATCATCGCAAGTAGTAATCCAGCCAGCTCCGTTTTGTGTGACGTGTCCAGGACCAATACTCGCTGCCACGTGTGAGCCACTTCGTGTGGGAGGACATACTGCCTGTGGGGGCACATCCTCCTTTGGAGCTGGCCTGGGATATGGCCACTCTAGCTGCTATCCATGCTATTAAAGGGAGCACTCAGACCGGCACAATGCCCTCACCGGCAATTGACGAACTCGGCATGGCTTCACGATTGATGATCTCATGGACTTAGGTGCCAGAAATGCCAAGCGTCCCCTGTTAAACCACCAAGTTTGCAGGATGCCCAGATGCTTGGCTCATCCATGTTTGTCTTACAAATGTGCAGCTGCTTCCTAGGATGTGTTGATCCCAATTTCTATTCACTGCATTTCTTCTTCTTCTGTTCTTTTGCTATATATGGAATTTATCTCCAGCTAAGGGGCAATTTTTTAAATGCATCCAACTTGTATTGCGCTTGAATGCCATAGAAATATATTACAACTCTGAATGTGTATGTTGTATCAGTGTCATCAAGATCAATGTTTGAATTACCTTATTGCAATGCCTGGAAGGCGATTCTTCCTTGGTTTCTGGAATGAAAATCTTTATGCATTAAACTTAGCTTCAGCATAGCACCTGTTCTCTGTGGGTTTCTTTAATGCTTACCCCTCACTTCTGTGCCGACACCCAACTTTGATCCATATCCCTGAGAAACATGATACTTTTTTGTGAGTAGGGGTGGGGGTGGGTGGGGTATTTTACTCTCCAAAGATAAATTGCACCATAAAAGGTGGGAGGTTGGGAATGAAAAATAACATTACAAATAGCTCTGCCTTGTGTGTGAATTTTGTGGGCAGGCTGTGAACTTGAATAAAGTATTTTTGGGGGAAGTTATCTCTGCCCCACATAATCGATCACATAACACGGTGCACGCACACTAATTGAATGGCAATGTCCATCAGCTTTGGGGTGGCAGCCCCCTCAAATATTTTATTAGGGGGAGAAGACAAAGGGGAAGAAAAGCAACAACCAAGAGCTAATTGGGTTTGGAGGAAAAGAAATACCTTTGGAAATACCTCAGAGTTGGGAGGGAAGTTTGTAGGGGGAAATGGCCCCACCCCAGTAAGGGTTAGTTCTTTAAATGTCTCAACCCCTTCTCCTTCTCAGGAGATCCCATGAGCTGCCGCCCTGCTTACTGCAGGCTCTATGAAAATGGAAATTTAGGCCTGTCACGCGAATGACAACAGAGAACAAGCCTGTGTGATTTCCTCGTATATATACATGTTTTCTTCTTTCATGTCCCATTCCATGAGGACATTCATAAACCTACACAAAGTAGGATTAAAGCCTCCTAATGTAACTGGGAATTGGACAGCACCAATGCAGAGACTGTGGGGAAATAAACTCCATACTATATACCATCAGCATTCCTCTTCTTTGGAAAGCAAACCACAACCCATGGCCTATTTAAAGAACAATAACTTCATAATCGGAAAATGTATTTAGCTCTAACTGGGGAATAAACAGGTATTCCAAAATTGAGCCAAATGGGATTTATTCATCTCCTTGATCAACATGGCTAGCACATGAAAATGGGAATTAATCACCTCTGCTCATCTGCAGGCAGAATACATCACTTGTGACCAAGCCTCTTTTATCTGGGTATTTCTATTAATATGGTCACTCCAAAATCTCAGAGGCAGAGAAAAGGAAATGGGAAGAGGTGGGATTACCTTGAAATCCCATGGAAGATTCATACACAAGGAAGTCTGCATCTGTTCTCTTTTAAAATGTATTTAAAAGGGGGGAAAATCCTCCACTCATACTCTAGAAAAAAAATGAGACAGGGGACATACTCAAGAAGTAGCAATGTGGGTGAGACCAGAGTCAATGGCAGACAGAATGAGCTCATTCTAGTTATGTTCCAATTCTCCTTCTTCCTGAATCAAACATCTCCTCCATCCCTAAAAATGCAGGCATTTTGCAGAATGGGCATTTTGAAAAGGCACCAGTTATCCCTGTTATTTGGCCCTAGCACCTGTGTTTTAGGGGTAGACTGCTGTCATCCACAGAGGCTCCACTTTGAAGGCAGCCAATACAACTCTTTCTCTCTCCCTCACGCTACCTTCTAATCTTCAGAGGAACATCTCCCTCTGCTGTCAAGCTAGAAGCCATGCAATTTTGTGGCTTTCTATTTTGACTCCACCCCATTTCTTGGAGATGTTTATGCAAGATTGCTGCAGGGTATTGTTATAGCCTGTTCTTCCAGACAGTTGTTAGGAATTACACCTGAGGTGCAAAAGGAGTAATTACTTCAATGACACATTGACAGTGCTCTCCTACTTACTCCGTGCTGTAAAATTAGGTGAGCTCAGCCTTTCAGCCTGGCTGAAATCCACCACCAGAGATCAGTGTTTCACTCAGTTCTGTGTGAAGAAAGGAGGAAAACACTGAAGGTGGAACTTGCAATGAAATGGAGCTTCCTGAGGATGGGTAGTGATTGACAGACACACATTGCTCCACTCACCCTCGCCCTCCTGCGAATATTCCAGACCCTCCAAGTGATCCTGGAATGTCCCATTTTCCTTTAGGATGTCCCTATTTTCATTGGAGAAATGTTGGAGGGTATGGAGTGCCAAGGAGGGGGTAGCTTTCCTGAGTCACCAGAAAAAACTGCACGGCTCTGAGGAGGACATGACACACATTTATACAACCCCAATATATTGTTACAAGTGAAGATCATAGACAGGCTTTGCTAAAGCCAAGCAGGTTAATACCTAGTTGCTAAAGAACGCTAAGCATAGACATGTTCCTCACAGGAAACACCTTGTGCTCAGACTTGGTTTGAGGGACTCAGTTTCTCAAAAAGTAGACTTTGGTGGGTACAGAAGTCACTGTCACTGCTCCCTCCCTCCTGGGTGATGCCCTTTTGACCATGCCAGGAACTCTCCAACCACAAAGTCTGGAGAAAGTGGACAATTTGTCTTTCCTTCTCAAAAGCACCTTGGGACAGCTAAGTAGGTCATGTTTGCAAACATAATATGAGTGGGGGAGAAGCCATTGTGATAGACCACCTTGGGCCAAGAGGGTCTCTCTAGCCTCTCTAGATCTTTACTACAGAAATCCAAGGAAATTTCAACTGAAACAAGATATAATTCCCTATTAGATAATTCTATATGTTATTGTAATAACCGACCATGAGACCTTATGGAAAGTGGCAGGAAAGAATTCACATCAACAGGGGCGTAGTAAGGGGGGCGGCGGGGGCGGGCCGCCCCGGGTACCACCCTGCTAGGGGTGACACTTTGGGGGGGTTTTTTGAATTTTTTTTAAGGCTATTTTCGGCGCTGCCGGGGCGTAGCCGCAGTGGCGGCCAACGAGGAGGGGTGTCACGCTTGTTGCTGACGGGACACCCCCCTCGCTGGCCGCCCCTGTGGCTCCGCCCTGGCAGCGCCAAAAATAGCCTCCTCCCTGCCGCTGGCTGGCTTGTGGTGCCGCGGCATGGAGGAGAGGGGCGGGCCAGCAGCCAGGAGGGGTGTCACCCCCTCCTGGCTGGTCCGCCCCACTCCTCCATGCCACGGCTCCGCCCAGGGAGCGCAGCGGCGAAAAAAACAGCTGAAAGGGGGGGGGAGGAAAACAAAGCAGGCGCTTTAAAAGCGCCTGCTTTGTCTTCCTTTCACCCCCTTTCAGCTGTTTTTTCCGCCCCGGCATGGAGGAGAGGGGTGGGCCAGTTGCATGGAGGAGTGTCACCCCCTTCTGGCTCTGGTCCGCCCCTCTCCTCCATGCCGACGCCGTAGCTCCGCCCGGGAGCGCAGCGGCGAAAAAACCCCGCTGAAAGGGTTTTATTGAGCGGCTTTTTTTGCCGCGGCATGGGGCAAAGGAGTTGCTCCGTGCGCATGCGCGTTGTGACGTCATGCGCACGGAGCGACGCCCCGCCCCCAGGGGTGCCGCTCGGCTTGCCGCCCCCGGTACCCAAGCGGCACGCTACGCCCCTGCACATCAAATATTGCTAAAACAACAATGTAGGATTTTTATTTCTTACAGTAAATAAGACAGGAAGATTCTTTTAAGTCAGAGGTGAGAGATAAAGGTAAATGTAAAGGGCCCCCTGACCATTAGGTCCAGTCGCGGACGACTCTGGGGTTGCGGTGCTCATCTCGCTTTACTGGCCGTGGGAGCCAGCATACAGCATACAGTCATGTGGCCAGCAGGACTAAGCCGCTTCTGATGAACCAGAACAGTGCACGGAAACGCTGTATACCTTCCCACCGGAGCGGTACCTATTCATCTATCTGCACTTTTTGCTTTTGAACTGCTAGGTTGGCAGGAGCTGGGACCGAGCAATGGGAGCTCACCCCGTCGCAGGAATTCAAACCGCCGATATTTTGATCGGCAAGCCCTAGGCTCAGGGGTTTAACCAACAACGCCACCCGGGTCCCGAGGTGAGAGATATTATGAAGCAATTGATGAAAGCAGGGGAAACTAGAGGCAGCTGTTAAGTGAATGATTAGCCTTTGAATTTATGCTGCTGTGCATTTAACACGGGATACCATTGATTTGCTAATTGGACATTGTGGCAACTAGCCTTCTAAAAGGCCCTTCTGCACTGAGCCATGCATTTTAAGGGATGGAGGAAATGTTTAGTTCAGGCAGAAGTTGTTTTGTGGGCTTTCAAGGTAATGCTGCTTCTCCCACACCTCTCTCTCTCTTTCTCTCTCTCTCTCTCTTTCTTGTAGTTTTCCCAAAGTTAATCCTGCATCCAACACAGAGGTAATGAGTTTGTGCCTGAACCAAGAATCACGGAAAAATGAAAGGGGCCATATGGTTGAGGTACTGGTCATGCAACTTTTAAATAAAAATAAAACAGAACACTTTATGAAGAAAGAAACCTGCTCCAGCATTACTTGATTGGAATGTAAGCAGATTGGTGTAGAGAGTGTGGTCAATGGAGGGCAACTTAAAATCATTAGAATATCAGGATGATTAACTCTGAGGCCACATTGGCCCAATGGATGCCAGCAGAACCTCGCCATGGGAAGTCGGAGGGTGCCCGGCTGCTACGAACGAGGGGAGGCAAGGTCTCCCAGCCGGATGCCAGCACCCCCACCCTAAACTTAGTCCTAGCCCTAACTATAATCCTAACTTTAAAGTTAAACTTTAATCTAACTCCCCCATTCCATAAAATTCCTTTTCGGGGAGAGCGGGCGGGGGATGGAGCTGCGCGCCCGCATTACAGCTGCCGGCTCCTTCTGGGCCCCCCCCCAACGTAAAACTAGTTTTAAAAATTATAAATGAGGAAAGAAAACTATGGACACGACAAAAAACAAGACCTCAAGGCTGCCAATGTGCTTCAAAAATTTTTTTTGTAAATCGGTGGGTGGATAGCTCAGTGGATAGAACAGGAGACTTTTATTCTCAGGGTCATTCTAGAATTTTCTGATTCTACGGTATCCAATTCTCTTCTTACAATTATGATCTTCAAATTTGTCGCCCATGTTCTCTGTTGGTTTGAACGATCTGCTCGGTCCTCCGATCAGATAATAATGGAGAACATCAGACCAACATAAAACAACAGCAGTTCAGGGGAAAAAAGGATTTATCAGAGACAAGTACAACAGCTGCTTACCAAAACGAAATCCTTCGGTTTTCACTGCAAGCTTTTATATTTTCTATTGAGCACCGCCTGCGCTGACTCACCGGAAAAACAGCTTCCGTTTTGAGTTTTCGGTTTTCTTGTAAATGGTCACTGTTCTTGGAAATGGGACGCGTGGGAATAACCCCAAGTGGCCACCGAGAAATCGAAATTTCGAGAGAAAGGGCGGTATAATGACGTCATTTCAATGCTATATAAGCCAGCTGCACCAGAGTGAACGCATTAGAAGATCGCGGGGGTTGCAGAGGAAGAGGCGGCAGTGTGTCTCACAAGAAGCTTTTACAGACCGAAAACGTAAAACCAAAAAGTGGAAATTTGCCTGCCGTCCTCCACTATGGACGGGGCATTATTTTCAAACATCTGTTACATCATCCGATATATATATCATGTGGCCTCTGTTAAAATATACACCGCTAAGGTTCTATTTTACGGATTTTTAGTTTCAGCAACCAGTTTTTTCATGAAAAAACTGCATGACCGCATAACTTATCTGAATACGAAGTATACTGCGCTGGAACTTAAATATACTTCGCTGGAGCTTAAGAGCTTTATACTGCGCTGGAGCTTAAAAATACTGCTCTCCAGCATAAATATACTGCGCTGGAGCTTAAAAATACTGCGCTCGAGCATAAATATACTGCTCTGGAGCTTAAAAATACTGTTCTCGAGCATAAATATACTGCTCTGGGGCTTAAAAATACTGCGCTCGAACATAAATATACTGGGCTGGAACTTAAAAATACTGCGCTCGAGCTTAAAAATATACTGCGCGCGAGCTTTGAATATATCTCGCATAGAAACTCCGTTGTATGAAGTCATTGTGGTGAAAGATGATCTATGACACGTGTATTTGGAAAAGTCTAAACGCTATACAACCGATATTAACATGTGCGCTGGAGCTTAAATATACTGCGCTGGAGCTTTGAATATATCTCGCCTAGAAACTCGTCGGCTCCGCTTGCTAAGGTTGAAACAATAACAGAGCGGGTAAAAGAGGATGTATCAGAGACAAGTAGAACAGTTGCAAAATAACGAAGGCACAATACAATGATACTGTCTGCGTCTCCGTGTTGACGAAATGCTTCTGTTTTCACTTTAAAACGCGGTTGCTGCAAGGAGTACGGTCTCCGTTGAAGAAATCCTTCAGTTTTCACTGCAAAAGCGGCTTTTATATCGAGTAGGGACTCCGTTGAATAAATCCTTCGGTTTTCACTCAAACTTTTCTATTTTCTATTGAGCACCGCCTGCGCTGACTCACTGGAAAAACAGCTTCCGTTTTGAGTTTTTCGCTTTCAAACGTCACTGTTCTTGTAAATGGTACGCGTGGAATAACGCCAGGTGGCCACCGGGGGGCAGTGTAGCGCTGCTTCAGAAAACAATCAGACGTCATTTCGTTTAAAACAAACTACAAACTACGGAGGAGCAGATCGTTCAAACCAACAGAGAACACGGGCAACAAATTTGAAGATCATAATTGTAAGAAGAGAATTGGATACCGTAGAATCAGAAAATTCTAGAATGACCCTGAGAATAAAAGTCTCCTGTTCTATCCACTGAGCTATCCACCCACCGATTTACAATAAATTTTTTTTGAAGCACATTGGCAGCCTTGAGGTCTTGTTTTTTTGTCGTGTCCATAGTTTTCTTTCCTCGTTTATAATTTTTAAAACTAGTTTTACGTTGGGGGGGGGGGGCCAGAAGGAGCCGGCAGCTGTAATGCGGGCGCGCAGCTCCATCCCCCGCCCGCTCTCCCCGAAAAGGATTTTTATGGAATGGGGGAGTTAGATGAAAGTTTAACTTTAAAGTTAGGATTACAGTTAGGGCTAGGACTAAGTTTAGGGTGGGGGTGCTGGCATCCGGCTGGGAGACTTTGCCCCCCACCCTCGTTCGTAGCAGCCGGGCACCCTCCGACTTCCCATGGCAAGGTTCTGCTGGCATCCCATTATGTGGTGTATCAGATATTATAATAATGGAGAACATCCGAGCAACATAAAAAAACAACATTGCGGGTAAGAGAGGATGAATCAGAGACAAGTAGAACAGCTGCAAAATAACGAAGGCACAATACAATGATACTGTCTGCGTCTCCGTGTTGACGAAATGCTTGGGTTTTCACTTTTAAAACGCGGTTGCTGTAAGGAGTACGTTCTCCGTTGAAGAAATCCTTCAGTTTTCACTGTAAAAGCGGCTTTTATATCGAGTAGGGACTCCGTTGAAGAAATCCTTCGGTTTTCACTGCAATCTTTTCTATTTTCTATTGAGCACCGCCTACGCTGACTCACTGGAAAAACAGCTTCCGTTTTGAGTTTTTCGCTTTCAAACGTCACTGTTCTTGTAAATGGTACGCGTGGAATAACGCCAAGTGGCCACCGGGGGGCAGTGTAGCGCTGCTTCAGAAAACAATCCCTGCCCATCAATCAGCCTTTCCCCCGCAGATCTCTTTCCTCCTTTCTCTCTGCAGGAACTCCGCGCTCTTCCCTTTGGCCTCGCTGGTGTCCAGGGAAGCTGGAAAGTCCCCCGATGATTGGATTGCAACCACCTCTGTCAAAAATGCAGTGTTCCTCCTGTAGTTATATGTTGTGCTCGTCGTATTCACATGAAAACCAATAAAATTATTTGGACAAAAAAAAGCTGTTTAGAAGAGGAGGTGCTGGACCGATATTAACATATGCGTTGGAGCTTCAATATACTGCGCTCGAGCTTTGAATATATCTCGCCTAGAAACTCGTCGGCTCCGCTTGATACAGTCATTGTGGTGTAAGATGATCTATGATACGTATTTGGAAAAGTCTAATAATATACAACCGATATTAACATATGGAGAAGGAGGCTCCTGATATTTGAAATTATCAGACGTCATTTCGTTTAAAACAAACTACAAACTTCTGATACATCATACACCACATAATGGGATGCCAGCAGAACCTTGCCATGGGAAGTCGGAGGGTGCCTTGCTGCTACCAACAAGGGGAGGCAAGGTCTCTCAGCCGGATGCCAGAACCCTAACCCTAAACTTAGCCCTAGCCCTAGCCTAACTGTAATCCTAATTTTAAACTTTAATCTAACTCTAAACCTAAACCTAACCCTAAACCTAGATGCATTCTCAACGTACGGAAGTCCTAATGGCATACTTCAGCATACCCTTTGAGAACAGAAAAACAGCCCAAGGAAGCCAAGAAGATAAGCTCTGCAGGTTTCGGAGGCAATTAAACAAGCAAAGATAGAAAAATCACCAGGAACTGGTGGCCTAACAGCAGAATATTATAAAAATTCAAGGAGTTTGAAGAAGTTAGGTTACAGATTGGTTACAATATTTTCAACTAAATGAAACTTTAAAAAAATGACAAAAAGAAAGGATTTAGTCATGAAGTATCAAGATTTCAGAGAGAGATATTAGAAGATAATACTAAATTATTGTCCAAAATGTATAATCTGCTCCTGGAATGGGACACCAAAGAGGGATAGGTCAAATCTGTTATGATAAAATGGGCAAAAGATGTGGGACAAAAAATCAGGCATGTCCACCTGGCAAGCTCCGTTCAGCCTTAAACTCAGGTGAAAGCGGGGGCACACAAAAAAATCTTTCCCTCCCTCAACCACCTGGCGAGCCCCATTACAAATGATAAACTGGGAAAGGCTTTGGATAAAAGATCTGAAATGTACAGCATGTACTTTATTGAAATAAAATTACGGTACTTGAAAATGATGTACAGGTGGTACTTAACCCTGGTTAAATTGGAAAAAATGTACAGAACAAGAACAAATAATTGTTGGAAATGTAAAAAAACAGAAGGTACTTTTTATCATATGTGGTGGAAATGTACGGTGGTAAAAAAATTCTGGGAAATAATTTACAATGAAATGAAAAAAATGTTTAAAGCAACTTTTACTAAAAATCTGAAGCTTTTTTTACCAGACTTGTAGGTAAAGAGATATCGAAAGATTAGAGAAATTTGTTTATGCATGCTATGACCGCCGCATGGATATTGTTAGCCCAAAGCTGGAAAGAAGAAAGAGTCCCAGCCAAAGAAGAATGGCAGACCAAGTTAATGGGCTATCCTGAAATGGTGTAATCAACGGGGAAGCTCAGAAGTCAAGACAATAAATTTAAAAAAAGAATGGGAAATGTTCATTATGTATTTACAAAAGTATTGTAAACAGATTGAAACATTGGCAGGATTTTAAGGACACTTTTAATTTTAGAGATTGTACAAATAACTTTAAAAAAGAAATTTTGGAGCAGTAATGATATGCAACCAAAAAGAAAATTGATGGAACCCAGGGGGGCTGTGGAGGGAACAGGCATTCAGATAATCCCATTTTATGGATCTGATATTGTTTGTGTGTGTGTGTGAGAGAGTTATCATTTTTGTTATGTTTGTTGAAAATCAAATAAAAATCTATTATTAAAAAAGAAAAGAAAAAAGAAGACCAAATCTGCAAAGGTCCTTGCCGGCAGACGCACTCAGGGCAAGGAGGCTGGGGCGCAGACTGTGATGTCCACATTGCTGATATGCTGCTGTTTCCACTCTAGAAGGCCCTGTGCCCAACTGACGGAGTGACTCAGGCTGCTGTACTTGACTGTTCTTTTGAAATAAAGATACAGTGGAACCTCGACTTACGAATTTAATGCGTTCCGAATGCACATTCGGAAGTCGAAAAACTCGTAAGTCGAAACGCGATTTCCCATAGGAATGCATTAAAAACGGATTAATGCGCTCCTATGGGAAGAGAAATCGAGGGTCACTTACCTTGTCGATGTGGACGGCCAGGCTCCCGCAGCTCTCCTTTTGTTGCAGGCGGCTCTGAGGGGTGCTCGCCACCGCCGCAGCTGCCATGGCGCGCAAAAAAACCGCACCGCCATGGCGCACAAAAAAAAAAAAAAGCACGGGGGAAGAGGGGAGCGAGAGGGAGCGTGCTCCTGGCTCCGCTCGAAGCGGCTGCGGCGCTGCTGCAAGGAGCGGAGCCGCCGCCATGGCGCGCAAAAAAACCGCGCCACCATGGCCCCCCCCAAAAAGGCACGGGGAAAGAGGGGAGTGAGAGGGAGCGCGCTCCCGGCTCCGCTTGCAACCAAAATGGTCACTGGAGCGAAGACCCTCCTTCTCTTCCCTTCCACGTGACCTAAAAAACAACAACAACAAAAAACCCACCGGAAATACAGTAGAACCGATTCGGAAGTCGAAGAAATTCGTAAGCCCGCGGCCACTTTGATCCTTCGTAACTCGAAAAATATGTAAGTCGAGTTACTCGTAAGTCAAGGTTCTACTGTACTTCTCTGTTAAGCAACCCTTTTTGGCCTGGCTTCTTCTCTGAAATAACCGGACACTAAAAAAGAGTGCTGAAAATAATGCCAAGGTATTTCACATCTGGCAACCAATGCACCCCTTTGGTTTCAGACAGTACATGGGTAGGCAAGTCTAAAAAGTCTGGGAAACCCATTTTTACAGCCCTCTAGCGGCTACAGTGGCTCTTTTACCAGAAGTAATGTATTTCACATTAACTCTGGAAGTGTAGACTCAATTGCGACCAGACTAAAGCAAAATGTGTACATCAGGCTGAGTTTGGTCAGAATCAAGCCAATTAAGGGGGCAGCCAGCTAAAGGCAACTGGCTTGGCTCTAATCTCCCTTTCTAGACATCCCATAGCCTTGGCCTGCCACTCATCTGTCCCCAAAAGGCCTTGGTTCACCCACTCCAAGCCAACACGGAGCCTGTCCCCTGCCGGAAATCCTGGAGCACCACTGCCGGTCAGTGAAGACAAAACTGAGCTGCATGGACCCATATTTCTGATCCTGTATACCTGAAGGAGCGTCTCCACCCCCACCGTTCAGCCCGGACATTGAGATCCAGCGCCGAGGGCCTTCTGGTGGTTCCCTCACTGCGAGAAGCAAAGCTACAGGGAACCAGGCAGAGGGCCTTCTCGGTAGTGGCGCCCACCCTGTGGAACGCCCTCCCAGCAGAGGTCAAAAATATAAACAACTATCTGACATTCAGAAAATACCTCAAGGCAGCCCTATTTAGGGAAGTTTTTAACTTGTGATATTTTAATGTATTTTAATGTCTGTTGGAGGCTGCCCAGAGTGGCTGGGGAGACCTGGCCAGATGGGCGGGGTACAAATAATAATAAAAAATTATTATTATCATCATCATCATCATCATCATCAGGATAATGCGACAGACAGCTGCCTGTTGAAACCAGCCCTTCCCTGAGATCCATGAGGACAGGACTCTCTATTTTAGAGGATTTTTAGCAGCTAGAAGACCATCTGCTTCGCATGCAGAAGGTCCCTGGTTCATAGACAGGCAGGACCTTGGGTAACATGCTCAAGTCGATGTCAGCACGAAGGTTTGGCTTGCACAGCTATGTTTTCACAGACTATTGTTGAAAGAACAGGAAGCTATGACAGGAGAACTTTTGGGGACTTTCCAGGCACACAGTTGCGCAGCGCCTGATGAGAAGATGGGCAGGTTTATGCAGATTGCGCACCAATGGCCGTCGAGCAACTGGGCAGGTGGCTGAGAAATTGGCAGCATCCACAATTCCGGAGAATAAACTGTGCATCAAGAGACTGCTTAGCAGGACAACAGAAGCAGAAAGGTTACCAGAGTGCATTTTGGGGGATTTGAAATGGTGCTCATTTCAAAGGGGCTGTGAACATTTTGCAGCATCCATGTGCTCTCCAACAGCTCAAAATGCATCCAAAAAGGTAACTTGTCTCTTTCTGAAGAAGCTGGTACATCTTCCATGAGGGACCCAAAAGAAATGAAACAAATGAATAAAATAAAATAAAATAAAATAAAGAAATGAATAATAAATAAAGTAAAGTAAAATAAAATAAAATGAATAATAAAATGAAAAATAAAATAAAATGAATATAATAAAACATATGTTGATTAATCTATTGCTGAAAGTTTAAAGGCTGAATGAAAACATGGAAAACAGCCGCTATTGTTTTTAAAGGGTTTGTTTCACCATTAAAACGCACACTTACAATTTTCTGAAAGAAGTTATACATTATTCTATGAATCAGGTCATGTTAGTTGATTTTTTTTAGGGAGGCAGAGGAATTGGCAAAAGAAGCCACAGAAATCAGGACCAGCACCTCCTCTTCTAAACAGCATTTCTTTTGTCCAAATAATTTTACAGTGGTACCTCGGGTTACGTACGCTTCAGCTTAAGTACGCTTCAGGTTAAGAACTCCGCTAAGAACAGAAATCGTGCTCTGGCGGTGCAGCGGCAACAGGAGGTCCCATTAGCTAAAGTGGTGCTTCAGGTTAAGAACGGACCTCCGGGACGAATTAAGTACTTAACCCGAGGTACCACTGTACTGGTTTTCATGTAAATACGAGAACAACATATAACTACAGGAGGAATACAGCATTTTTGACAGAGGTAGTTGCAATCCAATCATCGGGGCAGAGGCGTAGCAAGCCCAGGTGGTACCTGGGGCGGAATTTTTTTTGTCACCCCCCACCACATTAATTTTAAAAAAAATTTAAAAAAATAAAAAGTGTCACTCCCCCTCTGATGGTGCCACTTTGCGAGGTGTGGGGGGTTTTGTGTGTGTGTATCTATTATCTCTTTTTTTCAATGAAGTTAAAATTAAAAAAAATATAAAAAAAATTAATTTTTTTTTTAAAAAAAGTGTCACCCCCCTCTGGGGTGGAACCCGGGGTGACCCCGCCCCCGCCTCCCTTTGCTACGCCCCTGCATCGGGGGACTTTCCAGCTTCCCTGGACACCAGCGAGGCCAAAGAGAAGGGCGTGGAGTTCCTGCAGAGAGAAAGGAGGAAAGAGATCTGCGCGGGGAGAGGCTGATGGATTGGCAAGGATTGTTTTCTGAAGCAGCGCTACACTGCCCCCGGTGGCCACCTGGGGTTATTCCACGCGTACCATTTACAAGAACAGTGACGTTTGAAAGCGAAAAACACAAAACTGAAGCTGTTTTTCCAGTGAGTCAGCGCAGGCGGTGCTCAATAGTAAATAGAAAAGATTGCAGTGAAAACCGAAGGATTTCTTCAACAGAGTCCCTACTCGATATAAAAGCCGCTTTTACAGTGAAAACTGAAGGATTTCTTCAACGGAGTCCCTACTCGATATAAAAGCCGCTTTTACAGTGAAAACTGAAGGATTTCTTCAACAGACAACGTACTCCTTACAGCAGGGGTGTCAAACTCAAATTCATCGGGGGCCGCATCAGCAGTTTGGTCACCCTCAAAGGGCCGGTTGTATCTGTAGGACTATGTGTCCACTCTTTATTATCATAAATTATTGTCACTGCATTCAATTATTACTGTTTTTTGTAATAATGTACCGTATTTTTCGCTCCATAACACGCTCCAGACCATAGTGCGCACGTTGTTTTTAGAGGAGGAAAACAAGAAAAAAAATATTTTTCTGGTTTTCCTCCTCTAAAAGGCTGGGAGGGGTGGCGGAGGGATGCTGCTGGTTCTTCCCCGCCAACCCCGATCGCAAAAACAAGCCTGCTTTGGCAAACGGGGTTGGCGGGTGAGAGAGAGTGAAAGAAAGAGGGAGAAGGAAGAAAGGGATGAGAGAGAGAGAGAGAGAGAAGGAAGGAAGCAAGGAAGCAAGGAGTGAGTGAGAGAGAGAGAGAGAGAGAGAGAGAAGGAAGGAAGGAAGGAAGGAAGGAAGGAAGGACAGACAGAAAGAAAGACAGACAGAAGGGGTGAGAGAGAGAGTGAAGGAAAGAGGGAGAAGGAAGGAAGGGGTCAGAGAGAAGGAAGGAAGGAAGGAAGGAAGGAAGGAAGGAAGGAAAAAGGAAGGAAAGAAAGACACACAGACAGAAAGAAAGACAGAAGGGGTGAGTGAGAGAGAGAGAGAGAGAGAGAGAAGGGGTGGCCGTGCGTCACCCCTTCTCCGCTCCGTGCAACGTCTCCCTCCCCCTCGCCACCGACGCTTGCAAAAGCAGGCTTTTGCAAGCCTCGGTGGCGACGGGCGACACCCGGCAAGGAAAAAATGGTGCGGGGGGCTTCCCCGAGGCGGCAGAAAGCCGCGCGGGGCACCCCCGAGGCGGCAAAAAGCCGCGCTGGGCCAAAACGGCCCGGAAAAAAAAAACTTGCCGGTTCTCCCGGCAAGGCAAAAATGGTGCGGGGGATTGCCCACCGCCAATCAGCGCGCGCTCACGGGCCACATGACGAGGTCTCGCGGGCCGCATTTGGCCCGCGGGCCTTGTCCTTGACACCTGTGCCTTATAGCAACCGCGTTTTAAAAGTGAAAACCCAAGCATTTCGTCAACACGGAGACGCAGACAGTATCATTGTATTGTGCCTTCGTTATTTTGCAGCTGTTCTACTTGTCTCTGATTCATCCTCTCTTACCCGCAATGTTGTTTTTTTATGTTGCTCTGATGTTCTCCATTATTATAATATCTGATACACCACATAATGGGATGCCAGCAGAACCTCGCCATGGGAAGTCGGAGGGTGCCCGGCTGCTACGAACGAGGGGGGGGGCAAGGTCTCCCAGCCGGATGTCAGCACCCCCACCCTAAACTTAGTCCTAGCCCTAACTATAATCCTAACTTTAAAGTTAAACTTTAATCTAACTCCCCCATTCCATAAAATTCCTTTTGGGGAGAGCGGGCGGGGGATGGAGCTGCGCGCCCGCATTACAGCTGCCGGCTCCTTCTGGTCCCCCCCCCCAACGTAAAACTAGTTTTAAAAATTATGATTTAAAAGAAAATATATACAAAATGGTTTATAGGTGGTATCTAACACCAAGCAGGATATCTAAGATGTATAATGGGTCCAACAGTAACTGCTGGAGGTGCAACACAGAAATAGGCACTTTTCTACATATATGGTGGAAGTGCGGAAAAGTAAAAATCTTCTGGGAGAAAATTTATAATGAATTAAAAAAATATTAAAGTACTCATTTAAGAAAAATCCCAAAATCTTCTTACTAGGAATTTTAGGAGATGAAATAAAAGAAAAAGATAAAAGTTTCTTTATGTACGCCATATCAGCGGCGAGACTCATGATAGCTAAGAATTGGAAGAGCACAAACCCACCCGATCTAGAAGATTGGCAAACTAAGCTAATGGGATATCAAAGAATGGCAATAAAAATAGCAGAAAATAGAGGAATATCTGACCAAGAAGTGGAGAAAAATTGGAAATCATTTCAGGATTACATAGGGAACAAAGTTGAGAGAGCCAATCTTCTGTTGCATATATAAGTGGGCTCACAGCTTAAGCAAATGAGAATAAGCAAAAAAAAAAGTAAGGTATATAATGTGATAAGGATAAGATACAAAGCATAACAACGGTTGGACTGGAAGTCAACACGGGGGGAAGGGGGGGTTCACTATCTCTGTCTTTTTTCTTCTTCTTATAGTTGTGTACTTCGATGAAGTTGTTTTGAAAATTCTTGCTTGTATGTTTTGAAAATTCAATAAAGCATAATAATAATAAAAAATAAAAAAAGTTTTAAAAATTATAAAGGAGGAAAGAAAACTATGGATACAACAAAAAACAAGACCTCAAGGCTGCCAATGTGCTTCAAATTTTTTTATTGTAAATCGGTGGGTGGATAGCTCAGTGGATAGAACAGGCGACTTTTATTCTCAGGGTCATTCTAGAATTTTCTGATTCTACGGTATCCAATTCTCTTCTTACAATTATGATCTTCAAATTTGTCGCCCGTGTTCTCTGTTGGTTTGAACGATCTGCTCGGTCCTCCGTAGTTTGTAGTTTGTTTTAAACGAAATGATGTCTGATAATTTCAAATATCAGGAGCCTCCTTCTCCATATGTTAATATCGGTTGTATAGCGATTAGACTTTTCCAAATACGTATCATAGATCATCTTACACCACAATGACTGTATCAAGCGGAGCCGACAAATTTCTAGGCCTAGACACATTATGTGACCCAAGAGAGCAGCAAGATAATGAGGCTGTACAAAGGTGATGGGTTAAAATCAGGCTTTCCCCTCCCCTCTGCAAGGGCTTATGGGACAGCTGTTCCCATCAGCCACATCAAGATACTGCCCAGTACTTTGCTGCAGTCTATGGGTCACAGTGCCACCAGGCAAAGGCATCCCGCACTTAATGGGAACCAAACAGTTCTTGCAACACGCTATTCTGCTTTTGTAGAATACAGTAGTATTCCACAAGCTGTACTGTTTTAAGGGTGTCAAAACAGGGAGGGAAGCCATGACTGCTGAAAGTAGTATCATCATGTGTCTAATGAATGCTGCAATTTTGGTCTGAGGACAATAATAGACATACACAGACATAACGGTTAGCCCAGAATCTCTCATCCTGGTCAACTTATGTGATGCTGGACACTTGGCCTCCACCAGTCGAGGGTTCAGTGCTGGGAGCCTATTATGGTGGGGAAGTTGGTGTGTTTCTCAGTCCCAAACAGGTGCCATTCCATCAGCAACACACGAGTAACACCAGGGTTACAGAGGGTGGAACTGTATTTTTCTACATGAAGATTGAGTGGGTGCTGAAGTGTGCCAAGAGAGCTTCAGGACTTCCAAACATAGATAAACATGTAGGTGAAATGTGCCCTCACCTTGACTATGCTGCTAGCTGTATGCTTACAAAGTGTGCTTTGAAACCCTTCAAAATTGCCTAATGTCAATTATTTTCATTGAATCTAACTATAAGTGGGACTCATTTCTCTGTGAAGCTTTGGTCTGCATGTGGAGTTCATTGGCCACTACTGCAAGTGTTCTTGAACGAGAGGTGAGTTTCAATATTGAGCAGCAGGAATCCAACACAACTGTTGCCAAGGGAGAAAGCCATTGTTCAAAAAATGACACAATCTATTAGGCAACAACCTCAGCAACACACTGCTTTTACATTCTCCTGTGCAACAGCATTCCCTGATGCAAAACATTTCACCAAAGGAAAAGAACACGGCTAAGGGTACTTGCCTCAATACTTCTGATACCTGCCTTTGTTTCAGGACATCTTAGGGTGGAATTTATCTTTGGGGAGTAAAATACTGCCCCCTCCACAAAAAGTGCTATTTTTCTGAGGAATGTGGATCAGTGCAAGGAAACAAATGTGGGTGTTGATGTTGGAGTGAGGAGAAAGCATTAAAGAAACCCACAGAGAACAGGTTCTATGCTGAAACTAAGTTTAATGGAAAAGAAGAAGTCAGAGGACATTTTACATTCCAGAAACATAGGAAGAACCACCTTCTAGGCTTTGCAGTAAATCAGACATTGATATTGATTACAAAGATCATACATGCACATTCAGAGTTGTATCATGTTTTGAATGGAATATAAGTTGGAAACCTTCAAAAAATTGCCCCTTAGCTGCTATTCCATAGCAAAAGCACAGAAGAAGAAGAAATGCACAGTGAATAGAGGTTGGGATCAAGACATCCTAGGAAACAGCTGCACGTTTGTAAAGCAAAGATGGATGAGCCAAGCATCTGGGCATCCAACAAATGGGACGCTTGGCATTTCTGGCACTTAGGCCCCTGAGATCATCAATCGTGAAGCCATGCCGAGTTCGTCAATTGCCTGTCTGGGCATTCTGCCGTTCTGAGTGCTCCCTTTAATAGCATGAATAATGTCTATTTCGGAGATATTACTGGTCCCGGGATAATCACAATAAATGGAGGTGGGATGATTAATACTTCAGTTGGTGCCATCCGAATCATTAAATCAGCATTGGCAGCAGCCATTTTAGAGTGATGCAGCTGGATCTGAAATGACGACAAGCAAGACATTCATCCAATTTATTCATTTTTCAATCATCCAATTTGTAATAATCACGATAACAAAAACAGCAACAAAGAAATGTGCATGCACACGAAAGCTCATACCAAGAACAAACTTAGTTGGTCTCTAAGGTGCTACTGGAAAGAATTTTTTTTATTTTTTATTTTGTTTTGACTATGGCAGACCAACACGGCTACCTACCTGTAACAGCAACAACCATCGACACCAGTGAAGAACAAGAAGAACATATAGTGGCATACAGTGCAGAACAACATCATAGCATAAACTGCAAGTCAATAAAAAAATTAACATAAAAAAGCCAGCAATAGTGCTGTAGGGGTGGCCTCTTGGTGTCACCATCACTCAGCTTTTCTCACTTTAGTTGTGACCCCCATTTTTCTAGCAACAGAAAACAGCTATGTTCTGTCACCAATGCGACAAGAATTAGGTTTTTGCGCAATGGAATCTACATTGGCTCTAAAGACCTCTGCCCTCCTCATCCCCATATCCTTTAGTGCTGTGCCTTTTAGATTTCAAGCCTGTGAGCAGAAAATGACCATTTGAATGATGATTTTGGAGCCTTTTGTAGAAATGTAGGTTAAATACACTTTGAAGAAACAAATGACAATAAGCTCATTTTCCAGAATTCTGAATATATGTGATAGATTCACAGTCCATATATTGCATTAAAAAAACAAACCCATCTTGCGCAGCTGGCACAGCCAATGGCCAGGAATCATGGGAGCAGTAGTCCAGCATCTGTGGAAGGAACATAGATATTCCCCATCCCTTCCTACATATCTAATTCTCCAAAGTAGCCTGCAAATGACAAATATGATGAGCAAAGAGGAGCAGGTCTAGGTTCAAAGAAGGAGACAGAGAGAGTGAAGTTCGGAAAGGAAGAGGCAACAAAAGGCATGGAGTTCTCTCACTTACCAAGGTCTCAAGAGAAGTACTCAGGGGAAGGTGAGAGGAGCTCTTGTTCGAATCATGAGCAGCAAGTCCTTTTATACTATTCCAGGACTGCAAGTCCCTCCCTTGTGAAGTAAAACTGCCTTCAGATGTCCTACCCACAAAGGCGCTTTGTAAATTGGAAATGAACTTTATCCAGCTATCCCTGAACTGCCCTGTATTCATTAGCATGTGTATTTTCCACCTCCACTCTCCTTTCATTATCCTCCTATTTACTACTGTGAATTTTTAATACCCTTTTAAAAATTGTTGTTCTGCCTCTGTTCATAAGGAAACTATTCCCTTCCAGGCTGCAAGCCCCCTGTCCACTGAATTGTAGAGATTTGTGTAATCCCCATCTTTCCATTCTGGTGCAGCCTTACCTGTTTTGTGGAAGCCTTTAAAGCTTCCTTTATAATCCCTACATTTCTTCCAGTAGCACCTTAGAGACCAACTAAGTTTGTTCTTGGTATGAGCTTTCATGTGCATGCACACTTCTTCAGATACCTGCTTCTTCATGTGCATGCACACTTCTTGGTATCTGAAGAAGTGTGCATGCACACGAAAGCTCATACCAAGGACAAACTGAGTTGATCTCTAAGGTGCTACTGGAAGGAATTTCTTTTTATTTTTTATTTTGTTTTGACTATGGCAGACCAACATGGCTACCTACCTGTAACTAAATCCCTCCATTTGTTTGCTTTAAACAAAGCCCTCTAAAATGAATTCAGGGGACATCAGCCTCAAAGGGAGCTTCCTTCTGCAGTCTGGCCATTGGTCCATCTAGCTCAGGATTATCTTTCCCTTTCTGTCTAGGGAGTGGAGGATTCAATCCTGATTGGGGGTCTGTTCCAAAGTGCATTTGCTGTGTCCTTCTGCCTGATGCTCCACTTCCTGATGGCCCTTGATCTTTCTGGTTGGGCTCACTCAGGGAGTTTCAGTGCAATTTCAGGAAGAAATGTTGGCTAGAAACCCAGCTAGAACTCTGGCTCTTCACTTGCCTGCAAAAAGTAGGAAAAATACTGACCTGCTTGTAATGTCTCAATTGGATCATTGTGGTTTGCAGAACTTTCATTGGTTTCATTAATAAAAGTATCATTTTCACCTTCATGAGGTTTCATTGTGAGTGAGTGTTTGTGGGGATGACAAATACCTACAAAAATAATAACAGAACACTGAATGACTTACAGCATGGAAATATGGCAAAATGAGCTTGTGAATGAAAAAATGAGAACCTGAAACTGAAATTCTTTGTCCATCCTTTCATACACATTGCAAGAGAAGACGTTCAGTCCATCTCTTTACCCATCCTCACATCCAACAGAGAGAGATGGGAGTAGGATAAACTCATTGCTTCTTTCCCCCAATAACTACTAGTGGCTGTGCCCCTGCTCTCACCTGAAGGAGAGACGCCAGTGATGTTTGCACACTATAGAAACATGGATCAAAATAGAGCTGAGATGGCAGACACCAAACATGCCAAAATCTGAAATGATTAATCAATCACTGCAACTCAAAACCAATAATTATGAAAGCAACAATACTTCAAGCATGAAAGGAGCAACATCACAAACCAATTAGCAGGAACAGAGTGAATTTCCAAAATGAGCTGCTGCCTCCATCTCAAGCTGAAACAAAACTTCAAATGAAAAACAACCCTTTTTCAATATAGCACATAAAAGCCCCACAGATAATATGAATGTATAATCATTTTGGCCAGCATACACATAGCGATTTTGATTCTTCAGGACTGACTCAGTGCCTCAAAGCTCCTAAGTGGCTGTAACACCCATCCCTTCCCTATATCAGCATCTATTTCATAAACATTTGTTTCTCTTTTATCCTATGTTATTTTGTAAAGGTTGCATGAAAGCTTCCGTCCACAATAGGGTCATTTTCCCCCATTGAAAAATACAGAAGTATACATGGTCACAACACTGAGAATGCTGGCAATGAAACTGATTTAATATTCTGCAAGCATTTTTCATATGCAGCCCTCCTGGAGAAACGCTGACTTGTTGCAACAGAATGGCGTTCCCCCCTTTTTAAGAAATGGGAGGGAAACGTAAGCTCCTGGCCCAGTCGCTTCTGTGGACTTCTCCTGTGTCTGCCCGGCCATCGGGTCAGAATGCAGCTGCCCCCTAGACTCTTCCTTCCCCAGACAACACAGGGGAGGGGAGAAGCATGAAGAGAATGAAGAAGCTGGGGGGGGGGGGGCAACTGGAAAACACAAAGATGATCAGAATGAGGATCAAACAAACAGGATGGAGGAGAGGACTGGACAAAGGGAAAACCCCACAACACAAGCACTCAAGCAAGCGTTTCTCTTTACACACAGAGAAAGAAATGAAGACACAACCACCTTTGCAGCAGGCAGGGCTGGTCTGGAGAGACGGGGTGATTCCTCCCCTCTGGAGAGGACATTGCAAGTTGAAGACCCTGCCTGTCTCCCATAGGGGGAGTCATCCCTATCAGGAATGGCGTCCCTCTCACCAATAAGCATAATAAGCCTTTACAAGGAATTATCACATTTTATGCCCTGGAGTATCTAAAAAAGTATGTAAAAAAATAAAAGACTGGCTTGCTCATTGTTTAGAAATTTAGCAAAGTGGGTTTGCAGTTGGGAAAATGAGAACCTGAAACTGACGTTTTTTTCCCATCCTTTCATACACACGGCAAGAGAAGACTTCCATTCCATCTCTTCTTCCCTTCTCACACTGTTTGGCAAGATGACTCTGTGCCATCATCAGCTGGCATGACCTCTGCCATCTTCTCCTTAATCTTCCCACCTTAAATCCAACGTAGAGCAATGTGAACTGGATAAACTCATTGCCTCTTCCCTCCCACTACCGCTAGTGGCAGTGCCCCTGCTCTCGCTAGAACGAGATGCACACTGCAGAAACATGGAGCGGAATAGCGCTGAGTTAGCACATACCAGACACTCCAACCTTTGAAATGATTCATCCATTATTGAGGTTCAGAACAAATAATGATGAGAGCAACACTTCTTACAGTTGATCAAAAAGAACACTGAAACTCAAAAGATGGGGTAGGAAAATATTTTGTCATAGAAACACCAACTATTAAAGGAACAGCAGCACAAACCAATTAGCAGGAACAGAGTGAACTTCCAAAATGAGCTGCTGCCTTCATCTCAAGTCTAAGCACAATGGCAAATGAAAGAGAATCTTTTTGAATGTAGCACATGGAATCCCCACAGAGAAGAGTGGGTGAACATTAATCCGAATGTCTAGCAATTCTTGCCAGAGAACACATAGCAATTTGGATTGTTCAGAACTGACGCAGAACATCAAAGCTCCTAAGTGGACTATAGAGGAGACCCAATAGTCTCCCATGCCTTCCAATCATTGGAAAGAACTTCCTGACAGTAAGAGCTGTTCGACAGTGGAATTTACTGCCAAGGAGTGTGGTGCAGTCTCCTTCTTTGGAGGTCTTTAAGCAGAGGCTTGACAGCCATCTGTAAAGAATGCTTTGATGGTGTTCCTGCTTGGCAGGGGGTTGGACTGGATGGCCCTTGTGGTCTCTTCCAACTCTATGATTCTATGATTCTATCCTGTTTGTTTGATCATCATTCTGATCATCTTTGTGTTTTCCAGTTGGCTCCCCCCCCCAGCTTCTTCATTCTCTTCATGCTTCTCCCCTCCCCTGTGTTGTCTGGGGAAGGAAGAGTCTAGGGGGCAGCTGCATTCTGACCCGATGGCCGGGCAGACACAGGAGAAGTCCACAGAAGCGACTGGGCCAGGAGCTTACGTTTCCCTCCCATTTCTTAAAAAGGGGGGAACGCCATTCTGTTGCAACAAGTCAGCGTTTCTCCAGGAGGGCTGCATATGAAAAATGCTTGCAGAATATTAAATCAGTTTCATTGCCAGCATTCTCAATGTTGTGACCATGTATACTTCTGTATTTTTCAATGGGGGAAAATGACCCTATTGTGGACGGAAGCTTTCATGCAACCTTTACAAAATAATATAAGATAAAAGAGAAACAAATGATTATGAAATAGATGCTGATATAGGGAAGGGATGGGTGTTACAGCCACTTAGGAGCTTTGAGGCACTGAGTCAGTCCTGAAGAATCAAAATCACTATGTGTATGCTGGCCAAAATGATTACACATTCATATTATCTGTGGGGCTATTATGTGCTATATTGAAAAAGGATTGTTTTTCATTTGAAGTTTTGTTTCAGCTTGAGATAGAGGCAGCAGCTCATTTTGGAAATTCACTCTGTTCCTGCTAATTGGTTTGTGCTGTTGCTCCTTTCATGCTTGAAGTATTGTTGCTTTCATCATTATTGGTTCTGAGTTGCAGTAATTGATGAATCATTTCAGATTTTGGCATGTTTGGTGTCTGCCATCTCAGCTCTTTTCTGATCCATGTTTGTATAGTGCGCAAACATCACTGGTGTCTCTCCTTCAGGTGAAAGCAGGGGCACAGCCACTAGTTGTTATTGGGGGAAAGCCCCTTCCGCCCAAGCAAGGAGGGGGGGGGGGTTCAGGTGCTCACGACCCCTTCACGTGTACTGGGGATGGTGGCCCACCCCCTGTTCCATTTGGGGAATCCCGGCCGCGTAGCTACCCAGAGCGACCAATCCGGTCACTCTGGGGGCGTGGCTTGCTGTATTTTAGCAAGCGCGCGGCCGGGGTTCTTCCTCCTGCCTCCCACTCCTAGGTACTCCAGTTTTCCCACCCACCCACCCTATAGGCGCCATTTCTCTTGACCTTGCTATGACTTGGGTCAGTCGCCTTTGAGGGGCCTGGTAGGAATTTTCCCACTAGGCAAATTGGATCTGGTCTGGTGGTTTTCGCCTACCTCTTAGCAACTCGTCACAACTTTGGTTTGGGCGGTTAGGCATTGGATTATCTCTGTCACGGACGTCTTATCCATAGACACTAGTGGCGCGGGGCACCACCGCGCAAGGAGCAATGAGTTTATCCTACTCCCATCTCTCTCTGTTGGATGTGAGGATGGGTAAAGAGATGGACTGAAAGTCTTCTCATGTAATATGTATTAAAGGATTTCAGTTTCAGGTTCTCATTTTCTCATTCGCAAGCTCATTTTGCCATATTTCCATGCCGTAAGTCATTCAGTGTTCTGTTATTATTTTTTTGTAGGTAATTGTCATCCCCCCCCACTCACAATGAAGCCTCATGAAGGTGGAAAGGATGTATTTATTAATAAAACCAACGAAAGTTCTGCAAACCACAATGATCCAATTGAGACATTACAAGCAGGTCAGTATTTTTTCTAATTTTGGCAGGCAAGGGAACAGCCAGAGTTCTAGGTGGGTTTCTAGCCAACATTTCTTCCTGAAATTGCACTGGAACACCCTGGGTGAGACCAACCAGAAAGATCAAGGGCCATCAGGAAGTGGAGCATCAGGCAGAAAGACACAGTGAATGCACTTCAGAATAGACCCCCAATCAGGATTGAATCCTCCACTCCCCAGACAAAAAGGGGAGGATAATCCTCAGCTAGATGGACCAATGGTCAGACTGCAGAATGAAGCTCCCTTTGAGGCTGATGTCCCCTGAATTCAGTTTAGAGGGCTTTGTTTAAAGCAAACAAATGTAGAGTTGTTTTTTTTTATAAAGGAAGCTTTAAAAGGCTTCTATAAAACAGGTAAGGCTGCCCCAGACTGGTAAAATGGGGATTACACAAATCTCTAGAATTCAGTGGACAGGGGGCTTGCAGCCTGGAAGGGAATAGTTTCATTCTGAAGGGAGGCAAGACACTTATTTTTAAAAGGGTATTATAAAATCACAGTAGTAAACAGAAAGATAATGAAAGGGGAGTGGAGGTGGAAAATACACATGCTAATGAATGCAGGGCAGTTCAGGGATAGCTGGAAAAAGTTCAGTTCCAATTTTCAAAGCGCCTTTGTGGGTAGGACATCTGAAGGCAGTTTTCCTTCACAAGGGAGGGACTTGCAGTCCTGGAATCGTATAAAAGGACTTGCTGCTCATGATTCGAACAAGAGCTCCTCTCACCTTCCCCTGAGTACTTCTCTTGAGATCTTGGTAAGTGAGAGAACTCCATGCCTTTTGCTGCCTCTTCCTTTCTGAACTTCATTCTCTCTGTCTCCTTCTTTGAACCTAGACCTGCTCCTCTTTGCACATCATATTTGTCATTTGCAGGCTACTTTGGAGAATTAGATATGTAGGAAGGAATGGGGGATGTCTATGTTCCTTCCACAGATGCTGGACTACTGCTCCCATGATTCCTGGCCATTGGCTGTGCCAGCTGCGCAAGATGGGATTGTTTTTTTAATGCAATATATGGACTGTGAATCTATCACATATATTCAGAATTCTGGAAAATGAGCTTATTGTCATTTGTTTCTTCAAAGTGTATTTAACCTACATTTCTACAAAAGGCTCCAAGATCATCATTCAAATGGTCATTTTCTGCTCACAGGCTTGAAATCTAAAAGGCACAGCACTAAAGGATATGGGGATGAGGAGGCCAGAGGTCTTTAAGAGGCAATATAGATTCCATTGTGCAAAAACCTAATTCTTGTTGCATTGGTGACAAAACATAGCTGTTTTCTGTTGCTAGAAAAATGGGGGTCACAACTAAAGTGAGAAAAGCTGAGTGGTGGTGACACCAAGAGGCCAGCCCTACAGCACTATTGCTGGCTTTTTTATGTTAATTTTTTTTATTGACTTGCAGTTTATGCTATGATGTTGATATAGTGTTGATATAGTGACACTGTATGCCACTATATATTCTTCTTGTTCTTCACTGGTGTCGATGGTTGTTGCTGTTACAGGTAGGTAGCCGTGTTGGTCTGCCATAGTCAAAACAAAATAAAAAATAAAAAAATTCCTTCCAGTAGCACCTTAGAGACCAACTAAGTTTGTTCTTGGTATGAGCTTTTGTGTGCATGCAAACTTCTTTGTTGCTGTTTTTGTTATCATGATTATTACAAATTGGATGATTGAAACATGAATAAATTGAACGAATGTCTTGCTTGTCATCATTTCAGATCCAGCTGCATCACTAAAAAAATGGCTGCTGCCAATGCTAATTTATTGATGGAGTTAATCATCAGACTACCTCCAGTTATTGTGAAACTCCCGTGACCATTTCACTGTGCAATTTAGCCATTATTCAGAGCAGCAGAATGCAAACACCGGCAATTGATGAACTCGGCATGGCGTCACGATTGATGATCTTATGGGCCTAAGTGCCAGAAATGCCAAGCGTCCCTTTTGCAGGATGCCCAGATGCTTGGCTCTTCCATGTTTGTCTTACAAAACATGCAGCTGTTTCCTAGGATGTCTTGATCCCAACCTCTATTCACTGTGCATTTCTTCTTCTTCTTCTGTGCTTTTGCTATGGAATTTATCTCCAGCTAAGGGGCAATTTTTTGAATGCTTCCAACCTGTATTCCACTCAAAACATGATACAACTCTGAATGTGCATGTATGATCTTTGTCATGAATATCAATGTCTAAATTACTACAAAGCCTAGAAGGTGGTTCTTCCTTGGTTTCTGGAATGTAAAATGTCCTCTGGCTACTTCTTTTCCATTAAACTTAACTGCAGCATAGAACCTGTTCTCTGTGGGTTTCTTTAATGCTTCCTCCTCACGCCAGCATCAACGCCCACATTTGTTTCCTTGCACTGATCCACATTCCTCAGAAAGATAACACTTTTTGTGGAGGGGGGCAGTATTTTACTCCCCAAAGATAAATTCCACCCTAAGATGTCCTGAAACAAAGGCAGGTATCAGAAGTATTGAGGCAAGTACCCTTAGCCGTGTTCTTTTCCTTTGGTGAAATGTTTTGCATCAGGGAATGCTGTTGCACAGGAGAATGCAAAAGCAGTGTGTTGGTGACGTTGTTGCCTAATAGATTGTGTCATTTTTTGAACAATGGCTTTCTTCTTTGGCAACAGTTGTTTTGGATTCCTGCTGCTCAATATTAAAACTCACCTCTAGTTCAAGAACACTTGCAGTAGTGGCCAATGAACTCCACATGCAGACTGAAGCTTCCTAGACAAATGAGTCCCACTTATAGTTAGATTCAATGAAAATAATTGACACTAGGCAATTTTGAAGGGTTTCAAAGCACACTTTGTAAGCATACAGCTGGCAGCATAGTCAATGTGAGGGCACATTTGACTTGCATGTTTATCTATGTTTGGAAGTCCTGAAGCTCTCTTGGCACACTTCAGCACCACTCAATCTTCATGTAGAAAAATACAGTTCCACCCTATGTAACCCTGGTGTGACTTGTGTGTTGCTGATGGAATGGCACCCATTTGGGACTGGGAAGCACACCAACTTCCCCACCATAGTAGGCTGTATTCTACTACTATATTCTACAAAGGAAGAATAGTGTGTTGCAAGAACCGTTCCATGCCCATTAAGTGTGGGATGCCTTTGCCTGGTGGCAATGTGACCCATAGACTGCAGCAAAGTACTGGGCAAGGTTTTGCCCAGAATCTTGATGTTGCTGATGGGAAAAGCTGTCCCATAAGCCCTTGCAAAGGGGAGGGAAAAGCCTGATTTTAACCCATCAGCTTTGTACAGCCTCATTATCTTGCTGCTCTCATGGGTCACATAATGCTTCTAATTGGGCAAATGATAGACAGATAGATAATCTTTATTGTCATTGTCCCCTTGTGGGGACAACGAAATTACTCGGCTGCTCCATCCATCCAGACAGGGCACCCCACACAAATTCAAAACAACTACAAAACACTAATTAAAACAGTAGAATATAATGCAGCATAACAAGTAAGATAGGATGACTTTCAAAGTCCAGGCTTCCCATTCAAGGCCGAAATTGCCCTGGGGAAGAAGCTGTTCCCGAGACGGCTTGTTCTTGTCCTCATCATCCTGTATCTCCGTCCCGATGGCAAGAGCTCGAAGAAGCAGTGACCAGGATGCGATGGATCTTTTACTATGTCCAGTGCCTTTCTATGGCACCTGGTGGCATAAATCTGCTCTAAGGTGGAGAGCGAGCAGCTAACAATGCTCTCTGCTGCCTTAACAACTCTGCACAACCCCATCCTATCCTGGGTACAGCTTCCGTACCACACACATAAACCATAAGTCAAGTGAGCATGCTCTCAATGGCACAGTGATAGAAGGCAAGCAGCAGCTTTTGCGGAAGATGGTTTTTCCTTAGAATTCTCAAAAAGTAGTCTCTGCTGCACCTTCTGCACAAACCCCCTTATGTTGACACTCCAGGACAGATCCTCCTGTAATTCAATGCCCAGAAATCTGAACGTTGTTACCCTCTCCACACAGATTCCATCAACAAAAAGTGGCTGGACATCGTTCTTCTATCTCCTGAAGTCCACCACAAGCTGCTTGGTTTTCTTTGTGTTTATGAGCAAGTTATTAACTCTGCACCACTCTGTCAGCCGCTCCACCTCATGTGGCCTCACATGGCCTCAGAGTTAGTGACTATGATATTCTAATGATTTTAAGTTGCCCTCCATTGACCACACACTCTACACCAATTTTCTGCTTACAAAGTGTTCTCTTTTATTTTTATTTAAAAGTTGCACAACCAGTGTCTCAACCATATGGTTCCTGTCATATTTCTGTGAGTCTTGGTTCGGGCATGTCCTCATTACATCTGTGTTGGATGCAGGATTAACTTTTGGGAAATTGCAAGAGAGAGGGGGTGGGGGAGAGAGAGGGAGACAGCGGAAGACAGGAGTGCCTGGCGTGCTCTGGTATGGGGTCACGAAAAGGCGGACACGACTAAACGACTAAACAACAACAATATACTTATTTGCCATGGAAGGTCTGGAGGGCACATAAATTTGCACATGGCTCTAAGTTTGCTAGTATGGATACCTAGGAGCATGTGGGAATGTTACGTAATTTGGTGGCCTGTCTCCTTTTGGGGGATAAGAATTCCCCCCCCCATTTTGAGATTCCAGTGAATTGAGGTTTCATCTCTATCTATGCCTTAATGGATAGCATACCACACTCTCCTACATTTATCCAATGTAATTAGGGGCGTCCCATTCCATAATGATCATTTTACTATTTATACCCCACTGACTGGGGTCCCCCCCCCAAAAAAATGACCCCTGAATTTTTATTGACATTGATGCTGCATTGATGCTGCATTTTATGCTGTTTTTATATCACATTTTAATCAGTGTTTTATATTTGCTGTTAGCCGCCCTGAGCCCGGTTTTTAAACCGGGAAGGGCGGGGTATAAATAAAAAATATTATTATTATTGAATCTTACTGGGTTGCCCCAGCCACTCTGAGCAGCTTCCAACATATAAAAAAGCACATAATAAGACATTAAATATTTTTTAAAAAACCGTCCCTCCACAGGATTGCCTTCACCGTGCTCCTGGGTCAGATAACTCCATGCCATGAGGTAGTGATCCTTTGAGCAAGTATTGTTGGGTGGGGCCCCTCAGGCAGGTGGTAACAATTAGTTCCCACAGGGGGAGCATGTGATGGGGCTGGTTGATTGCCAGCATTCCCCAGTCCCTATAAATCTTCAAGTTGATCTGCCCGGGGAGGGAGAGAACACGCTTTGTTTTACCAAGGGCCTTCTTGGTAGTGGCACCAGCCCTGTGGAACGCCCTCTGCTCTGATGTCAAGGAAATAAACAATGATAGGACTTTTAGAAGTCATCTGAAGGCAGCCCTGTTTAGGGAAGTTTTTAATGTTTGATGTTTTATCATGTTTTTAATATTCTGTTGAGAGCCACCCAGAGTGGCTGGGGAAACCCAGCCAGATGGGCAGGGTATAAATTATCATTATCATTATCATTATCATCATCATCATCATCATCAGACATGCTGTTTGATGTTCTGTAGCTGGTGCCAGAGAAGAAGCCAATAAAATCTGGTAACACATTCGATGCCTGCGTGTCATTGATTAGTAGCTGGGAGGAAAGACTCGGGAAAGCGACCCCCTCCTTGGCACTCCATACCCTCCAACATTTCGCCAATGAAAATAGGGACATCCTAAAGAAAAGTGGGACATTCCGGGATCAAATCAGAAACAGGGATGTCTTCTCTAAATCAGGGACCCTTGGAGGGTCTGGAATATTCACAGGAGGGCGAGGGCGAGTGGAGCAATGTGTGTCTGTCAATCACTACCCATCCTCAGGAAGCTCTGTTTCATTACACCTTCTGTGTTTTCCTCCTTTCTTCACACAGAACTGAGTGAAACACTGATCCCTGGTGGTGGATTTCAGCCAGGCTGAGAGACTGAGCTCACCTAATTTCACAGCACAGAGTAAGTAGGAGAGCACTGTCAATGTGTCATTGAAGTAATTACTCCTTTTGCACCTCAGGTGTAATTCCTAACAACTGTCTGGAAGAACAGGCTATAACAATACCCTGCAGCAATCTTGCATACAAATCTCCAAGGAATGGGGTGGAGTCAAAATAGAAAGCCACAAAATTGCATGGCTTCTAGCTTGACAGCAGAGGGAGATGTTCCTCTTAAGATTAGAGAGTAGCTTGAGGGAGAGAAAGAGAAAGTTGTATTGGCTGCATTCAAAGTGGAGCCTCTGTGGATGACAGCAGTTTACCCCTAAAGCACAGGTGCTAGGGCCAAATAACAGGGATAACTGGTGCCTTTTCAAAATGCCCATTCTGCAAAATGCCTGAATTTTTAGGGATGGAGGAGATGTTCGATTCAGGAAGAAGGAGAATTGGAACATAACTAGAATGAGCTCATTCCGTCTGCCATTGTCTCTGGTCTCACCCACTTTGCTACTTCCTGAGTATGTCGCCAGTCTCATTTTTTTTCTAGAGTATGAGTGGAGGATTTTTTTTTCTTTTAAATACAATTTCAAAGTGAGCAGATGCAGACTTCCTTGCGCATGAAGCTTCCACGGGTTTTCCAGGTAATCCCACCTCCTCCCATTTCCCTTTCTCTGCCTCTCTCTCTGAGATTTTGGAGTGACCATATTAATAGAAATACCCAGATATAAGAGGCTTGGTCACAAGTGATGTATTCTGCCTGCAGATGAGCAGAGGTGATTAATTCCCATTTTCATGAGCTAGCCATGTTGATCAAGGAGATGAATAAATCCCATTTGGCTCAATTTTGGAATGCCTGTTTATTCCCCAGTTAGAGCTAAATACATTTTTCAATTATGAAGTTATTGTTCTTTAAATAGGCCATGGGTTGGGGTTTGCTTTCCAAAGAAGAGGAATGCTTATATCTTCCACCAATTTCGCCCCTCACTCTTTTCGCATTGGTGCTGCTACGACTGCTGCCCACTGGGGTCTGTCAATTGACAGGATCAAGAACTTGGGCCGGTGGAAATATGATGCATATAAAAGCTATGTGAAGAAGTGGTGCTGAATTTCTGGTATTTGTGTTTGCTTATCTTTGATTCTTTAGGTTTAGCGGCCATTCACATCTGGATTGTTGGGCACAATATTGTCCACTGGGCCGGCCTCAGAGCGAGGGAGTCTGGACTCGGCCCTGGTTTCGGCCTTCCCCGGCATGTGCAGGTGTCCTGGATGTACAAACGTGGAATGCGGTGGGGAGAATTACTCCCAATGATTCGGAAGAGTTTGTCATTGGAGGGCCACCCTATGCCGGTGGTGGTGCAGCTGGGGGGAAATGATTTGCCTTCCCCTGACTGTTTCACTTTATATTCCACAATCCAGAAAGATTTGGTGGAGTTAGTGTCCCTTTTGCCCGATGTAAACATTTTTTGGTCCCAATTGCTGCAGAGGTGAGAGTGAAATAAATAGCTATACCAAGAACTCTGGCCAGAAGTTTCAACGAAAGAAATAAAATCTACTCGTGAGTCAAAATCAAATAGGGTATATATTCTGTTAAGAATTACAGTCTTAAATGCAGTTGCAGATTAAAACACAAATTATAATTTCAAACAAAAATACAGATTCAAACTCACAATAATATGTGTAGTATGATATTATGTATAATATAAGGCACACAAAATACCAAATACAATGAATATAAATCCGTATTCAAAAGTTCAAGGAGAGTGTTTTGTATGTAAAGCCAAAATGAAGAGTCTAATAGGAGTCGAAATAAGGACTTCCGGAATGAGGACCAGATGTACGATGCAAAACTAGGGACCAGGACAGGGCCCTGTTTCGGAGCAGACGCCTTCTTCAGCTCGTTTTTTTGAAAAAGTGTAAATTAATGAGGCTTATGGAGAGGTATCATGTAATTTTTGTCTTTTTTGAAATCTTTTTCGGATGTAGCGTCTTGAATGGGTGGATCAATGTGTATCCAAGTTTTTCTGTGTGCGAGTGGCATGGCAGTCTCTGCCCAGCTGCCACTGAAAAGGCCAGGAAGTGCACTAACAGTGCGGTGGCCAAAAAGGTTTTAGCGTTGGGTGGGTCTTTAATTCTGCACCCGGAGATTACATTTAAAACCACTGCCCTTTACCAGGATGATGGCGTACATCTTTCTTCACTAGGGAGTGACACCCGGTTGAATGTTGTTGCGTTGGCTTTGAAGGAATGGTTGTGGTTGTGAGTGGTTTGGCAGCGAGCTAAGGGGCTCGATTGGCGGTTAGGCATTGGTTAAACTAGCTCGGTGGAGGGGTAAGGAATCGGCTGTACATGCCCCTCAAAATGCTGCTGCAAAGGTATTCCATTAAAGGAATCCAGGGGCTCGCCATACTTTTGTCCGTATCGCCGGCAAGAGGCTAGGGCACCCGCCCTGTAGAACGTCCTCCCACCAGATGTCAAAGAGAAAAACAACTACCAGACTTTTGGAAGACATCTGAAGGCAGCCCTGTTTAGGGAAGCCTTTAATGTTTGATGGACTACTGTATTTTAATATTTTGTTGGAAGCCGCCCACAGTGGCTGGGGAAACCCAGCCAGATGTGCGGGGTGTAAATATATTATTATTATTATTATTATTATTATTATTATTATTATTATAAACAGATGTAACAGTTAGCCCAGAATCTCTCATCCTGGTCAACCTATGTGATGCTGGACACTTGGCCTCCACCAGTCCAGGCTTCAGTGCTGGGAGCCTATTATGGTGGGGAAGTTGGTGTGCTTCCCAGTCCCAAACAGGTGCCATTCCATCAGCAACACACGAGTAACACCTGGGTTGCATACGATGGAACTGTATTTTTCTACATGAAGATTGAGTGGGTGCTGAAGTGTGACAAGAGAGCTTCAGGACTTCCAAACATAGATAAACATGCAAGTCAAATGTGCCCTCAGCTGTATGCTTACAAAGTGTGCTTTGAAACCCTTCAAAATTGCCTAATGTCAATTATTTTCATTGAATCTAACTATAAGTGGGACTCATTTGTCTATGAAGCTTCAGTCTGCATGTGGAGTTCACTGGCCACTACTGCAAGTGTTCTTGAACTACAGGTGAGTTTTAATATTGAGCAGCAGGAATCCAGCACAACTGTTGCCAAGGGAGAAAGTCATTGTTCAAGAAATGACACAATCTATTAGGCAACAGCGTCACCAACACACTGCTTTTGCATTCTCCTGTGCAACAGCATTTCCTGATGCAAAACATTTCACCAAAGGAAAAGAACACGGCTAAGGGTACTTGCCTCAATACTTCTGATACCTGCCTTTGTTTCAGGACATTTTAGGGTGGACATTATCTTAGGGGAGTAAAATACTGCCCCCTCCACAAAAAGTGTTATTTTTCTGAGGAATGTGGAAGGAAGTGCAAGGAAACAATGTGGGCGTTGATGTTGGAGTGAGGAGGAAGCATTAAGGAAACCCACAGAGAACAGGTTCTATGCTGCAGTTAAGTTTAATGGAAAAGAAGAAGTCAGATAACATTTTACATTCCAGAAACATAGGAAGAACCACCTTCTAGGCTTTGCAGTAATTTAGACATTGATTAATTTAGACATTGGCCAAACTGCGAGAGGCAATAAAGGATAGGTGTGCCTGGCGTGCTCTGGTCCATGGGGTCACGAAGAGTCGGACACGACTGAACAACAACAACAACAAAGACATTGATATTGATTACAAAGATCATACATGCACATTCAGAGTTGTATCATGTTTCGAATGGAATATAAGTTGGAAACCTTCAAAGAATTGCCCCTTAACTGGAGATAAATTCCATAGCAAAAGCACAGAAGAAGAAGAAGAAATGCACAGTGAATAGAGGTTGGGATCAAGACATCCTAGGAAACAGCTGCACATTTGTAAAGCAAAGATGGTAGAGCCAAACATCTGGGCATCCTACAAATGGGACGCTTGGCATTTCTGGCACTTAGGCCCCTGAGATCATCAATTGTGAAGCCATGCCGAGTTTGTCAATTGCCTGTCTGGGCATTCTGCCGTTCTGAGTGCTCCCTTTAATAGCATGAACAATGTCTAAATCGCATTGAGTACTGCTCGCGGGACCAACACAATAACTGGCGTTAGTTCGATGAATACTTCAGTTGGTGCCATCCGAATCATTAAATCAGCATTGGCAGCAGCCATTTTAGAGTGATGCAGCTGGATCTGAAATGATGACAAGCAAGACATTCATCCAATTTATTCATGTTTCAGTCATCCAATATGTAATAATCATGATAACAAAAACAGCAACAAATAAGTTTGCATGCACACGAAAGCTCATACCAAAAACAAACTTAGTTGGTCTCTAAGGTGCTACTGGAAGGAATTTTTTTTTTATTTTTGTTTTGACTATGGCAGACCAACACAGCTACCTACCTGTAACAGCAACAACCATCGACACCAGTGAAGAACAAGAAGAATATATAGTGGTATACAGTGCAGAACAACATCATAGCATAAACTGCAAGTCCATAAAAAAATTAACATAAAAAAGCCAGCAATAGTGCTGTAGGGGTCGCCTCTTGGTGTCACCATCACTCAGCTTTTCTCACTTTAGTTGTGACCCCCATTTTTCTAGCAACAGAAAACAGCTATGTTCTGTCACCAATGCGACAAGAATTAGGTTTTTGCGCAACGGAATCTATATTGCCTCTTAAAGACCTCTGCCCTCCTCATCCCCATATCCTTTAGTGCTGTGCCTTTTAGATTTCAAGCCTGTGAGCAGAAAATGACCATTTGAATGATGATCTTGGAGCCTTTCGTAGAAATGTAGGTTAAATACACTTTGAAGAAACAAATTACAATAAGCTTATTTTCCAGAATTCTGAATGTATGTGATAGATTCACAGTCCATATATTGCATTAAAAAAACAAACCCATCTTGCGCAACTGGCACAGCCAATGGCCAGGAATCATGGGAGCAGTAGTCCAGCATCTGTGGAAGGAACATAGACATCCCCCATCCCTTCCTATGTATCTAATTCTCCAAAGTACCCTGCAAATGACAAACATGATGTGCAAAGAGGAGAAGGTCTAGGTTCAAAGAAGGAGACAGAGAGAGTGAAGTTCGGAAAGGAAGAGGCAGCAAAAGGCATGGAGTTCTCTCACTTACCAAGGTCTCAAGAGAAGTACTCAGGGGAAGGTGAGAGGAGCTCTTGTTCGAATCATGAGCAGCAAGTCATTTTATACGATTCCAGGACTGCAAGTCCCTCCCTTGTAGACGAAAACTGCCTTCAGGTCTCCTACCCATAAAAGCCCCAAATATTTATTGGAATTGAACTTCATCCAGCTATCCCTGAACCGCCCTGTATTCATTAGCATGTGTTTTATCAAATTCCATTCCTCTTTTATTAGCCTTCTGTTTACTCCTGTGATTATGTAATACACTTTTAAAAATTAGTGTCCTGCCTCCCTTCATAAGCAAACTATTCCCTTCCAGGCTGCAAGCCCCCTGTCCACTGAATTCTAGAGATATGTGTAACCCTCATCTTTCCAGTCTGGAGCAGCTTTATCTGTTTTTTTTAGAAGCCATTTTAAGTTTCATGTATAATGCCTACATATGTTTGCTTTAAACAAAGCCCTCTAAACTGAATTCAGGGGACATCAGCCTCAAAGGGAGCCTCCTTGTGCAGTCTGGCCGTTGGTCCATCTAGCTCAGTATTATCCTCCCCTTTCTGTCTGGGGAGTGGAGGATTCAATCCTGTTTGGGGGTCCATTCTGAAATGTGTGTTCCTGCCTGATGCTCTGCTTCTTGATCTATCGGTACCTTGGCTTTTGAGAGTATCCAAAGTCAAACGTTTAGGTTTTCGAATGCTGGAAATCCAGAAGTAACTGCTTCAGTTTTTGAATTCTTTTCAGAAGTCGAACTGGCCACATGGCTTCCGTATTGAATTTTCCTTAATGAAATCTTCCGGGAGTAAATTCTTCAGTTATCGAACGTTTCGGAACTCAAACGGTTTTCTGGAATGGATTAAATTAGAAACCAAGGTACCACTGTAGCCCTTGATCTTTCTGTCTGTTCTCACCAAGGGTGTTCCAGTGCAATTTCAGGAAGAAATGTTGGCTAGAAACCAACCTAGAACTCTGGCTGTTCCCTTGCCTGCCAAAATTAGAAAAATACTGCCCCGCTTGTACTTTTTGAATTTGATCATCGTGGGTCACAAAACTTTCCTTAGTTACATTAATAAATATATCCTTTTCACCTTCATTTCGTCTCATGAGGCTTCATTGTGAGTTGGGGGGGGGGTTAAATATGACATAACATGGATATATGGAAAGTGAGCTAGCGAATGAGAAAAATGAGAGCCTGAAATTGAAATATTTTGACCATCTTTTCATACAGATTGCATGAGAAGACTTTCAGTTAATGTCTTTACCCATCCTTACATCCAACAGAGAGAGATGGGAGTAATATAAACTCGTTGCTTCTTTTCCCCAATAACTAGTGACTGCTCTCACCTGAAGGAGAGACACCAATCATGTTTGCACAATATACAAACATGGATCAGAATAGAGCAGAGATGGCATACACCAAACATGCCAAAATCTGAAATGATGCATCAATCATTTTGGCTCAAAACCAATAATGAAAGCAACAATACTTCAAGCCAATTAAAAAGAACATCGAAGCTCACAAAATGTGGTAGAAAATTATTTTGTCATAGAAACACCTATTATTGCAACTCAGAACCAATGATGATGAAAGCAACAATACATCAAGCATGAAGGGAACAACATCACAAACCAATTAGCAGGAACAGAGTGAACTTCCAAAATGAGTTGCTGCCTCCATCTCAAGCTTAACCACAACTTCAAGTGAGAGAGAACCTTTTTGAATATAGCACACGAAATACCTGCAGAGAGAAATAGTGTGAACATTAATATGAATGTGTAATCATTTTGGCCAGAATGCACATAACAATTTGGCTTCTTCAGGACTGACTCAGTACTTCAAAGCTCCTAAGTGGACTTTAGAGGAGGCTGGTGTCATGGAACCTGGATGACCCAACAGTCTCCCATGCCTTCCATTCAGCCCTTCAGCATGGGAGGTTTGCATTGGCTAAGCCATCCTTCCTCCTCCAAGGTCTAGCAGCAGTGGTGCAGAAACCATTCAGGAGATGCCAAACAAGTACAATCAGTACAGAAATCGTAATGAGCGATTTGTCATCTTGACAGACACCGGCCCTCCACTGTGACCAACATTGGCTTCTTGGTTTTTTGTTTTTCAAATTAAACTTCCAAAGCACTAATCAAGTGGGGTGGAAACCAAACCATACAGCAATTAACAAATTCAAGAACTTTTTCCTAAATGAGGTGCATAATACCAAAGGAAAAGAACACTTTGGGGTTGTGGTTGATGGGACTGTTTAAGGGCTAAGCGCCCAAAATAGCAAATACCCAGGAAGTGCAGCCAGACTGCATATAACAATTAGCTCTTTAGGGCTGACTCAAACTTGGTAGTAGTGAATGAAACTGTATAAAAGGGTTCCCCACAGAAGTTGTTCCTCAATAACGTGAATAGCCAAGCCTTGTCTCCAGCACCCATGTTTTCGCCTGCTCTTGGTATGTGTTGTTCTTGGAATGTGTTGTTGTGCTTTTGACTTCTGTGTTCCTGCTAATTGGTTTGATGTATTGTTGCTTTCATGAATATTGGTTCTGAGTTGCAATAATGGGTGTCTCTATTGCAAAATAATTTTCTACCGCATTTTGTGAGCTTCGATGTTCTTTTTAATTGGCTTGAAGTATTCTTGCTTTCATTATTGGTTTTGAGCCAAAATGATTGATGCGGCATTTCCAGATTTTGGCATGTTTGGTGTATGTCATATCAGCTCTATTCTGATCCTTGTTTGTATATTGTGCGCAAACATCACTGGTGTCTCTCCTTCAGGTGAGAGCAGGGGCACAGCCACTCGTTATTGGGGGAAAGAAGCAATGAGTTTATCCTACTCCCACCTCTCTCTATTGGATGTGAGGATGGGTAAAGACATTAACTGAAAGTCTTCTCATGCAATGTGTATGAAAAGATGGTCAAAATATTTCAATTTCAGGCTCTCATTTTCTCATTCGCCAGCTCACTTTCCATATTTCCATGCTATAAGTCATTTAGTGTTCTATTTGTTTCGTTTCGTTTAGGTATTTGTCATATTTAACCCTCCCACTCACAATGAAGCCTCATGAGACAAAGTGAAGGTGAAAAGTATATATTTATTAATATAACCAATGAAGGTTCTGCAACCCACAATTATCAAATTCAAAAAGAACAAGCAGGCAGGCAAGCAAACACCCAGAGTTCTAGGTTGGTTTCTAGCCAACTTTTCTTCCTGAAATTGCACTGGCATACCCTGGGTGAGCTCACCCAAGAGATCAAGGGCTATAATGGTGCCTCAGTTTCCGAACGCAATCCGTTCCGTAAAACTGTTTGAGTTCCAAAACTTTATATAACTGAAGCATTTTCTTCTGGAAGCATTTAATTATGGAAAACTCAATACGGAAGTCATGTGGCCAGTTCGACATTCGAAAAGTATTCAAAAACGGAAGCAGTTCCAGACTTTCGGCGTTAGAAAACCTAAACGCTCAAAAGCCAAGATACCAATGAATCAAGAAGTAGAGCATCAGGCAGAAACACACACTTTGGAATAGACCCCCAAGCAGGATTGAATCCTCCACTCCCCAGACAGAAAGGGGAGGATAATATTGAGCTAGATGGACCAATGGCCAGACTACACAAGGAAGCTCCCTTTGAGGCTGATATCCCCTGAATTCAATTTAGAGGGCTTAGTTTAAAGCAAACATAAAGGTAAAGGGACCCCTGACCATTTGGTCCAGTTGTGTCCGACTCTGGGGTTGCGGCGCTCATCTCGCTTTATTGGATGAGAGCCGGCGTACAGCTTCCAGGTCATGTGGCCAGCATGACAAAGCCACTTCTGGCGAACCAGAGCAGCACACAGAAACGCCATTTACCTTCCCGCCAGAGCGGTTCCTATTTATCTACTTGCACTTTGACGTGCTTTCTGTGGGATGTATAACACTGGTGCAGTCAATCACAACATTCCTAGAGTGTACACAAAGGGGACTTGGTCCTCCAGGTAGAGTTTCCTGTGCCAAGACTGAAATCACTTCCTTTGTGTGACCAGAAGTGGGAGTGGCCTTACCTGTAGCTATTCAAAGATACAGGTGAGCTGCTACTCTCCCTCTCTTCCCACCAGGACTCCGAGGATGCAACATCTCAGGAGATGCTCTCTTGGCTTCCAGCCAAGAGAGGCCCACATGGAGCCTTTCTCCCTTAAGGAGAATCTCCACATGTAAATACATTTAATCTAAGCTAGCCTGCCTTTCTGAGACTTATATATTCTTGGAATGTCTGTAAGTAAAAGCTTTATACTTTTATAAGCTTATGTGTCGTGTATTTTCTTTTAAGAGGGAAGCAGGGGAAATATATGCCAGGATCTGCCTTATTCTAGAAGTTCATAGGAACTTAAACGCCACGCTTTGCTGCGCTTTATTGGGGATGAGAAACTCTGCTAGTTTGGAGCTTGTTAGCACAAGCTGGGATAGGAAATATTAATCAATATTCCCTCATCCACATTCCCTCTCATCTCCCACAAAGGGTTTTGAGGCCCAGAACTGCGTATTTTGTGTATTTTTAAAGGATTGCTTTGGATTGTGATTTTTGGCAGAGTAGAATTTTTCTGTTTGTACTTCCTGGTAAGCACATGGTCCTTTGTTCTCCATTGTGCTGTGAAAAGGGGGATTAGCGACCCCTCCCCTCCCTCAGAGCTCACAGACCTCAGAGGCAGTGAAGATTTGTTTACATTTTGAGATTTTTGAATTTTGATTTTTGAATTTTAGCCATTTTTGGGAATTTTGAAAATTTTTCAAATTTTTGAGGATTAAGATGGCAAGCTCAGGTTTTGATAGTGAAGCAAGATCAAGCTTTATGCTGCTGAATGATCGTAACTTTGTGCAATGGAAGCAGCGCCTTTTAGTGCATCTTGGTGCAAAGCGAGTTCTTAAAGCTGTAATAGATCCCAAACCTGATTTGGCTGATTTAAGCTCAGATGATTTAACCAAGATAGCAGATTGGGAAAGGCAAGATGCAGAAGCTAAACACATAATTTTGAGCAGTTTGAAAGATGAGCATCTATCACTAATTGACTATGAAAGTGATGCATCTCAGATTCTAAAGGATATTGAGCGTGTATATGCACAATCATCAGAGAACTCTTATAGACATTTATTGGATAAACTGCTGAAGTTAAAGATGAATTCCAGAGAACAATTTACAGGGCATTTTAAGGACTTTAATGAAATTGTTCAAAAGATTGCCCTAACTCCCAGAGCTTTTGATGATGCAACCAAAGTGACTTTTATGCTAGCATCATTGGGACCAGAATTTGCTTCATTTAAGAGTATAATGGATCACACAAGAGATTTGACTTTTAATGAACTAGCAAATCACTTAAGAGAGGAATGCAGAGATTACCTTGATTCTCCACAAAGGAATCCAAGGAGGGACACAAGTTATGTTTCTAAGCAATTTCCCAAGTCTAAGGAAGTGTCCAAAGAATTAATATGCCATAACTGCAATTTAAAAGGGCACATTGCAAGGAGTTGCCAGAAGCCCAAGAATAAGTCCCGCCCCTTTCAACCAAAAGGTGAAAAGAAGGGGGGTCACGAGCGTACATTTCTACTGCAAGAAAAGAGTTTAAATGTGCAAAGAAATGAAAGGAAAAGTGACCAATTTATTTTAGATTCGGGAGCCACAAGCCATTTTGCGCATAAAAGAGAATATTTCAGAGAAATTAATGATAGTGAATGGACTGAAATCCAGATTGCTGATGGAAATGTTCTAAAATCACAAGGTGCAGGTTCAATGCGTTTGAAATTCAAGGTGAACAATGAATCTCTTGAAACAACTGTGCCTAATGTTCAATATGTCCCAGAATTGAATTGTAACTTGCTTAGTGTGTCTGCTTTAGACAAGAAAGGTTTCAAGGTTACATTTGCCAATGGAAAATGCAATGTAATGAAAAATGGTGAGGTTTACGCTCAAGGGAAATTAATCAATGGTGTATATGAGATTAATGTTTCAGAAATCCAGTCAGCGCAAGTAGCTCCATCCAGGCAGAAGGACGATCCAGATCTGCAGCACTGGCATGAGGAGGCTGACACAAGGAACACAGCAATTGACTGTTCCAATGAGCCACCAACAGAGGAGTTTGTAAGTTTTCCTTTTGAAGCCATACCAGAAACTAATCCACCTCCTAGTATTGTACCTCCTAGTGTTGTAGCACTCCCTACAGATGACACCCCAGAAGACGCGGAGGACCAGATGTCAGAAGGCTCCAGAGACGAAGAGGACCCGTATGCAGGGATGCCGCCATTGGAAGGAGATGAGGAAGCTGATGCGGTTCAACAAGAGCCAGAGGTCAGACGTTCCTCCAGGTCCAACAGAGGCGTTCCACCACTACGACTGTCCTACTTTGCAGGGTCGGCGCCACCACAGGAACCTTCCACGTGGGAACAGGTTCAACGGTTGCCAGCTGCTGAGGCCAGTCTCTGGAAGCAAGCCGCGCAGGAAGAGATGGATGCACTGCATCGCAACAAGACCTGGACCCTGACACAGCTACCTCCTGGTAAGAAGGCAATTGGGTCCAAGTGGGTGTTCAAGCTTAAGAAGGGGTCAGAAGGGGAGGTGCAACGCTACAAAGCTAGGCTTGTAGCACAAGGATTTTCACAACAGTATGGCGAAGACTATGATCAAGTATTTGCGCCTACAGTGCGATACAGCAGTGTTAGATTACTTCTAAGTATTGCAGCATCTAAAGGCCTATCAGTCCGTCATGTCGACATAGCAACAGCTTTTCTTCATGGGACGATTTCTGAACAGATTTATATGAAGCAGCCCAAAGGCTTTATCAAGCAAAATGAGGCACATCTTGTATGTAAACTTCAGAAAGGAATTTACGGTTTGAAACAAGCTGCAAGAGCATGGAACCAGAAATTACATGAAATGCTGGTTCAGCTTGGGTACAAGCAGTCAACAGCTGACAAGTGCCTGTACACTAAGAACAGAAATGGACAATTCTCTTACATTCTGGCTTTTGTCGATGATTTATTAATATCAACGTCCAATGACAGAGACTATAAAGACATAGTCAGACATCTCAACAAAGAGGTGGAAGTAAAGGAATTGGGACTTGTCCAGTATTACTTGGGAATTCAAATTGAGAGAGAAGAAGACGGCTCATTTCTTCTCAGCCAGAAGCAGAAGATAATAGAACTGATAGAAAGCATGCAGATGCAAGGTGCACACCCTGTCGCGACACCCATGGCCACAGATTTTCTAAAGAATCAGCAAGATTCGAAGCTGCTGCCAGACAACAGCGAATACAGGTCAGCGATTGGTAAACTTTTGTATTTGGTTACTACCAGCAGACCTGACATAGCAAGTGCAGTGGGGATCCTAAGCAGAAAAGTGAGTTCTCCCACTGAACATGACTTGGGTGGGGTCAAGAGGGTGGTGCGTTACCTCAAGGGTACAATGAATTGTAAATTAAGATTGCCAGCTGTAAGGGACCCTAAGTTGGTTGGGTACAGTGATGCAGATTGGGCTGGGGATAAGGCGGATTACAAATCCACAAGTGGTTATGTTTTTATGTTTGGAAATGCACCTATCATTTGGGGCAGTTATAAACAGAAATGTGTAGCCTTATCGTCCACAGAGAGTGAATATATTTCAGCTTCGGAAGCATGCAGAGAGATCATCTGGCTGGATCAACTCCTGACAGACTTTGGTTTGCCGAGAAAAGGACCTGTCAGCTTGATGGAGGACAATCAAGGCTGCCTGCAGCTAGCGCAAACCGAAAAGTTCCTTGCACGTTCAAAACACATTGGGGTCAGGTATCACTTCATTCGCCAGATGATCCAAGATGGACTAGTAGAAATGTCCTACTGTAATACTCAGGAGATGACTGCGGACATTCTCACGAAACCCTTGCCACGAGAGAGTTTCCAGAACCTGCGTGTCAAGCTGGGACTCTGGGTGGTTGAATAAAGTTGTTTTATGTTTGTTAAATGTTGTTCAGACTGAGAAGGGGTTTGTGGGATGTATAACACTGGTGCAGTCAATCACAACATTCCTAGAGTGTACACAAAGGGGACTTGGTCCTCCAGGTAGAGTTTCCTGTGCCAAGACTGAAATCACTTCCTTTGTGTGACCAGAAGTGGGAGTGGCCTTACCTGTAGCTATTCAAAGATACAGGTGAGCTGCTACTCTCCCTCTCTTCCCACCAGGACTCCGAGGATGCAACATCTCAGGAGATGCTCTCTTGGCTTCCAGCCAAGAGAGGCCCACATGGAGCCTTTCTCCCTTAAGGAGAATCTCCACATGTAAATACATTTAATCTAAGCTAGCCTGCCTTTCTGAGACTTATATATTCTTGGAATGTCTGTAAGTAAAAGCTTTATACTTTTATAAGCTTATGTGTCGTGTATTTTCTTTTAAGAGGGAAGCAGGGGAAATATATGCCAGGATCTGCCTTATTCTAGAAGTTCATAGGAACTTAAACGCCACGCTTTGCTGCGCTTTATTGGGGATGAGAAACTCTGCTAGTTTGGAGCTTGTTAGCACAAGCTGGGATAGGAAATATTAATCAATATTCCCTCATCCACATTCCCTCTCATCTCCCACACTTTCGAACTGCTAGGTGGGTATTATATGTAGGTATTATAAAGGAAACTTAAAACGGCTTCTATAAAACAGATACAGTGGTACCTCTGGTTAAGAACTTAATTCGTTCTGGAGGTCCGTTCTTAACCTGAAACTGTTCTTTACCTGAGGTACCACTTTAGCTAAGGGGGCCTCCTGCTGCAACTGTGCCACCGCCACGCAATCTCTGTTCTCATCCTAAAGCAAAGTTCTTAACCCAAGGTACTATTTCTGGGTTAGCGGAGTCTGTAACCTGAACCATCTGTAACCTGAAGCATCTGTAACCCGAGGTACCACTGCAAAGCTGCTCCAGACTGGAAATGTGGGGATTACACATATCTCTAGAATTCAGTGGACAGGGGGCTTGCAGCCTGGAAGGGAATTAGTTTCCTTATGAAGGGAGGCAGGACACTAATTTTTAAAAGTGTACTGCATTGCATAATCACAGGAGTAAACAGAAAGCTAATAAAAGGGGAATGTAATTTCATAAAACTCATGCTAATGAGTATGGGGCAGTTCAGGGATAGCTGGATGAAGTTCAGTTCCAATAAATATTCGGGGCCTTTGAGGGTAGGAAACCTGAGGGCAGTTTTACTTTACAAGGGACAGACTTGCAGTCCTGGAATCATATAAAAGAACTTGCTGCCCATGATTCGAACAACAGCTCCTCTCACCTTCACCTGAGTACTTCTCTTGAGACCTTGGTAAGTGAGAGAACTCCATGCCTTTTGCTGCCTCTTCCTTTCCAAACTTCACTCTCTCTGTCTCCTTCTTTGAACCTAGACCTGCTCCTCTTTGTTCATCATGTTTTGTCATTTGCTGGGCACTTTGGAGAATTAGATACGTAGGAAGGGACGGGGGTGTCTATATTCTTTCCAGGTCTTTGAATCTCTCACAGACCGGTATATTTAGAATTCTGAAAAGGGGGCTTATTGTCATTTGTTTCTTCAAAGTGTATTTAACCTATATTTCTACAAAATGCTCCAATAACCTTTTTCAAATGGTCATTTTCTGCTCACAGGCTTGAAATCTAAAAAGCACAGCACTAAAGAAAATGGGAAAGAGGAGGGCAGAGGTCTTTAAGAGTCGATATACATGCCATTGCCCCAAAACCTAATCCTTGTCCCCAGTATGACAGAATATAGCTGTTTTTTGTTGCTGAAGAAATGTGGGTCACAACTAAAGTGAGAATAGCTTAGTGGTGGCACTACCAAGAGGCTACCCCAACAACACTATTGCTGGCTTGTTTTTTATGATTTTTTTTTTTTTGACTTGCAGATTATGCTATGAAGTTGTTCTGCACAGTATATCACTATCTCTTCTTCTTGTTCTTCACTGGTGCTGACGGTTGTTATTGTTACCATTATTATTACAAATTGGATGGTTGAAACATGAATAAATTGGATTAATGTCTTGCTTGTTATCATTTCAGATCCAGCTGCAGCACTCCAAAATGGCTGCTGTCAATGTCGATTTAATGAATCTGATAGCACCAACTGTTACAATCAAGCTCCGCGATCCAATTTTTAGGCGGGTGAATAGGTTTACTGGAGAGATCACGGTGAACGGGTACCCATTGTTGGGATCTCTTTAAAATAAATAAAGAAATACAAAGAAGGAAAGCACCTCGGAGGGAAAAAAATGCTCAAATAAAAATGTCACCAAAAAATAACATACAATGATGCTGCCAGTGTTGATTTAATGAATCTGATGTTACTAACTGGTATAATTGTCATCCAAGTTTCATTTGTTGTGACTCTCCTGGGACCAATACTCTCTGTGAATTAGACATTCATGCTACTAAAGGAAACACTCAAACTGGCAGAATGCCCACACTGGCAATTGACAAACTCTGCGTGGCTTTCTTTACGATTGATGATCTCATGGGCCTAGGTACCAGAAATGCCAAGCCTCCCGTTTGCAGGATGCCCAGATGCTTGGCTCCTCCTTGTTTGTCTTACAAACGTGCAGCTGTTTCCTAGGATGTCTTGATCCCAACCTCTATTCACTGTGCATTTCTTCTTCTTCTTCTGTGCTTTTGCTATGGAATTTATCTCCAGCTAAGGGGCAATTTTTTGAATTATTCCAACTTGTATTCCACTTGAAACTTGATACAACTCTGAATGTGCATGTATGATCTTTGTAATCAATATCAATGTCTGAATTACTGCAAAGCCTAGAAGGTGGTTCTTCCTATGTTTCTGGAATGTAAAATGTCCTCTGACTTCTTCTTTTCCATTAAACTTAGTTTCAGCATAGAACCTGTTGTCTGTGGGTTTCTTTAATGCTTTCTCCTCACTCCAACATCAACGCCCACATTTGTTTCCTTGCACTGATCCAGAACACTGGGCTAACTGTTAAGTCTGCGTATGTCTATTATTTGACCTCAGACCAAAATTTCAGCATTGATTAGACACACTATGATACTACTTACAGCAGTCAAAGCTTCCCTCCCTGTTTTGAGAACCCTTAAAACAGTACAGCTCATGGAATACTGCACTGCTGTATTCTACAAAAGCAGAATAGTCTGTTCCAAGAACCGTTCCACGCCCATTAAGTGTGGGATGCCTTTGCCTGGTGACCCACAGACTGCAGCAGAATTCTGGGCAAGGTTTTGCCCAGTATCTTGTCTGTGTGATGTGGCTGATGGGAAAAGCTGTCCCATAAGCCCTTGCAAAGGGGAGGGGAAAGCCTACATAAGGCTTACTTCCCCTGGGGCTCAGAGCCATTTTGCTTTGAAAGCGTCCTAATCGCCCACCCTGGGGTTAGTGTCCTCACTGAGCAATTTTGGGTTGCTGGTTGACAGGGCCGGAAATTATTATTATTTCTCTCAACCTGATTGGCACTTGGTTGGGGTTTCTTTCACCTTTCCCTGAGTGAAATTATGACCTTCCTTGATTGGTGGAAGACAGTTTTTGTATGAGGGCAGAAAAGGCATTGGGAACTATTAACACACTATTGAAGGGGGGCATTAGCGTCCTGAGGGGAGGATTGGTTCAGAAACCCCCAATCTTGGGTTTAGTATCTGCCTGGTTGGAATCTGCACCCTGGTTCCCCATTGAGAACTTCCTTACTTGGTTTGCACCATGACAAGGTTCAACGCTGGCTGACTTGATGGGGAGGTTGAAAACCCAGCGGATCTATTCCCTCAACGTGGGGCTTGTGGAATGATGAACTGATCCTGGTGTAGCAAAATCAAAGTTTGAGGCTGAAGGAAATCTCCACATGGTGGTGAGAAAACAAAGGGTGTTTATTGCTAGCAATAATGGCTCAGTGGGATCACTTGCCAAAAGCTGAGCAAGCCTCAAAGGGTGGGGCCTTCCTAATATACATAGCTGTTATCTATTAAAGCAATGAAGGGACACGGGTGGTGCTGTGGGTTAAACCACAGAGCCGAGGGCTTGCCGATCAGAAGGTCGGCGGTTCGAATCCCCGCGATGGGGTAAACTCTCGTTGCTCGGTCCCTCCTCCTGCCAACCTAGAAGTTTGAAAGCACGTCAAAGTGCAAGTAGATAAATAGGTACCGCTCCGGTGGGAAGGTAAACAGCGTTTCCGTGCGCTGCTCTGGTTCGCCAGAAGCGGCTTAGTCATGCTGGCCACATGACCCGGAAGCTGTATGCCGGCTCCCTCGGCCAGTAAAGCGAGATGAGTGCCGCAACCCCAGAGTCGTCCACGACTACACCTAATGGTCAGGGGTCCCTTTACCTTTTTATTAAAGCAATACATATGCATAAACCTTCTCCAATCTAAGGTTACGACACAATAGTAATTATACCATTTATGGTCTTTTCTTCATTATATATTCATTAGGCAAGGAAACAAAGGACTTTCTCTCTAAGCAGCCTTTGCTGCACGTGATCTCTTTGCATTCCTTTCTTCCTGAAGGGGTTAGGACATTTGAGCAGAGCACATCTCATTGTCAAATGTAGACACTTAGGAATGTGTTTAAAACCTTGGGAGTAAAGCTGCTCCTAGCAGAAGATAAGGCACAAGGGGAGTCTGCAGCTTCCCAAGAGAGTCTGTTCCACTTTGGAATAGTTCTTAGTGTCATAAAGTACTTCCTGGTATTTAATTGGAATCTCATTTCTTGTAAATGGAAACCATTGGTTCAAATCCTACCCAGCAGTGCAGGTGAAAACAAGCTCACTCCATTGTCCATTTGGTAGCCCTTGGGATATTTGAAGATGGCCATCCTCTTGGTCTCCTCTTTTCCAGGCTAAACATACCCAACTCCCTCAATCCTTCTTAAACTGTGGCATCCAGAACTGGACACAGTATTCCAGATGCCGTCTGACCAAGGCAGAGTAGAGCAGTACTGTTACTTCCCCTGATCTGGACACTACACTTCTGTTGATGCAGCCTAGAGTAGCATGACCTTTTTTGCTGCTGCATCATACTGTTGACCCATGTTAAGCATGTGGTCGACCAAGACCCCAAGATCCTTTTCACATGTACTGCTAGTAAGCCATGTGCCCCCCATCTTATATTTGTGTGGCTGCTTCTTCCTGCCTAAGTGCAGAACGTTACATTTATTCCTACCGGTATTGAAATTCATTTTGTTAGCTTTGGCCCAGTTCTCCAATCTGTTAAGGCCATTTTGAATTCTGATTCTGTCTTCTGCGGCATTAGCTACCCCTCCCAGTTTGGTGTCATCTGCAAATACCTCAATTCCTTTATCTAAATCATTTATAAAGATGGTGAACAACAATGGGCCTAAGGCAGAACCCTGCTGTACCCCACTTGTAACTTTTTCCCGAGGATGACAAGGAACTATAAATGAGGACCCTTTGGGTTCAGTTAGTCAATCAATTCAAATCCACCTAACTGTTACCTCACCCAGCCCACATTTTACCCACAAACTGCTTATAATTTCTCCTGTGCAACAACATTCTCCTCAGCAGCGCCAACGTGCCCTCCAAATTGGGAAGCATTTAAAAAAAACCACCAGAGAGAACAGATTCAATGCTGAAACTAAGTTTAATGCAAAAAAGGAAGTCAGAGAATATTTTCCGTTCCAGAAAAAAGGAAGAAACATCTTCTAGGCTTTGCAGTAAGGCAATTCAAACATAGATATTGATGAGACAGATAATGCATACACATTCAGAGTTGTATCGTGTTTCTATGGCAATCGGGAGGAATACTGGTTGGATACATTCAAAGATTTGCCCGTAAGCTGGAGAAACGTTCCATAGCAAAAGCACAGAGGAAGAAGAAATGTATAGTGAATAGAAGAACACATCCTAGGAAGCAGCTGCACATTTGTAATGCAAGCATGGATGAGCCAAGCATCCGGAAATCCTGTAAACGTGGTGGTTGAACTGAGGGTACTTGACGCTTCTGGCACCTAGGCCCATGAGATCTTCCATCGTAAAGCCATGCCGAGTTTGACAGTGTGGGCATTCTGCCGGTCTGAGTGCTCTCTTTAATACCATGAATAGTGTGTAGAGCGGCTGTATCCCTGGCCTCCTCCCACAGATGATGTGCCCCCACCGGCAGTATATCCTCCCACACGAACCGGGTCACGCGAGGTAGAGAATATTGATCCTGGGAGAATCAGATTAAGTGGAGGTGGCTGGATGACTATTTCTGATGGTGGTGACTGTGTGATGAAATCAACACTGGCAGCAGGATTTATAGCGAGGCTACTGGATGGCACTCCACCACCACTTGAACCCCCATTGACTCCAATGGTGCCAAAGCCCCCCAAGCCCCCTAAGCCCCCAAAGCCTCCTAAGCCCCCAAAGCCACAACTTGGTTTCAGCGAGCCCAGGCCGCCAACTGGGTAACAAGATGGGGTGCAGCAGGAGGAAGTGTAGCCACAGGTCATTTTGGACTGCTGGACGCTGGATCTGAAAAGATGATGAGTAAGACAACTTATTGCTGATTCATGCATCCAAGTTGTAACAAAAACCGCAATCACAACAATGTGCACTACCACCACCAGTGAAGAAGAAGAGGAGGAGGAAGAAGAGATTATAACATAATCTGCAAGTCTATATCATAAAAAATAAATCAAGCCAACAGTAGTGCCCCAGTACAGCCTTGGAGGCCTCTTGGGGATGTCACCACTGGGCTTGTCTCAGTTAGTTGTGACCCCATCAGATGGTCTTCATACAGGCAGCTCCCCACTTTTGGAATGCCCACCCCATTGAGGTGTCTCAGGAAGGATCGAAAACCATCCTTGTTTACCCACTCATTTGGGGGCTGAAAAGTGTCCTCCTGCTAACCCTGAAATTATCACCTTTTAGTGCTTTTCTTTTACATTTCCAGGGGTTCTGGGGGTTTTCCAGACAAAAGCAATTTTCATTTTTGTGGGCTGAACAAGGGGAGTGGACAGGAAAACTCTAAGAAATATAAGAGGTTATTTTATTTCTATCAAAGATTTATGTCCTTTCTCTTCACGTACACACAGCCCTTCTTTGGTTGGGACTATTTTGGTTTTGTTCACCATATGCTGTCGATTGTAAAAGGCTGAGAGTATATAAAAAAGGTTAAATAAGCAATATATGACCTAGGTAAAGGTAAAGGGACCCCTGACCATTAGGTCCAGTCGTGACTGACTCTGGGGTTGCGGCGCTCATCTCGCATTATTGGCCAAGGGAGCTGGCGTACAGCTTCCAGGTCATGTGGCCAGCATGACTAAGCCGCTTCTGGCGAACCAGAGCAGCGCACGGAAATGCCATTTACCTTCCCTCTGGAGCGGTACCTATTTATCTACTTGCACTTTGACGTGCTTTTGAACTGCTAGGTTGGCAGGAGCTGGGACCGAGCAACAGGAGCTCACCCCATCGCAGGGATTTGAACCACCAACCTTCTGATCGGCAAGCCCTAGTCTCTGTGGTTTAACCCACAGAGCCAGCGGCGTCCGTAATATCTGACTTGGAGTGGCCAATGCCTTCAATGTTGGTGTGTTCCATTGTTAAACCACTTGTGCTACTGGGAAGTTCATCTTCATTTCCACTTGAAAGAAATCCAATACCTTGTAATATGAACTTTTTGGTTCAGCTCTTATTCTCTACAATAGAATAGAATGGCTGCCTGCCAACTTTCTTTTTATTGCTTATGAATAAGACTGAGGTGTCTTTATTCTTTTAGGATGGATTCAAGGGGTCTTACCAGGAAAATATTAGAACACATTTCAGTCTGGACAAGCCAGATTGAATTGTGTATTGTCTCAAGAAACTCACATGAGTTTGCAACTGGTTTTCTGCTGTGTAAAGGGGAATGCACGCTGCTAAGTAAAGAAACTTGCTAACGCAAGTTAGGAAGGATAATAATAAACACTAGATCCTCTCCTGCCACCCTGAACATGCCCACATAATGTTCCAAAGTGCCCAATGAAATGACAAAGAAGAGGAGCAAAGAGGGGCAGGTCTAGGTTCAAAGAAGGAGACAGAGAGAGTGAAGTTCGGAAAGGAAGAGGCAGCAAAAGGCATGGAGTTCTCACACTTACCAAGGTCTCAAGAGAAGTACTCAGGTGAAGGTGAGAGGAGCTGTTGTCAGAATCGTGGGCAGCAAGTCCTTTTATATGATTCCAGGACTGCAAGTCCCTCCCCTGTAGACAAAAACTGCCTTCAGGTGTTCTACCCTCCTCCTACCTGTCCATTAGAGAGTCAATTTTCCATTACATTGGAAGGAAAGGCATTGAATCTTGCCATTATAAAGGCATACCTGTGGGCTGATACAGAAAGAGAATCCAAGTAATGAGGCAGTATTCCTAAGAATACAATATTCCTAAGAACAGTAATCTATAAACTAGAAGAGATAGATTTGCTGCAGAAGATGGCACTGGGTAATGGCACTTGCTCTCCCCTAAACCTTGGCTTATTACCCTCGCAAAAACTCCCTCATTAATTGGATTCTCTTTCTGTATCAGCCCACAGGTATGCCTTTATAAAGGCAAGATTCAATGCCTTTCCTTCCAATGTAATGGAAAATAGACTCTCTAATGGACAGGTATCTCTTTTATGCGATTGCAACTGTGGATCACCTGAATCGCTGCATCACATACTCCTTAGCTGTCCTTACTATTCCTCGCTCAGGAGTAAGTTTCTTGCCCCATACTTAGTGGGAGGCGCGGATGATGCCAATGAAACCAAACTAAGATTTCTATTGAACGACAAAGATCCATCTAGATCACGCACTGTTGCCAAATACCTGAACAGAGTCTTAGCTTTAAAGAAAGAAAGGAAAAAAAGGGATTTGGTATGGCCAGGAGAATCCCGCAAACCCAGGAGCCACAATGCGAAAATAGGAAGACGGACCGTCTGTGTTTTTATCTAGTAACGAGCAGAGGGTTTCTCCCTCTGCCAAAGGTTTTAAATATTATACGTTGTGTAGGAATTGTGTTTTTCTACCGGTATGTGTTGGGCCAATGGCCGTAAATAAAACTTACTTACTTACTTACTTACCCTCAAAGGCCCTGACTAATTATTGGAAGTGGACTTCATCCTGAACCTCCCATACTGCAGGGCTGATTGGTGGGCATGGGATACTATTGGGTCACCCAGGCTCCATGACACCAGCCTAGTCTAAAGTCCACTTAGGAGCTTTGAGGTACTGAGTCAGTCCTGAAGAAGCCAAATTGCTTTGTGTTCTCTTGGGAAGAATGGCTAGACATTCATACAAATGTCCACCTACCCTTCTCTGTGGGGATTCCATGTGCTATATTCAAAAAGGTTCTCTTTCATTTGCTGTTGTCATTATGCTTGACATGGAGGTAGCAGTTCATTTTGGAAGTTCACTCTGTTCCTCCTAATTGGTTTGTGCTGTTGTTCCTTCAATAGTTGGTGTTTCTATGACAATAAAATATCTACCTTATTTTGTGAGATTCTGTGTTCTTTTTAATTATCCGTAAGTATTGTTGCTTTCATCCTTGTTGGTTCTGAACCTCAATAAGTGATGAATCATTTCAAAGGTTGGAGTGTCTGGTATGTGCTAACTCAGTGCTATTCTGCTCCATGTTTCTGCAGTGTGTGCATACATGCTTGGTGTCTCTCGTTCGAGTGAGAGCAGGGGCACTGACAGTAGCAGTTGTGGGAGGGAAGAGACAATGAGTTTATCCAGCTCACATTGCTCTACGTTGGATTTAGGGTGGGAATATTTGCTGCTCCTTGACCATATTAAAGATTTATGTATGTAAGGTGGGAATATTAAGGAGAAGATGGCAGCTGATGATGGCACAGAATCCCTCTCTCTTGCCAAAGAGTGTGAGAAGGGAAGAAGAGATGGACTGGAAGTCTTCTCTTGTAGTGTGTATGAAATGATGGATAAAAACATCAGTTTCAGGTTCTCATTTTCCCAACTGCAAACCCACTTTGCTATATTTCTAAACAATGAGCCACTCAGTCTTTTATTTTCTTACATACTTTTTAGATACTCCAGGGCATAAAATGTGATAATTCCTTGTAAAGGTTTTTTATGCTTATTGGTCAGTCAAGAGACTAGGAACCTTTTATTTGATCCTTTAGCACCTGCTCTCCTAATTGTATAAACAATAAAAAATATTGCTGCATGTTATTGTAATAAAGAAAAAACCAGGTATTCCAAAACTGAGAGAAAGTGAGAGAGAAGCAGGATTAGCTTGAAAGCCCATGGAAGCTTCCTGCATAAGTAAGTCTCCCTCTGTTCACTTTGAAATTGGGTTTTAAAGAAATTTTCCTCCACTGGGACTCTAGAAACAAAAAGAGACTGGTGTAAACTCAGCAAGTCAAACGTGGGTGAGACCAGGGCCAATGGCAGACGGAGCCAGTTTTGTCCCCATCCTCCTTCTCTTTATTTAAAAATGCAAGGTATGTTACAGAATGGCCTTTTCCATTGGTTGTCATATTTCTGAAAGTGAAAATCCAGACAGAAGTTGTTTGAATTCTTCTTTCTTTTTGGGTTGTCCCGTCCCCCCCCCAAAAAATACAAACTTTTTAAAGTTTCTGACCTGCTTTTTGAGATGTAGGCAGCAGCTCATTTTGGAAATTCACTCTGTTCCTGCTGATTGGTTTGTGATGTCGCTCCTTTCATTCTTGAAGTATTGATGCTTTCATAATTATTGGTTCTGAGTTGCAGTAATTGATGAATCATTTCAGAGTTTGGCATGTTTGGTGTCTGCCATCTCAGCTCTTTTCTGATTCATGTTCCTATAGTGTGCAAACATCACTGGCGTCTCTCCTTCAGGTGAGAGCAGGGGCACAGCCACTAGTTGTTATTGGAGGAAAGAAGCAATGAGTTTATCCTACTCCCATCTCTCTCTGTTGGATGTGAGGATGGGTAAAGAGATGGACTGAAAGTCTTCTCTTGCAATGTGTTTGAAAGGATTTCAGTTTCAGGTTCCCATTTTCTCATTCGCAAGCTCATTTTGCCATATTTCCATGCCGTAAGTCATTTAGTGTTCTGTATGTATGTGTGTGTATGTGCGGCTTTTTTTTGGTGTGTGTGTGTTTTGTGCTGTTTTTTGTTTTGTTTTTTCTTTCTGTTTTTTACGGGATGGCATGCAATTTCGTTGCACTTGTATAGTGTTGTGCTTGTACTTGTGCAATGACAATAAATAAATTATCTTATCTTATTATTTTTGTAGGTATTTGTCACCCCCCACACACTCAAAATGAAGCAAAATAAAGGTGAAAATGATACATTTATTAATAAAACCAATGAAAGTTCTGCAAAGCACAATGATCCAATTCAGAAATTACAACCAGGTCAGTATATTTTCTAGTTTTGCCGGCAAGAGAACAGCCAGCATTCTAGGTGGGTTTCTAGCCAACTTTTCTTCCTGAAATTGCACTGAAACTCCCTGGGTGAGCCCCACCAGAAAGATCAAGGGCCATCAGGATGTGAAGCAACAGGCAGAAAGACACAGCAAATGCACTTTGGAACAGACCCCCAAGCAGAATTGAATCCTCCACTCCCCAGACACAAAGGGGAGGATAATACTGAGCTAGATGGACCAATGGCCAGACTGCACAAAGAAGCTCCCTTTGAGGCTGATGTCCCCTGAATTCAGTTTAGAGGGCTTTGTTTAAAGAAAACATAGGTAGGGGTTATAAGGGACACTTAAAACAGCTTCTATAAAACAGAAAAGGCTGCCCCAGACTGGAAAGATGGGGATTACACAAATCTCTAGAATTCAGTGGAAAGGGGGCTTGCAGCCTGGAAGGGAATAGTTTCCTTATGAAGGTAGGCAGGACGTTAATTTTTAAAAGTGTATTACATTATCACAGGAGTAAACAGAAGGATAATGAAAGGGAGTGGAATTTGATAAAACACATGCTAATGAATACAGGGCGGTTCAGGGATAGCTAGATGAAGTTAAGTTCCAATTAACAAAGCGCCTTTGTGGGTAGGACACCTGAAGGCAATCTTCATCTACAAGGGAGGGACTTGCAGTCTTGGAATCAGATAAAAGGACTTGCTGCCCACGATTCTAACAACAGCTCCTCTCACCTTCACCTGAGTACTTCTCTTGAGACCTTGGTAAGTGAGAGAACTCCATGCCTTTTGCTGCCTCTTCCTTTCCGAACTTCGCTCTCTCTGTCTCCTTCTTTGAACCTAGACCTGCTCCTCTTTGTTCATCATGTTTGTCATTTGCTGGGCACTTTGGAGAATTAAATAGGTAGGAACGGATGGGGGATGTCTATGATCCTTCCAGAGATGATGGAGTACTGCTCCCATCATTCCTGGTCATTGGCTGTGCCAGCTGCGCCTGATGAGTTTTGGAGTCCAACAGCATCTGCAGGGCCAAAAATGCCCCCCCATTCCTGGTCCACATGGACTGGTGGTGGCTGTCCTGGGTTTCAGGCAGGGCCTTTTTCCCTGGCCGACCTTGAGATGCCAACCTGGGGATTTCTTTAATGCAATATATGGTCTGTGAATCTATCACATATATTTGGAATTCTGGAAAATGAGCTTATTGTCATTTGTTTCTTCAAAGTGTATTTAACCTATATTTCTACAAAAGGCTCCAAGAACATCTTTCAAATGGTCATTTTCTGCTCACAGGTTTGAAATCTAAAAAGCACAGCACTAAAGGAAATGGGAATGAGGAGAGCAGAGGTCTTTAAGAGTCGATATACATGCCATTGCCCCAAAACCTAATCCATGTCCCCTGGATGACAGAACATAGCTGTTTTCTGTTGCTAGAAAAAGGGGGGTCACAACTAAAGTGAGAAAAGATGAGTGGTGGTGACACCAAGAGGCCACCCCTACAGCACTATTGCTGGCTTGACTTTTTATTGACTTGCAGATTATGCTATCATGTTGTTCTGCACTGTATATCACTATCTCTTCTTGTTGTTTTTCATTTTGCTTTGAGAGACCGCCCATCCTCAGGTTAGCGTCATCACTGAGCAATTTAGGGTTGCTGGTTGACAGCACCAGAAATTATTTTTCCCCCCGCTCAACCTGATTGCCATTTGGGTTGGTTTTTTCCACATTTCCCTCAGTGAAATCATGACCTTGTTTGTATGGGGGCGGAAATGGCATTGGGCAGTAGTAACACACTATGGGGTGGGGAATATTAGCCTCTTGAGGGGAGGACTGGCTATGACACCCCCAAGCTTGGGTTGAGTATCTGCTTCCTTGATATCTGCACCCTGGTCCCCCATTGAGAACTTCCTTACTTGGTTTACACCATGGCAAGGTTCAATTCTGACTGAATTCGGGGCAGTTAAAACCCAGTGGATCTGTTCCATCAACATGGTGCTTGTGGAATGATGAAGACCTACTGCCATACCAACCCTTGTGATGCCTGTTGCTGTCAATAGAGATTGGGCCTGATTTTAACCCATCACCTTTGTACAGTCTCATTATTTTGCTGATCACATAGTGTGTCTAATTTGGCAAATGTGGCCTCAGAGTTAGTGACCACAATATTCTAATGATTTTAAGTTGCCTTCCATTGACCACACTCTCTACACCAATTTTCTGCTTACATTCCTATCAAGTAATGCTGGAGCAGGTTTCTTTCTTCATAAAGTGTTCTGCTTTATTTTTATTTAAAAGTTGCACAACCAGTGCCTCAACCATATCGCCCCTGTCATATTTCTGTGACTCTTGGTTCAGACATGTCCTCATTACATCTGTGTTGGATGCAGGATTATCTTTTGGGAAATTGCAAGAGAGAGGGGGGGAGAGAGAAGGAGAGGGAGGGGGGAAATTAGGATTACCTTGAAAGTCCGCAAAACGACTTCTGCCTGAATTGAACATCTCTTTCATCCCTAAAAATGCATGGCTCAGTGCGGAATGGCCTTTTTGAAAGCTAGTTTGCACAGTGTCCAATTACCAAATCAATGGTATCCCGTGTTAAATGCACAGCAGCATAAATTCAAAGGCTAATCATTCACTTAATGGCTGCCTCTAGTTTCCTCTCCTTTCAACTGCTTGTGAAATCGGGTCCTCCCTACGGAGCAGGGAGCTAGTCGAACCAGAGCCTATGCAACCACTCACTTGCTGTAATCAATAAAGTTGTGGCCTAAATTCTGCCAAAAACCAAACCAAAAATTTGAGTCTTGTCTGAATTTATTTGGGGTAAGGTTAAAAGGTCTGAACACACAATATCTCTCCCCTCTGACTTAAAAGAATCTTCCTGCCTCATTTTCTGTGAGAAACAAAAATCTTACATTGTGGTTTTACCAATATTGCTGATTTGATCTGATTTGAATCCATACCTGCCGTTTCCTATAAGGTCCCATTGTGGGTTATTACAATAAAATATTCAATTACATAAAAATAAAACTGGTACAACCATAAAATGAGAAAAGGGTAAGAACAATTAAACACAGTTCAATATGCTTCTGTTTTAAATATTTAATCTTTCACTCTATTTCCTGATTTATTATAATTGAAAACTGTATTTGTAATATCTTAATGTCTTGTTTTACTGTCTCTTTTCAAGGGGTAATTGTTAATTCTTTTTCATTCCTTTTTATGTGTTTTTCCAATCTTTCCTTACCTCTGTTATTTATATGGATGCCAAAGGCCATCTGTCATTGAAGCTTGAGATTTCTGCCTTGCAGGGGGGTTGGACTAGATGTCCCTCCTTTTTTCAGTTTCTCAACTGCCTTTCCACAATGTCATCTATAAACATAATCAAATTCTACGATTCTGTGATTCTAAGTGTTTCTCTCCTTTTTTTCAGATTAACAGCTGCCTTTCAAGATGTCATCTATGAACATCGGTATATCCATCCAGCCATGGCCCATTCCTGTTTCAATTCCTATTACCGTTTGCATTGATTGGTAGAATAATCAACATCAAACTTACCTTATTTTCCGGCGTACAAGACGACTGGGCGTATAAGACGAACCCCAACTTTTCCAGTTAAAATATAGAGTTTGGGATATACTCGTCGTATAAGAAATACGACCCGGCGTATAAGACGACCCCCGACTTTTGAGAAGATTTTCCTGGGTTAAAAAGTAGTCTTATACGCAGGAATATACAGTATGTGAATAAATTCCGGGCTCAATGCATCTCGCCTGAAAAACAGTTGCCATCTATGATACAACCAAGCAATCTTTCTTCTTTTTAACTACCCCTCTGGTGAAAGCTGCTTTACTGAGAGAATGATTAACTTGTTCCTCTTTTGAATCTGAACTTGATCCCCAGAGGAAAGGGGGGGGAACGGTCCCTGAACTGCAGATATTGGATGAATGGCTGATGGTTGTATGGGCTCAGCTGTCAGTAATGCTGAGACTTCCCTTCTAGACAAGCCGCAATTGACTGGACCAAGGATCTCCCTGACACTCAGGTCTACACCTCTCTGCTCAGTGCATCTTTCTGTTTTCTTCCCTTTTCTCTTAGATCTGTACCCTTTTCTCCCCTTGTACCAAATGCACTTTGACCAAAATCTGTGGGACACCAAAGTGTGAATGACATACACTTGTCATTCATTGGTGGATCTCTGAATAGGATGCTTCCAGTTTCCCAAGAAGCTCTGTTTTTCTCTGTATATCTTTGATTAAATCACAGCAAGCAACCTTTAAGCAGTCTTTTAATTATTTTACACTTCAATGCATTGTTTGCTTTATTATTATTATTATTTAGAATTTATATATTGCGTTATATCAGCAGGTCTCAAGGTGGTTCACAGAACAAAATCAAAGTATAAAACCACAAAATAGATAAAGAAGATAAAATCAACAACCCAATAACCCCCCTCCCTCTCCAATCCCACACATTTTAAAAGGGCATAGGATGTGAAACAAATCAGCCAAAGGCCTGCTGAAAAAGGAACATTTTTGCCTGGTGCCTAAAGTTGTATAATGAAGGCAGCAGGTGAGCTTTCCTGGGGAGAGCATTCCACAGACGGGGAGTCACCACAGAGAAGGCCCCGTTCTCGAGTTGCCACCCTCCAGATCTCTCGATCTCCCACCCATGTGGTCTAGGGAACCACCCACTAACAGTGTCTCAGTCTCATCTGGACATCATACAAGGCAACCAAAGCAGTTTCTGTGCCAAAACTGTTCCTAAACCTCGATTGAAATGGATCCAGAAAATCAGTTTCTGCTGAAAGCACCTGGTTCTGGTCTGCAACCACTCCAGAATCTTGCTCTGGAAAGAGAGATTAGCAACTGGCCCGTAGTTAGTTAGGTTTTTCCAAATCCAGGGAAGGTTTCTTAAGGAGTGGTTTTACCACTGCCTCCTTCAAACAGGCAGGGACCACAATTGCTTAACTTATACATTATGTCACACACCTGACCTCCCACTACAAAAAATCTCACCTATCTGTATCACCATTGGTTGTGGTTCTATTGAGTTTCCTTTTATCAAACTCTTATAGTCATTCATAGAATCATGGAAGTGTAGAGATGGAAGGGACCTTGGGGGTCATCTAGGAGAAGGACAGTCCACCACGTTCCAAAGTAGTGCAGCCCACTGTTCAAAATCTCTCAGAGACTAGTCACTTCTATAGACATGCCTTCCATCACATGGAAGATGGAGCGAGCTTGTTTTTCTCCTGCTCCAGAGTGTAGGACCAGAACCAATAGATTCAAATGAGGAGAAAGGAGATTCTGACCATCAGGTATTTCTGATGGTAAGAGCTGTACATTGGACTACTTCAGAAGGTGGTGGACTCTCCTTCACTGGAGGTTTTTAAACAGAGGCTGGATCACCATCTGTCAGGTAAATGGCCCACAGGCATGTGAATGCATGGAAATTAGTGAAGGAATTTGAACCCTTTATAGCATAGATATAATGGTTAAACCTGGTATAATAGACCCTATTATACCAAGGGAAAGTAGTGAAAGTATTCCAATGCCCTGACTCACTTTATCAGCCATATTTGTGTGTAGGCTGACACTTTGGAGGCACATTTTTGGGGGTGAGAGCATGGAACCCAAAATGGCTGCTGAGATCTCACATGGAAAAACAGGATGTCCCTTTTTTTCAAGGGCACTTAGAAGATATGCACTAGTAACTTCCACACCCACCAATAGGACCCACCTCCATAGCTGGAAGCAAGTGTTTTTCTGCCCACAGGAAGCCTGGGCTCTAGGAGACATCAGCCTGCTAAGTATAATTGTTTAATTGCACACTGTAATGCAGGGTTCCTTTACGGGTTGACATTGGAAATTTCCATTGAAGTATACTGTAGCTCTATGAGCTCTAACAGGGTGATAATTACCTAAGTGTCATGAGTCCAAGTTTCTGGCTTGATAACACAGCAAGCACATTTAATTAATTAAGCTGATAAGTTAGATTTATTAGGTGGGGATGGGTGGGGTGGGGGACAGTGGCATGAAAGAAGCCATACATTAAGCAACTTCAAAAAGGAAAACAATACACCACAGTGTAAATGAGCAAAAGGTTAATAATGACTGATTAAATTGAAGAAGGCAAAGGTACACAGGGAAAAACAGATCTTCTTGGGAAACTGGCAGCATCATAACTGTTTCAGGCCTGAAGAATGTTCAGAGATCCATCAATGGATGGCAAGCTTCTATTATTCAGACATTTGGGTTGCCTGGATAGAAAGGAAGCAAAAAGGCACAAATCTAAGAGAGACAGCAGCAAAACAGAAAGGAACATTGGGCAGCGAGGTGAAGGCTGAGTGGCAGAGATGTTGAGAGATCCTTGATCCAATCAAATTGGACTTGTCTGGATGGGGAGTCTCTGCATTTCTGACACCTGGGCCTATCAGCTGTTACTCCAATATGTGCACTTCACATGCCACCCACCCCCTTTCCTCTGGGGATCATGTTCCCATTCAAAAGTTAAGGCAGCAGAGATCATTGTTGGCTGCTTGCTCTCCACCTTAGAGCAGATTTATGCCATGAGGTGCCACAGAAAGGCACTGGACATAGTGAAAGATCCATCGCATCCTGGTCACCGTCTCTTTGAACTTTTGCCATCGGGACGGAGATACAGGACGATGACAACAAGAACAAGCCATCTTAGAAACAGCTTCTTCTCCAGAGCGATCGCAGCCTTGAATGGGAAGCCTGGACTTTGAAGTCATCTAATCTTACCTGTTATGTTTTATCATTGTATGGTTTTAATCAGTGTGTATGGTTTTAATCAGTGTTTTTGTAGTTGTTTTGTTTTTGCGTGGAGTGCCCTATCTGGGTGGATGGAGCAGCCGAGTAATGTTGTTGTCCCCGAAGGGGACAATGACAATAAAATATATTCTATTCTATTCTATTCTATTCTATTCTATTCTATTCTATTCTAAAAGAGGGACAAGCTCATCCTTCTCTCAGTAAGAAAGCTGTCAGCACAACATTTCAGGCAATGGACTAAGAAGGGTGGAACCAGGGAGGCCTCCAGATATCTGGGTGGGGTTGCTGTTGTGAAGTGCCGTACTACCATATGTCATGAACTGGCAGGGCACCAGGGAAGGGGAAGGGGATCCCAGGGAGGGATGTAGCTACGATTGGTATACCCTGGGACAAGTTGAAGATGGGGAAGAAGAAGAAGAAGAGTTTGGATTTGATATCCCGCTTTATCACTACCCGAAGGAGTCTCAAAGCGGCTCACATTCTCCTTTCCCTTCCTCCCCCACAACAAACACTTTGTGAGGTGAGTGGGGCTGAGAGACTTCAAAGAAGTGGGACTAGCCCAAGGTCACCCAGCAGCTGCATGTGGAGGAGCGGGGAAGCGAACCCGGTTCCCCAGATTACGAGTCTACTGCTCTTAACCACTACACCACACTGGCTCTCACACTGGAAGGGGAGGTTGGGGGCGGGAGGGACTCAAGGGACATCAGGGGATGACGAAGGGGCAGCCACCAGTTCACGGGAACCAGGGGGAGTCGACACATCACCAGAACCAAAGGTGCCCCCATCTGCGTGAACACGGTGGGCTCTCAGGCGTTGGGAACACTTTCAGAGGTAGGCGAGAGAGCCCAGCTTACTGGTTGACCAGATCATGGGACTCCTTGGGTTTGAGAGAAGGTGTGTTTGAGAGATGTCTGCTTTGGGAACTCCACTGGCCTGTGATTTTGGGACCGATCCCAACCTTGGCTCTTCTGCAGAGGTGGGAACCTGACCTTATGGTTTGACTTTGAACCTTTCTTATTACAGCGGACCTGAACCTTTATTTGAACACCTCACTGTCTGAGCCCTCTCTAGCATTGCCGTTGGGACTGAGTGCACTATGAGGACTTACGTGGGGCTAGGCCAGGGTTGAGGATTCCGATTAAAAATGATACAGAAGACACATCAGTATCTGAAAGTAAAACGGCTACGTGCACGGGGACGTTAAATTCTCCAGATGACATCATAAAAAGGAGGCTGTGAACCTGAAATAATGTGAGGTAGGACACATTGTGTTAAAATTTAAGCAGGCAAATACTGGTGCCTATAAAGACCCTCTTTAAGTTATGTACAGTTAAAGGCATTATGGGGAAATACTTTAGAAAGTATTAAAATTGGATGGATTAAATTATAATATACAGCTGCCAGAAATTTCACTTTTGTATAGATACCCCATTTTCACTTCCCTTCTGAAATGTTGAGAAGAGAGGCCGTTGCAAACGTTTAAGAGGTGGGTTTTTCTCTCTGGGGAGGGGGAAACAGAAGTGGGGATGTCACTGGGGCTCCATCCCTCATCTTACCATCTGCTTCCCAGGGAGAATGGGGGCTCCGTTCCTCACCTCACATGTATCACAACAAGGCAAGAATACAAAGGATGTGTGAACTACCTTTCATGACCTGGACAGAGAGGGGGGACGGACAGAATGAAGCAGTGACCCTAGGTGCACAGTTCTGAGGCGGCGCAACCATGCAGGTGAGCAAGGGGTAAGTGAGAGAAAAGGCAGAGACATTTGCAGTGAGACCAGCAGGGATGTCCGAAGAGTCTCACCCCTATTTCTATCTGAGACATAGATCTAGGAAAGCAAACACAAAGTGTGAAAATATGAAGGTACATGGGCTGACCTGATAAGTTTCCTGGGGCCATTTTATTTAAAAAAATTTTTTTATTTATTTGTTTGTTTGTTTGCCTCAGGTGACAGGCACCTTCCTCACCACCTGTTTTTACTTTGGCTTGCTTCCAATAAAATAAAGCAAAAAGGAACAGTTTCTGAGGAAACTGTTAGACTTTCAGTGAAACGAGTTTTATAGCTAGCACTTCGTTAAGGTTGTTTTGCAGTATTGCAGTTTGTTTTGTAGTATATTACATTAATTTAAGTTCAGTTGGAGGACTCTTGCCATTATTTACATCCTTTAAGCAGTTTACTACGAGTTTGAGTAATTCTGTTCAGGAGCTACTCCAATAAGTTTTTGAAAGCCATTTAGGCTGTATTACAGTAATTTTCATAATTTGAAGTTTTTGGGAGGGTTCTTTCATTAATTACAATCCTTTGAGTTAGTTACATGTGTTTGAGCATTTCTGTTTGAAAGCAACTTTAAAAAATATAAAAAAAAATATTTTTGAGAGGAATTTAATACATTTAGTTACATGTGTCTGAGCATTTCTGTTTGAAATCAACTTTAAAAAATATTTCTTGAGACTAATTTAACACATTTTTTGAATACACATTTACCTTGTTTCAGGGGTTTTTCACGGGGTTATTTCCCTTCTTTTTGCTGTATTATTCCCGTGACTGTTCCTTTTTACCTAATCCAATAAAATAAAGGCAGAGCTGTCTTTCCCATAGGGCTTAGTGGTGCATTACACCAGGGTGCCGGCCTCTCGGGGGTTTCCCAGCGAGTGGGGGAGCTGCGTGGCTTTGCCAGTGGCCTCCCCTTTCCCTGCACGCCCGCCAGCTCCACCCCGTCAAACATATGGCTGGTGGGCACCCAGCTTCCCTCCTAAGCCTCTGCAGGGATTGCTCTCCCGCAGCGACATGGGGGAGAATTGCGCACCCCCCCCATGGCTGGCAGTGCACAGCTTCTCTGCCCCCCCCCAACTATCCGTGGTAATTTGGGGGTGCTGAGCGGATATTTGCACCCCGGCGCCACATCTGCTAAAGACGGCCCTGAATAAAGGCACACGATCACAGTAAAAAGCGGCATTGGTGGTGACATGTGTCACCTTGTCACATTGCTGCAGCTCAATCGCTCCGGCATTGGTGACGGCGGTGAGTGTTGTGGTTTAACACTGAGCTACATATTATTTGAACAAGGAAGATTTACCAATTTTTGTGGGGAGGGGTGGGCCTCTATAATCAACTTTTAAATCTAATTTCTTTGGTTTCCCCTTATCCAAAGACAATGCTGAGTTTTGGACGACATCTGTGAATTACACATCTCCATCTCGGCCGTGAAAATGTCTGTTTCAGCTAATTACCCACAGAAACGCAAGATGCTAACAGTCTCAGGCAGGCCAACAATAATAAATCATATCCCCATTCCCAACTTAAACACAAGTCCAAACTATTAACAGTTGAAATCAAAAGCACAACGACACATTCCAAGGAGAGAGACCCTTCCCCGAGAGGTTCAGTTTAAAAGGATTCATACCAACAGCAGGCGAATATGCGAGAGCTGGAGACAAGGGATGCAGATGGACACTGTTGGAACAGAACTCTGTATCTCATCCTTTTATAGTGTTTCATTCACAAGGTCAGAGTCCTGAGGCAACCCTAAAGATCTAATTGTTATTTGCAGCCCCTGGATATTTACAACCCTTCTTTTGACCATTAGCCGTGTGGGAGTTCCTTCAAGCACACCCCAAGGTGTGTATCTGAAGACGTGTGCATGCACACGAAAGCTCATACCAAGAACAAACTTAGCTGGTCTCTAAGGTGCTACTGGAAGGAATTTTTTTATTGTGTTTCGACTACGGCAGACCAACACGGCTACCTACCTGTAACCTTTCATCTGATGTTATGCACCCTCATTCGGGAAGACTTTTTGTTCTTGTTAATTGCGGTGTGGAATGATTTCCACACACACCCCACACCCCAGATGAGTGCTTTGGAGGCTTAAATTAAAAATAGCGAGCCAATGGTGGCTACAATCCTTACGTAGTGAAGTGTCTGGCGGCTGCACTTTACTGTACTGTTTGTACTTTCTCGGGGCCTCCTGAGTGGCATCGACACCACTGCCAATAGCTCTTGGAGGCAGAAGGATGTTTTAGTCATGTGCAGCTATGCTAGATGGACGCGGCATTTTGGAAGTTCTCTCAGTTCCTGCTAATTCTTTTGTGGAGGTGTAATTGTTGCTGTTTCTATGGTAAAACAATTTTCCACCTCGTTTTCTAAGTTTCAGTGTTCTTTTTATTTAATATAATAATAATAATAATAATAATAATAATAATAATAATAATAATAATAATTTATTATTTATACCCCACCCATCTGGCTGCCCCCCCCTTCCACTAGCGGCTTACAACAAAATATTAAAATACAATAATCTATTAAACATTAAAAGCTTCCCTAAACAGGGCTGCCCTCAGATGTCTTCTAAAAGCCAGATAGATGTTTATTTCCTTGACATCTGATGGGAGGGCGTTCCACAGGGCGGGCACCACCACCGAGAAGGCCCTCTGCCTGGTTCCCTGTAACTTGGCTTGCATGGCAATGTCCCTCCCCTCCCCTTGGAAATAATGACACAGAAACGTATAAGTTTAATGGGCGAGAAGGCCACAACTTTATTGGTTACGGATGTTGAGCGGTATTGGCTAAGGAATTGGACCCTAACAGACTATATCCGACCCCAACCCATGTGTTGGAAGTCCGGGAAGGGCCCTCGGAGCTGGACCTCAGTGTCTGGGCAGAACAATAGGGGTGGAGACGCTCCTTCAGGTATACAGGACCGGGGCTGTTTAGGGCTTTAAAGGTCAGCACCAACACTTTGAATTGTGCTTGGAAACATACTGGGAGCCAATATAGGTCTTTCAGGACTGGTGTTGGCAGTCTTGGTGGCTGCTCCCAGTCACCAGTCTAGCTGCCGCATTCTGGATTAGTTGTAGTTTCCGGGTCGCCTTCAAAGATAGCCCCACATAGAGCGCATTGCAGTAGTCCAAGCAGGAGATAACCACTCTGGCGAGACAGTCTGCGGGCAGGTAGGGTCTCAGCCTGCGTACCAGATGGAGCTGATAAACAGCTGCCCTGGACACAGAATTAATCTGCGCCTCCATGGACAGCTGTGAGTCCAAAATGACTCCCAGGCTGTGCACCTGGTCCTTCAGGGGCACAGTTACCCCATTCAGGACCAGGGAGTCCTCCACACCAGCCCGCCTCCTGTCCCCCAAGAAGAATTTGCAAGCACAACAAGACTCTCCCCTCCTGCAGTTTCCAGAAAGTGATATTCAGAAGCACTGCTGCCTCCAACCAAACACCATTCCTTTTTAATTACAGTCAACAAGACTGCTGGATCGAGGTTTCAGTAATACCCATCCTTTAATGCTTAATGAATTGACTACTTGGGTAGGTGCCAAAGGATCAAAGAAAACATTCACAATTCTTTGTCTGGCTCTCATAACTGTAATGAATAATAATGAGGAAGTATATAGCGTGTGCCCTGGAGTGAAATGTGTGAAAGATTATCTTTGCAATGCCTTCCTCTGCCAAGAGGCAGGAGGCAACGAGAAAGTACGAACAGTACAGCAAAGGGCAACAGGCAACCGCTCCATTGGGCAATCAATTGCCACTCCACTACAACTGCAGCCAGCACCACCTTATTAGTGTTATTTTATTACACCTCCAAAGTATTAATCAAGGGGAGGCAGAAATCATACCACACCGCAATTAATAGGGACAGGGAGTCTTCCCAAATGACATGGCAGCAAATGAAAGGAAGCCTCCTGAGATGTGGTTGATGGGACTCCCACAGAGCCAAAGGTCACAGCTATGATCGCAAGCATACAGGGATTTTAAGAAATATTCTTATTGGTTTTTACAATAACAGATTCAAAATAATAAAAAGAAAAAAACAACCTTTTACCATATCCATCTATGAGATTCTCTGGGTCTTGTGACTTCCCCCCATCGCCTTTCTAAAGCTACTACGCTCTCCACAGTTTCCATCTCTCTGAATTATCCATATTTTTCTTTACAAGTTACTTTTAGAGTCCAGCTAACGTTTTTATTTGTTTACGATGGTCTCCTAAGTAAGTTATAAATCTTCCCCATCCTTTTGAAAAGTCATTATCTTCCTGATTCCTGAGTCTCCCAGACAGTTTTGCCATTTCAGCATAGTCCAGCAGTTTAGCTTGCTGTTCTTCCTTGGTCGGAACTGTTGGTTCTTTCCATCTTTGGGCTAGTAGCATCCTTGCAGCCGTTGTTGCACACTAATAATAATAATAATAATAATAATAATAATAATAATAATTTATTTGTACCCCGCCCTTCTGGCTGGGTCTCCCCAGCCACTCTGGGCAGTTTCCAGCAAACATTAAAATATATTAACACATCACATAAACAGTATTTTCTGGTCTTTTGGGATATCGGAACCTGTAATTCCTAATAGAAATGCTTCTGGAGATTTTTTTTGACAAATGTTATTTTAAACATTTTTTTTCCAATTCGTTGTATATCAATTCCCCCAAAGACTTCGTTATCTTGCATGACCACCACATATGATAAAAGTTACCCTCATTTTCTTTGCACTTCCAACAAATATTGGAGCTTGTTCTATACATTTTGGATAGCTTAGTAGGAGTCAGGTACCACTGGTACATCATTTTCATATAATTTTCTTTCAGCGTACAACATGCTGTGAATTTCAAATCTGTTCTCCGTAGCCTCTCGCAATCTGCCATTTGTATGTTATGTCCTAAGTCCTTTGCCCAGTTTATCATAGCCGAATTAACCTGTTCATCCTTTCTATGCCACAAGTATACAGGGATGGAAGTGAGACTGCAAATGGCAACTGGATCTTTCGGACTGACTCGAGAACGTGAAGCTGTGAACGAACAGAAATAAATGATTCCACAATGAGCCATTTTACCACACAGCCTTCTTGAAGCGGCTCACCTTAGAAAAATTTCAATATAATTCTCTGCATCACAATAGCGGTTCTATTGTCTCCATTTCATTATATTATCTGTGGGAATCAGACTCAGGATTGAGGAGGGGTGTGCTTGTTCAAAACAGATGTGGTTTTGGGGATGATGCAGATGAAATAACTATTCATTCATAGAATTGTAGAATTGGAAAGGATCACAAGAGTGATCTAGACTGGATGTAGTCCAGTACCTGCCAATGCCCAACGTGGGGCTTGAACCCACAACCTTGAGATTAAGGGCCTCATGCTCTACCAACTGAGCTATCCCAGCTTCATGCTTGCCCACTTCTTATATGGGTTCTACCTTAGAGACTAAGTTTGTTATTGGTATGAGCTTTCGTGTGCATGCACACGTCTTCAGATACAGCATATGCAGCATATTGGGTCACAGTGCAAAAAAGAATAAGAGCGTTGCCTCCATCATGTTTTGAATGTAATCCATTCATTAGCATGCCTGCAATCTGAAGCCAGCAGGACTGCTGTGGAATCTGTTCCAAGAAGCTCCCTTTCATTCCGAGCCAAGTTACATGTATGTTTTACATTCTACCTCATTGTGGGAGGCTCTGTGTTATTTTTAATTAGTTTGTAGCATTGTTGTTTTTCTCATTACTGTTTCAGAGCCAAAATAATTGCTGAATCATGGCAAACATTGCAGTGGAACGCCTGGAATCTGCCAGCTCAGTGCTGTCCAATTCCATGACTGCGCAAGGCGCATATGTATTCAGTGCCTCTTTTTGTTGTTGTTGGGGTGAGATGGGGACAACCACTAGCTCTTGAGGGAGCTGGAAGATGAAGGACATGATTAGAGAAGCCTCCTTCTTTTTCCTTTTTGTGTGTTGAGGTCCCCAAGCCATCCTCAAATAAGTCACACTTCAACACAGAATTTTTGTTTAAGGTTTTGGCATAATTTTGGCCACAACTTTATTAAATACAAAATGTGAGTGGTTGCTTAGGCATTGGGTGCGACTATCTGTCCCCGCCGCGGGTGGCGCTGTGGGTTAAACCACAGATCCTAGGGCTTGCTGATCAGAAGGTCGGCGGTTCGAATCCCCGTGATGGGGTGAGCTCCCATTGCTCGGTCCCTGCTCCTGCCAACCTAGCAGTTCGAAAGCACAAAGTGCAAGTAGATAAATAGGTACCGCTCTGATGGGAAGGTAAACGGCATTTCCGTGCGCTGCTCTGGTTCACCAGAAGCGGTTTAGTCATGCTGGCCACATGACCCGGAAGCTGTACGCCGGCTCCCTCGGCCAGTAAAGCGAGATGAGCGCCGCAACCCTAGAGTCGTCCGCGACTGGACCTAATGTTCAGGGGTCCCTTTACCTTTTTATCTGTCCCCGTCCTGAGACAGAACTGACATCCACAAACCTGCAAAAGTCAGAAAGGAAAAATATTATGGGGAGAGAATAGAGCTTTGTGCCAGGCCCTCACCTCTCCGCAAATGCTTCCAGGGGCTCTTTCGCGGCTTTAGCCCCTTGCCAGGTGTTTAGACAAGAGCATGGCGAGCCCTTGGATTCTTTTAATGGAATACCTTTGCAGCAGCAGCATTGGAGGGGCAGGCACAGCCAATCCAATTCCTCCACCAACCAAATTTGACCAATGCCTAACCGCAACCTTACAAGATGTGACGATTTGCTATGGAGTAGGCAAAAACCAAATGGCACCAGCCAATCAGCCAAATGGACAAAATTCCTACCAGGCCCCTGCCCCCAAAGCAGATGACCCCATGACAGGCATAGCAAGGTCAACGCGAAAAGCCCTAAAATTAGGGAGGGTGGGTGGGTGATCCGATGCGTGCAGCTAAAAGGGGAAGCTTAACCCTGCGCATAAGGAATGTATAGCCTCTAGGCTGTCCATCAACACTGGCAACATCAAAATCTTCCCAACAACCCAGAGGAGCCCAATCACATTCGTGGCCATCCAATCAAATCCGCCCAGCAACAGAGGAATGTTTTGCCAGATCCCACCACAACATGTGCTCTCCATGAAGGAGAACACACTTTCTCAGATATTCAAGATAAAAAACCCCAAATGCCTATATTTACAAAAAACATTGAAAACATTGGGGAACTGACAAGTCTATCATCTTCTTTGTAACTGTTACTGTTCTCTTAGAAATAATTTATCTGGAAAACATATACAAGGCTAAACATTAGCAGATATCAAGAGAGGCATATATCAAGTAAAGTACAAGGAACATTGCAGATGAGAATATTTACTGTTTTTGAAAATGAAACCCCAGAAACCTTGAGATTTTGATTAAAAAAACTGGGCATTTCAAAATCTGAAAACAATGGATGTGGCCAGTGCTTTTTTTCTAAAACAATGTCTAGGGCTACTCTCATTTTCCTACTCATATTGAAATACTGCCCCTCAATGAGGCCAAACTTAGACCTTAAACACAAAATGTTTAGGGGTATGCGTCCCCCTGTGTACCCCCAGAAAAAAAGCACTGGGTGTGACGCACATTTGCGTCCTTTTGTATAATCACATAACATAAGGGTTGAGACAATGTGGCATTAGTAATTAAGGATATGTGCTTCCAAGAAAGGCATCCAACCAGGGACTATAATAATCTATAATGAAATATAAACTCATGAATGAGAATACACTCTTCCCCCGTGGGGTTAATTATTGAAAGAAATATGTTTGTGAAATTTCAAGGCGTTTGTGCCAACTTTTCCATTAGGAAAGAGCAATGCTGACTCAAGGCGTGGAAGCCAAAAGGAAATGGTATAAATGCTCCAGACATTTCTGAATTCCTCACCAGTGTCTTCCAGCTTCCCTTGACTTCGGTTGCTCAGCCTTTCCTGCTGTTGGTAAGTTGTCTTTAAATTAAAGCTTTCATAGGAAAAGGGCATGGAGGCATTCTGTGACTCTGGAGGAGATTCTCTAGGGCAGGGGTGGCCAACCCCCAAGAGACTGTGATCTACTCACAGAGTTAAACACTGGCAGTGATCTATCCCCTTTTTGGGGGTTCAGGTCAAAGTTCTTGAGCTTTTTTCAGGGAGGAGGTGAAATGTTCAGGGAACCACAGTTGTTCAGTTTCTTTGGGGGAAGCCAATGATCTACCAGTGATCTACCGCAGACGTCCAGTCATCTACCGGTAGATCACGATCTAGCTGTTGGACATGCATGCTCTAGCGATTGTGTTTTGGAAACTCAAGGAACAGCTAAAGCTATTTATGGTCATCTGAATACTATCCCTTGCTTTTTCCTGTAGGACTATACACACACTATATATAAGGGTCTGGTGACTGATGAGTGCGCAACCCCAGAGTTGTCCACGACTGGTCAAGGGTACCTTTACCTTTAAGGTGCTCCTAGACTATTTTTTATTATTATTATTTTTATTTTTGAGGAACAGGGACACCACTTTCAGAAAAGATTGCTCATAGTATTTATTGATGCAAAATTTGTAATTAAAAGAGAATCCTAGTAGACATTAGTGTACACCATCTTAAACACTTCCATGTTATTTTTTCCAGATTCACACCAGTTATTCTACAATGGCTACAACTGTGACACCAATTATGAAACTCACTATCCCTATTGAAATCATGATGATGACAGAAGACGGAAGAACTAGGACGATGACAATAATGATGACGATGGAGATCGATGTTATGAAAACGGGAACAATCATGAATCTCCCCAGCCCCAGCCCTGCCCAGATAACTCAGGCTAGCATGCTTGCTCCTTCATCAGTAATGCAGATGCCATCACTGATGCAACCAAAATTTTTTGCTTACAATCTCCCTTCTCATCCAGTGACAGTTCCTATACTGAGATGAGGATGAGCTTGTCTCTCTTTCGAATGGGATTGTGATCCCCCACATCAATGAGGTGCGGGGAATGGTACCTGAAATGCACATCTAATCAACGTCTAATGGACATTTTTCATGGATGCTGTAGTTGAGATTCCTGCATTGCAGAGGGTTGGATTTGATGTCCGTGGCTGTCCCATCCAACTCTACAATTCTATGATTGTATGGTGTCAGGAATGCTGAGCCTCCACCATCCAGGCAAACCGGATTAGGATTGAAACAAAGGGCTGCTCAGCACCTCTGACACTCTTGCCTACACATCCATGATCAATGCTTCTTTGAGCTTTCATTCTATCTCTCTTAAGGCCTTCAGAACATACTTTTTTGTTTCCTTTCTATCACTCATTGATGGCACTCTGTATATTCTTCAGGCCTGCAAGAGTTCTGATGCTTCAAGTTACCCGAGAATCTCTTCCTTCCCCTGTGTACCTTTGCCCTGTGTCAATTATACATTCGTCTTTCACTTTGTCATTTCACTCTTTTGTGGCTGAAAGGATTGTTGACCTATTTGAAGCTGCTCACCTAAGAAATGTTTTCATGATCTCCTCTTTCCACTACAATAAACACTATCTATCTGCATCATAATTATATTTTTGGTTCTGTTCATTATTCATTTCTTTTACTCATTTCTAGGTTTCACTCCTAGGCATAGGGGGCATGTCTATCTTACACACATTATTTCCAATAGGTCTACACTGAGTAGAACTTAGCTGGCTACAGCCCTACATCTAGTTTGGAACATCATGCCATAGTTAGTTACGGTAGTTATTTCAGCAGCAGAAACACCTATGCAATAAGTATTAGGTAGTTATGATTTTATATGTTTGGATGTGAGGACAATCTGGCTGCAACAGCTGTTGTCCCGTTGATTTGGCTGATCTGGGTAGCTAGGTAATTGTCCCCTCCCTCCCTCATTGGTCCATGTGGATTCCCCCCCCCCCCGAAACTGCGTGCTTAGTGAAAGAGGATGGCCATCCCAGATAGGAGCGCACCGTTATTTGGTCAAGCGCATACCGTCTTTCCCCCTTTTTAAGACACCGTCTTATAATTTTTTTCCCTCAAAAAAACAGGGTGGCTTATTTTCGGGGGATGTCTTATTTTTATTACGTCAGTATGGTACGGTACAGCCTCCCCCTGCTCGCTGAGCAGGCGGGGCAGAACTCCACAAGAGGCCCGTTTCCCCCGTGCCTCTCGCTGGTTCGCTGGCTCCCTGCGCACACAGGAGGGGCTGAGGAGGCGACGGGAACAATGGCAGCACCATGGCTTACTTTTGGGGTACGTCTTACTTCTCACAAAGGTAAAAAAAAACCTGCCATGGCTTACTTTATGACTACGTATTAAAAAAGGGGAAACACGGTGCAATGTGGCACTGTGGGTTAAACCACAGAGCCTAGGGCTTGCCTATCAGAAGGTTGGTGGTTCGAATCCCCACGAGGAGGTGAGCTCCTGTTGCTCGGTCTCAGCTCCTGCCCACCTAGCAGTTCGAAAGCACGTCAAAGTGCAAGTAGATAAATAGGTACTGCTCCAGCAGGAAGGTAAACGGAACGTGCGCAGCTCTGGTTCGCCAGAAGCGGCTTAGTCATGCTGGCCACATGACCCGGAAGCTGTACGCCGGGTCCCTCGGCCAGTAAAGCGAAATGAGCGCCGCAACCCCAGAGTCGTCCGCGCCTGGACCGAATGGTCAGGGGTCCCTTTACCCTTTACCTATACAATGTTTGAATAGAAGTAAAGTGGAAAGAAGGGGTGCTCTCTCCATCTCTCTCCCTCTCCCGCAGACCTAGAACATGGCTGGGGAAAGATTCCATTCACCACAGAGAAAGGGAAAGACACCAGTTCTCTATGAGTGTGTCAGGTGTACATTCCAAACCTGACAGTGCGCTTCATTCAGGCAGGAATCATTAGAAGAAGTCCAGAGAGAGTTGCACATTCTGCCTGGGGACATTGTTCTATGATGAGCGCTTTTAACTGGGTGCCTAGTGAAATACATTACATAGAGGAGTGATCATCATTTTACATTCAGCCAGCCTCTCTCAGCGTCATCAGACCTTACAGTGTAACATCAGAGGGTCCTTAAATAAGCATTTCAAAGATTTGCAGCATGACTGTGAAGAGGTTCTGACATTTGCTATCACTCCCTGCTTTGCTCAGCAGCTGAGACACCACACACAGCTGAGGAGAGGGAGCCAGAAGTGTGGTAAATAAGGGTGCTGAGACTGTCCTCTGTAAGTAAGGAAGCATTTTAGAGCATTCTGTCTGGATCCTGGTAAGAAGAACTTTTCTGGGGGGACTGGGGCATCATGAAGGTGTACAGGCAAAAAAACCCAGGATGGTTTAGTGATAAGTAGGGGGATATTTGTGAGGGAAAGTGGAAGAGGAGGAGGAAGAAGAGGCAAGCCACAAAAGGAATCTGAGCTATGTCAGCAATGACAATGTGGATGGGAAAGAGGAAGAGTTGTTAGACAGGTTGAGGATTGCCATTCCTAGTGGTGAGCGGGAAAGAGGGTGGAGGGTTTAAGAGGAAGCAAGAGAGAACACTGTACACAAAGAATCAAGAGGAGGACTGGATAAGGTTGATATGGGATTGATGCCCATTTCCAGAAGATTCCAAATGGAACTTAGTTTCAACTGGAATATATTTAAGAGGGGGCAGTTGGTGGGGAAACCACAACAAACCATTTCCCCAAATAACTCCCACCTGAGATTTTCATTTATGGCAATGATGCAGATATTATCATTGCTCTACTGGAGGTGGGTACGTGGCTGGCACTGTGGTCTAAACCACTGAGCCTTGGGCTTGCCAATCAGAAGTTCGGCAGTTTGAATCCCTGCGACGGGGTGAGCTCCCGTTGCTCAGTCCAGGGGCGTAGCCAGGATCAAAACTAGGGGGGGGGGCAAGCCATGGTCGTTCAGGTTGTGACATTTCAGCACGGAAAAAGCAAATGAAACCAAAATTTTAGGAAAATTATATATAATTATAGCAGTGCTTTATTACGGTAGTTATTACAATTATTTGCTTGAATTTTTTTTACTTTTTATTCTAGTTACATGTCTTATACTAATATCATTTTTCTTGGGTTTGAAGAAAACTTGTTCAAAACTTTCGTTTCAATCCAGTCCTTATTTTCCTTGAAGAATTTCCGATGGATGCTTGGGTTTTTTTTAGTACTGAGCTGGGGGCAGGTGGGGGGGGGAGAGAAGAAGAGGGGTTTTTCCGTGCTACCAGTAATACTCTCTTGTTACAATAAGCATGCTTGAATCATTAACAGGAGGTATTCTTTGACTGCTTAAAGTGCTACGGTACAGCAGATTTTAAAAAATCCTCCCACTCAGTACTGCCTACACTGACTGGCAGCAGCTCTCCAGGGATTCAGGCAGGGGAGATTCCTAGCCATACATGCAGATGCCAGGGAGGAAAACTCGGGTGCAAGGTGTTCTAACCACTGAACTATGACCCTCCCCTTAAGACATAGATACATTGGAAGCCACATTGTGCAAAATCAAACTCTTGGTCCATCTAGCTCAGTATTGCCCACACTGACTGGCAGTGGCTCTTCAGGAGTCTCTCCCAGCCCTAACTGGAGATGTCAAGGATTGAACCTAGGACCTTCTGCATCAAGGCAGATACTCTGCCACAGAGCTATGACTCCGCCCCCTGCTTTATTTGCAGATTAAATAAATAACTGGAATGTTGGGAATTAGAAAAAAATGAAACACCACTAGCTGCTGGTCAGGGGCACTCCAGCCATCCTTAGAGCCATTTGCCCCTCTACCCACCTAACCCAATTCCCCCTTCCCTACCTGGCTGACTGGGGAGTGGGTTCCGCTCTGCCAAGGGGGGATGCCTCTGTCGGCACCCTCTTCCAACAGAGCAAAGTTTGCTCATCTAGTCTTCTTTTGTTTCCCCACCTGGCATTGACCTGGGCTGGGAGGGATGAGATGGAGTTTACTTCCCTCCTTCCCCTCCCTCTTTGATTCCAGGTTGCTGGGAGGGGGGGTGTTTCCCCCAATGCATTGCCTTTTTAACCCTTCCCTGGCATTCTTGGAAAGGGATGGCCAGGAGGAAAGGTGCCTTTCTGCTCTGAGCAGGCTGGAAGGCAGAGAAAGAGGGGGGAGATGGGGAGGAGACCCACCTACATGGCTGAACAAGTTTCTTTTCCTCTAGTTTGTGAGCAAAATAAATGAATGGTTTTGTGTGGGGGCTGGTTTCAGAAGGGGGGAAAGTGCCTTTTTTAAACCTTCAGGAAGGATTTTCTTTTTCTTTCTTTCGCTCATGAGGGCAAGTTAAATAGACGAGGGGAGTGGAAGGGAATGGTGTGCGAGGGGGAAAAATGTGTGCGAGCCATCCACATCCATTATTAAAAAAATAAAGGAAAAACACACAGATACCTGTGTCTTGTGCAGGGGCTAACAGCAATGGCTGGAGCCCTCGCCCTGCAGCTGCTGCTGGACTCGGAGGAGCTTCGTTTCCCTCCTGTGCTGGGCTGGTGGAGGCGGCAGCAGCAGCAGACACGAGAGTGCAGAGACACGAGCTCTTCCTGCTCTCAGCCATGAGCTGCCCGCCCATTGGCCTGTGCCTCAGCGATTTTAGCCTATGGCTGCACTGGGAGGAGGGAGGGAGGATGCAGTGAGGGGGAAATGGTGCCGAGCCGGAAAAAAATGCTTCTGGGGAACGGACGCTGATCATTTTTGCTTCTAGGGGGGCAGCTGCCTTCTAGGGGGGGGGGGCAATTGCCCCCGTCTGCCCCCCCCTGGCTACGCCCATGGCTCAGTCCCTGCTCCTGCCCACCTAGCAGTTCGAAAGCACATCAAAAGTACAAGTAGATAAATATGTACCACTCCGGTGGGAAGGTAAACGGCGTTTCCGTGAGCTGCTCTGGTTCGCCAGAGGTGGCTTAGTCATGATGGCCACATCATCCAGAAGCTGTTTGCAGACAAACGGCGGCTCCCTCAGCCTATAGAACGAGATGAGCATGCAACCCCAGAGTTGTCCGCGACTGATCTGGTGCTACTAGACTATTTTTATTTTTATTTTTGAGGAACAGGGTAATGAGAAAGTTGCAAGCTTTCATATTTGTCTCATAGATTTGGTGTGCAGTGGAAACATGAAAATACTGATTGTCTGATCCAGGGACACAGAGTGCATTATGAGGAATGAGGATTCAGTCTATGCACATAGTAAGGGCAATACAGTTGTTCCTGGGTTTTTAAAAAGCATAGTTTTCAAAGGTTTTGGCTCCCAAACGCCACAAAACCAGAAGTGACTGTTATGGTTAGCGAACTATTTTTGGAAGCCGAACATCTGATGGGGCTTCCAATCGGCTGCAGAAGCTTCCTGCAGCCAATCAGAAGCCAGGCTTTGGTTTCTGAATGTTTCTGAAGTCGAACGGACTTCTGGAATGGATTCTGTTCAACTCTCGAGGTACAACTGTACAGGAGAGTTTTTTTTAATCTGACTAAGCATTTAACAAAGTAACCAAGGACCACCTAAGGCCACTAGTCACTCTTTGAACTTGTATACCCCCCTCAAATTTGTAGTTTTGACTCGCCTCATGCCATTACCACACAGGTGTGTGAGGAACCAGACCCCATTCTCCACAGAAAATGAAAAAGAAAAAGTGGGAGGATGGGTTTTTTGTCTGCCACCTGTCTGTATATCACATTTTTAAAAATCTGTATGCTTGCTGTATTTTCCAATTTACTGTGATGTAATTGGACACCAGTTTCGGAAAAGATTGCTCATAGTATTTATTGATTCAAAATTTGTAATTAAAACAGAATCCTAGTAGACATTAGTGAACACCATCTTAAACACTTCCATGTTATTTTTTCCAGATTCACACCAGTTGTTCTACTATGACTACAGCTATGACACCAATTATGAAACTCAGGATCCCTTATGAATTTATGACAACGACAGCCGACGGAAGAACTGATATGGTGACAAGAATGGGGATGATAGAGCTTGATTTTATGAAAATGAGAACAATCATGAATCTCCCCAGCCCCAGCCCTGCCCAGATAACTCAGGCTAGCATGCTTGCTCCTTCATCAGTAATGCAGTTGCCGTCGCTGATGCAACCAAATTCTTTTGCTTCAATCTCCCTTCTCATCCAGTGACAGTTCCTATACTGAGACAAGGATGAGCTTGTCTCTCTTTCGAATGGGTTGTGGGGAATGGTACCTGAAATGCACATAATGGATCAACGTCTAATGGACATTTTTCATGGATGCTGTAGTTGAGATTCCTGCATGGCAGAGGGTTTGATTTGAAGGCCCTTGTGGTCCCATCCAACTCTACAATTCTATGATTGTATGGTGTCAGGAATGCTGAGCCTCCACCATGAATGGATTGGATTTGATCAAAGGGCTGCTCAGCACCTCTGACACTCTTGCCCACGCATCCATGATCAATGCTTCTTTGAGCTTTCATTCAATCTCTCCTAAGGCGTTTAGCACATACTTTTCTCATTCCTTTCTCAAAACAAAATAAAATAAAAAAAATTCCTTCCAGTAGCACCTTAGAGACCAACTAAGTTTGTTCTTGGTATGAGCTTTCGTGTGCATGCACACTTCTTCAGATACCTGGTTTGATCTTCTTGCAGTCCATGGGACTCTCAAGAGTCTCCTCCAGCACCATAATTCAAAAGCATCAATTCTTCGGCGATCAGCCTTCTTTATGGTCCAGCTCTCACTTCCGTACATTACTACTGGGAAAACCATAGCTTTAACTATACGGACCTTTGTTGGCAAGGTGATGTCTTTGCTTTTTAAGATGCTGTCTAGGTTTGTCATTGCTTTTCTCCGAAGAAGCAGGCGTCTTCTAATTTCGTGACTGCTGTCACCATCTGCAGTGATCATGGAACCCAAGAAAGTGAAATCTCTCACTGCCTCCATTTCTTCCCCTTCTATTTGCCAGGAGGTGATGGGACCAGTGGCCATGATCTTAGTTTTTTTGATGTTGAGCTTCAGACCATATTTTGCGCTCTCCTCTTTCACCCTCATTAAAAGGTTCTTTAATTCCTCCTCACTTTCTGCCATCAAGGTTGTATCATCAGCATATCTGAGGTTGTTTATATTTCTTCCGGCAATCTTAATTCCGGTTTGGGATTCATCCAGTCCAGTCCTGTGTACCTTTGCCTTGTGTCAATTATATATCATCCAGTCCAGTCCTGTGTACCTTTGCCTTGTGTCAATTATAAATTCATCTTTCACTTTGTCATTTCACTCTTTTGTGGCTGAAAGGATTGTCGACCTATTTGAAGCCGCTCACCTAAGAAATGTTTTCATGATCTCCTCTTTCCACTACAATAAACGCTATCTATCCACATCGTAATTATATTTTTGGCTCTGTTCATTTTTCATTTCTTTTACTCATTTCTAGGTTTCACTCCTAGGCATAGGGGGCATGTCTATCTTAGACACATTATTTCCAATAGGTCTACACTGAGTAGACCTTAGCTGGCTACAGCCCTACTTCTAAAAAGTATAGCCCTCATATATATTATAAAAAAAGGATCCTCACATGTAATAATATAAATCAGAAATGTAGGGAACATAATGCCATAGTTAGTTAGTTATTTCAGCAACAGCAAACACCACTGAAAAAAATATTAGTTACTTATGATTTTATATGTTTGGATGTGAGGGCGATCTGGCTGCGAAATCTGTTGCCCGATTGATTGCCAGGGTTGACTCGCCTGATCTGGCTATCTAGTTACAGGTAGATAGCCGTGTTGGTCTGTCATAGTCAAAACAAAATAAAAAAATTCCTTCCAGTAGCACATTAGAGACCAACTAAGTTTGTTCTTGTTATGAGCTTTCGTGTGCATGCACACTTCTATTTTCTGTTTTTTATTTTGTTCTGGCTATCTAGGTAAGTGTCCCGTCCCTCTCTCATCGGTCCATGTGCATCGCCCCCCCTCCCGAAGCTGCGTGCTCTGTGAATGAGGATGGCCATCCCAGATAGGAGGGCACCATTCTTCGTTCAAGGGTATACAGTGCTTGAATAGAAGTAAAGTGGAAAGAACGGGTACTCTCTCCGTCTCTCTCCCTCTCCGCAAGACCTAGAACATGGCTGGGGAAATATTCCATTCACCACAGAGAAAGGGAAAAATGCCAGTTCTCTATGAGTGTGCCAAATGTACATTCCAATCCTGACAGTGCGCTTCATTCAGGCAGGAATGATTGGAAGAAGCCCAGAGAGAGTTGTACATTCTGCCTGGGGACATTGTTCTATGATGAGCGCTTTTAAATGGGTGCCTAGGGAAGTACATTACACAGAGGAGTGATCATCATTTCATGTTTAGCCAGCCTCTCTCAGCGTCATCAGACCTTACAGTGCAACATCAGAGGATCCTTAAATAAGCATTTCAAAGATTTGCAGCATGACTGTGAAGAGGTTCTGACATTTGCTATCACTCCCTGCTTTGCTCAGCAGCTGAGACACCACACACAGCTGAGGAGAGGGAGCCAGAAGTGTGGTAAATAAGGGTGCTGAGACTGTCCTCCATAAGTAAGGGCAGCATTTCAGAGCATTCTGGCTGAGTCCTGGCAAGAAAAACTTTTCTGGGGGGACTGGGGCATCATGAAGGTATACAGTGGTACCTCGGGTTACATACGCTTCAGGTTACAGACGCTTCAGGTTACGGACTCTGCTAACCCAGAAATAATACCTCAGGTTAAGAACTTTGCTTCAGGATGAGAACAGAAATCGGGCAGCAGCGGCGCAGTGGCAGCGGGAGGCCCCATTAGCTAAAGTGGTGCTCCAGGTTAAGAATGTTTTCAGGTTAAGAATGGAGACCTCCGGAACGAATTAAATACGTAACAAGAGGTACCACTGTACAGGCAAAAAAACCCAGGGTGGTTTAGAGATAAGTAGGGGGACATTTGTGAGGGAAAGTGGAAGAGGAGGAAGAAAAAGAGGCAAGCCACAAAAGGAATCTGAGCTATGTCAGCAATGACAATGTGGATGGGAAAGAGGAAGAGTTGTTAGACAGGTTGAGGATTGCCATTCCTAGTGGTGAGCCGAAAACAGGAAGGAGGGTTTAAGAGGAAGCAAGAGAGAACACTGTACACAAAGAATCAAGAGGAGGACTGGATAAGGTTGATATGGGATTGATGCCCATTAACACAACAAACCATTTCCCCAAATATCTCTCATCTGAGATTTTCACTTATGGCAATGATGCAGATTGTTGCGTTACACTGCGTTGCGCAGAGTTGCATGAGTCCAAAATAAAGCCAGACAAAGAGTTTTGACCTGCAAAGCTCTGAGTGGAAAGTGCATCCCGCATCCCAGCCCTCAGGCTATTTTTATTAACACAAAGCATCTCGTCACCGAATTCAAAAGGGTCAATGAGAATCACCCAGCACTTCCCAAAAATCCCCACGTGGACACAGAGTGGTGAACAAAGACTCTATGAAGCTTGCAGGAACCAGTTTCCCAGGAACTAACTCCCCTTAAACTACAACTTAAATATGCATTCCAAAGATCAGGTGAGAGGAAATGAGACAGTATATTAAGGGGAGGAAAAAGAGTAAACATCCTTGGCAGATCCCTGCCATTTGGCATGCCGGTAATTACACCAGGCCTCCAGGATTTTAACATATCTACTTCAAAGGAAAAATATACTATGGGGGTATCAAAGGAACATACTACCAGCCAGTTGTAAATTGAGTATACAGCATCTGGTACAGCAAACGCTAATTCTAAAGAGAGAGACGTGACTCTTCCGTCTCAGGGTTATGGAAACCAATCTATTGCCAATTTTGTGTCCTGTAGAATTGGTCATAAGAAAACATGGCAAAGTCAATATCGGATCACAATCCGGTTATGTTAAAGATAAGAGGGAAAGAAAATAAAAGACTAAGGTGGAGAATGGACGAGAATTTGCTAAACGATGACACCTTTGTTCAAAAATGTAAGGGATTATTGAAGGAATTCTTTAACACAAACACAGAAAAAGATACAGATATAATGACAATTTGGGAGGCCAAGAAAGCTTTTATAAGGGGAATATATATTCAACAGAGGAGCTATGTCAAGAAAAAGAGGGAAAAAAATATGGAAAGAATAAAAGAGGAAATAGATAAGAAAGAAAAAGAATTAGTTAAAAACCCAAAAAATTCGAAAATAGTGAACCAAATTAAAATATTACAAAAGGAGTTATCTATCATTTTAGGAAACAAAATAGAAAATAAAATTAAATGGATGAGGCAAAAATCATTCGAATTGGGAGGGAAAGTGGGGAAATTGCTGGCCTGGCAGCTGAGAAAGAAACAAAAAGAAAGAACAATTATAAGTGTCAGAGAAGGGGGGAGAATTTGGACAGAAGGGGAGGAGGTTAAAAAATGTATGAATAAATTTTATAAGGCATTGTATCAAGGAAAGAGGATAGAGAAAGAAAAACTAGAAAATTATTTTGCAAACCGTAAGTTAACACGCATATCAGAAGAGGAAAAAAAAAGATTAAATAACCCAATTGCGGAGGAGGAAATTTATAAAGCAATAAATAAACTCAAATTAGGAAAATCACCAGGAACAGATGGTTTATCGGCAAGGCACTACAAGATTTTTAAAACAGAATTGGTAAGCACATACAAGAAAGTAGTCAACAAAATTATGGAACAGGGGAAAATGCCAGAATCCTGGCAGGAGGCATATGTGGTGTTAATTCCAAAGGGGGAAGACCAAATTTTACAAGTTGGGAATTTTAGGCCAATTTCCTTATTAAATGTTGATTACAAGATTTACGCAGAAATCATGGCAAATAGACTGAAAGATATTTTGAATAGATTGATAGGAACAAATCAGCAGGGGTTCCTCCCTAAGAGGAAAATGCAAAATAATATAAGAATATTAATAAATCTGATTGAATATCTTGATTGGAAACCAAGTAAAAAAGCAGCGTTCCTTTTCCTGGACACGGAAAAAGCCTTTGACAATGTAGAATGGGATTATTTAGGCAAAGTATTAGAAGAAAGGGGAATAGAAGGAAAATATTTAAGAGGGATCAAAACAATTTATGATATACAATGGGGAAATTTAATACTAAATGGAGAAATATTAGATAAATTTAAGATAACTAAAGGAACAAGACAAGGCTGCCCACTGTTGCCCCTATTATTTATATTAGCGATAGAGAGTTTGATTGAGGACATTAAGAAAGATGAAAGGATAAAAGGGATAACAGTGGGGAACAATGCGCACAAAATACGTGCCTTTGCCGATGATATTATAATAATGATGGAGGAACCCAATGCAGGAGTAACATATCTCAAAGAAATATTAGACCAATATGGAGAAGTGTCAGGTTTCAAAATTAATGGGGGGAAAACTAAAATAATTACGAAGAATATGAGAAAGAATGATTTAGAGGAGCTAAAGGGAAAAATAAATTGGGAAATTGTAAAGAAGGTAAAATATTTAGGTATTATAATTTCGGAAAAAAATATAAATCTATTTGAGGACAACTACAATAAGATGTGGAGAGAAGTCAAAAAAGATTTAACAAGATGGGAAGCCCTAAATCTATCCATGCTGGGAAGAATTGCTACAGTAAAAATGTCAATTTTACCGAAGGTTTTGTTTTTATTTCAAATGCTGCCAATAGTGGAGAAAGGAATAAATTTTGAAATCTGGAGGAAAGACATAAGCAAATTTATTTGGGGGGGGGGGAAAAGGCCAAGAATTAAATATAAATTACTAACAGATGTGAGAGAAAGAGGAGGTTGGGGGGTCCCAGACCTAAGACTGTATCATGCGGCGGCAGGATTGTGCTGGATCAAGGAATGGGTGGTGTTAGAAGATAAAGAGCTGTTAGAACTGGAAGGTTTTAGGAACTCAGTAGGATGGCATGTATACTTGTCACAGGAAGGGAGAAATAATTGCAAAGAATTCAGAGATCATATCTTTAAAAAACCTTTATTAAAAATTTGGTGGGAGCATAAAAACATTCTAGAACCCCAAACTCCGTGGTGGATTTCTCCTTTCGAGATGACGGCTGTAATAAAAAAGAAAGAAGGGAAATGGTTAACATATGAGGATATAGTGGTAAGGAAAGAAGGGGGTTGGGAATTAAAAGAGTATGATAAATTAATAAACCACTGTATGAGTTGGCTCAACTATTGGCAAATCAAAAATATTTTTATTAAACATATGGAAATTGGATTCAAAAAGACGAAATCAAAGTTTCAGGAATTGATAGTAGAAAATGATGAAAAAATCTTAGCTAAAACTTATAATTATCTTTTAGAATGGGAACTTAAAGACGAAGAGGTAAAAGAAGTTATGATAAAGTGGGCACAAGATTTGGGGAAAAATATCTATAGAGCACAGTGGGATACAATCTGGAAATCAAATATAAAATTTACAGCTTGCACAAATATAAAGGAGAATATTTTAAAAGTATTTTATAGGTGGCACCTAACCCCGAAAAAATTAGCAAAGATGAATAATTCCCAACCAACCTGTTGGAAATGCAAGGAAATGCTAGGGGATTACTACCACTGTTGGTGGGGATGTAAAAAGATAAAACAATATTGGAATGTAATTTATGAGAAAATCAAGAAAATGTTAAAACTTACCTTCGCGAAAAGAAAAAAAAAGAAAAAGAAAACATGCTTTCCTGGACCAGCAAGGAACATCACACTCAAGACAATCCTAATGGACATCGGAATGTATGTTACTCAACCTCGCACAATGAACAGAGAAATACATCATTTCCTTAAACATAATCCTACATGAACCCCACAGCAGATCGGTGGTCTCTTAGAGGTTCCGAGGTCCGCAGAGCCTTTGCCGTACCTAAATAACCCCCCCCCCCGGTGCTTGGAGTTCCCCGAGGGGCTATTCCGTGCTCTTCCCGATGGCTGCGGCTCACCAGAATCTTTTTTCAATTTCTTTGGGATTACCGGTAGTTATTATTTGGTCATCTATTTTAATTTTGTTGATAATTATCCTTTCACACTCTTTTTTCTTTAGCTGCCAAGCCAATAATTTACCTGTCAGGGGTCCTTTACCATTTTACCTTTTAAGGCTGCAGACTGCCCTGTTCGCAGAAGGAGGCGCTGAAATGCAGAATATGAGTCCAGACTGTGATTTGTACCATGGAGAGCTCTCAATGAGATGTGTGCAGGCAACCAAGACCAACAGGCTAGATTGTTGGACAGCAAATGTGTCTTTCTCTTTTTCTCATGTGCAGCCATAAGACCAAGAAGGGAGGGGTGACTAAAGATGGCTGATATACTGGACTGCCCGGTAGAAAGAACTATCAGTACATCACCCACCTCCAGTAAAGGTAAAGGGACCCCTGATCATTAGGTCCAGTCACGGACGACTGTTGGGTTGCGGCGCTCATCTCGCTTTACTGGCTGAGGGAGCCGGAGTTTGTCCGCAGATATCTTCCAGGTCATGTGGCCAGCATGACTAAGCCACTTCTGGAGAACCAGCACAGCACATGGAAACGCCGTTGACACTTCCCACCAAGTGCAAGTAGATAAATAGGTATCACTCCGGCGGGAAGGTAAACGGACCATGGTGAACAACAAAGGGCCTAAGGCAGAACCCTTCGGCACCTCACTTGTAACATTTATCCAGAAAGATGAAGAACTGTAACCCTTTGGGTTTGGTTAGTCAACCAACTTCAAATCCACCTGTTACCTCACCCAGCCCACTTTTACTCACAAACTACTTCTGCATTCTCCTGTGCAACAGCATTCTCCTCAGGCGCACAGACTTGCCCTCATTATTGGGAAGCGTTAACGCCCCCCCCCCGAAGAGAAAAGGTTCAATGCTGAAACTAAGTTTAATGCAAAACAGGAACTCAGAGAATATTTTCCTTTCCAGAAAAAAGGAAGAAACATTTTCTAGGCTTTGCAGTAAAGGTAAAGGTAAAGGGACCCCTGACCATTAGGTCCAGGCATGTCCGACTCTGGGGTTGCAGTGCTCATCTCACTTTATTGGCCGAGGGAGCCAGTGTACAGCTTCCGAGTCATGTGGCCAGCATGACAAAGCTGCTTCTGGCGAACCAGAGCAGCACACGGAAACGCTGTTTACCTTCCCGCAGGAGCGGTACCTATTTATCTACTTGCACTTTGACGTGCTTTCGAACTGCTAGGTTGGCAGAAGCTGGGACCGGGCAACGGGAGCTCACCCCATTGCAGGGATTCGAACCGCTGACCTTCTGATCAGCAAGCCCTAGGCTCTGTGGTTTAACCCACAGCACCACCTGGGTCCCTAGGCTTTGCAGTAAGGTAATTCAAACATAGATACAGTGGTACCTTGGGTTACAGACACTTCAGGTTACAGACGCTTCAGGTTACAGACTCCGCTAACCCAGAAGTAGTACCTCGAGTTAAGAACTTTGCTTCAGGATGAGAACAGAAATTGCGCAGCAGTGGCAGCGGGAGGCCCCATTAGCTAAATTGGTACCTCAGGTTAAGAACAGTTTCAGGTTAAGAACAGACCTTCAGAATGAATTAACTTCTTAACCCATGGTACCACTGTATTGATGAGACAGATAATGCATACACATTCAGAGTTGTATCATGTTTCTATGGCATTCGGGAGGAATACTGGTTGGATACATTCAAAGATTTGCCCGTAAGCTGGAGATATGTCCCATAGCAAAAGCACAGAGGAAGAAGAAATGCCTAGTGAACAGAACAACACATCCTACAGGGAACCAGGCAGAGTGCCTTCTTGGTAGTGGCGCCTGCCCTGTGGAATGCCCTCCCTACAGATGACAAAGAGATAAACAACTACCTGACATTTAGAAGACATCTGAAAGCAGCCCTGTTTAGGGAACTTTTTAATGTGTGACATTTTAATGTATTTTTAATCTTTTTGGAAGCCACCCAGAGTGGCTGGGGAAACCCAGCCAGATGGACGGGGTACAAATAATAAATTATTATTATTATTATTATTATTATTATTATTATTATTATCATCATCATCATTATTATTATTATTATCCTAGGAAGCAGCTGCATGTTTGTAATACAAACATGGATGAGACAAGCATCTTGAAATCTTGTAAACTTGGTGGTTGAACTGAGGGCACTTGAAATTTCTGGCACCTAGGTCCATGAAATCATCCATCGTAAAGCCATGCCGAGTTCATCAGTTTCCGGTGTGGGCATTCTGCTGGTCTGAGCGCTCTCTTTGATAGCACGAATAGCGTCTAGAGGGACTGTATCCCTGGCCTCCTCAAACAGACGATGTGTCACAAACTGGCTCACCTAAGGCAGAGAATATTGGTCCTGGGAGAAACACAACAACTGGAAATGGCCGGATGATTACTTCTGATGGTGGTAACTGTGTGATGCTATCAACGCTGGCGGCAGAATTTATAGCGAAGCTGCCAGTTGAACCCCCATTGACTCCAATGGAGCCAAAGCCTCCTAAGTGTGATGGCCTGGGACTCGGGCTTGGACTCGGAACCAGAGGAGTCTCGGTCTGCACCGGATCCTCTGTTCCAGACATCATCTGAGCCAAGTCCGGGGCCTGATCCTGAAGAGTCCCAGTCTGCACAAGTTCCCCTGCAGCAAACACTAGCTGGGCCAAGTCAGGGGCCTGAGCCTGTCCTGGCTCCAGATGCAGAGATTACCTCGTTGCCTTCAGCTGGGCCATCACTTACAGCTGCTCCACTACCAGCTGGGTTAGGGGAGGCTGAGACGGCCCCTGGGTCCAGTAACCCACCTGCGTCTCCCGAGCTGCAGAGACTCAGGTCTGAGAGAAGGAGAGACCTGAGTACTCGCAGGAGGAGTGATCACCTTTGGGCGAAACAGGGAGGTGAGTCGCTGGGGGATCAGGACTGGTCGTTGCCCCAACAAAGATAAAAGGATGTTGGACCCCGTCCCAGGTTGCGGGAGCAACATTGTTGTAAGCCAGATCCTGCCCCTGTCGTTGCCTGGTTTCCTGCCCTGGCACTGTTGGACTGACTCCTTGCTGAACCTTTGGGTTCTGGACTGGACCTGGACCTCGTTTCTTGGATTACCCCCAGGCCCAGCACAGTTTGCTCCTGCTAAGTTTTTAACCCTCTGGAACTAGCAGGCGTCCTCTTACACCAGTAATGCAGTTGCCATGGCCGAAGAAACCAAATTCTTTTGCTTACAATCTCGCTTCTCGTCCAGTGACAGTTCCAATACTGAGACGAGGCATCAAGCCACTTCTCAAAGGATTTCTTCAGCTTACTGGAGCTTGCCTTTCTTTTGCCTGAAGCCGCCACCTTGTCTCTGTTGGGGTATTCATCTGGGGGAAGAAGCTTAAATATATCTACATAGTGCCCATTAAGAATCCTGTTTTGGAGCCTGGAAGACAGATGAGCACCAGGGAGTATGTCCCTTACTAAGTTGGTAGAGACTTTAACGTCTTTTACCGGTGCACCATCTATGCATTCCAAAGGTAGGACATACCTGGCCCTGTGGGTGTTGACTCTCCTTAACTAAGCATACCTGGGAAGGCCCAAAGCCCCTTGATGTCCTTTACTTGCGTCCCATTGGTCAGATTGCTCCCAGCATCGAGGGACCAACCAATAGGGTGTTGTGACTATCCAAACGGTCCCACCCACAACACAGGGTTTGGTTGCCAGGTCACACCGCAACACATGCCCTCTTTGAGGGAGGACCTGATCTACAGTTAGGCAGCCGTGTTGGTCTCCCATAGTAAAAACAAAATTTAAAAAATTCATTTCCAGAAGCACCTAAGAGACCAACTAAGTTTGCACAAGGAAGACATATGTATTTAGCATCTCTTGTTGTTGTTGTTGTTGTTGTTGTTGTTGTTGTTGTTGTTGTTGTTGGGGGAGAGATGGGGACCACCACAAGCTCTTGAGGGAGATGGAAGATAAATGAAATGATTAGAGAAGCCTTCTTCTTTTTCCTTTTTCTCAGACTTTCAAGATAAAAAATCCCAAATGCCTATATTAACAAAAACATTGAAAACATTGGGGAACGGACAAGTCTACCATCTTCTTTGTAACTGTTACTGTATGTGTGTAATTATGATCTCTTAGAAATAATTTATATGGAAAACATATACATATCAAGAGAGGCATATATCAAGCAAAGTACAGTGGTGCCTCGGGTTACAGACGCTTCAGGTTACAGACGCTTCAGGTTACAGACTCCGCTAACCCAGAAATACTAGCTCGGGTGTTATGTACTGAGTTGAATAGGATCCAAAATGCAGCAGTCTGATTGGTCCTAGAACAATAGGATTCAGAATGCAGCAGTCTGATTGGTCCTAGAACAATAGGATCCAGAATGCAGCAGTTTGATTGGTCTGCAGGAGCCACCCAATCCAGCTCCAGGTGGAAGTGAATCCGCAACCTGATTGGCTTACAGGAGTATCCTGGAATTAGCCAATCACGTGGAGCCCATTGTGTAAATAATGTATATAAAGCAGACGTTCTGGGGGAACTCTCATTCCTTGCTACTACGAGCTGAATAAAGAGCATGAAATCCACACTCGACTCCGAGTATATTTCATCGGGTTAAGAACTTTGCTTCAGGATGAGAATAGAAATCGTGCGGCAGCAACGAGAGGCCCCATTAGCTAAAGTGGTACCTCAGGTTAAGAACAGCTTCAGGTTAAGAACAGACCTTCAGAATGAATTAAGTTCTTAACCTGAGGTACCACTGTACAAGGAACATTGCAGATGAGAGTACTTATTGTTTTTGAAAATGAAACCCCAGAAACCTTGAGATTTTGATTAAAAAACTGGGCATTTTAAAATCTGAAAACAATGGATGTGACCAGTGTGGTGTAGTGGTTAAGAGCGGTAGATTTGTAATCTGGTGAACTGGGTTCGCATCTCTGCTCCTCCACATGCAGCTGCTGGGTGACCTTGGGCTAGTCACACTTCTCTGAAGTCTCTCAGCCCCACTCACCTCACAGAGTGTTTGTTGTGGGGGAGGAAGGGAAAGGAGAATGTGAGCTGCTTTGAGACTCCTTAGGGTAGTGATAAAGTGGGGTATCAAATCCAAACTCTTCTTCCTCTTCTTTTTTTCTAAAACAATGTCTAGGGCTACTCTCATTTTCCTACTCATATTGAAATACTGCCCCTCAATGAGGCCAAACATAGACCTTAAACACAAAATGTTTAGGGGTATGCACCCCCCCAGAAAAAAACACGGGGTGTGACACACATTTGCATCCTTTTGTATAATCACATAACCATGCGGGTTGAGACAATGTGGCATTAGTAATTAAGGATATGTGCTTCCAACAAAGGCATCCAACCAGGGACTATAATAATCTGTAATGAAATATGGACTCTTGAATGAGATGACGCTCTTCCCCCGTGGGGTTAATTATTGAAAGAAAAATGTTTCTGAGATTTCTAGGCATATGCGTCAAGTGTCCATTAGGAAATAGCAATGCTAACTGAAGGTGTGGAAGCTAAAAGGAAATGGTATAAATTCTCCAGACATTTCTGTGTTCCTCACCAGTGTCTTCCAACATCCCTTGACTTCGGATTCTCAGCCTTTCCTGCTGTTGGTAAGTTGTCTTTAAATCAAAGCTTTCATTGGAAAAGGGCATGGAGGCATTCTGTGACTCTGGAGGAGATTCTCTAGGGCAGGGGTGGCCAACCCCCAAGAGACTGCAATCTACTCACAAACACTGGAAGTTCATTCATTCATTCATTCTTTATTTAACGGTCATAGACCAATAGATGAACACTGGAAGTGATCAACTTCCTTTTTTGGGGTTCAGGTCAAAGTTGTTGAGTTTTTTTTAGGGGAACCACAGTTGCGGTTGTTCAGTTTCTTTGCGGGGAGCCAATGATCTACCAGTAATCTACCACAGACATCCAGTGATCTACCGGTAGATCACAATCTAGCTGTTGGACATGCATGCTCTAGGGATTGTGTCTTGAAAACTCAAGGAACAGCTAAAGCTATTTTTGGCCATCTGCATACTATTCCTTGCTTCTTCCTGTAGGACTAATTGCAGTCATTAACAGTTGTCAATACGTTTACCATACCCATTGTGTCAATAGCCCCCCTCCATTATAAATAAGGGTCTGGTGACTTCTGTTTCAGAGTATCTGAAGAAGTGTGCATGCACACGAAAGCTTATACCCATAACAAACTTAGTTGGTTTCTCAGGTGATATTAGGGATGCAGGTGGCACTGTGATCTAAACCACTATGGCTTGCCGATCAGATGGTCGGCGGTTCGAATCCCCACGACGGGGTGAGCTCCCGTTGCTTGGTCCCAGCTCCTGCCCACCTAGCAGTTCGAAAGCACGTCAAAGTGCAAGTAGATAAATAGGTACCACTCTGGTGGGAAGGTAAATGGCGTTTCCGTGCGCTGCTCTGGTTCGCCAGAGGCGGTTTAGTCTTGCTGGCCACATGACCCGGAACTGTCTGCGGACAAACGCCGGCTCCCTTGACCTAAAGAGCGAGATGAGTGCGCAACCCCAGAGTTGTCCGCGACTGGTCAGGGGTACCTTTACCTTTAAGGTGCTACTAGACTATTTTTATTTAATTGTTTTTATTTTTGAGGAACAGGGTAATGAGAAAGTTGCAAGCTTTCACATTTGTCTCATAGATTTGGTGTGAATGCAGTGGAAACATGAAAATACTTACGTAGCTGAAATAGTGTAATGGATTTGTTTGAGACTGAGTGGATTGTCTGAACAAGGGACACAGAGTACATTATGAGGAATGAGGATTCACTCTATGCACATAGTAAGGGCAATACAGTTGGACCTTGGTTTTCAAACAGCATAGTTCTCAAACGTTTTGGCTCCCAAACGCCGCAAACCCGGAAGTGACTGTTCTGGTTTGCGAACTATTTTTGGAAGCCGAACATCCGATGGGGCTTCTGGGGCTTCCAATCGGCTGCAGAAGCTTCCTGCAGCCAATCAGAAGCCAGGCTTTGGTTTCTGAATGTTTCTGAAGTCGAACGGACTTCTGGAATGGATTCTGTTCGACTCTCGAGGTAGAACAGTACAGGAGAGTTTTTTTAAAATCTGACTAAGCCTTTAACAAAGTAACCGAGGACCACCTAAGGTCACTAGTCACTCTTTGAACTTGTATACCCCCTCCTCAAATTTGTAGTTTTGACTCGCCTCATGCTGTTGCCATACAGGTGTGTGAGGAAGAAAGACCTCATTCGCCACACAAAAAGAAAAGAAAACTGTGGGACGATGAGTTTTTTGTCTGCCACCTGTCTGTATATCACCTTGTTAAAAATCTATCTGCTTGCTGTATTTTACTATTTACTGTAGTGTAATCGGACACCACTTTCAGAAAAGATTGCTCATAGTATTAATTGATGCGAAATTTGCAATCAAACAGAATCCTAGTAGACATTAGTGTACACCATCTTAAACACTTCCATGTTATTTCTTCCAGTTTCACACCAGTTGTTCTACAATGGCTACAACTATGACACCCATTATGACAGTGAGGAGCCCTTCTGAAATAATAATGCAGGCACCCGACAGAACAACTAGGACGATGCCAATAATGCTGAGTGTGGAGATTGATTTTATCATCATCATCGAACTTTATAATGTCAACTTATAAAATCATCCACAACAAATCAATACAGAAATACCACTTCCCCAGTGAAAATGGGAACAAGCATGACTCTCCCAAGCCCCAGCCCTGCCCAGATAACTCAGCCTAGCATGCTTGCTCCTTCATCAGTAATGCAGATGCCATCACTAATGCAACCAAATTCTTTTGTGTACAATCTCCCTTCTCATCCAGTGACAGTTCCTATACTGAGATGAGGATGAGCTTGTCTCTCTTTCGAATGGGATTGTGATTCCCCACAGGAATGGGGTGTGGGGAATGGTACCTGAAATGCACATCATGGATCAACGTCTAATGGACATTTTTTATGGATGCTGTAGTTGAGATTCCTGCATTGCAGAGGGTTTGATTTCATGGCCCTTGTGGTCCCATCCAACTCTACAATTCTATGATTGTATGGTGTCAGGAATGCTGAGCCTCCACCATCCAGGCAAACCAGAATGGATTGGATCAAAGGGCTGCTCAGCACCTCTGACACTCTTACCTATGCATCCATGATCAATGCTTCTTTGAGCTTTCATCCTATCTCTCTTAAGGCCTTCAGCACATCCTTTTCTGTTTCCTTTCTATCACTCATTGATGACACTCTGTATATTCTTCAGACCTGCAAGAGTTCTGATGCTTCCAGTTACCTGATAATTTCTTCCTTCCCCTGTGTACCTTTGCCTTGTTTCAATTATAAATTCATCACTCACTTTGTCATTTCGCTCTTTTGTGGCTGAAAGGATTGTTGACCTATTTGAAGCCGCTCACCTAAGAAATGTTTTAATGATCTCCTCTTTCCACTACAATAAACGCTATCTATCTGCATCATAATTATGTTTTTGGTTCTGTTCATTTTTCATTTCTTTTACTCATTTCTAAGTTTCACTGCTAGGCATAGGAGGCATGTCTATCTTACACACATTATTTCCAATACGTCTACACTGGGGTTGCAGCGCTCTTCTCGCTTTATTGGCCGAGGGAGCCGCCGTTTTTCGCAGACAGTTTTTCTGGGTCATGTGGCAGCATGACTAAGCCGCTTCTGGCAAAACCAGAGCAGCGCACGGAAATGCTGTTTACCTTCCCACCGGAGCAGTACCTATTTATCTGCTTGCATTTTGACGTGCTTTTGAACTGCTAGGTTGGCAGGAGCAGGGACCGAGCAATGGGAGCTCACCCCGTCGCGGGGCTTCTTTTTTCTTTCTTCTTCTTTTTTTTTTTTAAATTTTATTTTATTATTTCAATTTATACAAAGAATAAAATAACATGTTCACAATACAAACAAAATACATGTTTCATGCTTATTTACAATGTTACATTCCAGGGCAAATTTCCCTTTATAAACCTCCCTTCTTCCCCCCACCCTTTCCCCCCCTCTACTTCTCAGCCTCGTCCTAATTACTTCTTCTTCTACTTGCTGTATTTGCATACCTATTCCTGATATTTCTCCTTTCCTTGCTTAGTAATCTGCTTGAGTCTTTATGTAGCTGCTATAAAATTGTCATTTTCTAATTTCTGTCTGATATAATCTCTAAATTTATCCCAATCCTCGTTTTTCTTTTCCTGTCTTATTCCTCTAATTTCTCCATGTTTCGTTTCTAGATTGTAATAGTTAAGCATCTTCAACTGCCAATCTTCTTTTGTTGGAACACATTGTGTTTTCCAATTCTTCCCTATTAATAGTCTTGCGTCTGCCATTGCGTACATTACTATTACTCTATCTTTCGGTTGGATGTCATCTTCCACCATTCCCAGTAGGAAGGTCTCTGGTAATTTTTTGAAGGAGTATCTCAGTAATTTTTTTTAATTCTTTGTATACCATCTCCCAAAATGGTTTAATCAATTTACATTGCCACCATATATGTATATAATTGCCTACTTCTTTTTGGCATCTCCAACATTTGTTATCTACTTCCCTGTATATTTTGGCCAATTTGGCAGGTGTCAAATGCCATCTGCATTGCATTTTTAATTGATTTTCCTGAATATCGTAGTTTGGCGTGAATTTTCTATCTCTTTGCCATACGTTCTCCCATTTTTTTTAATATGATTGTTTTGCCTAGATCTTGTCCCCATTTTATCATTGCCTCTTTAATTAATTCTTCTTTGGTTTCCCATTTCAATAACAGTTTGTGAATATTTTTACTTTGTTTATTTTTTTGTCCCATTAAAATTTCATCTAATTTCGATCTTTCTTTTTCAAAGCCTAATTTATTATCTATTTGGAATCTTTGATTAATTTGGTGGTATTGCAACCAGGTACTCAAGTGATGTTTAATTTCATTGTAATTCTTTAGTTCCAGCCTCCCCTCTTTTTCTTCTAATAGGTCTTTATATGTTAACCATTCCCTTTCCATGTTTCTTTTTTTTACTGCGGTTATTTCTAGTGGCGAAAGCCACCAAGGGGTTTTTGGCTCAAAGAATCTTCTATACTTTTGCCAAATTTCGTATAAAGATCTTCTTATTACATTATTCATAAACACATTCTGTTGGTTTATCTTTTCTCTACTTAAGTACCAGTGCCAACCGAAGCCCAAGTCCTCTCCTTCTAAGTCTAGTAGATCCTTGTCTTTTAGTTCTATCCACTCTTTCATCCAGACTATTGCTGCTGCATCGTGATACAGCTGTAAGTCTGGAAGCCCAAATCCTCCTCGTTCTCTTTTGTCGAACCACCGACCTCCCAATCGGCAATCCCTAGGCTCAGTGGTTTAGACCACAGCGCCACCCGCGTCCCTTCTGCAGCCTTAATTCCTCCTAAATATATTTGGAGCATTTGTGGTACCACTTCCCTGCCTAACTTCATACTCTAAGGACACAACATAATATAAAATGAGGCACATTGTGTAATAGATGTGTGGTGCCTTTGGCCTTCCAGATATTGCAGAGCTGCAACTTCCATCATCCCCAGTCCTAATGCCTGAATAGCTCAGTTGGTTAGAGCATGGTGCTGATAACAGAAAGGTTGTAGGTTCAATCCCTGTATTGGACAGATGAAACTTCCTGCATTGCAGGTATTTGAACTACGGTAGATGGTCCTTAGGATCCATTTCAACTCTGCAATTCTATGATAATTTTTATGTTTGCATTTTAGACTAGTATTACACATATTATATATGAAGCATTCTTTATCTCTCACAGGCAGGCAAGTAAGTCGTATTGTCATAATTAATGGAACACTCCACACAGGCCTAAGCACCCAAGGAGCCTACAAAGGAAAGCTGGTGAGGGGCTAGGTTTGGGAGGTTGTATGACATGGGGAGAGTCTCATGGGCCATAAAGAGAAGTCCAGACTGTCATGTTTGATTATTACAACTGAATTTCTTTCCCGTATACTGTATCTAAGAAAATTAGAAACTACACATACATAGAGAAGCATACATCTAAGTATCAGGTGACAGACACAGATAGGGATGGCTGATGCTCATACACCTTGCCCAGCAGTTTCTCTGGGGCATCCATCAGCTACTGAATGAGATGGATGTTCAGTGTGGTCCAAAAAATGTGGTCCCCCCAACCCAAATGAGAAGCAAACACAACAGGTTTTTTTTCTCTTTCAAATGCAGGCAGATAAGCTTTAATGAATGAAAAAAGCAGCGTTTGAAAACACTTGCCTGGGGAGCAAATGTCAAAGGGAACAAAAATAGTTTACTCTGAAAGATAACAGCACAAAGCGAGTGGCATGAGTTTAGCAGGACAGTTGAGGCATCAGAAAAACTTGGGCATCCTTCAGAATAGTTGAACATACAGAGAACCAAAGGGGATATTACTTAATGCCTTTGCAGATGTTGTTTTTTTAACTTTGAGTTAAGTAAAATCAAGCTCAGGAGGAAAAGTCGAGAAGTCAAAGCAGCAGAGCTACAATCTAGCACAGAGATGGACAGAAGCATCAGGAATGCTGAGCAACCACAGATCCAGTTGTCAGTATTGTGGATTGAGGGGGCTCAGCACTGATGACACCCAGACCTATGACATCATCATCAACCGTGAATCCATATTAGGAGTTTCCAGGTACCATTCCCCTTCTTCTGTTGTGGAGATTGACTTTGATCTTAACAGGGATAACCACACACCTTGGCAATTCCACGGGGTTGGCTCAGACCCAACCGGCCGTAGGAGCTTCCGCCGGACCCTCCACCGCAGGCGGTGTATCCCCCCACTTTAACTGGCTCGCAGGAGGCGGCGAGGATTGGTCCTGGGAGTATCATACAGACGGGAGCCGGCTGGACGACTATTTCAGATGGTGGTAACTGATTGACGCAGCCAACATTGGCCCCAGAGGTTAGACCGAGGCTATTCGATGACACTCCGCCGCCGTAGGATGACAAGCCCCCACAAGGTGAACACAGTGAGCCCAGACTACCGACCGGGTAGCTGACACAAGATGGGGCACAGGATGGGATGCAGCAGGGGTGGCAAGACATCTTGGAGTGATGGAGCTGGGTCTGAAATGGCAAGTTGCAGGCAAGAGTTAGTGGAAGAAATCAGTTGAGGAAGAGGTTGCTGAAGTCCACTCTAGGAGACCTGTCCAAAAATGAGGGACGTTGAATCAGAGGAGAGAGACCATGTTAAAAGGAAAATTACAGAGGCTAGTGCTTTGTGGAAGAGCTGGTACCTGCCTTTGTGGATGGAATGCCCTATATTAGGAGTGACCAACATGGTGTCCTCTAGACGTTGTTGGCATGCAACTCCCACCAGCCCCAATTAATGTTGCCAAAGTTTCAGAATGATCAGAGTTGAAGTCCACGATGTTTAGTGGACACTGTATTGGGTCCCTCTGCTCTTGACTCTCATCAGGTATCTCTTACAAAAGACACCTTACAAATGGCATAGAATGATGCAATATCTAAAGTATGCAGGGTGCAGGAAAGAAAAAAGGTGACCACAGCAAATAATCAAATAATAAAGAGGGACAGGCCATAGCTCAGTGGTAGAGCATCTTCCTTGCACAAAGGAGGTCACAAGTTCAATCCCTGGCATGTCCTGGTAGGGCTGGGAGAGACTCCTGCCTGAAAACCCAGAGAGCTACTGTCCATCCCTGTTCACAGTGCTGACCAAGATGAACCAAGAGCTGGTACCCACCTTTGTGGGTGCAAGTCAACCATGCCCTTTCCTCTTCCTGTTTTGGGGCAATCAGTTTAAGGCAGCTTCCTAATCACTAGAAAGAAAGACCTACATATAGAAAGGTTGTGAGGGTGCCATTGTGGGAAAATTAAAAAGGGTATCCACCTGCCCTGTGTTGCAGCCAAGAAAGGAGTTTGGAGCAGAGGTTCACAGTCCCTCTCAGCTGTATTAGTGCACCCAGTGGGTGGGTGTACCCCACCTAAAATGTAGGTTTGTCTTCCTGAATTTTGAAACCAAGTAATACATGGTAGCATCTTAAAGAGCTATTCAGTCCAGAGTCTAAAATGATCTAACTGGTTCATTTGGATGCTCCTGTATAGCATGCCTGAACATTAAGTCCATCAGCAGAATGCACATTTCTCAGGGCCTCCCCAAACTTGGAGTTTGCCATGGTGGACATGTCAGATTATTACACAGGAACATCAGAGGCTCCTTTCAATTGAATTAGACCCATCATCTATCACAGAGTTTTTCAGACTTGGGTATCCAGATGTTTTTGGACTGCAACTCCCATCATCCCTAGCTAGCAGGACTTGATGGGAAGTGCAGTCCAAAACAGAGTTGCCATATGTCCAGAATTTCCCAGACATAGCCGGTATTCAGACCTTTTAAACAGCATCTGGGCGATTTTCATTAAAAATAGCTCCAAAACTCATGTTTTGTTTTCTTTTTGAAAGAAAAGCTCAACAGCTTTGCCAAAAACATCTCAACAACTTTTGTGTCCAGATTTTCACTTCTTAAAATATGGCTACCTTAGTCCAAAAGCAGATGGAAACCCGAGTTTGGGTAACCCTGGTCTATCTAGCTCAAGCTTATCCACACTGAGTGGCAGCGGATCTCAAAGCTTTTGGAAAGTGTGGCACAAAATAGAAAAAAAACAAGAGCACAGTTAGATCAGACTTACCTAGTTGCTGAAGAGTCAGGAGGAGTTGGAAGGTGCTAGTGAAAGACTCCAGAGTTGTGGTAGCTTTTATACTGTTGTGTGTGGATCAAACCTGCTGTATCGGATATCCTTCTTTTGCCCAAGGGAGGATTTTAGCTAATTTGACTTTAGTCACGAATGTCCACCCATGCCTTATGGCAGCTAATCTGATGAATATGTTTAAACCTGCAGTACTCTTTCATTTGAGAAAATTACAGGCCTCAATCTACTACTTGCTACAAAACTGGGTTGCCTCTTCCACCATGCATTTCTGGAGGTTAATGTCCTCAGTGTCCAGGTCCCTTGAGCAACATTTTTCTATCCAGGGTCAACAACTTGTGGGCAGGGATGCCAACTTGAATAAAATATTATGGGGGGCTGGAAAGCCCCGCCACTCATAATTGATCACAAGACATCGTGTGCGCACACACAACATTTGAATGGCAATGCCCATCAACTTTTGGGGGCCCAGCACCCTCAAATATTTTATTGGGGAGCAAAGGGACCTCAACCCCAAGGAGTTTGCTCCTATGCTTGTGGGACCGTAGGGAGAGTGAACTGAACACAGAAGGGGGGCTGATCAGGTCACTAAGATGGGAAGAAGCAATACTGAGAGCCAGTTTGGTTAGTTTGAGTGTTGGACAAGGACCAGGGAAACCTGGGTTCAAATCCCCACTTGGTCATGAAAGTCACTGGGTGACTTTGGGCCAGTCACTGCCTTTCAGCCTAACCTACCTCACAGGGTTGTTGTGGAGATTAAATAATAAGGGTTCCGCACCTTGAGCTCCTTGGAGAAAAAGGTGGGATATAAATGCTATATTAAATTTTTTAAAAAATGGTGGAAAGGCATGAGAAACTGGATCAGGTGGTAAATCCCTGGAAGGTGAAGACTAAGAATCTGTGACCCTGCAGATGTCCTTGCACTCCAAATCCAAACAGCCCCAGCTGTTGAACCAATGTCTCTGCTTCTCATTTCTATGAATGCCTTATTTATTTCTTTATTGAAATATTTAAAGAAGCTCACTGGGTAATGTTGGCCAGTCACAGTTTCTCAGACCAACCTACCTCACAGGGTTGTTGTAAGGACAAAATAGAAAGGGGGAGGGAGGGAGGGACTATGTATGTCACCTTGAGCTCTTTGGAGAAAAGGTAAGATATAAGCATAATAAAAATTTTTTAAAAAATAAACAACATGCAGTGGTACTTCCTGTTACGAACTTAATTCGTTCCGGAGGTCCATTCTTAACCCAAAACTGTTCTTAACCTGAGGCGCACTTTCGCTAATGGGACCTCTAGCTGCCAACGTGCCGCCGGCGCATGATTTGCGTTCTTATCCTGGGGCAAAGTTCACTACCAGGAGACCTACTTCCGGGTTAGCGGAGCTCGTTACCTGAAGCGTTCATAAGGAGGACGGTACGTAACCCGAGGTTCCACTACAATGTGGAATTGTAACAGTGCAGATATGGTCCAGGACAGGGGTAGGCAACCTAAGGCCCGGGGGCCAGATGTGGCCCAATCACCTTCTCAATCCGGCCCGCGGATGGTCCAGGAACCAGCGTGTTTTTACATGAGTAAAAGGTAAAGGTAAAGGGACCCCTGACCATCAGGTCCAGTCGTGTCCGACTCTGGGGTTGCGTGCTCATCTCGTTCTATAGGCCGAGGGAGCCGGCGTTTCTCCGAAGACAGCCTCCGGGTCATGTGGCCAGCATGACAAAGCTGCTTCTGGCGAACCAGAGCAGTGCACGGAAACGCCGTTTACCTTCCCGCTGGAGCGGTCCCTATTTATCTACTTGCACTTTAATGTGCTTTCGAACTGCTAGGTGGGCAGGAGCTGGGACCGAGCAACGGGAGCTCACCCCGTTGCAGGGATTCAAACCGCTGACCTTCTGATCAGCAAGCCTGTGGTTTAACCCACAGCGCCACCTGGTCCCTTCTATGAGTAGAATGCCACTTGGTCCCTTTACATGAGTAGAATGTATTAAAATGCATTTCTGGGTTATTCGTGGGGCCTGCCTGGTGTTTTTACATGAGTAGAATGTATGCTTTTTTTAAAAAAAATGCATCTCTGGGTTATTTGTGGGGCATAGAAATTCGTCCATTTTTATTTATTTTTTTCCAAAATATAGTCCGGCCCACCACATGGTCTGAGGGACGGTGGACCGGCCCATGGCTGAAGGATTTAAGTTAGTCGTGTTATGTATTGAGTTTAGCTGCAGTATGCATTCTGGCTACCGAGGCTGCAGTTCTCACTCTGCCCACAGTGGCTGCAGTTCTCACTCAGGTCCCTACATGCAAATGAAGGATCGAAAGTGACGTTCACTGATTGGGTAGCCAGAGGAGTTGTTACTGTTGCAAGTTATTGAGTTCTATATAAGCCAGGCAACTGAGCTGCTGTTTCCAGTCCAGGACTCAGAGCTAAAATAAAGAGCTGGTTGTTTTAAGAGCTGTGTCTTCGTCCATCTTTCCCACTATTCAACACTGGCGACGAAGGTGGGATTGGATGCAGCAAGCCACAGCCAAAGCTGAATCACTGAGCTGAACACTTAAGAGCTGAATCACTGCTGAGGCTAGCCTCCATTCCTTCGCCATCCAGTCGGCATCAGGGAACCATGGCTTCGCTACTGCCTCTACCTCCGTATTCTCCAGCAACTGAGTCCTGGCACTCGTATATGGCCCGTTTTGAATGCTACATCGAGGCAAACGCTTTCACCAACCTAACAGATGATCGGAAGAGAGCCCTTTTCCTCACCGTCTGCGGTTCAGAAGTTTTCGAAACGGCTCGGGCACTTATTGCACCACTCGCTGTGCAGACCACGCCTTGGGACACGCTGAAGGAGAGACTCAAGGGTCACTATGCACCCAAGGTATCAAGGATTGTTGCCCGCCACGCATTCCATCACCGGAATCAAGCCGAGGGGGAAACGATCAGCGAATACCTGTCTGCTCTCAGGAAGGCGGCTTACCACTGTGAGTTCAGAGACCTGGAAGACGCCCTGCTTGATAGAATCGTGTGTGGTGTGTGGGACGAAAAGCTGCAGCGCCAACTCCTTGCCAAGCCCAACCTCACCCTCAAGCAGGCCATCGAAGACGCCCAGGCCGCGGAGCTGGCAAAGCACTCAACAGTTAAGATTCGCAAGGCCAACAGTCCGGCGTTTCCAAGGAAGCCAACCCCAGTCCACCATGGGGAAATCAGCGAATCAGAGAGTTCCTCGGCTGAAGATGATGATGTCCACCGTGTTAAGCAGGAGCATAGGAAGTTCAAACAGCGAACAATGGACCAATCGGACTGTGCGGGTTGTGGCGGTAACCACCCTCGATCCAAATGCCGTTTCAGGGACGTCATTTGTCGGCATTGTTTCCGTAAGGGACACCTTGCAAGGGTCTGCCGCTCATCTACACCGGCAAACACGCCCCCATCACCTGGAAAAAAGAAGGCATCAAGGTCGGTCACAGAGAATTGCCACGCCGTCACCCACTGCCACTGCTCAGCTGAGCAGACAATTGGTCGAGCTGATGACTCTATGCACCGGAAAATCCACATCACTGTGACTGTTGAGGGCAAACCTTGTGACATGGAAGTTGACACGGGCTCTGCCATGTCCATCGTCTCTTGGAGTACCATCAAGAGACTGGTTCCCAAGATATCCAAGAGACGCCTTGACTCCCACCACCTGCACCTGAGAGACTATCAGGGAAATAGCATTCCAGTTGTAGGTGTGGGCTTGTTCAGGGTGGCCTACAAGGATTTTTCGGGACCTCTGAAACTAGTGGTGGTCGATGGAAATCGTCCCAGCCTGCTTGGACTGGACTGGTTTGCGTCCTTGGGTTTGGAAGTCACTGGCATCCATAGCGTGTCACAGCCAGAAGTAGACGCTCTCCTCACTGAGTTTGCAGACGTGTTCGACGGGACCTTGGGACAGTATGTGGGGTCACCCATATCGTTTAACCTTGACCCACAAGTTGCGCCCATCCGGATCAAGCCACGACGTGTACCATTTGCTCTCAAGCCTAAAGTCGATGAACAATTGGACAAGCTGATCGCTCAAGGGGTCCTGGAGCCCGTAGACCAGGCTAAGTGGGAAACTCCCATCGTAACGCCCATCAAGCCTGACGGGTCAGTACGTATCTGTGCGGACTATAAATGCACGATAAACAAGGCACTTCAACAGCATGCGTACCCTGTCCCTGTCGTTCACCACTTGCTGCACTCGCTGGGAGAGGGAAAGGTCTTTGCAAAACTCGACCTTGCTCAGGCATACCAGCAGCTGCCGGTAGACGACGCCACGGCTGAGGCACAAACGATTGTCACACACCGTGGGGCTTTCCGTTGTCGGCGGTTGCAGTTCGGGGTCAGCATAGCGCCAGGGATTTTCCAGAGCTTGATGGAGCGGCTCCTACAGGGTCTGCCTGGTGTCGTCCCCTATTTTGATGACGTGCTCATCTCGGCGGAGACAATGCAACAGCTTTTTGATCGTCTTAGAGCTGTCCTGACCAGGTTCCAGGAAGCAGGCCTCAAGGTAAAAAGAGAAAAATGCCAAATCGCTGTACCACAGGTCGAGTTCCTGGGGTACCTGGTTGATGGCTCCGGCATCCATCCCACGACAGCGAAGGTCAAGGCCATCCAGCAGGCTCCCAAACCAAGGAACAAGACAGACCTTCAGGCTTTCCTAGGCATATTGAACTTTTACAACATGTTCCTGCCGCATAAGGCAACCGTCGCTGAGCCTCTCCATCGGCTTCTAGACAAAGAGGCATCGTGGAGGTGGGGCCACCAGGAGGCCGCTGCATTTGCTGCTGTGAAGACCTTATTAACATCGGACTCCGTCCTCGTCCAGTACAATGAGGAGCGTCCTCTCGTCCTGGCATGCGACGCATCGCCATTCGGTGTTGGGGCTGTTCTCAGCCATAGCTTCCCTGATGGCCAGGAGGCCCCTATTGCTTACTTCTCAAGAACCCTGTCGCCAGCGGAGAGGAACTATAGCCAGCTTGACAAGGAGGTGCTGGCGCTTGTGGCAGGCATCAAACGCTTCCACGAATACCTTTATGGCAGAGACTTCGACCTTGTCACGGATCACAAGCCTCTTCTGGGCATCCTGGCTGGTGACCGCCCAACTCCGCAGGTGTTGTCGCCGCGCATGATGCGCTGGACAGTCTTTCTTGCGGCTTACAACTACCGGCTCCAGCACCGACCTGGCAAGGCTTTAGGGCATGCCGACGCCCTTAGCCGCTGCCCATTGCCGACACTGGTCGAAGATCCAGCACCCTCGTCAGAGGTACTCCTAATTGAGGAACTACCTGAATCTCCGCTGTCGGCATCTGATATTGCCCTCCATTCCTCCAAGGATCGCACCATTGCCCGCGTTCTCAACTGGGTGTGGAGGGGATGGCCAAAAGGGCCAACTGATCCAGAGTTTCAGCCTTTCACCCAACGGCAGCACGAGCTCTCGGCTCACCGCGGCTGTCTCCTGTGGGGAGACCGAGTCATCATTCCACCCAAGCTTCGTCAACGCGTCCTTCAGGCACTCCACATTGGCCACCCAGGAATTGTGCGCATGAAGGCGTTGGTACGCAGTTTTGTCTGGTGGCCGGGCATGGACAAAGCCATCGAATCCTGGGTTGAATCATGCCAGGCCTGTCAACAATCGAGGCCAGATCCACCGGTGCACCGTGGAAACTCCTGGGAGACCCCCAAGGCACCCTGGTCGAGGGTGCACATTGATCTAGCAGGGCCATTCCATGGCCACATCTTCATGGTGATAGTGGACGCGTACTCCAAATGGCTGGAAGTGGTTCTGATGTCCTCAACCACCTCAGAAGCCATTATACGTGTGCTGCAGAGGCTATTCGCCACCCATGGATTGCCAGACGTGCTGGTATCAGACAACGGGGCCCAATTCTCGTCGGGCACATTCGAGCGCTATCTCCTTGGCCGGGGCATCCGCCATGCTCTGACGGCACCTTTCCATCCATCCAGCAATGGACAGGCGGAGAGAATGGTTCGCTCGGCTAAGGAGGCACTGGCACGTATGGACCATGGGAACTGGCATGAACGGGTAGCCGAGTACCTGTTTGTCCAACACATCACCCCGTGTACAGCAACAGGGCGGAGTCCGGCCGAACTTTTGATGGGCCGCCGCCTGCGATCTCCTCTTGACCGGCTGCACCCAGACTTTGCTGTGGAAGATCCCCCAGGCTGTGGTAACCCGCCACGGTCTTTTGTTCCAGGGGACAAGGTGTTTGCAAAGAACTATGCTGGAGAGATTCCCTGGATGCCGGCTGTGGTGGTTGGGGTTACAGGGCCGAAATCGTATCAGGTAGCTTTGGACTGCGGCTGGTTATGGCGCCGGAACATTGACCAGCTGCGCCGCCGGTCTGGGAATTTGGACACTGGAACAGTGCCTCCGCCGGCCCCGGCAGAGGCTGGCCAGCCACCAAGTACTACTGAGGAAGAACATCCAGTGCATAGACAATCTCCCCCGGCACCCTCACTGGAGACTCCGGTACAACCGCAGTCTGATGCCGCCGCTGAAGCAGCCGACACGGAAGCCTCAGACTCAACCCATCCAACTGCATCACCTGTGGCGAACGGTTGCCCAGGCTCAGGTACCCCAGATGCCTCTCCAGTAGTACCTCGTCGGTCTACTCGGACTCGTAGTCATCCAGCCTATCTTAAGGATTATGTTGCCAAATGAACCAGTATATTGTACTTGTACATAGTTAAAAATGCATGCTGTTGAAACTTGTGAAACCATATGCTTACGGGGCCTAGTTGTAACCTTTATGAATTTGGGGCCTAACATCTCATCCTGGTGGGAAGGGGTGTTATGTATTGAGTTTAGCTGCAGTATGCATTCTGGCTACCGAGGCTGCAGTTCTCACTCTGCCCACAGTGGCTGCAGTTCTCACTCAGGTCCCTACATGCAAATGAAGGATCGAAAGTGACGTTCACTGATTGGGTAGCCAGAGGAGTTGTTACTGTTGCAAGTTATTGAGTTCTATATAAGCCAGGCAACTGAGCTGCTGTTTCCAGTCCAGGACTCAGAGCTAAAATAAAGAGCTGGTTGTTTTAAGAGCTGTGTCTTCGTCCATCTTTCCCACTATTCAACAAGTCCCACCGCCGGTGCTGCCACCACCCTCCTGCACTTTACATTTACAGCATCATCATACCGCATGAAACCATCATGGCTTCCCCCCAAAGGATCCCGGGAGCCTCAGTTTCTTAAACATGCTGAGTGTTGCTAGGAGATTCCCATACCCTCCAATGTTTCTCCAGCGAAAATAGGGACACCCCATTCCATAATGATAATTTTACTATTTATATGTCACACATCTTACTGGGTTGCCTCACCTACTCTGGTCTGCTTCCAGCATATATAAAAACATAATAAAACATTAAACATTAAAAAAAACCCTTCCCTATACACGATTGCCTTCAGATAGCTCAGAGGTCAGATAACTCCATACCCTCCAACATTTATCCAATGAAAAATACTGGCATCCTAAGGAAAAGTGGGACATTCCGGGATCCATCAGAAACAGGGACAGCTTCTCTAAAACAGGGTCACCCCTGGAAAATAGGGACACTTGGGGGGTCTGGATTCCCTTATTCACCTCCCAGGGCTACAATCCCCAGAGTTCACTGGCAAGAGGGATTGGTTGTTAAACTATTCTGAGAATTTGTAGCTCTGGGAGGGGCACAGGGTCTCCTAATTACTCTCATCACCCTTAACAAACTGCAGCTCCCAGAATTCTTTGGGGGGAGCCATGACTGTTTAAAGTGGTGTCCTAGTATAGTAAACATTTGGTGTGGATGTCACCTCAAGATATAATAGGCTCCTCTGTTCATATTTATGCTCTGTAGGGATGCGGGTGGCGCTATGGTCTAAACCACTGAGCCTCTTGGGCTTGCCAATTGGAAGGTCGGCAGATCGAATCCCCACAACGGGGTGAGCTCCCATTGCCGTGTCCCAGCTCCTGCCAACCTAGCAGTTCAAAAGCACACCAGTGCAAGTAGATAAATAGGTACCACTGCGGCGGGAAGGTAAATGGTGTTTCCATGCATTCTGGTTTCCGTCACGGTGTTCCGTTGCGCCAGAAGTGGTTTAGTCATTCTGGCCACATGACCTGGAAAGCTGTCTGTGGACAAACGCCGGCTCCCTCGTCCTGAAAGCGAAATGAGCACCGCAACTCCATAGTTGCCTGTGACTGGACTTAACTGTCCAGGGGTCCTTTACCTATACCTTTTTAACCTATTGATGCTCTGCCTCTCCTGCCCACCCATGAGATTTCGTGGAATGAAGAGAAGGACCCCAATACAGAGGTGAACCATGGAGCCCTAATGACAAAGCAGATAACTATAACACACACACACAAAAAAAACCCAGCTGCCTCTCGGTTGCTTTGATCTAACTCTCTGCTAGAAGGAATGCCTTTGGCTATCTATAAGCGGATGGCAATGAGCACGGCGTGCTACTTACATTCTATTACTGCAATTTTAATCATCACTGTGGCAGGATAACTGAAAGGTGTGGTTTCATAATAAAGCTCTTCTCAAGCATATATATTTTTATATAATGAAGCTTACACCTGCCAACAAGAAAGGATCAATTAGTAAACTTAAACTACCAGGACCAGGTGCTAATGTTTATTTTGTTTCGGCTGAATATTGTAAAGGAACTACAGTGGCAAAGATGCTTTTAGCTCCTGGGTGTGGTGCTGATCTTAGCCCGACCACCTGCTCTTAGTTGTAAAGCAGTGGTGGCTAACCTTGACACTCCAGATGTTTTGGGACTACAACTCCCATCATCCCTGACCACTGGTTCTGTTAGCTAGGGATGATGGGAGTTGTAGTTCCAAAACATCTGGAGTGTCAAGGTTAGCTACCACTGTTGTAAAGTAACAAGGGAGAAATCCAGAGGAATCTGAGCTTCCCAGAAGCTGCCACTCCTAGAAGACACTCCTACAATTTTTAAGTCTACAGGGTTTTTTTAGTTACAGGTAGATAGCCGTGTTGGTCTGCCATAGTCAAAACAAAATAAAAAATAAAAAAAATCCTTCCCGTAGCACCTTAGAGACCAACTAAGTTTGTTCTTGGTATGAGCTTTCCTGTGCATGCACACTTCTTCAGATACCTGTTTTATTTAGGGGGGTTTTTAGTCAGTAAACCATATTAGAAATATTAGGGAAGGATGGTCAAGATACAGAAAGGAAATTAGGAATGGGATGGTCCCCCAACCGCTGACCATTTACCCCCCTGCCCCTAAAAATGTTTACATTTCTTTTAAATTCAAAATGTATGTGGAATATTATAAATATTTTTTTTCAATCTATGGATGCGGGTGGCACTGTGGTCTAAACCACTGAGCCTCTTAGGCTTGCTGATCAGAAGGTCGGCGGTTTGAATCCCCACAACAGAGTGAGCTCCCGTTGCTCTGTCCCAGCTCCTACCAACCATTCCCCTATGAGATACATTTGTTAGAAGTTGGTGAGATTTTATTGATTATAAGTTGGTGAGAAGAGCACATTTGTGGATTTTGTACCAAAGCAGTGTTTTGCCTTCTTGGAATTGTAATGAAAATAACAGATACATGATTGTTCAACATATTTTAAAATGACTTGAATAAAGGAATGGTGCCACAGAAGACAGAATTGGGATTCAAGGGGACCTTGACAGGATTGAGAACTGGGCCAAAACTAAGCAAATAAATTTCGATACGGACAGATGTAAGCTTCAACACATAGACAGGAATAACTAGATACACAAATGCAAGATGGGGGACATCTGGCTTACTAGTAGTAGATGGGAAAAGGATCTAGGAGTCTTAATAGATCACCAGATTACCAGTAACATGAGTCAAGAGTATGATGCAGAAACAAAACAAGCTAATGCAATTCTAGGCTGCAGTATCAGAAGTCTAGCGACGAGATCAAGGGAAGTAATAGTACTATTCTATTCTGCCTTGGTCAGACCACACCTGGAATATTGTGCCAGTTCTGTCCACCACAATTTAAGAAGGATATCGACAAGCTAGAATGTGTGCAGAGGAGCAGTTTTATCTATTCCTTTCCTAATGACACCTAGCATGGAATTTGTATTTTTCTCAACTGCCTTACACTGGTTCAACACCTTCACTGAGCGATCTACTATAACTCCAAGGTCTTGTATCTGGTTATTCACTGCTGGTTCAGACCCTATGAGTGTGTATTTTTCCACTGTGTGCAGGAAAGAGGCCAGGAAAGCCGTTAGAGAGAGGTGTCCCCAGCAAAACAACTGCATCCATACTCCAAAATTATCTAACTGTACCGCTGATCATCCAAACTCTGAACAGAGCTGGGGGAAAAGAGAACACCCATCCTTGTGGTCTACCTATCTCATTTCCAGCACATAGCATATAATTATTGGCTCTGCGGCGAACTTTTTCTCCTACTGCTGTGCATTCTCCATAAGAACAGTGGTTCACACTGGGCTGACATCAGAGTTTTCTGTTCCTAGATCCCAGGGTAGGCATCAGAGCCAATCAGAGTCAAACCAAGGTTGACAAAAGCCTAAAGTAGAATCATAGAATCGTAGAAGAGTTGGAAGAGACCACAAGGGCCATCCAGTCCAACCCCCTGCCAAGCAGGAAACACAATCAAAGCATTCCTGACAGGTGGCTGTCAAGCTTCTGCTTAAAGACCTCCAAAGAAGGAGACTCCACCACACTCCTTGGCAACAAATTCCACTGTCGAACAGCTCTTACTGTCAGGAAGTTCTTCCTAATGTTTAGGTGGAATCTTCTTTCTTGTAGTTTGAATCCATTGCTCCATGTCCTCTTCTCAGGAGCAGCAGAAAACAACTTTTCTCCTTCCTCCATATGGCATCCTTTTATATATTTGAACATGGCTATCATATCACCCCTTAACCTTCTCTTCTCCAGGCTAAACATACCCAGCTCCCTAAGCCGTTCCTCATAAGGCATCGTTTCCAGGCCTTTGACCATTTTGGTTGCCCTCCTCTGGACACGTTCCAGCTTGTCAGTATCCTTCTTGAACTGTGGTGCCCAGAACTGGACACAGTATTCCAGGTGAGGTCTGACCAGAGCGGAATACAGTGGTACTATTACTTCCCTTGATCTAGATGCTATACTCCTATTGATGCAGCCCAGAATTGCATTGGCTTTTTTAGCTGCCAGTCAGAGTTCTGACATCAGAATTCTGTATTGCTAGAGTCTGGGTCTGAACCTGAGCCTGACCCACCTCACTCCAACCCCAACCTTTTTCACACCTGCCACACAATGGGTCAACGTTTTAATTCAGCTAACAGCTTTGACACTAATCAGTTGCCACCAGTTCAGATCCCATTGGGACATACGGGGAAATTCCTTTTTTTCTTTTTGCCCCAACATGCATTCCTTTACACTTGTATGCCTTGGATAGCATTTTCTGTCTGCAGACCATTCACACAGTTTGGAGTTAGCCATGGTCATTGATTTCAATAGGTCTCCTCTGATTCTGAGTATACTTCTTGTCCTCAGTCTGTCTCAGGAGATAATGGAAGAGTGCGCCTTTTGGGGGTGAAGTCAAACCATTGTAGAGTTACAGTGCCTTCTGTGACTGTGGAAACCAATATGGGAGATACATGTTTTGTTGCAGCTAGGCCAGATGAAGGCATCTGGTTGTGCTGATGCAGGTATTTTTCTTTCTTTCTGCACTTCTCCAAGTGGTCATTCCTCCTCCAAGTACACACTGAATCAAGCAGATATTGGCAGGTCAGCTGTTTATAACTTAGATATAACTCACTGGGTGCAAATTGTTTAATGGGTGCAAATTTAGTTCCCATTGTCCTCATAAAGGACGGTGGAAGCTAAGGGGCTTCCGGTGTGTTATGGGTTCAGGAAACATAGACAATGAACACACACCACCATCTTAAACAACAACAACAAATTAATGAAAGCCACATCAGTGTTAATCTGACTGGAGTAGAATTAGCTACAGTCAAGAACTATAATATCTGAAATGAGAGGGTGCAAGAGGTTATAATATAGTTACCCTATAATAATATGAGGAGACCCTATAATATGCTTGCAGCCTTAGAAAATAATATAGGCCACGGTAGAAAATAACATAGGCCAATGTAGCTTTGATATGTGCAGCAAAGGTGATACTCAGCTGTGATTCAGACGTGACTTCCTTCTTCTAAGAAACTGTATAAAAGCACATGGCTCAGAACACCGATCTCATCAGACTCAAGCACCTTCTCTCCGTCTTCTGCTACTGCTCTTGGTAAGTTCTTTTCATTCATTCTAATTCTGTACGTGTGGGTGAAATAATGAAATCACTAGCCACAATGGCTATTCTCTGCCCCTGTGGCTGGAAGCTGAATGCATCTGAATGCCAGTCGCTGGGATTCTCAGGAGGAGAGAGTTGCTCTCATGCTCTGGTCCTGCTTTCGGGGTTTCCTGAAGATGCATCTATCTGGTTGGTGATTGAGAGAACAGGATGTTGGGCCATTTGCTGAGCCAGCAGGTTTTCCATATGTTCCTAAATATCAGATTTTGGGTTGAGTGGTGTGAGCCACATCCTAGTAAGGGGTGGGGGAATCTGTTCATTTTGGTTTCCTCTCAGATTCTCATTCTCTCTCTCTCTCTCTCTCTCTCTCTCTCTCTCTCTCTCTCTCTCTGACTTTCCCAGTATTAACTTTAGTTCCTGTTTCATACAACTGGCCTGACCTAGCAGGCCCCTCTTATGTCCATTCGTGTTTTGTTTCAGAATGTAAAAATTAGGTAAAAATGCCTGTATATGCAAATTGAAACAAATTTATTTCTCCATCCTTCGCTGACAGTAGTTCTGGTTTTGCATACCCTCCAACATTTCTTCTATGAAAATAGGGACATCTAGTGCTTTATTTCTGGGAAAATAGGTGGCAGTACTCACCATGAAGTTGTTACAGCAAGTGCCACAATTTTTAACAATAGGAGGGTGCTGGTACTACGTACCCTTGAGTACCCTCTGACAGAGAGAGAAAAGGCACTGGGGACATCCAGACCTATACCATAATAATAATAATTTTACTATAAATCCTACTTGTCTGACTGGGTTCCCCCAGCCCCTCTAGGAGGATACCAATATATACAAAAACATAATAAAAGATTAAACATTAAAAAAAACCTTCCAAATACAGGGATACCTGTGTAGATGCCTTTGTCTCGGGGGGTTATAGAACTCCATAGCCTCCAACATTTCTCAAATGAAAATAGGGACATCCTAAGGAAAAGCGGGACATTCCAGGATCAAATCAGAAACAAGGTCTTTGGGTGTTTGGGTGTTTGATTTTCGTTGTTGTGTATACTGTGTATATACGGACAATGACAATAAATTTATCTGAATCTGAATTTGAATCTGAATCTGGATGGCTTCTGTACATCCAGGACTGTCCCTGGAAAATAGAGACACTTGGAGGGTCTGCACATGTTTGCAGGCTGAGTGCCCCAAAACAGGAAGAGGAAAGGGCATGGTTGACTCGCATCCACAAAGGTGGGTACCAGCTCTTGGTCCATCTTGGTCAGCACTGTGAACAGGGATGGACAGTAGCTCTCTGGGTTTTCAGGCAGGAGTCTCTCCCAGCCCTACCAGGACATGCCAGGGATTGAACTTGTGACCTCCTTTGTGCAAGGAAGATGCTCTACCACTGAGCTATGGCCTGTCCCTCTTTATTATTTGATTATTTGCTGTGGTCACCTTTTTTCTTTCCTGCACCCTGCATACTTTAGATATTGCATCATTCTATGCCATTTGTAAGGTGTCTTTTGTAAGAGATACCTGATGAGAGTCAAGAGCAGAGGGACCCAATGCAGTGTCCACTAAACATCGTGGACTTCAACTCTGATCATTCTGAAACTTTGGCAACATTAGCTGGGGTTGGGGGGAGTTGCATGCCAACAACGTCTAGAGGACACCATGTTGGTCACTCCTAATATAGGGAATCTCATCCACAAAGGCAGGTAGCAGCTCTTCCACAAAGCACTAGCCTCTGTAATTTTCATTTTAACATGGTCTCTCTCCTCTGCTTCAACGTCTCTCATTTTTGCACAGGTCTCCTAGGGTGGACTTCAGCAACCTCTTCCTCAACTGATTTCTTCCACTAACTCTTGCCTGTAACTTGTCATTTCAGACCCAGCTCCATCACTCCAAGATGTCTTGCCACCCCTGCTGCATCCCATCCTGTGCCCCATCTTGTGTCAGCTACCCGGTCGGTAGTCTGGGCTCACTGTGTTCACCTTGTGGGGGCTTGTCATCCTACGGCGGCGGAGTGTCATCGAGTAGCCTCGGTCTAACCTCTGGGGCCAATGTTGCCTGCGTCAATCAGTTACCACCATCTGAAATAGTCGTCCAGCCAGCTCCCGTCTGTATGATACTCCCAGGACCAATCCTCGCCGCTTCCTGCGAGCCAGTTAAAGTGGGGGGATACACCGCCTGCGGTGGAGGCTCCGGCGGAAGCTCCTATGGCCGGTTGGGTCTGAGCCAACCCCGTGGAATTGCCAAGGTGTGTGGTTCTCCCTGTTAAGCTCAAAGTCACAGAAACAGGATATACAATATGGACTCATGGCTGATGACGATATGATGGGCCTGGGTGTCATCAGTGCTGAGCCCCCTCAATCCACAACACTGATCTGTGGTTGCTCAGCATTCCTGATGCTTGTGTCCATCTCTATGCTAGATTGTAGCTCTGCTGCTTTGACTTCTCCTCTTGACCTTGATTTAATGTAATCCAAATGGAAATTGCAATGACATGAAATGATATTTCCTTCTTTCGTTTTCTGTATGTTTTACTATTCTGAAGGACGGCCAGGTTTTTTGATGCCTCAACTGTCCTGTTAAACCCATGTCTGCCTTTGGATTCATTTGCTTTCAGAGCAAAATATTATATTTTTGTTCCCTTTGACATTTGCTCACCAGGCAAATGTTTTCACGCACTTCATTAAAGCTTCTCTGCCTGCATTTGAAAGAAAAAGAAATGCCGTGTTTGCCTCTTATTTTGAAAAAACAAACAAACCAAACCTTTTTGGACCACGCTGAACGTCCATCCATCAACCATCCCTAGTTATCTGTCTCCATCACCTGATACTTAGATGTATACACCTTTACGTTTCCAATTTTCTGAGATGCATTCTAGGGAAACAAAAACTCCCACACTTCCTTCCAGACCTCATCCTCACCAACTCCTCTTTGCAATCTCCTTGAGTGTTTTGTCCTGCATGGAATGTTTCATGGAATTCTGATAATACCGTACTACTTTCTGGTCTGGATGGAGGATAGAGAGAACAGCGCATGTTGTGTGTTTGTGTAAAAAAGGATCTAAAATATAAATGTAAAATTTACATTTGTTGTTCTGCCCATATTTCTCTCTGGTCCTGCACACCTCTGACATGTGGCCCCCAGAAGGTTAACCAGACTAAAAACTGGCCCTTTGTAGATGGATCCCCATAATTGGTATATCAGCTCTTGCCCTTATGCAAGTTAGAGCTCTTCCACATTTCCATTTGCCTTACCACTTTCACCCTGGAAAACCAGCGATTTAGCGCTGAACCGAAACAAACATCAATCAGGTTTTCCACAGATGGCTGTATGTTCTGATTTAGTGCTAATGTGTGGGTCTTATGGGGAAAAGCAGTGGGGTAAAGGCAGAATCACACGGGCCCATGCCTCAAAAGCATGGGGCATGCGGAGAAAAGCTCAGCCCTATCCTTTCTAGCCTTGGGACAAGAGGAAGTGCAGACAGAGCCCTAAATCTCAGCATTTCTGAGCGGGTCAAGTTTCCCCTTTGATGGTGGATAAGAAGGCTAGCGGGACACAGGTGGCGCTGTGGGTTAAACCACATAGCCTAGGGCTTGCTGATCAGAAGGTCGGTGGTTCGAATCCCCGTGACGGGGTGAGCTCCCGTTGCTCGGTCCCAGCTCCTGCCAACCTAGCAGTTCGAAAGCACGTCAAAGTGCAAGTAGATAAATAGGTACTGCTTTGGCGGGAAGGTAAACGGCGTTTCCGTGCGCTGCTCTGGTTCGCCAGAAGCGGCTTAGTCATGCTGGCCACATGACCCAGAAGCTGTATGCCGGCTCCCTCGGCCAATAAAGCGAGATGAGCACTGCAACCCCAGAGTCGGACACAACTGGTCCTAATGGTCAGGGGTCCCTTTACCTTTTAAGAAGGCTATGAATGCCTACTAGTCACAAGGGCTATGTAGAATCTCCACAAAGAATTATGGAGGCTGTAGCTATGATTCCCAGAGTTCCCTGGAAAGAGGAACTGATTGTTCAATTGCTCTAGGTGACAATATTGATGGTGTCTCTGCACTGGGCTTCCAATCTCTCCCTCTCTTCTCCCTCTGCTGAAGCCTGATGGAATTGCAACCTTTGGTTACAGCTGATAGTGGTACAAGTCTGATGGAGCTGGTTTCTTAGATAAGTTATTGGAGTGGGCTTGCTTCCCTCTTCATTCCTGCTTCCTCTGCTGCATCATCATGGAATAGCTGCTGCTAGGTGAGGGTAGAGGGAGGGGCCTGATGGAGCTGGTTTCTCAGAAGAGTTGACTGAGTGGCCCTCCTTCTCCTCAACCTAGCTTTGCTATCGGAATAGTTTTTGTTTGTTTTGTTATAGATTTTGGGGGGAACCCTAGAATTTAATAAATGGTAGGATTTTGATTATTTGGGATGTGACAGGAGAAATATGGCTTATTCACCTATTTACACCTTCAGTCTGCATGGTGTCCAGATCTTACAGCATGATCATTTCAAGAGGGACTTGTTGTTGGCGTTTAAAGCAGAAACATGCTGAGGACAATACTGCACAGAAGTTAGTTTTAATTAAAGGAAAATAAAGCAACATAAATAATAATAATAATAATAATAATAATAATAATAATAATAATAATAATAATTTATTATTTCTACCCCGCCCATCTGGCCAGGTCTCCCCAGCCACTCTGGGCGGCTTCCAGTAAACATTAAAATACATCAACACATCACAGATTAAAAGCTTCCCTAAAGAGGGCTGCCTTCAGGTATTTTCTAAAGGTCATATAGTTCTTGATCCCTTTGACCTCTGATGGGAGGGCGTTCCACAGGGCGGGTGCCACCACCGAGAAGGCCCTCTGCCTGGTTCCCTGTAGCTTTGCTTCTCGTAGTGAGGGAACCGTCAGAAGGCCCTCGGCGCTGGATCTCAGTGTCCGGGCTGAACGGTGGGGGTGGAGACGCTCCTTCAGGTATACAGGACCTCGGCCGTTTAGGGCTTTAAAGGTCAGCACCAACACTTTGAATTGTGCTCGGAAACGTACTGGGAGCCAGTGTAGGTCTTTCAAGACCGGTGTTATGTGGTCTCGGTGGCCGCTCCCAGTCACCAAGCATACCTCATCTCAAGAAGTTTACATAAACATGACCCCATACAACAGCCCTCCCGCCAGGGGTACTGGGTGGATACATCACACTCCTTTTATACAGTACATTGTTATACAATCAATACAAATGCAGCAACACCTGTTGCACAGCTCCACAGCTGCCAAATCAGATTACAGAGTTACATTCTACCTCTTAAAGGAATATACATCCGTGGAACAGTAATGAACCTTTAAGTAAACAACTCAACACTTGCCCCTCACTGCAGTGCAGCCCTGGAGTCCAAGACATCTCTCCCAGTCAGCCATCAGCCATCCCACCCTTTTATCTTCCTCCCAGATCACCTTGCTAAAAACTCTCCTTTCCTGCCACCTCACACCCAGTTACCCTGTCAACCTTCCAAACCCCCAGTCTCTGTTCACACTGCAGGCCAAGGGGAAGGAGCTTTCTGGCATTGCAAATGGCTCTCAATGGCCCTGTATTGTTTCTTAATGGCCAGGTCGTTTTGCATAGGCTAGCCCAGGAATGCCTCTGCAGCTGGTACCGGTATTTCTTAAAGCTATGAGAGTCTCTGCCATACAGTGGTACCTTGGTTCTCAAACACCATGGTACTCAAACAACTTAGAACCCAAACACTGCAAACCCGGAAGTAAATGTTCCGGTTTGCGAACTTTTTTTCGAAAGCCGAACGTGCTCTGTTTTGAGTGTTACGCTTCTGATTTGAGTGCCACACCTCTGTTTTGAGATTGTGCTGAGGTCTGTCTATTTTTGCTATTTATTTTGCATTTTTGTGGCTTTTTTGTTTGACTGTGTGGAACCCAGTTCAGCTACTGATTGATTGATTGATTGATTGATTGTGTGACTGCAGTACATTGTTTATTGCTTTCATTTTATGGATCAATGGTCTCATTAGATAGTAAAATTCACGTTAAATTGCTGTTTTAGGGGTTGTTTTTAAAAGTCTGGAACATTAGTTTCTATGGGAAAGCACACCTTGGTTTTGGAATGGATTTCCAGAACAGATTAAGTTTGAGAATCAAGGTATCACTGTACAGTATATCAATTCTTCAAGGGAACGCAGACCCTGGATGAGTGCCTAGAACCCTCAAGAATCTTGCAGAGAGTGAGGGTGGCACATGACTTTTGTAGCAGTTTGTTTTTGTTTAGCAGTTGTGGAAACCTCTTATACCCAGGTGCCAAATAATTATGATTCATGATGCTATCAGTGCCTCTACATCTTACCCCCACCTGGCCTGCTTATCAAGTTAGTCAACTTAGGACTTGCTTTGCAAGTCATTGTAGTGTAGTGATTAGAATGCTGAGAGGGATGAGGGTTCTAATCCCCTCTCGGCCATGAAGCTCAGTAAGTGACCTTGGGCAGGTTACAGTCTCTCAGCCTAACCTACCTCGCAGGGCAGTTGTGAGGATAAAGTGGAGGGAGCAGGAAGAAGAGTTTGGATTTGATATCCCGTTTTATCACTACCTGAAGGAGTCTCAAAGCGGCTCACATTCTCCTTTCCCTTCCTCCCCCACAACAAACACTCTGTGAGGTGAGTGGGGCTGAGAGACTTCAAAGAAGTGTGACTAGCCCAAGGTCACCCAGCAGCTGCATGTGGAGGAGCGGGGAAGCAAACCCAGTTCACCAGATTACAAGTCTACCACTCTTAACCACTACACCACACTGGTGTAGTATGCCATCTTGAGCTCCTTGGAGGAAAAGTGGAATATAAATGCAGTAAGTAAATAAATATTAATATGTCAGAAGTCTGGTGGCAGATGATGGTGCTCCAACAGTAAATTGTATGTCAGTCAGGATGGAACATCATCTCAAGTGGACCATTTTCAGCTTCAACTTTTGCATTTCCCCCAGAAGAGCTCTCTGAGTTACACTGCATTTCAATAAAGAGCTGTTCCATTTTGAACCTTAATTTCTGTGTTGTATAATTTTAATTACCGTTATTCTAAGGGGGCTTCTGTGCAAAACAAATGCAGACCACCATCCAACATCCTGTTCTCACAGTGGCCAATCAGATGATTCTGGGAAGCCCACAAGCAAGTGATGAGGGCTGTCCTTCTCTCCAGTGGCATTTGATATCCCAATGGGAAGCTGTTCCACAGCTGTAAATATTCAGAGATGTACTGTCTTAGATAATGAAAGTAATATATGTCCATCACAACTAAGAGTCATAGACTAGTCCATGAGGATTTCAGTGGTCCGTATTCTTCTATGAGACATCTTTCTCCTAGGGCAGGTATAAGGGGAAACTGGCATTCCCAGTGATTATGGACTCCACTCCCAACATACCTGTAGATGGGCCACACTGACAGATGAAGCTGATGGGGTGTTGCTGGAGTCCAATGTCTGGAGGTGCCACAGGTTTCCCACCCCTAATGAAGGGAATTGGGCCCTGTGGAACCTCTCTGAGAAACATGATTGGGTTTTTGCAGCCAGTCTTTAGGTGTTTCCTCAAATCCCACTGAAGAGGAACTTTCAGATTTCAAGTCACACTTTCACTTTGTTCAAGGGCAACTCTGTATTTTAATATTTCCACAGATCGAGAGCACATGGCGGAAACTCCACAGTTTCCTGTACACCTGCCAAATTAAGTACCCCAGCTCGCTATTTTACATAATGGGAGATATGAATGCCAGAATAGGCTCTAATGATGACAGCCTGGAAATAAAATTCCCAATATTAAGAGAGCTAAAGGAAAATAGTGCCCTTCTTCTAAACCCGCCCCCGCGCAGGCATTCGAAAGACTGCCAAATCAATTATGCTGGCTTCTGTCTGGCTTCTCTACAAATAAGTCTTGACCTGACCATTGCTAATGGGGCACTACCCGGGGACAGAGAAGGAGAGTACACATTTATAAATACAAATGGAGCCAGCACAGTTGACTACTGTCTCACCAACAGGGAGGCCTTTGAATCAATTAAAAAATTCAACATTGACAACAGGACCGAAAGTGATCACCTACCTCTAATTCTCTCCACTATTGGCCAAAACTCAAGTCAGCGTTCTTACAGAGTATACGAGGGCATAGATAAAGCAAATGACCCAGTACGGTGCAGGAAAAGATGGACACCTGAGACAGCGATTGCAGCTGAGAGTAGATTGAATCTACAAACTGTAATTAATCTAAGATCAATAATAATTAACAACTCATCAGCAGAGTCCTCCCTGACAGCTTATGAAAATCTGATTGAGTCCTTGCAGGATGTGGTCTCTGTCAGTATAAACACAGCATGCAAGCCTCGCATTGCTAAAGGGTGTTGTTGGTTTGATCAAGAGTGCCGTACAAAGAAGGAAGCCTTAAGGAATGCCTATTTGGCCTATAGAAATGCCGGTTTAAATTACCTACCCCCATCCTATCTCAAAATGAAAAAAGAGTATAAAGCCCTCTTGGCCTCAAAAAAAAGGCAGTCTGAACAAAATTCCTGGTCCCTGTTACTGAATGCTTCACTAAATAATGAAACTAAACTTTTTTGGCAACTGGTCTCTGACTCAATTAAAACCAGCCCTCCAGCCCCCCGCTGTGCCATCCCAGCTCAGGTTTGGGAGAACCACTTCAGAAATATATTTATGGAAAACTCAAACCTCACTCCCAACTTCCAGGATGACGACAGGGTAGAATTGGCACCACTTCCACATTGGAGACCAGTAACAGTGGATGAAGCCTATACATTGATTGAGAATCTGAAGAATGGTAAGGCTCCGGGGAAAGACTTTATCCCAGCGGAACTGATTACATCAAACCAGCACTGGTGGGCTCCACTTCTGGCGGCTCTTTTCACGGTAGTAAACAACTCGGGCATAGTACCACATAGTTGGAAACACGCTATAGTTGTTCCAATCTTCAAGAGTGGCCACACAAATGTACCCTCCAATTACAGGCCAATTAGCCTGCTTTCAGTAATTGGGAAGTTGTATGCTCACTTCCTTAGTACCAAACTGACAACTTTCATAAATGAACATAACATTCTATCTGAAGCCCAGGCAGCCTTTCGCGAGAAGCATTCAACATTAGCCCACTGTCATATGTTGTCCTTCTTAGCTGAAAAGTATAACAAGCATCTACAGGGCAAACTCTTCGTGGCCTTCATGGATCTGAAATCAGCGTTTGATTCCATCCCCAGATCCCAGCTGTGGTCCAAATTAGACTTGATATTACAGGACAAACGACTTCTCTTCCTCATAAAAGCTTTATATAACGGAACCAAATTGCAGGTTCGATGCGGTCGTCAGGGACAGTTATCAAACAATATCGAGATGACTAGAGGGGTGAGACAAGGATGTATCCTGGCCCCCACATTGTTTTGTCTATTCTTAAACGACATAGAAGAGAGCCTAATGGACCCAGACGGACACCTTCCAAAAATAGGAACGAGACGAACCCCCTTGTTGCTATATGCAGATGACGCGGCCATCATTTCACGTTCCAGACCAGGCTTGAAACATCTGCTAAGGAAGTTTTCCGATTACTGTCTTGGAAATGGCTTATCCATTAACTATGGGAAATCAAAAATCTTAGTATTCGAAAGAAGCTTCTCCCGGTCAAATTGGGTGTTGGATGGCCATAACCTTGAACAGGTTAAATATTTCAGCTATCTTGGGCTTACATTTCACCATACAAGATCTTGGAAGTACCACTGGCAAACCTCCCTTCAAAAGGCAGAGATCACTAAGCTAGCCATACTCAGGTTCTTTTTCAAAAAGGGCGGCAAGTATGTACCAGCAGCCTTAAGGGTTTTCAACGCAAAATCTGTCCCCCAACTCCTGTATGCTGCAAACGTCTGGCATAATGGGGACCTGCCAAAGCTAGATGGCTTTCAAGCAAAATTCTTGCGATCTCTGCTTCAGGTACCCAATTGTGTCCCCAACTCCATACTTTTATTAGAAGCTGGTGAATGCCCAATTTCAACTAAGGCATGGTGGGCTGCACTAAAACATTGGCTCAATATTGCAGTGTTTGAGTTAGGGGAGGGTCTATATCAACACCTGAACAATGAGGAGTATGTCAGCAACTGGCAGAAAATAATGACAAAAAAAGCCACCTCTATTGGTCTGTCACCCACCCAACTCTATTGCCTGGGTTATGAAGGTGCCCTAAAGACTTTAAAGCAAAGACTCTGGGACATTGCACACAGTGACTTGCGACTTCGATCACACGCAGTCTGCAGTCCGCTGGCAGTAGGAGTAAAATATGGGCATGCCTTTAAGTTAACATCTTATATTAAAAATCTGACAGTTCCAAACTACAGAAGGTTATTTACAAAAGCTAGACTTAACGTCTTTCCTTCTGCAGTGCTGGATGGCAGATTGAGAGGAGTTCCATACCAGGACAGACTATGCTCATGTGCTCAAGACATTGACTCTATAAAACATATTTTGCTGCACTGTGTGAAATTCGAGCAAGCCAGGGAAGAACTGATATTACCCTTGCTAGTACCTTTCCCAGGAAAATCAGAGGCTTACTATGTCAGGTTCCTACTGGAAGACCGGACAAATGACAGAACATTAGCAGTGGCGAAGTTTCTATCGGTGGTTGCAAGAACCAATTATCCCTATTCCTAGCCTGAACAGAATGTTTGTGTAACCTGAGGACGGGCTGTCGAAATTGTGTATTGTTTTGTGATGAGTTGTTGGGTCTCTGGACCGTAATAAAGTTTGAATTGAATATTTCCTCTTGCACCTGGTCATGCTCAGCCATGAAGCTCTCTGGTTGACCTTGAACCATGATTCTTAGGCTTCCCAGTCAACACAATATGACTTACTTCTGAGTAGACATGTGCAGGATGAACTGTGGTTTTTGTTTACTTTTACTCTTTGTTGTTGTTGTTGGCCATAGACAGTGTGAGGAAGTAATGGACTGGTATTTGAAAATTTGAAATAGCCCATCATTAAAATGTCATGCTTGTGGGGAATGTAATGATTATGGGAAATAGTTGCAATAGCACCTCATTAGTACTCACATAAAATTGATGATGTGGGATTTAATTGTATGTTTCCTTGGTATTTGATTTCCATCACATTTCCCTTGCTACCTCTTAAGCCATAGATGAGGAACTTCTGCAAATCCAGATTTTGGACTATGACTCCCATGATCCACCCAACCAATCCCAATGGTCAACATCCACCACTGGGCCATGTTGGCTGGGGATAATGGGAATTGGAGTCTGTAACCTATACAGAGAAACATGCCCACTTACTTATATAGAATTAGCCCATTTGTCTATCTAGATAAGTATTATCTACACCAGGAATGGGGAATCTGTAGCCTTCCAGATGTTACCAAGCTACAACTTTTGACCATTGGCTATGCTGACTGGGGCTGGTGGTAGCTGGGAGTCCAACAACATCTGAATGGCCATGGGCTCTCCAGCCCTCTGTGAGTGCTTCTAATGTATCATCCCTGATTGGTTGGGACATTATTGGACTAGGACAGGTGTGGGGAACTTACGGCCCTCTGGATATTGCTGGATTACATATCCCATCATCCCTGACCATTGGCCATACTGGCCGGGACTAATGGGAATTAGAGTCCAACAACATCTGGAGGGCCACATGTTCCCCATCCGTGTTCTAAATCATAGGGTGGAATCTAATTAGGTGGAGTGAGTAGTACATATATTTTTGTACAATGCATTTTATTGTCTAAGTAACAATGCCAAAGACCATTTTCAAATGCCTTTAATGATGTCATCAGATGGGCTTTGCAAGTTTCTTTGCATGACATAAGTTACGGTTGGTCCTCCCCACCTGGTCCTTCTCCGTCTTGTCTCCTTCATTAAAATGTTGACATTTACAGTATTAATATCCAAATTGTGTTTCGTAACTTTGTGGCCCACAAAATAAACTGGTGTGTGCACAATCAGTGCATCTTACTTCTGAGTATGCAGGCATAGGATTGCTCTGTGAATTACTGAGAAGTAGTATGCCTGCTAATGTTCTTCATAGTACTCTGTGCTGGTGCTCTCTCCTTCCAACATACCTCTGATTGAACCAGATGCTTTTGTTTCATAATATTATTTATTTCAGCTTCTATGTACACAGCACTCTACATAGCATAAGAAGAAAGGTATCTGGCTCAAGGAATGTACAAATCTGCATTAGGTGTGCCTAATGACAATGAGGCTCAACAATTCCCTCCAAGGAGGCATTGCCATTACAGTTGGGTGGGCAACTCCAACGACATAGAGTTCTCCCCTTTACACACACTCGGAAAGGAAATACCTGGATGATGTAAGACTGATATTTAAACTTTATTAAGTAAATACCAATTCCATGAATTGGATTGTATAATTTTCTTGCTGGTCTTTGACCGTATTAAAGATTATTTTATTGATATTTAAATGGGAGGGGAAAATGTGCCTCTGGTACCAGCAGTTTAGGAAGCAATCTGATGGCCAACAAAGAAAGCTTTAAGTGGGTGCAGACTTACGACAGGGATGGGGACCTGTGGCCCTCAAGAGGCTGATGAACTACAATTTCCACTTCCCTTGACCACTGGCAATACTGGCTGGGGTTGACTGGAGTTGTAGTTTCGCGATATCTGGATGATCACTGGTCAGCCACCCTTGAGGTATGGTTTAGGCCAGGGAACAGGAACATAGGATCCAGCAAGTAGGATGAAGTACAGCTCCAATCATCCCCAACCATTGATGATGCTCAACAGTGTCTGGAGGACACTGGAGGACCAAAGGTTCCCTTGATGCTATTTTAGGCCTACTAACTCCTCTTCCACCTCTTCCTCCACCTCCCCCCACCTCTCTACCTGCGTCTTCTGGAATGTTCTGGACATAGTCACCTGGATTGCCCCACTCCAAAAAGAAAGACTCGGGCTAAAACTGTAATTCACAGCACCTGTGATTATTATTGTTGTTTTCAAACTTCTACTACATGGATATACAAAATGGACGATGGCCGCCGATCCTGAACCTTTAAGGACAGGCGCCAATAACAAGTGTGGCCTCAATGTGTGGAGCATTGCTCCAGACTCCCGTTCCTAATGCAGCCCCCACTTCCTGTCTGCAGCGCCTCCTGCCTGAAACGGGCCTATCACAAGATGGCCGCCGGCAAGCCACACTTATGCTTCGTGCAGGCAGGTGGCGAAGGTGGCAAAAATGATGGGTGGCTCAGGAGGCGGGTGGCAGTACCACGGAGGCAAGTGGCATGGATCGAAGCCACATTCTGGGATTTCACAAGGCGGGGGCTCCGGGATGAGGATCTCTAGGTCCGTCAGCTTTGTTTCAGCCACAACAGCTGGTGGTTGCAAGAGGAGCGTTGTTGAGGGGAGGCTTGTGCTGCAGGAGACATTGTAGCCACAAAGCTCCCCGGGGAAAACCATGGCTATGTGGTGGGAGGCAAATCTAAAATGAAGCGGGGAGAGACACATATCACAAATAATGAAGCAATGAAGCTAAAGCAGGGGTGTCCAACTTCCAAGAGACTGCGATCTATTCCCACTATAAATAAACTGGCAGTGATCTACCCATTGGATTGACCAGAGTTGTTGAGCTGTTTCGGAGGGATGATTGGGCTATCGCTGGAGCTCGACCAGCATCGACTGCGATCGACTGGTAGATCATGATTGAATGGTTGGACAGGCCTGACCTAAAGCATTGGCCTCTAGCTATGATGGCTATGTTTCACCAACGCTGTTTTGGAAGCATGTCTCTGAATACCAGGTTCTAGGAATCACACGTGTGGAGTGTTGCACCCAGGTCTTGCCGACACACTTCCCATTGGTATCTGATTGGCAGTGGCTCTCCAGGGTCTAGACAGGGTTTTCTCTGGAGGTGTCCCAGGGATTGAACCTGGGACCTTCTGCATGCAAAGATGATGCTCTACCCCAGGGACGTCCAACTCCCAAGAGACTGCGATCTTTTTTTAGGGAGGGGGTTCAAAAATGTTGATCTTTAATAAAGGGGAAAAGTCGCTCACCAAAAGATCGCTAAGGAAACAATCAGCCACACAGTGAAAACTCCGTCTTCTGTTCTAGCGATCATGTGCAAATGGAGGACGGGGCGAGGGCGGATGCTCTTGCCAACACAAAGCAAAGGGAGCCCGCGATCGACTGTGATCTACCAACACCTCCCGGGGATCGACCAGTAGATTGTGATCGACCTGTTGGACATCCCTGCTCTACCCCACTGAGCTATGGCCTTTCCTCAATGTCTCTTCTACACAAGAGATACTTTCAGGATTCTTATATTGGGTATGAGCAAATCAACCCCCGCTCTCTTCTTTTTAGATAAGGTTGGGTGGCAATTTTAACCAGAGGCCTTCTTAAGTTTGTCCATCACCAGGGATAGAGAACTGATCATTATCACAAACAGTTTGGCTGAAAAACTGCATCCTCATTGTCCTCGTCATCATCTTACTATTTTTACTATCATTACTACTATTTTACCACTACTATTACTTATTATTATTATTATTATTATTATTATTATTATTATTATTATTATTATCCTTATCCTTATTCCTACTACTACTGCTACTACTATTACCATTACTACTACTAATATCAATACTACTACTACTACCACCACCATCTACTGTACTAATACCAATACTATTACCATTACTACTACTATTACTATGACTATTACTCACAATTCCCAGAAAGGAATAGACAAATCTATATATTTCAGATTCTCTGAGTTTCTCATGTTCCTCATATTTCTGCATCATATATACATGTCCTCACAAAAAATAATCAGAATTTTAATGTAATTTTCTTCTAATATGGACCTTTTTGTATGCACAAAACAAACACTCTGTGAGGTGAGTGGGGCTGAGAGACTTCAGAGAAGTGTGACTAGCCCAAGGTCACCCAGCAGCTGCATGTGGAGGAGCGGAGACACGAACCCAGTTCACCAGATTACGAGTCTCTCGCTCTTAACCACTACACCACACTGGCTTCAACCCCCAGTTTTGCATACATAAAAGAAAACTAAAAATATGTAACTATAACACTTAGCCACATAGCTATTGAGGGAACATTGAGACAGCCTGGAGCGGGGAGAATATGCTGTCCAATTCTCAACTGTCCATTCCACAGTTTCTACACACACATTTTATTGCATCTAAATAGCCACTTGACCTCCTCCCTTTTTAATACAAAAAACTGTTGTGTGTGAAAGCCAGGCGCCAGGCATAGCAGCACAAACCACTCCTGGGTTGTAAGCATCCAATGCGACTTTTACTCTGTTTAGACCAATTGATGTTAATGAGTCTAAGGTAGTCATCCTCCTGAACTTCAGGGAGACTTCTCTCAGTAAGACTCACATTGGATATAATCCCCACCCCACCCCCCTAAAAAATCTGCTGTGCTGAAGGATTGTTTGGATGGCATCTAGGTTTCCCTATGCATAGCCCTGCCTTGCTATGCTAGCCTTCATCAGTGCAAGAGACCCACCACTAAGGAATTTCCCCAAGACACCTGCCCAAATGACAGACAGGTGGAAGCTATGGCCGGTGGCATTTCCATCAGCAATAGCCCATGGAACCTTCTGAAACACAGCTTTCAGAACAAAATAAAAAATAAAAAAATTCCTTCCAGTAGCACCTTAGAGACCAACTAAGTTTGTTCTTGGTATGAGCTTTTGTGTGCATGCAGACTTCTTCAGATACACTTCAGAGCACACGAAAGCTCATACCAAGAACAAACTTAGTTGGTCTCTAAGGTGCTACTGGAAGGAATTTTTGTTTGTTTGTTTGTTTTGACTACGGCAGACCAACACGGCTACCTACCTGTAACTACAGCTTTCAGAGTTAGAGGTAAGATGGCACGGGATCTCAAGATGACCCTGCTGCCGTCGCGTGATAGCAATGGGCCTGATCCAGGCCTCTTTTCTGTACCAGCCTGGGAACTAGCACAGCAAAGAGGCATCCCCTTTTATCTTCATGAGCAGTGGGACTATGGCTGCATCGATGGCTTAGCTGATCCTTCAAGCCCTGCTGCTTCCAGCCACAAGGTTAACATGACATCTTAAGTCTGCCCTGCTACCTGCAAGTAAGCCACGCTCAGTATAATGGGATTTTACCTCTCAGCAAACATGCGCTTTAAGCAAAAACAGAAACAAACTCCTACCCCACAATGGGTGTTTCATTTGCTATACAGAGATCTGAGCCCGTTGCCTTTGAACAGACCTTACCTGATTCTTCACAAGGTTCAGCAGATTGGGCTGGAGGAGAGCGGAGGAGGAAGAGCTCTTATACCATCTGCTCAGAAGCCTCGCGGGTAGGAAACACCCTCTGCTCATGTGGCTCCAATTTTCCCGCATGCCTCGCGCTTCTCTGAAATTGCTATAATTGTTCCTCCTCCCTGATTACAGCAATTGAGCGTTGTCTCTCAGCACCTGGCTTTAATATAGGGCAACACATTGCTGTTACACCCTTCCTTTTAATTGTATCGAGGGAACATAGGAGCACCAAACCACTGCTGATTTCAGCAATCCTGGGCTTGGAAAACGGCCTGTTCCCAGACTCTCAGGCTTCTTTTCCAACAAGTCAGAAGCAGTCGTCTTCCCGAGATGCTCCCTTACTTCCAAAAGCAACTTTTAATTTCACTTGCCTACTTTTGAAAGTGTCAGAACAGTTTTTCATTGTTGTTTGCTGAAAGCCAGCCCAGACTTCGAACGTGCATCTCACATTTCCTTCAAGTTTGTCCAGAACCCTCCGAGGCACAGTTTGTCTAAAGCTGATTAATAAACTAATGGCTGTGATTCATCTTCTCTATAACTTGTTTCATGGTGGGGACAAGAGAAAACAGCTGTCTTGGAGACTTATCTTCAAGGATCACCAGACACTTTAAATTAATCCCTTGCAGTCACTACATCAGTGTCTTATGAACCTGAAAGCTGTTTTCTATGATATGTAAATCACCTGCAAGGTTGTTGTTAATGATTTTGAAGGATAGTGGCGGTCTGCGCCAGTGTAATATCCAGCACACTGCAATTCTGCGATTATTATTGGATCTAAGGCCACAAAGTGGTATCTTAGACCAGGCTTCCTCAAACTCGGCCCTCCAGATGTTTTGAGACTACAGTTCCCATCATCCCTGACCACTGGTCCTGCTAGCTAGGGATCATGGGAGTTGTAGGCCAAAAACATTTGGAGGGCCAAGTTTAAGGAAGCCTGTCTTAGACTCACACTTTTTCTTAGGACCTCTTCTGTGTCAACCCCAATCACTTAGCCACATTTCTAAGGGTGTGTGTTTGTGTGTGGAGATACCAGGGTTCATGGCAGGGGTGGAACCTGTGGTCTTCTACATGTTGTTGGACTACAGCTCCCTCAATGCTATGGGAGATGTACCATAGCAATGACCATGCTAGCTGGGATGATGGTAGGTTGTAGTCCAACAGCATATGGAGGGCCACAGGTGTTCTCCATCCTTGAACTAGACCACTACTTCCCTTTCATAGTCGCTACCACCACAATTCTGTCTTCTTCTAACACAGGGACTAGGAACAAAACAATCAATTAAACACGGAAAAGTACATATAGCGTCTCCACTTTCAATTCATAGAGTCTTTTTCACAGTTCGTTTACATTCGGCCATAGTTATTGTGTAAAGGTAAAGGTAAAGGGACCCCTGACCATTAGGTCCAGTCGCGGGCGACTCTGGGGTTGCGGCGCTCATCTCTCTTTATTGGCCGAGGGAGCCGGCATACAGCTTCCGGGTCACGTGGTCAGCATGAATAAGCCGCTTCTGGCGAACCAGAGCAGCGCACGGAAACGCCGTTTACCTTCCCACCGGAGTGGTACCTATTTATCTACTTGCACTTTGACATGCTTTCGAACTGCTAGGTGGGCAGGAGCAGGGACCGAGCAATGGGAGCTCACCCCGTCATGGGGATTCAAACTGCCAACCTTCTGATCGGCAAGCCCTAGGTTATGTGGTTTAGACCACAGCGTGTGTGTGGCTGGGGGCAAAAGAGAGGGGGGACCGATTTATATATTTATTTTTATTGGCATTGTGAGAGATTGGATGTTCCAGAGCTTGGTTGTTTTGTTCGGCTGGTTGCAGTATGGTTTGTTTGTTTGTTTGTATGTATGTGTGAGGGTGGAGTGGGGTTGTTGGTTCATATTAGCCATATTGATTCATATGCTGTTGTGGGGGATAGATCATTGTCTTATTATGCCATGTATGTATGGCCACCTCATGAGAAGAGAAGCCTCCCTGGAAAAGACCCTGATGTTGGGAAAGATGGAGGGCACAAGGAGAAGGGGACGACAGAGGACGAGATGGTTGGACAGTATTCTCGAAGCTACCAACATGAGTCTGACCAAACTGCGGGAGGCAGTGGAAGACAGGAGTGCCTGGCATGCTCTGGTCCAAGGGGTCACGAAGAGTCGGACACGACTAAATGACTAAACAACAACAACAACAACAAATGTGATAAAGGGGTGCCAAACCGGGGTGAAGGCATCCTCCTTTGCTTGTCCCCATTCTAGTTTAAGTTTGTTGGTTAAATTTTCTAGTAGGGTGGTTTCCCATATATTTTGGTATCGGTGGTCTATGTCCACTCCTGATAGGTCTTTCCAGTGTCTAGTTACGATATTCCTAGCTGCTGAGAGTAAGTGACTTATGAGTTCCTTGTCATGTGTGTTATTGTCCTGGAAAACAGGATATGCCTTATTGCACTAGGGTTCAACTAGTTTCTCTGTATGAAGCCTAGGAAGCTGCCTTGTAGTCAAACCCTCAATCCATCTAACTCAGTATCGTCAACACCGGTAGTCTTCAGCTGGTGTGTCAGGACCCACCAGTGGGTCACAGCGTGATCCAAGGAGGGTCGCAATAGGAGCACTGCCACCATGAAAATATATGGTAAAAGATTAAGAAATAGATCCCAATTGTATGTTTGGATTAAAAGCAGGTTCTGGAAGGGTTGAAGATGTCTGCTTTATTGAACCAGTTTGTCAAAGAAGCACCGTCCAAGTTCTTCCAGCATCTTGTTATTATGAGCTAGACTGCTGACAAAAAAGCAACTTATTAAGGGTTTGAGGTATAAGTCAGTGGGGCTTTCTGTTGGCTAATGCCAGCAGGAACCTGTTCATGACCTGACACTTCTGTCCACACACACATTCGGGGACTGGAAGGGGAAACTTGACAATCGTGAAGCTGGCGGAGGCTGGCAGACCTGGACCAATCTGCCACCACTGAGTCTGGCGAAAAGGGTTTTTAAAAATTGCTCTGTGAATCAGGAATGGCATTTGCCAGCCTTTAATCCGGAAAAATAATGTTTGCCTTTTGTTGGTGTTCTTCAAAAACGCTCCCGTGTCTTCTTGTGGGCACCCAGCCTCATTTACTGGGTATTATGGACAGATGGTTCATCCCACACTTGAAAGAAGTGTGGCAGTTCTTGCCCTTTAGAACTACCTGCTCTTTGATATTAGGCAGACACCTTCACTGTATTGTTTCTGGTGCCTGTCAAAGCCCTTCTTTGTTCCAGCAAGCCAGCCTACCGCGGCATGTAATTTTAGCAGGCATGTAATCTGCTTATACAGTTTTGAACTGTGCCTTTCGTAAGTATTGTTATTTATAAAATTACTGCTTCTATTATATATTTTAATGTTTTGTTTTTAATGCTTGCTTTTCTTAATGAATATTTTTGATTGCCTTTTCTAAACTGCTTCGAGGTCCTTTTGGTGATGCACAATGGGGCATCCTCACTGGTGAGAAATGAGACACATTAGTCCAGTGGATGGGTTAAACTGGGCTACAATTTTGTTGGTTTTTAAATAATTTTATTTCTCCTTTTACAAATATTTTAACAAATATAAATTTACACAGCCAATTTAAAACACCAGATCTCAATATCGACCCCCCTTTCTGAGGTTACTCATATCTTTTTCCACTGCATATCCAATTTCAATCTATTTACTTGTTATTCTTTATATTCTATTTAAGTTATTTTCACTGCACATGTTTATATCAATCCTACTAATGATTTAAGCTGTTTATAGTAGTTCTTCAAATAATCCACAAATTTTCCCTATTCATTATTAAAACATCTCTCTGCTTGATTTCTTAATCTTCTAGTAAGTTTTGCCTTTCTGCATACTCCATCAGTCTTTGTTGCCAGTCTTCCTTACTTGGGACTGTTTCTTCTTTCCATCTCTGGACATACATCATTCAAAACTGGGCTACAACTTTGGCCACATTAACACCATAACCTACAACATTTCCCTGATGAAAATAGGGATGTCCTATTCAGAACGATGATGATTAGATGATAATATTTATACCCTGCCCACCTGTCTGGGTTGCCCCACCAACTATGAGCAACTTCCAGCATATATAAAAACATAATAAAACATTAAACATCAAAAAACCTCCCTATACAGGGCTGCCTGCAGATGTCTTCTAAAGGTTGTGTAGTTACTTATCTCCTTGGTTCGTGAGCCGCACAACTTAGAGTTGCCATACTTCAAAATGTGAAGAATGCAAGAACTCTGGCCAGGCAGTAGATCAGTTTTTGAATCTTCAAACAGTTTTAATATTATGGTATTGCAACAAATTCCAGTTGAAATAAATTTCTGTTCCAGGACAAGGCCCTGTTTCACTAATTCTTCATCAGCTGGAATATTAAGACATCCTACGTTAGAATTAACTCTTATAATATTAATAAATGCTTATATACATTCTACTCTTTTGTGAAAACAATACATCCATAATTTACATCATGTAAAATTAACAAAAACAGCTTGCCCTATAGCAAATATTTCAAAATGTGCCAAAATTTAGACTTCTGACATGACAGCCCTAGCTTCACACCCTCCAACATTTCTCTGATGAAATTAGGAACATCCTAAGAAAAAGTCATCTTTGTCTCCCTCTCCCGGGGGGTTGTCTGTATGAATCTTCATTTTATTCTGAATCTATGTTACGGGTTTTTGGACCGCAATAAAGATTATTATTATTAAAAGATGATTGGACCAATTCATGGAGGAGAAGGCTTCCTATGGCTCCTAGTGTCAGGGACTGGGCAGAGGAGGAATGGTGGAGACCGCCTCCCCAGCCTGACCCTTCCAGAGAAGAGGAAGACAGTTCAGAATTACAGAGGGGTTTGAGGGAGGTTACAGCTCAGAGGCAGATGAGGCGAAAAGTTGGGAAATAATGGGAGAGGAGGAGGAGGAAGAGGAAGCAGCAGGGAGACAGCAGCTGACGGACACAGGGTCTTTAGAAAGCATTCCAGACGCCCCCCTCCTAGAACCCAGCGACCCCTGAAAGTAGGAGAGCAAAGAGCTCAAAGACAGAGGGCACTCATCAGCACCAGTAGAAGAGGTGATGAAGATGATGGATGAGGAAGTGGGGAGACGGGGTGGGATGGGGATTCATTTGGGACAACACCATTATCCAAGATGCTGGGTTCTATAGCCTCTCTCTGTGAATACTGAATAAAAAACGGACGGTAAGAAACATTTCCTCGACTTTGTACGTTCCTGGGCAACCAGCTGTGGGGGTTGATGGCAGTCGCCTGACACCTAGCTACAATGGCTCTGCTCTGCTTCCATGGTTGGATGTTTTTGACTTCCAGTTGTTGGAAACCAAAGGAGGGGTGAGTGTTTTCGTGAAGAAGAAGAAGAAGAAGAAGAAGAGGAGTTCGGATTTGATATCCCGCTTTATCACTGCCCGAAGGAGTCTCAAAGCGGCTAACATTCTCCTTTCCCTTCCTCCCCCACAACAAACACTCTGTGAGGTGAGTGGGGCTGAGAGACTTCAGAGAAGTGTGACTAGCCCAAGGTCACCCAGCAGCTGCATGTGGAGGAGCGGAGACGCGAACCTGGTTCCCCAGATTACGAGTCTGCCGCTCTTAACCACTACACCACACTGGCTTGCGCCCTGCTTGTGAATTTCCCACATACATTTGCTTGGCCATTGTGAGTATAGGATTCTGGACTTAGATGGGCCATTGACCTGATCCAGCTGGCTCTTTCTATGTTCATATGTTCTGTTTATCCCTAATGAATATGAAGAAAAGGGCCTGGGCAGAGCATGATTCTTTCCTCACCAGTGAAGCAGACCCCCACCATCACAACCAGGCACCTAAGACAGAAGTGCCCCATACCTGCACTTACAGAAATTAAACATAGGTGTTTGAGGTGCGTCCTTCTCTACTTAAGGAGGCACATTTCAGCATATTCAGCTTTCTTTAAAAAATATATCTGCTGAATCCCCAAAATCTTGAAGTGTGGTGGGTGGGATGGCATGACGGAAGCATCGCCTGTGATGAAGTATGCACTTTCCACCCAAAAAAAGCCTACTTACTGCAAAGCCAGGCGGCACCCCGTTGCCACGTTGGCAAGATCTGCTCGGCCTCTCTGTAATAGCTGCGGAAATAATTGAAGCTGCATTAGCCGAAGAAATGGGGACAACAATACCCAGGAGGTTGGGAGGAAAGGAAGCGCTTCTTTGGAACAATGAAACCCTAGTGCTCTTCAAACGCACCAGGCAAACCATCCGCATAAGCAAACGCCTGCTATTATAGTAATCACAGCTTACCTGGAGTTATTCCCCACATCTGAGACTAAGTAATGAATCTCTATTAAGCAAAGCTGCTTTTTAGAGGGGCCTCCCACCCACCCAAATCCACAATTGCCCTGGAAACCGGTTTTGTGAGTCACACGGTTTCCAAATCTGCAGCTGTTTTGACTTGATGACAGAAAGGTGGCCTTGAGGTTCTGTTTCATCAGCCAGAATTGTGCTCCAGTGTGAAATATATGTATCGTTGTGCTTTGCAATTCCTGGAGTTAACAAGACAGCTCATTGTTCAAGCAGTCAATAAAATAAAGCTAGCGCATGGCAAACCCCCTTTGTTTAAAGTTGGCCAGGATGATCAGATGCGTTTGTCAATGGATGGATTGATTAAAATATTTGTATACCTCTGAGTCATAATATATTTATATATCAAATAGGTTTACGGCAGTAAAAACATAAAGCCGTAGAATAAAAGCTATACAGAAGTTTAAAAGAAACATCAATCAACTGTTATGAAAGGACATGCTCTTAATTGTCTGCCCAGATCTGGCAGAATAGAAAAGCTTTCAGCAAGCATTTAAAAGTTGGCACAGAAGGAGCCTGCTGAATATCTATTGCCGGAGGATTCCACAGGACTGGGCCAATGGCACTTAAATGCTCAGTCTCTTCTTATTATCAAATGAGCCTTGCCAACTTTTGGAACGACCAGCGACACTCCTGCAGATCATCTCAGTGACTGAGCTAGGGTATAAGGGTTTCGAGTGTTCCCTGAGGTTCCCTGGACCTAAGGCGTTTGGAGCTTTGTGAATTAATTCAAGGACCTTGAACTTAGCTGGGTAGTCAATGGGCCGTCAGTGTAGCTGTTTTCACAAAGGTGTCATGTGTTGATGGCCCAATAAAAAACAGACCAAGAACTCAGGCCAATATAAGTTTCAATAGTGAGAATAATCCCTACTCACAAGTCAAATGTGAATTGCAACAACAAGAATACATATAGTCATACAGAAATTGTAAACTCAAAGTCACAAGGATATATGCAAAACAATAATCTGTTACAGCATTGGATATGAGAGTTTTTAAATTGAGTCAAGTTCATGCTAGTCCATAATCAGGATATATTCATGTCGTGTTTGATGTAAAGATATTAGTCTCAACCATCAAACACGACATGAATTTATCCATGGTCTGTTTTTTATTGGTGCATTTACTAACAAGAACTCCAATTTATTTAACTTATGTGTTGATGGCCAGCAGCCATCTGGCCGCCATATTCTGTATCAGCTGGAGCTTTCTGAACCAGAGCCAAGGGCAGCCCCACGCAGAGAGCATTACAGTAATCCAGCCTCAAGGTTACCAATGCTTCAGTGCACTACAGTGGTCAGGAATGGCCACAGCTAGCGAACCAGGTGAAGCTGCTAAAAGTCACTTCAAGTCACAGGAGACACTTGGGCCTCTAGTGACAGGTTTGTCCAGGAGTAACCCCCAAGCTATGCACTTATTATTATTATTTATTCAACTATACCCGGAGGTCTCAGGGTGGTTCACAACAAGACTACAACGTATAAAATCAAAGCAAAAACAATAACCCAATAACCCACCAACCCCCCCCCCCATTCTGAAAAGGTGTTGGGTGTTTCTCCATTTTACATCCTCCTACTCCTCTCAGATCAAAATGCACACATTTTGCAATATACATATTTGGTGTTCGTGACATGACCACAACTTTTAAAAATGGTTGGTGCCCATCTTAATTTATTCTATGCTACTTTTATCTAGGCAATAAATCCAGCTGTAATGCTACTTTTTAAAACATTTCATTCTAGTTTATCCTACTATACACATTGGGATAATGGATTTATTATTTATACGAGGAGGCAAGGCCCTTATTTTGGAACACCTAACTGCATTTTGTAGCTGCTAAGGCTAGTTGCAACGACCATGGCTGTGACTATAGCAATTAGAAAGGGGGGGGGGACATATTTTTTAATGAAAAAGGAAATTGGGTCCTCTCTTAAAGAGGGCACATGTTGCGGTGTGACCTGGCCACCAGACCCTTGTGGGTGGGACCATTGGATAGCCACAACATCCTATTGGTAGATCCCTCATTGCTGGGTGCAATCTGACCTATGGGATGTAAGAAAAGAGACATCGAGGGATTTAAGCCCATGCACGTGATCCTGAGCTTCCTCTTTGGGGCTTGTGCATCGGAACACCCGCCCACCTCTCCCTATATTTAGGGCTTGCGCTTGACCTTGCTATGCCGTCGTGTGTCGCCTGTCATTGGGACAGGGGCACGGCAGGAATTTTCCCCACTTGGCTGAGTGGCTGGTGCCACTTGGGTTTCGCCTGCTGTGTAGCAAATCGCCACAACTTGTAAGGTTGGCGGATAGGCTCTGGTTCAAGTGATAGGGGTGGCAGAACGGTCTAGCCATCCCTATGCCAAGGGTATTCCGGTAAAGGAACCCGAGGAGTCAATGGTTTGGTGAACCCTGAAAGGGACTACACCTGTACTGGAATCCAGGGCTTGCCAGGGCAGCAGAACAGCTGGGTCACCCCCGTCTGCCAGCCCTGGTGTTTACCCTAGGCTGGCCTACGTTAGAGCTCTGGGTCAGCGCTACCTGCAACGGTGCAGGGAGCTAGTCGAACCAGAGCCTATGCAAACACTCACTTGATTGTAATCAATAAAGTTGTGACCTAAATTCTGCAAAAAACCAAAACCAAAATTTGAGTCATGTCTGAATTTATTTCTAGGGTTAGGGTAAAAGGTCTAAACACGCAAATGCAAATAACAAGGGGGAAATTTTCACCTTCAAATCTCAGGTCACTCTAAGCCTCCTCAGAGTGGCTACTACAACAGTCATAGTCATAAGTGAGCTGCTACCATGAGTAACTGTGTAGTAAATATATTTTACAAGGGGAATATTTTTACCCCGGGGAGTATGAGTCACTCCATGAAGCAGATGGAGAGTTGAAGCTTGTTCAGGACTTGCAATAGGATGAATATCTTCCCAGGATTAATTTGTTCAGATGTTTGCTACATGCTTTCCTGACAGCCTTTACCTTAGATGGCTTATTAAAAACGTACCGGATAACATGTTTCACAATGTTACTGGGAGGTGAGGGATTTATTTAATTCCCATAGCCCCACTCAGGAAAAACACTATGCAATGAGATAAAAGTGTGTGTGTGTGTGTGTGTGTGTGTGTGTGTGTGTGTGTAAATAAGGGGTCCACCTTGCAACTGGATGAGAGGAAGTGCTACAACCAATAAGATTTTGGTTTCACAACCCCGAAAAATCATCCCAATGCCCAGTAATTTGCCACTGGCAAATGAGGAGGGGGGGGGATATTCTGTCTCAGCACTATGTGGATATGAGGGTGAGGAGAGAAAGGGGCAATGGGAGATTCTGTCAGAAACGGGAAAGCTTTAATACTGAGGACTAGAAACTTGAGTCAGTGCGAAGAGTGGCAAGAAGGCAGTGGGGAGGCTCAAAGGGAGGGCGGTGGCTATCCTCGTGACAGGATTGAAATGCGAGGGGGCCCAGAGGGATTGTGGCTTTATTGAAAAGATGAGATTCAAGCAAAGGGGATGCATTAGAAACAAACATTGTCCATTGCATAGAAGAAACTCTTTGCAATCACATAGTCCTCCTACCTTCCATAGGTCCATGCAATGAAGAAAGCCCATAGTTCTGTGGTGGTTCTGCCATTCCAGAACTCCCTTTTGGGGGAATTGTCCATGGTACTATTATTCCATTCCTTTAGGTTTCAGATTTAACCATTCTATTTTCCCAAGCTTCTCAACAATAGCCAGCTATGGATTTTATGTCTTGTTACGTTTTTGCTGTGATTTTCTTTTCTTTTGTTACCTGCGTGACACCATTTGCTCCTTAGTCTGCTTTATTTTACTATTCTTTAATTCTCTATTTTAGGCTGCCTTGAAAAAAATTCATGTTGCTCTATGGGCAGGCGGGGGGAATACATTTTTTAATAAAATAAAACAAGTGTTACCCCAATTGATGTGCAAATTCAGTTTGTTACCCATTTGTGTCAACTGTGTCCACCGCCCTGACACTACCTCTCCAGTACCCAATGGCTAAGAAATCATAGCTAATGGAATGTTCATAAACATTTTGACTTGTCCAAGGTGATGGCAGAGCTTTTGCGATGGAAGTAAAAGGTCAGTTTGAAAAAGAGAGGGGAAAGTCTTCCACCTTATGGGAGTGGTGAACAGAGCACATGAGTTACTGGAAGAAACATCTGACAGCCCACTATTCTTACTGGTGGTTTTTTGGGGGTGGGGGTGGGGGTGGGGTTAAACATAGATCCCTGAAGAGCCCCTACCAGTCATTGTAGACAATATTGAACTGAATGAACCAATGTCCTGACTCAGTAGCTTCCTTCGCCAGTAGCTTCTGGTGGTTCGCTCATTGCCAGAAGTGAGGTTACAGGGAACCAGGCAGAGGGCCTTCTTGGTAGTGGCACCCGCCCTGTGGAACGCCCTCCCACACGATGTCAAGGAAATAAATAACTATCTCACTTTTAGAAGACATCTGAAGGCAGCCCTGTTTAGGGAGTCTTTTAATGTTTAATAGATTATTGTATTTTAATGTTCTGTTGGAAGCCACCCAGAGTGGCTGGGGAAACCCAGCCAGATTGGTGGGGTATAAATAAATAAATAAATTATTATTATTATTATTATTATTATTATTATTATTATTATTATTATTATTATTATTTTCCTATGCCTTCAGTTCATTCCTTTCAGTTCCTCTCCAAAACAAGCTGGTATCACAAAAGAGCCTGGATCAAATCCTAATGGAGAGTTCAGAAGTTCAACTGAACGATAGGATCATTTCCCTGTGGCATGACTCACTACGGATCCTGTCCTCATATCACCGTTCCGCTCAACACCCACTGCAAGCTTTCATTTGTTGGATATGTGAAGCAAGACAACGAGCCTGGGCTGTGTTGGCTGATCAGGTTGTGGGGTTGATGGTAGGAAGGTCTCCAGCGTCTTACGACACCCCCATCATCATAGCAGAGATAGCTGTGTGTACTTGTGGATTTGCACTTCTACTGGGCCACGAAACCTGCTAACACCTTCCTCAAGTCCTTGCAAGTGAACCAGATCAATAGTTGGGTTCCTATTGAGGGCATTTGGTGTGCCAACATGACAATGATGAGGGATTAAGGATTGGATTGAGCATTCTTGTTACTTGCCTTTTCTCTAAACCTAAAGGTCCCAAATGCTGCAAGCTTCCCTCATAGGCATTTAGTTTGTAGTAACCAATGCAGCTGTATAAGGCCACTCCCTCTAGTCTTATGCTTTTCAACGGGACAACCAGGGGTAATAGGACACCCTGAGGGAGGACAAAATTTGGCAACCCCCCCCCCCCAATATTTCTTATTTTCACAATAATTTCTTTTGGTATAGTTGCTTTTTTATGGATCTTCTCAGTAGGTACCTGTATAAATATAGGTATTATTATTATTATTATTATTATTATTATTATTATTATTATTATTATGGTACCTTGGTTCTTGAACTTACAGTGGTACCTCTGGTTACAGGTAGGTAGCCATGTTGGTCTGCCGTAGTCGAAACAAAATAAAACAATTCCTTCCAGTAGCAACTTAGAGACCAACTAAGTTTGTTCTTGGTATGAGCTTTCGTGTGCATGCACACTTCTTCAGATACCAGAGTGGTACCTTTGGTTGCGAACTTAATTCGTTCCGGAGGTCTGTTCTTAACCTGAAACAGTTCTTAACCTGAGGTACCACTTTAGCTAATGGGGCCTCTCACTGCCCCTGCGCCGCTGCCGCACAATTTCTGTTCTCACCCTGAGGTCAAGTTCTTAACTCAAGGTACTACTTCCGGGATAGCGGAATCTATAACCCAAAGTGTTTGTAACCCGAGGTGTTTGTAACCTGAGGTACCACTGTAATCCATTCCGTGAGTCCATTCGACTCCCGAAACCATTCGAAAACCAAGGTGTGGCTTCCAATTGGCTGTAGGAGCTTCCTGCACTCAAGCGGAAGCTGTGTCAGACATTCGGCTTCCGAAAAACATTACAAACTGGAACACTTACTTCTGGGTTTGTGGCATTCAGGAGCCAATTTGTTCAGGAGCCAAGCTGTTCGAGTACCAAGGTACCACTATATTGCTTTTTTTCAGCTGGAACTCACCAGAACTCAGTTCTGGCACTTCTCAGGTGGGCCCCATTGCCATTATAACAGAACAAGGGAGGCATTCATGGTGAGTTCCGGCCCTGCTTTTTCTAGGAAAAAGAGCACTGATTATTATGATCATCATTATTCTTTTGCATGTCTTCATCTTGGCGTCCTGCACAGTGGAATCACCTATATTGCCTTAAAACTGGCGCTGGGACAATGCAGACTTTGCATGTTGAATATTTCCAGGTTGAGCCCTTGGCACCACCTCCAAATTAAAGGATTTGAAGGTTGGGGGTGTGGAGGCTTCTTACTGGAATGGGGACGGAACCCCTTTGAATTCTGATGTCTGTTTTCAATACTAAAATAGAGCGTGGGTTCAGGAAATGCAGGTGGGAATCCAGAACCTTTAATTGCTTTGTTGATATCAGTTGTTTTTAATGACACCGCATCACGAGTGAGCAATCCAATGTGATAAGAGTCACCTTGAAGGCTTGGCTGATTGGGCTCGGCTATGTTTTGCTGCTGTAATCATGTTCGCAGCTGAGAAAACAAACGTGTCACAGTAATATTGAACGATGCAGTTATCTTCCCAAAACCAGGTTGAGATCTTTTATTAAAACCACCATTCACTCTTTCTTTCTTTCTTTCTTTCTTTCTTTCTTTCTTTCTTTCTTTCTTTCTTTCTTTCTTTCTTTCTGCAGCCTCTTCCCACCTTCTCCCCACAGCCTCCAGAACAAGAAATATTGGATAATGACCAGGATAGTATTTTATAGAACAGGGAAGGGATCTACAGCACTCTCCTCTCCAGGAAAGAATGTTGGTAGGTCTAGGTCCTAGACCTAGGCACATCCAACTCCAAAGAGACTGTGATCTACTCACATTATAAAAATACTGGCTGTGATCTACCAATTGCTATTGACAGGCTTGTTTGGGGGGGGGAAGAGATCTACCGTGATCTACCACAGATGTCCAGTGATCTAACTGTAGATCATGATCTACCTGTTGGACATGCTTGGTAGGACAGGCTTCCTCAACCTCGGCCCTCCAGATGTTTTTAGCCTACAACTCCCATGATCCCTAGCTAGCAGGACCAGTGATCAGGGATGATGCGAATTGTAGTCTCAAAACATCTGGAGGGCCGAGGTTGAGGAAGCCTGGTCTAGGAGAAATACTCCCCTTTCCTCTTAAATTCCTTTGATTCACCCCACACACCAAAGAACCATGAAGATGGCCTTGGAAGTTCACTCTGTGTGATATGGCAGAACTATCTCAGTGGCAATTCTGTGGGTTGTTATTATTTAGATCTCAGAAACCTATCTGGTCCAGCATCCTATCCTAACAGGGGCCAACCAGATGCTGAAGTGGGAAGCCTGCAAGCTGGACATGAGCAAAACAACAACTCTCGCCTCCTGTGGTTTTCATCAAGTGGTATTCGGAAGCATTTACTGCCTCCAACAGTAGAGACAGAACATAGCTATTGTGGCTAGTAGCTGTTGATAGTCTCATCCTCCAATCTGTCAAATCCTATAACAACATATGGAAAGCCCTGCTGGATCTGGCCAAAGTTACACTGTCTAGTCCAGTATCTCTCATGGTTAGCAGGCACTGAACATTTAGAACTTTGTACCTTGGACTCTGTGTTTGGAACTCCCTTTCCCCAAAAGCTTAGATTATCTTCTGGATTTGTAGATTAGTGTCCAGTTGACCTTTGAAGACTGAGAGCCAGTGTGGTGTAGTGGTTAGGAGCGGTAGACTTGTAATCTGGTGAACCGGGTTCGTGTCTCCGCTCCTCCACATGCAGCTGCTGGGTGACCTTGGGCGAGTCCCACTTCTCTGAAGTCTCTCAGCCCCACTCCCCTCACAGAGTGTTTGTTGTGGGGAGGAAGGGAAAGGAGAATGTGAGCCGCTTTGAGACTCCTTCGGGTAGTGATAAAGTGGGATATCAATCCAAAATCTTCTTTTTCTTCTCACCTCCTTTTCAGAACGTCTTTGATGCTGATGAGAGCCAGTGGTGGCATAGTGGTTAGAGTGTTGAACTTCACACAAGCATGCTCTGGGTCTTTTAAAAAGGTAAAGGTAAAGGACCCCTGACAGTTAAGTCCAGTCGCAGATGACTCTGGGGTTGTGGTGCTCATCTTGCTTTACAGGCCGAGGGAGCCGGCATTTGTCCGCAGACAGTTTTTTCTGGGTCATGTGGCCAGCATGACTGAGCCGCTTCTGATGAACCAGAGCAGCGCACAAAAACGCCGTTTACCTTCCTGCCGGAGTGGTACCTATTTATCTATTTGCACTTTTTTGGTGTGCTTTCGAACTGCTAGGTTGGCAGGAACTGGGACTGAGCAACGGAAGCTCACCCCGTCGCAGGGATTCGAACCTCCGACCTTCTGATCGGCAAGCCCAAGAGGCTCAGTGGTTCAGACCACAGAGCTACTCGTGTCCCTGGGTCTTTTAAAGGATTTGGTTAATCATGAAAAAAGTTAGGTATACAGCTGTGTGTGTGTGTGTGAGAGAGAGAGAGAGAGAGAGAGAGAGAAAGAGAGAGGGGGGGGAGATTAGAATATATATTTAAATTCATGTTTCATCACTTAGCTTAGGGCTCATCCAAACTTGCCCTTGCCTGTTGCTTTATCCTGGGGAAATCCGATCTTTATCGCTAAACCAGAACAAACGTCAATCAGGTTTCCCCTGGATTGACATTTGTTCTGATTTATTGATAGAGAGTGGGTTTTCCAAGGGAAAGCAATGGAGCAAGGGCAAAACCACTTGGACTTTGCCTAGAAAGTGTGGGACAAGCAGAAAACTACTGGGACCCATGCTTTCTGGATGAACCTTTAGTTTATCTTCAGCAAATAAAGCACTTCTGAGCATTCCGCACTCAAAGAACTCTGACTGCCACAATAGAAATAACATTGTTTCATTTTTATCAGAGCAGTTGTAAAAGAATACATTGTTTTGTTAATCACAGTAACTTTTTAAAAGACACACACACACACACACACACACACACACACAATTAATTATAGGCTGATGTTACGCTATAATGAAGTCCACCCTTTAATTTTGCTGGACAAACTTCGGATAAATTACAGGGATTGTATTGCATGCAGCGTTAGTCCTATTCAAAGTAAAGCCATTGGAATTAATGGAATAACTCCAGTTCATTCATTTGAATGGGTCTACTTTGAATCTAACTTATTGCATACTATTATGTGTGTGTGTTGTACTTCCTTTAATGAAGTGGCTAAAAGGTATATGCGCTTTTCGTTTGTTTAAAAGGAACATCCTTGCATTGCCTCTTCGGCTTCCTGCACTTCCTGGAATGTCCATAGGAGGGCACTGAAATTTGGGCAGATCGGTGAATGCTTCTGGAATCCTGAAGAGGGGGCCCATCTTTTTGTACAAAGTTAAAGGCACTTTAAAAAGAAAGAAAAGAAAGGTTTTCTCTACACTTCTTTTCATGTCCAGAAGTAGTGCTTGAATTACAAAAGGGTGAGGGAGAGTTTATGGGAATCCCCTCTTAACATAGCTGTCAACTTTCGGATTTGAAAATCAGGGATTTTTTCGAACTTTCAGATTTGAAAATAAGGGATGCCGCGAGGGCGGTGCAATGGCACCAAGTAGCCTCACCACCCTGTGCTCCAGAGACTGCGTGCAAATGGGAGAGCGAAAGAGCGAGCGCATAGACGGCAGGCAGGCTGTCTGTCTGGTTGGGCGTGAGGGTCTGGCTGCACAAGGCATGCAAGCTCCGCCCCCAGTCGGTCTCAGACTCCTTATTGGCAGCCGAGCAACGCAGCTGAGGAGCCTCCCTGGCCGGCAGGGAGGGAGAGGAGCTGCTTCCTTTGAAATCCGGGAAATTTAAGGGATATCAACAATCCGGGATAGCAGCGGGAAACGGCATTGGAATAAGGGAGTTTCCCGCCAAAAAAAAGGGAGGGTTGACAGCTATGCCTCTTAACCTTTTTTGACAGTCGATGTTATTATTGACTGTCAAAAATGTTATTGACTGTCCTGTTATTGACTGTTATTGACTGTCCTGTTATTGAATGTCCAATGTTATTATTGACTTATCCTGTTGTTGTTGTTGTTGTTATTATTTATTATTTATTAAATTTGTATACTGCCTTTCCTCCTTCCATCCCAGGGCATCGTTGATTTGGGATGTCTGGAAATGGAAATGTTACTTGCTTAATTTGGTACTGAAGTATTTTTGCTTCCAGGAAAGTGGGGAGGAGTTTGTGGGATTTTCTTTAGGGATGAGATGCAGTTTACTTTTTTTAATGCCTGCTCGTTCCTGATTTCGCACCCTCAAACTGATGCCATTCTCCTTTGAAAATTTCCACTTCACCAAATGTTGTGGCACATTTCTCCAACCAAAGAGCTTGTAGAAAAATGTGTCTATTAATGGAAAGTGCATGTGAAATGTGGAATTTAAGTGAAAATAAAACACAAAAGTGCATTGTTTGTGAAAATTGCATACACTAGTCAAAATGGCATAAAAGATTAGGAGAAATGAATATAGATTTTTGTATGGAGTTTTCTTTTTTCTTTTTGATTCAAATGTAAGAAACTGGGAACATGAGTAACAGAGAGAAGCCAGAATGGACAGAATTGACCATTCTGATTTGGTACGGAATCTCCGGTGCTATTGGTCTACAAGTCCCATCATTCCTCACCATTGGCCAAAGCACCCCTGTTGAATGAAGGAACAAAACTGTTATGTTTTAAGGAGGAAATGCAAACATATGCAGAAATGTCTGAGCCAAACCTAAGCCTGGGAAAAATTGGAGAAATTGAAATGGACAGAATTGGCCACTCCAAATTTCCTGCCACATGTGAGAAAATAACCTGACTGGCTTTGCCCACTATGCATCTTGGTTTAGGGAAGGCAGGACATCACGGTTTGCCACAGTGCCTCAGTCAGCAAACTATTTCGGCCAAGCCCTGATGATATAATGATACAATCAAAACTGGCAGAGGTCACAGGATAGAGCTTTTGGGACTTTAATTATCCCACACATTATTCCGAGCACTCTCCCAGAGCCATCACAGGCCGCTCAGTGCTTATTGACACATCATAACCTACACTCTGCCAATTGGGCAATGACAAGCTCATTTTGTATGATTGTTATCACACAATAATTGTGGTGTGGGTGCATATTCATTGTGGGTTTGATCCATCTGTTTAGGATTTCCTGGCGATCTGCTCTGGCCATCTGCCAGCTTACTCTTTGATCCCGCAAATAAAATGATTGCCACCGGAAGTTCCACATCATTGATTTGTTCTTTATCGATTTGATTCCATTCCATTTATGAGTTCCCTGCTATGAAACTGGTGCACTGTCAGGCTTCGGGGAATCAGATCCCTCCCCCGGTGGCAGTGATTAAGCAGATCAAACGAAAGGAGCGTTCTTACCAGATAAGTTCTTTAATAATCACAGCGAGAGACAAAGGAAGGCATAGCATGCTTAAAAAATGGCGTTGCTCCCAGTTAAGGTTCACCCCCTCCACCCCCATTAATCTGCATCACTCCTACATCGGGTAATCTGAGCTTGTTGCCAATGCGCTTTCTGTTCCATCATTTTCCAGGCCCGTCTAGTCTTAGGGGAAGGAGGGGCTTTAGGATTGTTGCCCAAGGACACTGAATCAGCCAGCTGTCTCTCTCCTAGTGTTTCCTCTTCTAGCTGCTCCTCACCCAGTATTTCCCAGCTTCTCCTCTCTGGACTATGCCCCTCTGCAAACCACTGTTCTAAATCAATACTGTCCTCCTGCCCTTGGGAAGGTTCAGGAGAAGGTTCAGGAGCTCCCACCATTCCTCCTCAGTCCAGTCCCTGACACGCGCCGACTCAGGAAAGAGATGGGGTGAGGGGCATGACGCCATGACAGTGTGTCCGGGAACTGCGTGCGACATTACAAAGTTGTGTGTGACGGCCGGACATTGGATGCGACACCATCACGCATTATGTCCAGGCATCGTGTGGCAGCACAGCTTTCATGGCTGGTGGCTCCTCCTCCCCCTGCTGCTGCCACCGCCATGGCCCATGGGCTGCTTCCCTTCCATGGCAGGAGGAGAAGGAGGAACTGCCACATTTCTGGTTTGCTTGACTATGCGAAGCCTGGACATCACATGCGACAGTGTCATGTCCGAGTACCGGGTCTGGTGCCCGGGCATCACGTACAACATCGTGATGCCTCACACAACATGCAGACAAACATTGAGAGGGTTCAGCCCCACTAACAAATATTGGGAGTTGGCAGCCCTGCTATGAAATATCATGTACACTATATGAGCTATATACACACAATGCCTATTGTAAATTTGTAGGTTAAGTTTTGCATTCAATTTTAGATTTCTATTATTTGGTTTAAGGCCTAGACTTCTGGATAATTGTCAAAGCTTTGCTCTTGTCAACAATTAAAGTGTGTATGTAATGAAAGAATGGACGCTGAGGGTGGCATTTGCTTGGTTCATAGTCTGCTCTAACCACAAGAATAACTTTCAAGAAAATGTCCTAAAATGTGTAACCACAGAACGCCATGTAATGCCAATGAAACGGCTAGAGAAGCTGATTTTAAAAGGACAAACTTATTTGAAATATTCATGAAACTTTTTTGTAATTTTCCAGTATATTTGAGGAAGGGACTATTCCTTTATAAATATTTTGCACTTTCTACAATGTTCAGAGCACCTATGGTACACATCTGCAAGGTGAATCTCCTGATATGCATACCAGAAAATAAAGAGATGCCCTGATGCATATTTCAAATGGTTATAATGTGGTCTGATTTCCACAACATTGTTGTTGTTTAGTCGTTTAGTCGTGTCTGACCCCATGGACCAGAGCACGCCAGGCACCCCTGTCTTCCACTGCTTCCCACAGTTTGGTCAGACTCATGTTGGTAGCTTCGAGAACACTGTCCAACCATCTCATCCTCTGTCGTCCCCTTCTCCTTGTGCCCTCCATCTTTCCCAACATCAGGGTCTTTTCCAGGGAGTCTTCTCTTCTCATGAGGTGGCCAAAGTATTGGAGCCTCAGCTTCAGGATCTGTCCTTCCAGTGAGCACTCCGGTCTGATTTCCTCCAGAATGGATAGGTTTGATCTTCTTGCAGTCCATGGGACTCTCAAGAGTCTCCTCCAGCACCATAATTCAAAAGCATCAATTCTTCGGCGATCACAGCCTTCTTTATGGTCCAGCTCTCACTTCCGTACATTACTACTGGGAAAACCATATCTTTAACTATACGGACCTTCCACAACATAGCCTTTAAGTATTTTAAATGGCTTTATTTAATACCTATTGTGGGCCAATGAGGTGAGAAACAAATGTTCAAAGACACAGACAATTAAATGAAGAAGAGAAACACCTCTACATTGGTACGTTTTCTAATTCAACCCACAACAAAGTTGTCTATTTGTTTACCTTCTCAGCAGAATCTTAGCCTGGAGGTTGTTTTGTCTTGGACATGAGTTGATGTGCCTTCATTAGCAGTACAGCTGATGCCACCCACTTCTGAAGGGGAAATTGCAGCCTGCTTAATGAGTCTTCAAACCGGTTTGCATTTCTTCGACAAAAGTTTAAGAAGGAAGGTTCCATGATTCACAATGTCCCCACCTAACTCAGAACTGCAATCTTCTCTGCTTTGTCTAAAAAAAGCCAACACGTTCAGGTTTCTCACTCAAGTGGCCCTTTGGTGTAGGAATAGGTAGCCTGTGGCTTCTAGATGTTGTTGGACTCCAGCTCCTATCAGTCCTAATAATCAAGGTTGATGGGAGTTGGAGGCCTGCAATATCTGGAGGGCCAGAGGCTCTTCATCCTTGATGTAGACAAATCTGTGCGAAACAGACAAATGCACCAACTCAGTACAGTATGATGAGTAGCCATCATGGTGCCCTCTAGATATTGTGAACTCCAACAGCCATCCACCCTAGCCAACAAGGTTATTCATCAGGGATTATGGGAACTGTAGTTATACAGGAAGCTGTTCGATATCAAGTTGGACCACTGTCTCATCTAGCTTACTATTGTCAACAGTGACTAGAAGCAGCTCACCAGGTTTTCAGGCAAAAGTGTTACCACAGATCCCACATCCCTAACTGGAGGTGTGTGTGTGTGTGTGTGTGTGTGTGTGTGTGTGTGTGTGTGTGAATGCTCAGTTGTATGACTTGGGACTCTAGATTTTTTTTTCTGGTTTCAGGATATTGGGTGGTCATTTTTTGTTTGATTCTTCCACTCCTGCTTGGACAAAATCCAGACTGCAGTTGAAGGATGAAGAAGTCCATCTCAGTTGTATCCACTGCTAGTCCTATTCAGAGTAGACTGGTTGAAATTAATGGGCATGCCTAACTTAGGCCCATTAATTTCCATGGTTCTAACTCTGAGTATAACTCAGTTGGGTACAACCCTCTGTTATTGATTTCAGATGCTTTTAAACATAACTGTGTTCCATGTCTGCAGTATTTGTGTTTTGATATTTTGAAATATCTATATTGAAAATGAAACTATTTGCAAGTATTGTTTGGATAAGTACAAATTTCAAAGGACAGCTGTCCTTTGGTTCTCATGTTGGTTCAGAAAGTGTGAATTCAATAGATTTCCTTGTAAATCTCTACTGAATTCCATTTCTCCTCCATCCCCAACTCAGTCATTGGATATAACCCAGCAGATGATAGAGATAGATATAGATAGATAGATAGATAGATAGATAGATAGATAGATAGAGATAGATAGATATTGATAGATATTAATTTAACTTAAATCTATATCTATCATCTATCTATCATCTATCTATCTATATCTATCTATCTATCTATCTATCTATCATCATCATCATCATCATCTATCATCTATCTATCTAGTTTTTCTGCACATTTTTTGTGCTGAAAAAGCCGCCCTCGGCTTATACTCGAGTGAGGCAGGCAGTGGCTCCTATGAACCTTTCCCAGGTTTTTTGTGGTAAAATTGGGTGCCTCGGCTTATATTCGGGTTGGCTTATACTCGAGTATATACGGTAAATCAATTCCATTCTGAAACCAAGACTGGAACTCCAAAATCATCTGATGATTTTACACAAGGGTACACCCTAAATGGAAGGGGAACTAACTTTTGATAAGGCTAGCATTATTTTTCAGGGTTTGCTTGTTTTTCATCAACCTCCCTAATTGTAGTGTGAAAACAGCTCCAAGCTATTTGTCTCTTATTGATCTGCTGATGGAACAAAGAAAAAGAAACTCCGCCGCTCCGAGGATCTGTTCCATGAATTCAGTCTGGGTTGGCCCCAAATTAGCTCCTTGGAATTTTCCCCAAAGGATGGGAAGGGGGAAGAAACCAATAGTTGTAAAAAATTACAAATGACATACTATGAGACAAATGACAGATTAATCACCCTTTCCAAAAGCCTGAAGATTAAAAAATTAAAAAGTTAGCACTTAGACAAAACGAGGGGTGAAAAACACACAAAACAAGAGCTATTGGTTGGAGGCTAATTAGAACCCTCAGCCCAAAAGAAAGAAAGGATGTTTCCCACTCATTTTTTTTTATGGCCAGGAGATGGTATAAAAGCTTTCGAGGTTCTCAGCTCATTCAACAGTTTTGTTAAGCTTGATCCCATTCAACTGCTTCTCGTTTGTGGATTAGAGGTAAGTGCATTGGAGCCAGTGTTGTGTAGTGGTTGGAAAGTCAGACTAGGACCTGGGAAGACCAGGCATCAAATACCCACTCAGCCATGAAGCTCACTGAATGACCTTGGACCAGTCAGCTCACTCTCAGCCTAACCTTCCTAGCAGGATTCTTGTGAGGATAAAATGGGGAGGAGGACTATGTCAACCACCTTGAGCTTCTTGGAGGAAAGATGAGCTATAAATTATCTATCTATCATCTATCTATCATCTATCTATCTATCTATCTATCTATCTATCTATCTATCTATCTATCTATCATCGATCATCTATCTAATCTATCTATCTATCTATCTATATCTATATCATCTATCTATCATCTATCTATATGATCTATCTAATCTAATCTATCTATCTATCACCATCTATCTATCATCTATCAGTTACAGGTAGATAGCAGTGTTGGTCTGTCATAGTCAAAACAAAATAAAAACATTCCTTCCAGTAGCACCTTAGAGACCAACTAAGTTTGTTCTTGGTATGAGCTTTCGTGTGCATGCACACTTCTTCAGATGCACTGAAACAGAAGTCACCAGACCCTTATATATAGTGAGAGGGTGGGGAGGGGTATTAATCAGAGGGGTGGTGGGAATGGGTGAAAGGCTGATAGCTGTGGTAAATTTGTTGATGACTGTTAATGACTGCAATTAGTCTTACAGGAAAAAGCAAGGGGTGAGAAGGTTAAAAAAGCTTTGTCATGTATAATGAGATAAGAATCCAATGTCTTTGTTCAGACCAGACAAAGCTTTATACATGCTCATGTACCCAGTTCTAGAATTGTTGATACGGTGAAGAGGGGGTGAAAAGTATTTAAAATAGTTAGACATAGTGGTGGGCCTACATTTTGGGGCTTGAACTGTTATGGGGTCCCATTTGCAACCAGCAAGAAGGTCTAAGTAACCACTGTTATCTTCTTCAGTGGGATTGTTCCACGACAGCCCACCAAACCTTTACAACATCTTGGGTAGAGCATGGTGCTGATAACGCCAAGGTTGCAGGTTTGATCCCCGTATGGAACAGCTACATATTCTTGCTTTGCAGGGGGTTGAACTAGATCAGGCATCCCCAAACCCGGCCCTCCAGAGGTTTTGGGACTACAATTCCCATCATCCCTGACCACTGGTCCTGTTAGCTAGGGATGATGGGAATTCCAGTCCCAAAACATCTGGAGAACCGAGTTTGGGGATGTCTAAACTAGATGATCCTTGTGGTCTCAACTCTATATTTCTATGATTCTATGAACATCTGTGCTACTGACTCTCAAACTATGGGATTGTTGAAATATATTCAACTCAAATTGGGTCTAGCAGACCCCAAATGTTTAAGCAACGTGGACTATTCTGGGGCCCATCTGGGAATAGAGGCCATGAAGACTAAGCTTCATTAGTTTCATAGTAAATCTGCCCCTGGATAGACAAATAGACAAATTCACCATTCAGACATCTAATAAGAAATGCACAGAATGCATTGTTAGGGCCAGCTAGAAAATTAAAAAAGGTGACATCTTCAATATTGTCTTAGCAAAAATTATGTGGTCCCCATGGACTAGTAGCCTTCAATGGACAAAGACCCAGGTACAATTTTGGGCATCTCCAGGTATAGTCAGGAAATAATCCTTTCTGAAACCTGGAGAGCTGCTGCTAGTCAGTGTAGGCATTACTGAGCTAGATGGGCTATTAGCCTGACTCAGTCTATAGGAGCATCCTATATCCCCAAGACAGTTGACACAGACAACCTTTTACTCACAACTTCTTCTTTTCTTAGTGTCAAGTCCATCAACCGGTCATGTGCTCCTACGGATGTGTACCTTCGTGCAGCATCGTCCCATCATGTGGTGGTGGGTCGCTAACCCCTTATGGTGTCGTTGGTGGCCTTAACCCCTCCTGCATCAACCAGATCCCTCCAGCAGAAGTGGTGATCCAGCCACCCCCCGTGGTTGTGACGATTCCAGGGCCGATTCTCTCAGCCAGCTGTGATCCTGTCTCCGTGGGTGGAAACACACCCTGTGCTGGTTCCGGTCTATTTTCCCGACGTCCACGTAGGTTGTCCTACAACCCTTGCAATCCCTGTGGACCATGCTAAAGAGACAACCCAGGAAACCAACCAGGAATGGAAGGAAATAACGGAACTGATTCAGGAACGATATAGAAATGCTTTGCATCCCATGTTTCCAACCAAAGTCAGCTGGAAACGTGGGTCTTCAAACTTTTTTCAAAGTATATCTCACTGTATGCGTGTTTAGCTTGCCCACCTCCCAATCCACTTCAACTTATGCTATGCACCCCCCCCCTTAGATTTGACATTGTAAGGTTGTTTATGGAACACAGAGGGAACAACAAGGCTCCATAGGGTCTACTATACATTGGAAATCATAATATGAGAATACTTAAACATCAAACAGAACAATGCAGATCACAAATGTTAATATAGATCTGAAAAGAGGGGGAACATCTCCAGGGAGAAGATTGCAATGGGTTGCATCCAACATTAGTCTTACTTAGAGTAGATCCACTGAACTTAATGGACATGACTAACTTGGGCCTTTTAAATTTCAGTAGATCTCTTTTGAATCTGAGTTGGATCCAACACATTTTTTATTTCCAATGTCTTGCAAATGAAAGCAACTTTCTTCCAAAGGCAATGATCTAATATTAACATCGATTCAATTAACAATTTAGTATTGCATGCAATTTCTGAAATCTACTGGATAAGTTAGCATTACTTGTGTCGGAGGTGGCAAACATGTGCCTGAACTGTGCTAATTCAGACTGTAGGTGGCACTCATGTGATGGAAATCTATGGCTCAGTTGTAAAGCACATGTTTTGCATGCAATCAGTCCCAGGTTCAATCTCCAGCATCTCCTAGAAGGCTTGGGAAAGAGCCAAAGGCAGTCAGTGTTAGCAGTCGTGAGTTAGATGGACCATTTGTCTGGTACAGCATCAGGCAACCTCCTATGTTTCCTAAAACTCATGAAACATCATTCTTACATATCTAAAGCAAGCATGTCAGAGAGAAAGCTAGGTGCTAAATTCCTCTTTCCTGAAATGTTAGCTTTCTCCTTGACACATTACATTCAAAAAATGGAAGTAACTTCTATCATGATTTAATCCATTGATATAGTCTGGAATAGTATAGAGATTTACCACCTCAATAAAGAACCAGGAAGACATAGGCATATCCAGAAGTAGATAATTGGAGTCATAGAGTGGTATCCAACTAAATTCTGCTCAGAGTAGACCTAATGAAAATAATAGCCCTAACTTAATGACATCCATTACATTAAGTGGGTCAACTCTGAATAGGACTGATGCTGGATATAACCCATAAGTATTATGAAGGTAAGCAAATCCAACTGCCTTACTGATTTGTAAAGGTGATTTTTGTTGAAAAGTAATTTTATTTGTGGGTTTAAAAAAAGAAAAGAATGGAAATAGATCTTCCTACATGCATACTGCTTTTGTTCCCTTGTTATTTAGACTGTAATCCTATACACACTGACCTTGGGAGTAAGTCTCCTTGAGCTCAATGGGGCTTACTTTTGAGTACACATGTTATAGAAGGACACTGGTTAGAGCATGAAATGGTCATGGGCAGAGACAACATGATATTTGAGTCAAGAGCTAGTGTCAATTTTAATTGCATCTTAAGCTGTGTTCCACGCAATTGAAAAATGCCATATCCATTGTTAATCTTTATGCTTTGCTGTATGACTTTGACATGTTTGGGGATGGGCAGGGGGTTAATAAGCTCTGTCTTTACTTTGCTCTATCTTAATAAAGGTCTTGCTGCATCATTGAAAAAAAAGCCAACCCTTGCCTTCTTGATCTTTCTGGGTTATCCCATTTACATTTTATTTATTGAGTTAAAACAACAACAGTGAAGATGTGTTAGTCCTACACAGAGCAGACCCATTGAAATTAATGGGCATGACTAATTTGGGTCCATATGTTGCTAGAACCCAACTCCCATAATCCCTGACCACTGGTCACTCTTGGTGGGCCTGAGGCTCCCCTCAGGAATCCAACAACATCTGAAGAACCAAGTTCATCCCTACACAGAAAAACTTCTGTGCCAACTCTGTGACACGCCCGAATGCAAGAGCTCATTTTAGCCTAGTGATAGAATACCTCATATCTTCTTAAGAACGTAAGAGCCATGCTGGATCAGGGAAATGGCCCATCTAGTCCAGCATTCTGTTCCCACCAGCCAACCAGATGTTCCCATGGGAAACCTTTGAGCAAGATTCAGGCAAAAGAGCATCCTACTCTCCTGCAGTTTCCACCAACTAGTATTCAGAAGCATGACTACATCCAACTATGGGTTGGCTAGTAGCCACATCATGGCTAGTAGCCACTGATAGACATTCCCTGCATTAAATCTTCTAATCCTTTTTTTTAAAAAAGCAATATCATTTGGTGACCATCACTGCCTCCTGTGGGAGTGAGTTTCATAGTTTAACTATGTACTGGGGTCCTTAATAGCCACACAAGTGGAACGTACAATAAAAATGTTGCAATGTGGAGAGCCAGCATGGTGTAGTGGTTAAGAGCGGTAGACTCGTAATCTGGTGAACCGGGTTCGCTTCCCTGGTCCTCCACATGCAGCTGTTGGGTGACCTTGGGCTAGTCACACTTCTCTGAAGTCTGTCAGCCTCACCCAGCTCACAGAGTGTTTGTTGTGGGGAGGAAGGGAAAGGAGATTGTTAGCCACTTTGAGACTCCTTAAGGGGAGTCAAAGGCGAGATATCAGGGGCTTCCGGTCGGCGCGCCGGAGGGGAAGGTCGGGGGACATGCCGCTGCTGGCATTCCCCGACCCGACCGGCTTAAAGGGGTGCTTGCGACAGCGACGCAGCCCCCAAAACTCCCGGGAGGTTGATCCCGGGACCTTCTGATCCGGCTATAGCTCTTAACGTCTCCCCAACTCCCACGGTGACCACAGTAGAGGCCGCCGTGCGAGACGCGGGGAGACGGAGCTCCTCGGATCGCCATTGCCCGTCGGGCTGAAGCTGCGAGCCCTTCCCATCTGAGCGCGCTGATTTCTCCGCAAAAGGACAAGATTGGATACCTTAAACGTGAGTACTAGGATAGTACTGAAGAATTTGGACTAATTTGGTGAAGTATAGGGATGTAATTTACGGAGGTCCGTCCCTTGCTACTGTGGCACTAAATCAGGAACTTTATTACCGATGCGGTTGAAACTGTAACGGAATTTGGCTTTGCAACAGAGATTCGATCCTTTTGACACCCCTGATCGGGGGGGCAACTAACTAACAATTTTGACAGCTAGAGGATCTGAATCGGACCTGTTGGATTCTGCTGTGGAAATTTGGATTTTGGCTTTGGATTTGGTTCGGTGTGGAATTTTGTACAACTATGTCTTTGAAAATGGAGGATGATTTGGAAAATGGAGGCTGGAAGAAGGTCCTTGAAAAAATCTGGGAACTGAGAAAGGAGTTCCAAGCGGAGACTGCAAGAATGAGAGGAGACGTAAACAACAGTGATGTCATGCCAGCTGCACAAAGGATGGAAGGGGGAGAAATCCCCCTCAAGGTTAAAGACAAGCCTCGCCGCAAGAAAATTCCTTCTCGGCGCAAGATAGCTGGACTTGAGAAAAGAATTAAGAAAACAACATCTACAAAAGTCTACTCTTTTCGACGCAAGAGGACACCAATGAAGGAGAAGAAGAATTTCTCTAAAAACTGGGAGTTGGAACAGCTGAGAAGACAAAGAGATGATGGAGCCCAACTGCAAGCAAGCACTTGGGCTTGGACTGGGGAAAGGCGAGGGGAGGGCTGAGCAGGGCAGGTGGGTAACCTGGGACTGATTATATTTGTGGATTTTGAGTATTTACGCCGGACATGGTTTTGAGCTAGGATTATGTTAGGATCTTTCGAAGTTAGGAGCCTGAAGATTAAGGGGAGTCAGAAGGAAACTTATAGAAGATTTGGGAGGAGGACGCGGAGGTTGGAACTAGAAGATGAGGGGAAATAAGAATTAAGATATTGTATTTGAGCTAGAGTTATGTTTTGAAATAATGTTAAAGATATGTTTAGTATACCTATGTATCTGAACCAGAATTATGTTTTGTTTAATGCAGCCACTGGGGAGGTGCGGAGGAAGTCACTATGATTATGTTTTGTAACTAAGAGTGGTCTACCCGAGAAGAGGGTTAGGCCGAAGCCAGATAATGTTTAGTTTAAGGTCAGGGGAAATAATGAATGGGTTTACCTCCGTGAGAGGGAGGGTAAGATTAAATAACTCCCCATGGTGAGAGGTGGGGGGTAATGAATCCTGACCGAAATGTAATGTTCTATGTTTATAAAATTTTAAAATTAATAAAAATTATTTAAAAAAAAAAACAAAAAAAACAAAAAAAAAACAAAGGCGAGATATCAAGTCCAAACTCCTCCTCCTCCTCCTCCTCCTCCTCCTCATTGGTGGTTAGATGAAAGGGAAACAAATAGTCCAAATTACTCCTCCACCCCACTTCCTTCAGTCTTGTAGATCAAGGGGAATACCCCTCAATGAAAACCAGGAGTGGAGAACCTATTGCCCTCCAGAAGTGGTTGGAAGTCATTTCCCACCTGCCCCAGTCAGCAAGGCTAATTGTTAGGGATAATGAGGTGTGCTCCTGCTCCCGGCCCACCCACAATTAAGTTCGGACAAGAAAGGTGCTTCAGCAATGTGAGCGTCAAGAAACTGTGCAGTGTGGAATGGAGGCCAAATGATGAAAAACTAAAACACATGTGTTTTTCAAAGGCAGCAAAAGCTTTATTAAAAGGTCACAGAAATGGCATTAATGGTTGCAGAAGAGTCAATGAAAAGAACACAGAAGCATCTTGGCCCTGTGGACTTCAAAGCAAAGGTGGGGAGATAATGAAGTGGCCAGCTTCAGCAGTGGTTCTTTGGAGTCAGCTCTTCTGAACCAAGGCCTATGGATCTGTATTGAGTTCTCTGGTCAATGGTTGCTTCATAAGGATATTCTTCTCAGGTTGGATCAGTCTACAAGCAAACGCTCCCACGACGTCCCACAAGAGACTTCCTTCCAATGATTCCACCCCTTCTCCAACTGCCAGAGCCCAAGCCATAACCCCCATAGCTTCCAAGAAGGCCACCCCCATAGCCATAGCCACCAAAGCCTCCTGCCAGCCCAGAGCCACCAACAGCACATGGAGTGTTGCCTCCAACAGCCACAGGCTCACAGCTGGCAGAGAGGATGGGACCTGGGATGGTAACGACGGAGGCAGGTGGCTGGATCACGACCTCTGCTGGTGGGATCTGGTTGATGGGTTGTGGGACAATGCCATCCAATGTGCCAAGCTGTGCTGAGTTGGTGCTTCCTCCTGAACCAATGCCATAGCCGATGCCACCATATCCAAGACCACCATAGCCAAGACCGGCAGAGCCAAGGCCTCCATATCCAAGACCACCATAGCCAAGACCAGCAGAGCCAAGGCCTCCATAGCCGAAACCTCCATAGCCAAGACCTCCACAGCCAAGACTTCCTGCTGATCCAAATCCAACAGTGGGGCAGGAAGCAATGGATGGGACAGCACAGGATGGGCCACAGGAAACCATGGTTTCAGTGAATCTAGAACAAATTTTGAGAAACAGATATGCATCAGAATCACAATGGGTGTATGCAGTTTGCATCTTCTCCCACTTACTGCACAATCTCTGTAGCCTTATTCCACAAATGAAAGAGCCTGTGTTTTCAGTGTATCATAATAGCTCCCCTACTTCTTTAGAGTTTATTTCTGAGGTGGGGTACCCTCTTCCACCCGAGGGCTGCATCCCTTTTCGGGCAACTTTTTGGAGGCCATTTGGGGTCGGGAGTAGGAAAAGAGGGTGGAACAAAGAATCTAAATGGCATGCCAGATCAGACCCCACATCTCAATTTGTCCAGCATTTCATTTTCAACACTGGCCAGCCTGAAATTTCTGGGATGTCTACAACAGCCAGCATTCAGAGAGAATCTGAACCATCTAGCTAAGAAGCTGTCAGTGTTTCAAAGCAGTGTTTCAAAGCTAACTTGTGGGACTCTAGATGTTGCTGGACTCCAACTCCCATTGGAAGTAGCCAGCATGGCCAATGATGATCAATAATGATGGGAGCTGTAGTCTAGCATCATCTGGTGGGTTACAGGTGAGGGGAGCCATTCTACATCGCCCCATTTAGAATCTATGGCCCTCCAGATGTTGCTGGGCCAGAACTTCCACCAGACCAGATCAGCATGGTCCAAAGTGATGGAAGTGGTAATCCAGAATCATCTGGATGGTCAAAGGTTAGCTATCCCAGTACTGAAGAATTGTAGAGTCTAGTGGAACTTCCAACTAAGCCTAGATTTACCTAAACTTTCTATAACAATGAAAATACATCCAAGAAAACCCAAACTTTCTATAAGAATGAAAACACCTTCAAGAAAACATACTCACCTGCTTCTCTGGGAAGATGCTGTTGTGAAGATGGGAGAGTCAAATGAAGCTGATGGAATTTCGGAGAGAAGTCTAAGCTTTTATACTCTTCTTCCAGCCTCCCTACTGGTTTGGACACAACCCTTTTCTCGTTAAATTTCTCCTTTGCTAGAGACAAATTTATTTTCATGCGCAGAAATTCGCTTGACTAAGCAGAAGGAATTTAAGGATTAACCTGCTTTTGTCACAATGCAGTATGAAGACTCTTAACATTTTTAATCTTCCCTCTATCATTGACCTCAGCATGGTGCTCTCCAATTTACACCCAGATCTTCAAAGCACTTCAAAAAGCATTCATTATAATCTTTCCATCATTTAATGCTTGTAATGTTCATAATTTATTTGCAACACATGCTACGTGCAGGTAGCAGTAGCTTAATAGTCCTCATTAAAAAATGATGAAGCCAACTCAAGTAACTGCACCATTATGTTTTTAATTGCTTTGTAAAAGAAATGTGTGTGCGTGTACGGAAGGTTACATCTATGGATTGGGGGTAAATTTGATTATGTCTGCATTTTAATGAGCATGTCTCAAAAAATGGTGACCTGAAATGCACCCAACCTTCAAAACGTTCACTTCTTCATATTTGAATATGTATTCCTCCAACCAATCTGTACAAAAATGTGTATATTAAAGGGAAATGTGCATTAAATTGATAGTGAAATTAGCATACAAAAGGTGGGCAAAAGTTGCACTGAAATGTTGGTGAATTTCTGTTTAAATGTGATGAATCGAATTTGAGAGAGAGAGAGAGAGAGAGAGAGAAATGAGAACCAAAACTGAACAGTTTCTTCCATCCCACCTTGTTTGAAACTAAATCAGGTGTGGGGGACCTGTGACCCTCCAAATATTACTGAACTACAACTCCCATCATCCATGTCACTTGGCCATGTTTGCTGGTGCTGATGTGAGTCGGTGGAGCTCCAGCTGGAGTAACAGTTGTAAGAGTTGGCAGAGACCCATCCCATCTCTGACCTATTTCCAAACTAACTAAACCAGGCTTCCTCAACCTCGGCCCTCCAGATGTTTTGAGACTACAGTTCCCATCATCCCTGACCACTGGTCCTGCTAGCTAGGGATCATGGGAGTTGTAGGGCAAGAACATCTGGAGGGCTGAGGTTGAGGAAGCCTGAACTAAACAATGGGTGATACTCCCCAGCCAGTTGGTTGCACAGGAGCTTGTTGAGGGTGATGAGAGTGGTAGCTCAGTAACACTGGGATGATCAAAATTTTGCCACCTCTGAACTAAGTCATGTTCAGATTATATCCATGTGAGCGCGAGTGGAGGAAAACTCCAGTGGAATGCAGTTGAACACTGGTGAGAGCTCATCATCGAGCCTACCTGGTGAAAGTGGTATACTCTGCTGCCTCCATTGCATCCTCATTGTGTCGTCCAACAGAGCTTTTCCAGGTACTGTTGAGCCTTTTACAATCTGGCCTGAAGGAGGTGAGGGGGGGGGGGAATGGCAGCTTGTTTGCAAAGCATTTCGAGGATAGAATTGCTTCCATGTACTGGAACCTTGACTCCGCTGTTTACATCAGAGGAACCTCTAGAGGTGTCTGGAGCTCTGTCTAGTTTTGTTATACTAGGTGAGTTTCAGCTAGCAAGGTTCGAGGATGTGGACACGGTGCTCAGATCAGTCAGGGCAAAACCACTTGCACTCTGGACCCCTGCTCCTCTTGGCTGATAAAAATTAGCAGGGAGGGGACAGCTGCTGAGCCAGGGAGACAATTAATACCTCATTGCAAGAGGGGTGTGTGTGTCCCTGCCTGCTTGAAGGAGACAGTGGTGATACCACACAAGAATTTTCTGTGGATTCAGAAAATCTAAGTAATTACTGACCACTTGCTAATCCTCTCCAGAGCAAGGCTCCTGAGTGGGTGGTCGTGGAATGGAACCAGGCATTCTTGGAGGAAACTGATTTTCTAGGTCCATTTCATCTGGGGTTTAGGCCCAGTTTTGGCACAGAAACTGCTTGGGTCACCCTGTGTGATAACCTCTGTTGGGAGAGAGCTAGGGGAAATGTGTCCCTGTTTGTGTTTTCATGTTTTCTCCCACATCGGTCCGTAATGCAACTTTCCAACAGTTTAACTTCACCCGCAAATGCACACTCCTCCATTTTCTTCCAAAACAGACAAATGCCAACTCAATTCTCCTCAGCCTCTCAGTGACTTTTGATACTATCAATCATGATATCCGTCTGCAACAATAGCAGGCATAGGCAAACTCGGCCCTCCAGCTGTTTTGGGACTACAATTCCCATCATCCCTGACCACTGGTCCTGTTAGCTAGGGATCATGGGAGTTGTAGTCCCAAAACATCTGGAGGGCTGAGTTTGCCTATGCCTGAGCAATAGTATGAATTAGGGGTGGGTGGCATGACTTTGCCAAGGTTCCGGTCTTACTTGAATGGTCTTTTTCAGAGGATTATGCTTGGTGAGTGCTGTTCGGCCCTGTGGAGCCTTCAATATGGGGTTCCTCAGGGTTCAATCTTATTGTTTATTCTGTTTAACATCTACATGAAACTGCTGAGTGGAGTTGTATACAGTTTTGGAGTATGTTTTTGCCAATATGCTAGTGACACACAGCTCTGCTTCTTCTTGACATCTGTAAGTGAGGCAGTGGATGTGCTAGACCAGGCTTCCTCAACTTCAGCCCTCCAGGTGTTTTGAGACTACAATTCCCATCATCCCTGACCACTGGCCCTGCTAGCTAGGGATCATGGGAGTTGTAGGCCAAAAACTTCTGGAGGGCCGAGGTTGAGGAAGCCTGTGCTAGACCATTGTCTGGCCTCAGTAAGAGACTGGATGAGAACCAATAAACAGAAGTTCAATTCAGATAAGACTGAGTCAGTGAATAGTTCCCTAGATCAGATGGATGGGAGGTTGCCTGCTTTTGATGAATCATAGAATCTTAGAGTTGGAAGGGACCCAATGGTCATCTAGTCCAACCTCCAAGTTTACATTCCCTCTGAAGGAGCGAGTTTTCAGCTTAGTATGGACATCAGTGAAAACCACCCAGTTGATCTCAGTGCCTCCTGTGTCTTCACTCTTGCCTTCCAACAGGTGGACTGAGGTTGAGTTTCAGGAATGATTCCATGTGCAAAAAATAATAATTCATGGATTTGTTGAGGTAGTGGTTGCAATTAAAAAAACTGTGTCAGAGGTGTTTTCTTCCAACTAATGGTAACAGCCATTAGGTCAGCAGAATGCTAACAGAGAAGAAGGTGCACTGGCCATTTGATGTCTTGGGAAGCTGTGATCACAGAGAATGTGGTAAAGCCATTAAGCAATTAGGCAAAGAACTGTCTCGATCTGTTCTGAATTAGCATGTGTGGAGCTGCCTAGCCAAGAGCCTTGAAATCCCTGAGGGATGTTGGGAGGATCTCTGACTTCAGTACCTCCCCAATGCTTCGTCAGCTCAGCTCTTGTAGGTCAGCAACACCAGAATCAAGGGAAAAGGTTCTAACATAGAACCGTCCTTACAAATTGCCCAGCTGGAATCTTTGACTTACTATCTGGAGGTTCCTCCTCAAGAGAATTTGATGAGACATTAAAAGATGAGCTGCACAAACCCAGCCATGCTTCTCAGGGAGGTTCCAAATGTCCCCATTTACCTTCATTGGGGATGGGAGAGCTGTGGCCCCTTCAGAATTTATTGGACTCCCAACTCCTCATCAGCCAGTGTGGCCCATCCTCAGGGATGTTGGGAGTTGGAATCCATCATCGTTGGGAGGGCGACAGTTTTCTGGGTCAGTTTATATGGGGAGAGGCGGTCCTTGGGGTATTGCAGGCCTGAGCTATGGAATGCAAATATAAGTTTTGGATCCTACTTGCCCAAAGATGGAAGGAGGACAAATTACATACAAAAGAAGAATGGTTGATAAAGATGATGGACGATGCTGAAATGGCGGAAATGACTGGGAAAATCAAAGATCAAGAGGACAATAAATTTAATAAAGAATGGGGAAATGTTATAAGTCACTTGAAAGAACACTGTAAACAATTAAAAACATTGGCAGGATTTTTAAAAAACACCCACTTGCAATGAAGCGAGAATTATGATCAAAACTGAGTTTTAAGAAAATATAGAGAATATGATATGATGCAATTTGAAAAGAATATCTAGGGAAACCATGGAGGGGTGGAGGGAAGTTCGGGGATTCTGAGAATTCCAGTTGTAAAATGATTATGACTTATGTATGATGACAATTGTTAAAAGTGAAAATGAATTTAAATTTTTTATAGATATATAAAAAGGAATGCAAATAAATTTTCCACTGATTGCATAGGTTTCAATAATTCTCATATTAAAACAAAGCCATGCTGCTAACACTCCAAAACTCATACTAACAATGACTGCTTGTATCTTCACCCTGCTACAAGTCTTACATATTGTGAGAATGGACAAGTTGTGGAAGGTCTTTTTACTTGTTGTTGTTGTTGTTTAGTCGTTTAGTCGTGTCTGACTCTTCGTGACCCCATGGACCAGAGCATGACAGGCACTCCTGTCTTCCGCTGCCTACGGCAGTTTGGTCAAACTCATATTGGTAGCTTCGAGAACACTGTCCAGCCATCTCGTCCTCTGTCGTCCGCTTCTCCTTTTGCCCTCAATCTTTCCCAACATCAGGGTCTTTCCCAGGGAGTCTTCTCTTCTCATGAAGTGGCCAAAGTATTGGAGCCTCAGCTTCAGGATCTGTCCAGCACCATAATTCAAAAGCATCAATTCTTCGGCGATCAGCCTTCTTTATGGTCAAGCTCTCACTTCCATACATCACTACTGGGAAAACCATAGCTTTAACCATACGGACCTTTGTTGGCAAGGTGATGTCTCTGCTATTAAATACGAGCCAAAGGTTACCCCCTGCCTCTTTCTTTCTCTACTATATTTTTGTAAGGAAAAAATGTTGCCATGGTGTAGTTCTCATAGGTGCCAATAGGTGGCAACTGCAACATGATGACAGAGCAGCAGGTAGATGGCACAGGCAGGCAGAAAAGTGAGTACAAGGGCTGAGGAAGCTGCTGAGGAATAGCTAGGTCAGGACAGGGCACCTCCCCTCTCCAGCAGCTCTGCTGCTCTGCTGCATACCTCTTGCCAATACTGCTGTTTCAGCCTCAGCAGCATCAGATGCCAAGGAGGAAGAATGTGGCAACAAAGCAGGCAAGCAGCCTCCAGGGTGAGGAGGATGTAACCAGAGACAGACAGGCAGTCGGAACAAGCTTTGAAAATTTCCACACTCTTCCCCATCTCTGCTGTTGGATATTTTTGGTAGATTAGCCAGCAGAGCAATGGTAGATCGGGTCCTCCCTAAAAGAGGGCACACGTTGCTACCTGACCCTGTGTTGTGGGGGTAATTGGAAAACAGGCCACAACCCCTGATAGGTCGGTCCCATGTTGCTGGGGAGGAATCCAACCAATGGGGCGTCGTAAAATTGCAGCAACGCGGGACCTATTTAAGCCCATGCGAGGCTACTGAGCGTCCTCTTTGGGGCCTTTCGCATCAGAACACCCACCCACCGCTCCCTATATTTAGGGCTTGAGTTGACCTTGCTATGCCGTTGTGTGTCATCTGTCGTTGGGACAGGGGCACGGTAGGAATTTTCCCCATTTGGCTGATTGGCTGTTGCCACTTGGGTTTCGTCTGCCGCGTAGCAATTAGTCACAACTTGTAAGTTGCGGATAGGCTCTGGTTCAGGTGATAGGCATGGCACGATGTGTGGCCACGCCTATGCAAATGCAGGATATTCCAGTACAGGAATCCAGGGACTCATTGGTTTGTCGTTCCCGAAAGGGTACGGCCTATGGCTGAGTCCTGGGGACATCAGGATGGCTGGATGGTAATCCTGCCAACAGTCATCCCTGGTGTTCATCCTTGTCTGTCCTATGAATGTGGCTCTGGGACAGTTCTGCCTGCAAGGGTGCAGGGAGATAGTCGAACCAGAACCTATGCAACTACTCACTTGGTTGTAATCAATAAAGTTGTGGCCTAAATTCTGCCAAAAACCAAACCAAATATCTGTCTCTTGTGTGAGCTTATTTCGGGGAGGGTAAAAGGTCTAAACATGCAACCTCCCCAAAATAAGCTCACACAAGAGACAGATATTTGGTTTGGTTTTTGGCATAGGTTCTGGTTCGACTATCTCCCTGCACCCTTGCAGGCAGAACTGTCCCAGAGCCACATTCGGGAACGACAAACCAATGAGTCCCTGGATTCCTGTACCGGAATATCCTGCATTCGCTTTAAAATAAGCAACCTGCATCAAATAAAGTAACATTCAACAATCATTAGAATAGCCACTCTGTTGGCTCCATTGAGAGAGCAGCTCCACCAGGTTCCTCCCTCTGCTAATTATCAGCTAACTGCTGTAATTCCACCAGGCTGCGGCAGAGGGAGCAGGGAGGGAGGGAACGGGAGCAGGACCGCTCCATCAGCTCACTTGGAGCCAGCGACTTTTGACTTGTGTTGTGTCTTTTTAGTTTTAAGCCGAAGGGCAGGGACTGGCTTCATAACCTCAGTAAGCTGTTCTGCAAACTATCTTGGCTGAAGCGTGGATAAGAATGCAATAAATAGGTACACAATAGTTTGAGGGGAGAGACTTCATCAGGCAAGGCCTTGCCCAACCCTCCAGTCTCTGCTTCTCAATTTGTATTGTATTATTTTATGCACTGTGGCTTGCCGTTGTTTTATTGATTGTAGTTTACAAATTATTTATTGTAATTGTTAAGAGTAGATTTCTGTTTATTTTTTATATGCTGATACTTGATATTATTCTATGCTATTCTAATGATTGTTGAATGTTACTTTATTTGATGCAGGTTGCTTATTTCAAAGTTATGTTTTATTAACACATTTTTGTATTGCATTAGAATATTATAAGATGTACAGTCTTCGTTTCTTCAGCTTGTAAACCGCCTTGGGTATTGTAAGATAGAAAGACGGTATTCAAATTAAAAGTGATGATGATGACAAAGCAAAATGAGTCTCTTACCAGTTAGAAACTTTAATGATCACAGCGAGAGAACAAAGAATCCATTTCTAGGAATGAAGGTGCTCCCAATTAAGGATTCCCCCCACTTCCCCCCTTGTCATCTACGTCACATCCATGTCTTGCAACCTCATCTCACAACCACTTTGCTTTCTGTGCTGCCACCTTATCTGCTCTCCTTGACCTTGGGCTGAGCAGATGGACACTTTCCAGTGAAAGAGAGTCTATTAACTCTCTCTTCCAGTTCTCCTCCTCCTAGCTGTTCACCACCCAGTTCTTCCCAACTTCTGTCTTCTGAACTACCGGTATTTCCCTCTGCAAACCACTGTTCCAAATCTATACTGTAATGAATTCCAGGCAGGCTTCCAAGCCCAGATAAGAATTAAAGAGTCTCTGGCAGTTTTTAATGGTTTCATTTGTTCACAATACAATCAGAGCGTGGCTACAGCCCTCTGCTCCATAGAAATCAGTTGGTCACTCTGATAAATCACTTGTGTCACAACAGGAAAAACCCCAATGTCCCACCTTTCCCCGTTGCAATCTGGCCTTTTCAGCTCTTTGGACTTGAGCAGAGGGATGGGGGAAATCTACACTGTCCAAGGATGAGCTCTCAGTCCTCTGCCTATCTGATTGTTGCATAGTAACCCCTCCAGTTCCGTCTATCTCTTCCCCTCCCTCATCTTGCGAGCTTTCTGTGTCTGCTCTAACTAACTCAGTGAACTCTTGGAGAAGGGGGGACGAGCCCACTTCTTCCTGCTCTCATTGCAGACTGTCATATTCAGAGTCAGACCCTGTTTCTCTTCCACCTCCTTCATCACTTGGCTCAGCTACGCTCCTGACATACACTGTCCCACTGCTCCTGGGAAGATTCAGGATCCTGATCAGGAGCAGGGGGAGGGTGGAGACTCCCACCATTGCTCCTCAGTGCAGCCCTCCTCGGCACGATCCCTGAGATGTGAGCACCGAGGAAGACCCCTTGTTCCACTTGTCTATGACTAAGATTCCACAGAGCCACATATCAGTTGCAGAGTACCTGCTTTGCATGCAGAATATTCAAGTTTCATTCCATTGCATCTCCAGCCAGGACTGGGAAAGACCCCTATCTGAAACCCCGGAAATAATAATAATATAATAATAATAATTTATTATTTATATCCCGCCCATCTGGCCGGGTCTCCCCGGCCACTCTAGGCGGCTTCCAGCATACATTAAAATACCTACACATGTTACAGATTAAAAACTTCCCTGAACAGGGCTGTCTTCAGGCATCTTCTAAATGTCAGATAGTTGTTAGTACCTTTGACTTCTGATGGGAGGGCGTTCCACAGGGCGGGCGCCACTACCAAGAAGGCCCTCTGCTTGGTTCCCTGTAGCTTTGCTTCTCGCAATGAGGGAACTGCCAGAAGGCCCTCGGCGCTGGATCTCAGTGTCCGGGCTGAACGGTGGGGGTGGAGACGCTCCTTCAGGTATACAGGACCGAGGCCGTTTAGGGCTTTAAAGGTCAGCACCAACACTTTGAATTGTGCTCGGAAACGTACTGGGAGCCAATGTAGTTCTCTCAGGACCGGTGTTATGTGGTCCCAGCGGCCACTCCCAGTCACCAGTCTAGCCACCGCATTCTGGATTAATTGCAGTTTCCGCGTCACCTTCAAAGGTAGCCCCACGTAGAGCGCATTGCAGTAGTCCAAGCGGGAGATAACCAGAGCATGCACCACTCTGGTGAGACAGTCTGCGGGCAGGTAGGGTCTCAGCCTGCGTACCAGATGGAGCTGGTAGACAGCCGCCCTGGACACAGAATTAACCTGCGCCTCCATGGACAGCTGTGAGTCCAATATGACTCCCAGGCTGCGCACCTGGTCCTTCAGGGACACAGTTACCCCATTCAGGACCAGGGAGTCCCCCACACCTGCTCGCACCCTGTCCCCCAAAAACAGTACTTCTGTCTTGTCAGGATTCAACCTCAATCTGTTAGCCGCCATCCATCCTCCAACCGCCTCCAGGCACTCACACAGGACCTTCACCGCCTTCACTGGTTCTGATTTAAAAGAAAGCATATTGTCTATGCTGACTGGAAAGCCACTGCCAGTCAGCATAGACAATATGAACCAATGGTCTCACTCCATGTGAAGCAGCTCCCGATGCCCCTACTTAAACCAGGCTTTTATTCAGATTCATAAGGACTGGGATTCTATTTTACTTCTACAGGAAGGAACATATTGCAGTGGTAGAGCACCTGCTTTGCATGCAGAAGGCACTCCCTGGCATCTCCAAGTCGAGCTCAGAAAGAACCCTTTCTGGAACTCTGGAAAACCACTGCTGGTCACTAAAGACATCACTGATCTAGATGGACCCAACAGTGTGATTCGATGTAAAGCAGCTTCCTATATACCTATCCTCCAACTCCTCAGTAATGAAGGGATGCTCCTAAGTCAACAGTAAGGATCTCTCTTTGGCCAGGTTGCACAGAGAGCATCTGCCTTCCACCCCAAAAAAGGTTTAAATTGATCCCTGTTAGACTTTAAGAAATAGCTACTATTAGGTCCAAGACAAAGTACAACCAGTGGCCAGCGATGATTGGAGTTGTACCTTAGCAACATTTGGGAAGCCCAAGGAGCCAGTGTTGTGTTGGACTAAGACCTGGGGAAATAGGGTTCAAAGCCCCACTTGGCCATGAAGGTCACTGGGTGAGCTTGTGCCAGTCAACTCACTCTCAGCCTAACAAAATTCACAGGATTGTTGTGAGGATAAAATGGGGAGGAGGAGAACTATATATTCTACCTTGAGCTCCCTGAAGAAAGGGTGGGATACAAATGTGATAAATATTGAATTCACGCAGTTTCCCACTCTTCCACTAACTTATGAGCCTAGTATGTCCTCCCTTTGGTTCTCTGTTAGCTCAGGAACTCCCTAGGCCAAAATACTCCAAATCTGTTCCAGCATGAGAGAATACCCTCCCCCCTTCCTTTTGAGACATAAGGGAAAGTAACAAACCAAGAAAGAGAGAGATATTCAAATTCAGAATGAGCTTTATTGAAAATGTGGGAAATATTGAGTGGGCAATTGTACAAGAAGCAGAAATGAACAAGGAAAAGGCACACACAATAGAACGTGGCTCTGAACTTATTATTGGTCTACAGACTTTGAGGAAAGACTTGGAAAGGAATAAGGAAAGGTTGCTGAGAGCTATTGAAAAGCTGTTGGCTTGATGATGGTCCCAAAAGCTCAGGTTTTTCAGAATCCAGAATGAGACACTCAGTAATGGATCTGCATCATCTTTTTCTGTTGAGGGTCATTCCTGTCATCATCACACATATGTTCTTCAAGAGTCCAATTACAAGCACACGCTACCACGACGTCCCAGCAGGGATCTCCTTCCAAAGAACCCACCCCTCCTCAGACCAAAATTGGAACCTCCAAGGTAGCCACCGAAATTGCCTCCAAGGAGACCTGACCCATAGCCATAGCCTCCTACCAGCCCAGAGCCACCAACGGCACATGGGGTGTTGCCTCCAACAGACACGGGCTCACAGCTGGCAGAGAGGATGGGCCCTGGGATGGTCACGACGGAGGCAGGTGGCTGGATCACGACCTCTGCTGGTGGGATCTGGTTGATGGGTTTAGGGATAATCCCATCTAGGATGCCAAGGTTGGCTGCTCTTTCAGCACCTCCATATCCATAGCCGAAACCACCATATCCGTGGCCGAGTCCTCCAAAACCGTAGCCGAGACCTCCGAATCCACAGCCAAGACCACCATAGCCAAGACCTCCTGCTGAGCCAAACCCAACAGTGGGGGTGGAAGCACAGGATGGGACAGCACAGGATGGTCCACAGTCAACCATTGTTGGATGGAGTTGAGTCTGAAACCAAAAACACCAAGGGACAAAATAAGTGTGGGGTACATCACTTCAATGGACAGTGGGGAGAATATTTCAGACATAATGATCCTGAGGCATTAGGATATTTTCCCCATTCCCAGTTCACTAAACTCAAACTATCTTCCTTTCTCCATGATTGAAAATCAGCTGTCTTTGATAATTCTGAAGAAGAAGAAGAAGAAGAAGAAGAAGAAGAAGAGTTTGGATTTCATATCCCACTTTATCACTACCCTAAGGAGTCTCAAAGCGGCTGACATTCTCCTTTCCCTTCCTCCCCCACAACAAACACTCTGTGAGGTGAGTGGGGCTGAGAGACTTCAAAGAAGTGTGACTAGCCCAAGGTCACCCAGCAGCTGCATGTGGAGGAGTGGAGACGTGAACCCGGTTCACCAGATTACGAGTCTACCGCTCTTAACCACTACACCACGCTGGTTCTCATTAAGCCCTCATGCCTGAAACCTTTATTGTTCTCTGCTTTTGTTACTACAGCCCTTCTCTTCATTGTGGATCCCAAATCCAATCCCTGGTAATTTCAGGATGGTCTAGGAATGTCCCCTGCTTCAAGGCCTGTAGAACAATGGCCAATCTGAGTAGATAAAACTGAACTATAGGTTCCAATGGTCTGTCATGGTACTATAGGACAACTCCCTATGCTCATTTGAGTCAGGTATTTATTTGGAACCATGAAGATTAGAACCTTACTTTAATTTTAGGGGGAGGACAATTGTTCAGTGGCCGAACATGTGGTTTTCATGCAGAACTTCCCAGGTTCGGTCCTTGGAATCTGCAGATTGAGCTGGTAAAGACTCCATTCTTGAAACTCTGGAGAACTACAGCTGGTCAGTGTAGACAAAACTGAGCTAGATGGACTAACACTCAGAATCAGGAAGCTAAATACTTGATTTCATAAGGTACATAGAGAAAAGAAGTCAGCCAACAACTTAAGAGTGTAAGGTTCCTGGTGGAAGGTCTACCCAATTCGCAGAGTAATAGAATTTGAGCCTTCTCTGGGAGTTCAGTTACCTGAACCCTCTGACCACTGCAAGAATCATTCAAATATAACATCATATGGGCACACACTAGACTTACCAAAGTCTCAGAGGAGTAGAAATGAAGTGAAGGAGATGAAGCCAAAGGAAGCTGTTGGAAGATCTCAGCTCAGGGAGCCCTTTTATACCATTTCATCTGTATCTGTCAGCTTGGATACACCTCCTTTCCCCTCCGGCTTTAATTAGTAAGCAATTTCTGGATTGCATCATGGCCCTAATTAAGAAACGAGGCAAAAGTGTTAAGTGTTTTCACAGCACCGCACTCTCTTCAGAGTCATTCTTCCACAAGACAAAGTTAATAAAAGATTAAGAAAAATAAAACAATCTTGTCTGTTCCTCCTGGCAGGCAGATCAAAAGGTGCTTTGTCCCCATTCATTATTTTCAAAATAGTTGTTTATTTTCTCAGAAGTCTAATTGACTTTTATACCCAGGATTTTACTTAGTCATTCTGTGCACAACACATAGCAGTTTTTGTTTTTTTAAACTCCACTGCTGGAGGTAAGATTGGGGGAGAAATTTGATCCAGGTTGCGTTATCTGACTGAAACGGTATAGCAATTGAAGCAGTGTATTCCTATGAAATCCACACTTACACGAATATTTCCATGCAGTTCTGCAGCCAGGTGATGTGTACAAAATTCTGCATAAGAATGGACATTCTGTACTAAATGAAAATAACATACAAAAATGCATTATAATCGAGAATATTGTTTTTTGGGGAAAGAGTTGCTGTTGTGCTCAGTTCATGCTTGCCGGGCTTCCCATAGACATCTGGTTGGTCATTGAGAACAAGGCTCTTCTAGTCTTCAGTGATGCAAATGTATCATATACCGAGGTATGGATAAGTGTACGCAATAAAGCGAGAAAGAGTATGAGAATTTCCACAATTATTTGGGAATTCTTTTCAAAGAAGATATTTGAAGAAATAAAAGCTTAAGATAGTGCCAGCTGTTTTCGAAAAACCAGGGATTTAAGGACATAAAAAGAGTTGACTAAAGGCCCATCTAATTCTGTTATCACACATGTCTATGGGAAGCTCACCATCATGGCCTGAATTCAACAGCAGTGATTTCCAGCAATAGGTATACAAAAGTGTGCTGACAGTAGTGCTAGAACATAGTCATGATGGCTTGTACCCATTGATACCCTCACTCCATGAATTTACATAGTTCTAAAAAGAATCCTTCTGGATCAGGCTAAAGGTGGCCCATTAAGCCCAGCATCCTATTCTCCCAGTGGCCAACCAGATCTCCTAATGGGAAGTCCGCAAACAAGACCTGAATGTAACAGCACAGTCACCACCTGAGATTCCCCGCAACTGGTATTCAGAGGCTTACTGTCTCTGATAGTGGAAATAGAACATACATACAGTGTTGGAAGATCAGATATATAAGCTACGTGACATATGGCTCCTTAAACCAGGGTTAAAGGTAAAGGGACCCCTGACCATTAGGTCCAGTCGTGACCGACTTTGGGGTTATGGCGCTCATCTCACATTATTGGCCGAGGGAGTCGGTGTACAGCTTCCAGGTCATGTGGCCAGCATGACTAAGCCGCTTCTGGTGAACCAGAGCAGCGCACGGAAATGCCGTTTACCTTCCCGCCGAAAGCACTTTGACGTGCTTTCGAACTGCTAGGTTGGCAGGAACAGGGACCAAGCAATGGGAGCTCACCACATCGCTGGGATTCGAACCGCCGATCTTCTGATCAGCAAGCCCTAGGCTCTGTGGTTTAAGCCACAGCGCCACCTGCGTCCCTTAAACCAGGGTTATAGTTGCCAAAATGGAATGCCTAGTTGCCATTTTGGGGCCAGATGGCTCAAAAGTTGTATTTTTCAATACAACCTTTTGGTTCCTGAAGTTGGTCATTGAGAACAGAATGAAGTTCATTCTGATTGTGTAGATAAAATATAACAGAATTCTACAGGATGTGCTGCTAGTGTATGAAAACAGCCAAGATCCGAGGATCCCCAGGCATGCACCTCCAGATGGTGGAGACATCAGGCACCATCCTGGTGCCTGGGCATCTGCACTTGGTCGCAAGTGGCCAATAGCCAGCTGCAAAATGAGCCTGGCGCCTGGTGAATTTCAAACACTGCTATCATAGCTATTAGCAATTTATAGCTCAGCCTCTGGCATTGTTACGAAATGACAAGAAGTGGGTCTGAATAGGGGAACTGTGCACACTTTACCTTGGATATGAACCTCAGCAATATCTGAGGTTCCACAGATTCTCCATTCCTGGATTGGATGTATTTGCTTTAGGCTTAATTTAAGCAGAGGTAGCCAACAGGATTCCCCTTAGTTTTTGTGGATTTCACTCACATAATTTTTTACTATTGACCATGCTGGCTGGGGCTGATGGGAGTGCAGTGATATCTTGTCAGAACCATATACACTACCATGACAGTAGGGAACAAGGACCAAGTAAAGTAAGTTTAAACAACAACAACAACAACAAATTTTGTTTGTACCCCAGCCTCCCCAGTCAAGACCGGGCTCAGGGCAGCTAACACCAGGTATAAAAACAATTGATTAAAATACAACTTAAAAACAAGATTAAAATACAACATTAAAATGCAGCTTCATTTCAGTAGAAACTCAAAATCAAAAACTCTTTGGGGAAGAAAATGTCAAATCGTCACCAAGGCCAACTATCCAGACTGGTCCTACGTGGGCAAGAAAAAAGCCAGGGAAGTCCCCAAATAGGAGTTCTGTCACAGAAGGGAAAAGGAACGAGGGGGAGGGGATCAAGTTGATTCCAAGCCAAAGGCCAGGCAGAAAAACTCTGTCTTACAGGCCCTGCGGAAAGAAATCAGATCCTGCAGGGCCCTGGTCTCATGAGACAGAGCGTTCCACCAGGTCGGAGCCAGTGTTGAAAAGGCCCTGGCTCTGGTTGAGGCTAATCTAACTTCCTTAGGGCCCGGGACCTCTAGAGTGTTGCTATTTATGGACCTTAAGGTCCTCCGAGGGGCATAACAGGAGAAGCAGTCCCTGTAGGAACAGGAATGAATTTTTTTCGGTGACAGAGGGGCGGCGAGGCAAGTGAGTCTAGGAATGTGAGAGAAATTCAATTAAATTGACCCTTAAAGAAAAACAAAATTTATTCACCCTTTTTGAAACAATGTGCAAACTGAAACATTGCTATGCTACAAAATCTGTAGCTGTCTGCATTTCCCAGTGCAGTTATCCAAGTACAGTGGAATCTTGGTTCTCAAACTGAATCCGTTCAACTCCCCAAACCGTTGGAAAACCAAGGTGCGGCTTCCGATTGGATGCAGGAGCTTCCTGCACTCAAGCGGAAGCTGTGTCGGGTGTTTGGCTTCCCAAAAAACATTCAAAAACCGGAACACTTAATTCCAGGTTTTCGGCGTTTGGGAGCTGATTTGTTCGACAACTAAGTTGTTCGAGAACCAAAGTAGCACTGTAATGGGTAGCAAAATGAATACATTGGAGTAAACTGTGCCTACAAATGGATATCTTAAAGAAAGGAAGGCACAACAATGTACGATATTAAAGAGAATTGTACTGCAGAAATGTGTAGATGAGGGGAAACTGAATACAACTGTGCGCTGATGGATGTTCATGAGGACACTGATATTGGAGATCTCTTAGAATCCGGTATCAATTAGTTTTATTATGGCAAAAGCCAGCAGCACAGAAAGCCATAAATCCAAACAGGTAAAAATTGGCAACAACATCATCAAAAATAAAACAATTGCACAAAAGAGCTTTACAATGTGTTATTCAATAAAAGAGATTTACGCTTCTCAATAGCTAAAGTGCAAAATTTAGCCACATCATATGATACTAGACTTGAAGAATCTTCCAAGAGATATTTTCGTAAAATTTTGGGGGATGATTCCAAATAATATTGTAAAGGTATAAACTTTGTTAAAAGGGGTAAGATAAATCGAGCACGTTCTTCACTGTAGAATTCGCAAAATAAAAGAATGTGAGTAACGGATTCTACCTTGTTAGACAAGCATGGGCAAAGACGCCCATGCATTGGAACCCTCATAAATTTGCCATACAGCACTGCTGAAGGCATTGTCTTGAAGCGGGCTCTAGTGAAGGCCCATCTATAGGCTTCATTAGTGATATTAGTTAAGTAAGGGGCCGCTGCAAAGTTAGGCCAGGATTTTAAACATCTATACTTCTCCGAGAGTAAGGCAACTTCATGTTGTAATTCGACATCGCGAAGTCTCTGAGTGATGATAATTTTTGCCTGATTTAAAGTTCCGTTAAGAAGATTTTCTGGGTTTAGGCCAATTTGTTTGATCTTATTAGTTATTTGCTTCTCGGCCTTTTGGCTAAGATCAAGTGTAGTGTAGAATCCGGTATGCATACGCAAAATTTTTGATGATGTCCTAGAGTCCCTTAAGCTGATGAAAGAGCTTTGAAGATCTCTATCTGCTCCCTCTGGGTGCATTTGGTTTCAAGCATCACTCAAAGTCAGCAAAATTAAAAGGAAGGGAGTGGGAATGGTGTTAAGACTATTAGTCTTTCATTATTACAACCACTTAATTTTGTGACCTTTTGTGCTTAGTGAAGTAATTTTGCACATTAAATTGTCAACAACTAAATAAAATATTAGTCAGAAGAGGCAGTCCCTTGGTCAGCGGGGCAGCTTGCAGAACTGTATAAAAGCTCGAAGTTCTCCCAGTTTCTCCAACAGCTTCATCTGACTCTCCTGTCTTCACTACATCTCACCAAAGCAGCAGGTAAGCCCATTTTCTTGGGGGGATATTTCCAAGCTTGTCATAAACTCACATTAAAGTAAGGCTAGATGGCTCTTCTAATTAGAGCAGGGATGGGTATCCTGTGGTCATTGCAATGTTGCTTCCATCATCCTTGTCCATTGGGAATGCTGGCCGAGAGGACTTGGGATCCTGCAACAACTTCAGGGCCACAGGTTCCCCATCCCTCCTTCACCCCCTGCAGGTTTATTAAATAAGTCACCCCTGATTCTTTGGACATATGTTTAGAACTGGGAAGGAGAACCAGGGGCTTTGCAAATGTTTATGAACTACAGCTCCTATATTCCATGACCATTGTCTATGGTGGCTGAGGCAGATGGGAGCTGAAGTCTGTTTGTGCCATTCAGCAAACATAGCAGGAGAAGATCTCCATGGTAATGTCATGTATGCCTGTTAAATGTAATTGTGATATTTAGAAGGTGGCACCAGCTTTCTATTCTCTCTCTTCCTAAATGTCATTTACACACACACACACACACACACTTCTACCTTTTATAGCACAAAACTCTGCATTTTACTGATGAGTAAACCCGATTGTATTCACTAATGCTTAATCCAAGGTAAATAGATAAAGGATTGCGGCTTTATTTTTTCATACTCATCCCCACCTGGATCAATAATAGTTTACTGTGGTCCAGCCTGTCAAAAAAATGCTTGATAGAATTGTTGACATAGCATGTTTTTTTTTATTCAGAGCACGATCATGGAAACAGCCTAATAAGGTATATGAGTATTTTCTTGTTTTTCTACAGCGTCTACCACAAGGGTGTAGTTCTCAATCAGTAGTTATAGTGAGGTTCCTATAGTCTCATCACTCTTCTCTGTCGTTCATGCCGGCTGGGTCTGATGGGAGTTGAAGTCTGCAACATCAGAAAAGACTAAACACTGACTCCCCTGATAGACCTTATATATGAGCTTTTATAATTATTTGGTCTTCTTTGGTTTTCATGCTCCATATTCAGCTCAGTTGTTCAATTTTATGCTTTAGGTTCTTCTTCAGCCATGGTTGACTGTGGTCCATCCCCATTGAAGTGATGTACCCCACACTTATTTTGTCCCTTGGTGTTTTTGATTTCAGACTCACCTCCACCCAACAATGGTTGACTGTGGTCCATCCTGTGCTGTCCCATCCTGTGCTTCCACCCCCACTGTTGGGTTTGGCTCAGCAGGGGGTCTTGGCTATGGTGGTCTCGGCTATGGATTGGGAGGTCTCGGCTACGGTTTTGGAGGACTCGGCCATGGATATGGTGGTCTCAGCTATGGATATGGAGGTGCTGAAAGAGCAGCCAATCTTGGCATCCTAGATGGAATTATCCCTAAACCCATCAACCAGATCCCACCAGCAGAGGTCGTGATCCAGCCACCTGCCTCCGTCGTGACCATCCCAGGGCCCATCCTCTCTGCCAGCTGTGAGCCCGTGTCTGTTGGAGGCAACACCCCATGTGCCGTTGGTGGCTCTGGGCTGGTAGGAGGCTATGGCTATGGGTCAGGTCTCCTTGGAGGCAATTTCGGTGGCTACCTTGGAGGTTCCAATTTTGGTCTGAGGAGGGGTGGGTTCTTTGGAAGGAAATCCCTGCTGGGACGTCGTGGTAGTGTGTGCTTGTAATTGGACTCTTGAAGAACATATATGTGATGATGACAGGAATGACCCTCAACAGAAAAAGATGATGCAGATCCATTACTGAGTGTCTCATTCTGGATTCTGAAAAACCTGAGCTTTTGGGACCATCATGAAGCCAACAGCTTTTAAATGGCTCTCAGCAACCTTTCCTTACTCCTTTCCAAGTCTTCCCTCAAAGTCTGTAGACCAATAATAAGTTCAGAGACACGTTCCATTGTGTCTGCCTTTTCCTTGTTCATTTCTGCTTCTTGTACAATTGCCCACTCAATATTTCCCACATTTTCAATAAAGCTCATTCTGAATTTGAATATCTCTCTCTTTCTTGGTTTGTTACCTTCCCTTATGTCTCAAAAGGAAAGGGGGGGAAGGGTATTCTCTTACGCTGGAACAGATTTGGAGTATTTTGGCCTAGGGAGTTCCTCCATGTGCCGTTGGTGGCTCTGGGCTGGTAGGAGGCTATGGCTATGGGGGCTTGGGCTATGGGTCTGGCCTCCTTGGAAGCTCTGGGGGCTTGGGCTATGGTTTGGGCTACAGGAAAGGGGCACTTCTTGGAATGAGATTTGGGCGTCTTGGTAGCATCTGTTTGTAGGACAATTAAACACAAGAAGTATATCATGAATGGATAATCAGAGGGCTTGAAACAGATCTATTGGCCATGGTTCAGAATAGACGAATTCAAGCAATCAGTCCTGGAATTCATCCTCCATTCTTTGGTTTAGAGTCCAGAAGAAAAAGATCCTTCTACACCGATTGTCTTCTTTGCCCCTTATACAACTTTCAATGCTTTTTATTTTACCTTTTGAATAAAGCTTATTCTGCATTCTAATAACCTGATACAGTTTTACATTATTGCATACATGAGTTAAAGAAATATATTAAGCACATTTAAACCTTGACTTCATTTACTGATTTGCAATCTGCATTTAAAGCCATCCAAATTAGTGGCAACTGCCACATCTTCTGGTACTGAATTCAGAAGTTTATGCATTTTGTGAAGAACTATATCCTTTTGCTTTCACTGAATTCTGCAAGATTCTGGTTCCCTGCATGACCCCTGCTTCTAGCAATATGAGAAAGGGAGAGAAAAGTCTCTCTATACATTTTCTCTAATTTTGAGAGACAGAAATCCTCAGAATGTCCATGAGGTGGTTGTGTTAGCAGACCAATTAGCCTTGAAGAGGAGGGGAGAGGCAGGCAAACTGCATAGAGCAGGCATCCCCAAACTGCGGCCCTCCAGATGTTTTGGCCTACAACTCCCATGATCCCTAGCTAACAGGACCAGTGGTCAGGGATGATGGGAATTGTAGTCCAAAACATCTGGGGGGCCAAAGTTTGGGGGTGCCTGGCATAGAGAAAGGTGGGAAGTCAGGTCAGTAGCACCTAGTGCCCTAGCTCCCCAGTTAAAATGGCAAAAGCTGTAGACATCTCCCCCAAAACCCTCCCAAAGGGTTAAACTCTGTAAAATGAGGTTTGAGAAAGCTGAAAACTTCGACACTGAGTTAATGGAGGAAGCAGAGCCGTCTTTCCCATTGGTGTTAGTGGTTCGTTGCGCCAGGGCGCCGGCCTCTCAGGGGTGCCCCAGCGAGTGGGGGAGCTGGGCAGCATTGCCGGCAGCCTCCCATTTCCCTGCACGCCCGCCAGCTGCACCCTGCCAACTATATGGCTGGCGGGTGTGCAGCTTCCTTCCCAAGTCTCTACAGGAGGAGAGCGATCCCCGCAGAGGCTTAGGATGGAAGCTGCGTCCAGCTTCCCTCCCAAGCCTCTGCATCTGCTAAACGGCCCTGATCCTGGTCGTTGTACTCCTCCTGCTTCCTGGTGAAAGGCGGCACGCAGCCTTCCCGGGCTGCCTTCTCGGGCGCCCCGATGCCAGAAAGCATGTCCGCCAGCACGTTTTCCTGCTTGATCACCGCCACCACGCTGGGAACCGGGGTGGTGGGGGAGGCAGAGGACATTTTCCACCGCCCCCTCCCTTGTTTTGGAGTTGCCAGGAGGGGCGCCGGAGAGATCTTTGCACCACAGCGCCAGATATGCTTAAGACGGCCCTGGGAGGAAGTTTTAATGAATAACAACACATATTGGGCATCACTAGACACAGGCTCAGGAATCACTTTATCAAGAGATCTAAATACTTCCACAAAGATGTTTCCTCACAAAACAACAAAGGTCACAGAGGGCATCCAGATTAGCTCCCAGTGTCTGAGGCAAAGATTTATTGGAGAGGGAAAGATGAGCCAAAATTCTTAAGCAGAATGTACTGGGAGCAGGAGAGAAATTTACCCTGTCACTAGGAGTCAAAAGGTAAAAGCTGCTGTAGGCAAACGTGGGGACTGTTTTCTGCTGTGGTGGAGTCCTTGTCTAACATGCAGGGAGCAAATTCAGTTTGTGATGAAGCAGATGGGTTCAAGAATAGCAGCTCTCTCCTCATCAGACTTTGCTGAAATGACTGACTTCAAAAAGGAAGTAAATACAGACAGCAGCTTGAAAACTATCTGAAGCAGTTCCTTTGACTGATGGAGTAAATTTATTTTGGGGAAAGGGATTTTATGTTGGTTGCGGATGCCTAGGGAGTTGTGAAGCACTACAACGAATGGTCGTTTCCCAAAAGTGTAGGTGACAATTAATGAAACATCCCATGTGCAGAACATTTGCATATTAAGAAGATCAAGAAACTGGGAAGGCTGGGAATAGTGGCAAAGCATGGGTTGCCAGTGCCTAGGGCCATACAGAGTGGGATTAAACGGACAGAATATGCATGCACATTCAGCCACCTAATGGTGTCCACATTACCCAGGAGATTGCAATCACAGAGATAAGAGCACGTTTCCGAGCACAATTCAGTGTTGGTGCTGACCTCTAAAGCCCTAAAAGGCCTACCTGAAGGAGTGTCTCCACCCCCATCGTTCAGCCCAGACACTGAGGTCCAGCGACGAGAGCCTTCTGGCGGTTCCCTCACTGTGAGAAGTGAGGTTACAGGGAACCAGGAAGAGGGCCTTCTCGGTAGTGGCACCCGCCCTCCCATCAGATGTCAAAGAAATAAACAACTATCAAACTTTTAGAAGACATCTGAAGGCAGTCATGTTTAGAGAAGCTTTTTATGTTTGATGTTTTACTGTGTTTTTAATATTCCGTTGGGAGCCACCAGCAGAATTACTACTACTACTACTACTATTAAGTCATTCTGTTGACTGGAGAGGTCACTTCCTGCTTCACATGGAGAAGCTATTTTCAACTGGGCCCAGCAATGGAATCTCATAGCTGTATTGAGGCAGCACAGGGTGTTGAAATTTTGCACCCCTAACAATTTTGTACCCAGGGAACCACCCATGTACTCCCCCACCCCACTCTATGCCACTGGCTGGGAACAATCAGGTCTATGTAGACTCAGGGGTTTTTTTTTGTTTTTTTTTTAATGTAACTGGTTCCCCCGAATGTAAAGAACAAATCTTGACTAAAACTCCTAGTGTAGCATGGCCATGGTTTGATTTTAATCAGTTGTTTTTCTTTCTGTTAAAACCATGCACAGTCATTCAAGCAGACTGAGAGTTGACTGCTTTAGAACAACTTATGGTGAATGTTCCTGCTACAACAAAGGTTGTAGTATCACAAGCTCATTGGGGGGGAAAAGAGTCTGGGAGAGAGAGGGGAGATCCCCGTAGACTTTAGGGATGCTGACATTATCAATCTCTTTAAGAAAAGGTGATAAAACGGATTGCGGAAAGTATTGGTGCATCTCTTTATCAGCTGCAGCCGGCAAAATTCTTGTAGGATCTTAGTAAACCCTTCCTGAATCCCAAAATGGTTTTAGACCTTCTAGAGGGACAGTGGACATGATTTTCACCTCTCAATAGTTTCAAAAAAATGCAGAGAGCAAAACCAACCCCTGTATATGGCATTTATTGACCTGTGGACTGTCCTTCTGAAAATTGGCTGCCCAGATGAATTTGTGAACATCATTCGGCTCCTCCATGATAATATGAGAGTAACAATCACAGATAATAATAGCTCTCAAAGTGAACCATTCACGGTAGGGTCAGATGTTAAACAGGGTTGTGTTACTGCCCCAACTCTATTCACTATTTCCATTGCCATGATCCTACACTTTGTCAAGGGGAAACTCCCCACTGGAGTAGAAATCATATATCAAACAGATGGAAAGCTTTTTCATCTGAGTAGGCTGAAAGCAAAGAGTAAGGGTACCATAACTTTCCGTCATAGAGCTTCAGTATGCTGATGACAACGTAGTGTGTGCAGACTCAGAGGATGACCTCCAAACCATCCTAAATATCTTTGCAGAAGCTTACGAACAACTTGGCCTATTGCTCAACATCCAGAAAACCAAAGTGCTACACCAACAAGCACAAAACAACCCCTCTGCAGTGCCACAAATCCAACTCAATGGTGTAACGTTGGAAAGTGTGGATCACTTATTGATCACATTTTACCTGGGCAGTTATCTTTCCACAAGGGCCAGCATTGATGCTGAAATCTAGCATCGCCTGAGTTTGGCAGATGCAGCTTTCTCCCGAATCAAGTACAGAGTGTTTGAGTACTGGGATATTCACAGGTAAACCAAAATTCTTGTTTATGAAGCTATTGTACTGCCAACCTTACTGCATGCTTGTGAAACATCAACGGTGTCTCCGAAAAATTGTGTACATCACTTGGGAAGGCAGGCGAACTAATGCCAGTGTACCGGAAGAAGCAAAGATCTGCAGTGTTGAAGCAATAATTCTTCAACATCAACTCTGTTGGAGTGGTCATGTTGTTCGGATGCCTGATTATCGTCTTCCAAACTTCCAAACTTAAAAATGGAAAGTGCAATGCTGGTGGTCAACAAAAGAGGTCTAAAGACTCTCTCAAGGCAAATCTTAAAAAATGTAGTATAAACACCGACAACTGGGAAACACTGGCCTGTAAGCGCTCCAATTGGAGAACAACCTTTACCAAAAGTGTCATGGACTTTGAAGATGATCAAACTCAGGACGAAAGGGAGAAACGTGCTCAGAGGAAGGCACTTTTGGCAAACCCTCACTGTGATCAACTCCTGCCCGGAAATCTATGTCCCAGCTGTGGAAGGACGTGTGGATCCAGAACTGGCCTTCACAGTCACTTATGGACTCACTGTTAATACCATGTTCATGGAAGAAAATCTTACTTGGCTACGAGTGGTCGCCAAAGAAGAAGTATCAACCATATTTTAAAAATGTTATTGAGGTAGAATTTGGCCATTTTATGGTCACCAAAATTCATTGGGAAACAGACTTTGAAGTAATAATCTCTAATGAAAAGCAGAACACACTTGTGGGGAGGGAAACATTTCAAAACATTTTTGGCGCAATTAATTGAATCCTCTTTGAAACTCTTGCATAGCTGGTCTCTTTTCTGTATTTCCCACATAAGACCAGGGGTGACATCAATCTTAGTACTGGATCTTAGTATATGTATACATATGTAGTGGTTTTTGCAAATCTGCTTATAATAATAATTAGCCTCGCCGCGGCATTCTGCACCCGCTGGAGTTTCTGGATCAGCCTCAAGGGCAGCCCCACGTAGAATCCATTTTGGATTCTAGTATTTAAAGAACTGAGTTTAATATACAAAATGAACCTACCCATCAACTTGCTTTGCTTGGAATAAAGGGCATGTCTACACCAATTGCTCATAAAGTACTTTTTATGTTTCTCCTCATAGTGGCACACATGGAAATAGTCATGTGATGCAGGGGCGTAGCGTGCCGCTTGGGTGCCCGGGGCGGCAAGCCAAGCGGCACCCCTGGGGGCGGGGCGTCGCTCCGTGCGCATGACGTCACAACGCGCATGCGCACGAAGCGACTCCTTTGCCCCATGCCGCGGCAAAAAAAGCCACTGAAAAAACCCCTTTCAGCGGGTTTTTTTCGCCGCTGCGCTCCCGGGCGGAGCTACGGCGTCGGCATGGAGGAGAGGGGCAGACCAGAGCCAGAAGGGGTGACACTCCTCCATGCTACTGGCCCGCCCCTCTCCTCCATGCCGGGGTGAAAAAAACAGCTGAAAGTGGGTGAAAGGAAGACAAAGCAGGCGCTTTTAAAGTGCCTGCTTTGTCCCCCCCCTTTCAGCTGTTTTTTTTTTTTTGCCACTGCCGCGGTTCTCTCCCGCGCTCAGTTCTCTCCCGCGCTCAGAGAGAGTGAGTGAGCCAGGCAGGGGCAGAGAGCTGCGAGTGCGAGCGCGCCCCCCCAGATGTTGCGCCCGGTGCAGCTGGCACCCCCTGCACCCCCCACGCTATGCCACTGATGTGATGGCACACTGCCTTGGGCTTGAACATTAAAGCATGGTATTCTAGAGCTTGGACAATTGCCGTGGCTGAAAATCTGATGTGCCAGATTGTGAGACCAAGGAGAATTCTAATCCGCATCTTTTCTATAATGTGTGACAACTATTTTTGGATTATATGTGTCAAGAAGGTTGTGTTGTTGTTCAGCATCTTTATAAATGACTTGGATGAAGGAACTGATGGGATGCTCATCAGATGTGCGGATGGCACCAAACAGGGAGGGATAGGTAACGCCACTGAAGACAAAATCTGGATTCAAAGTGACTAACAGATTGGAAAGCTGGGCTCAAACTAGCAAAGTGAGTTTCAATAGGGGCAAATGTAAGGTTCTGCTTTTATCAAATAATTCAGGGTCTCCCTAGGCCAGCATACTCCAAGAATGTGCTAGTGTGAGAGGCTACCATTCTACTTATCTCAAATCAAAGCCCATCTATCACTCTCAGCATAGAAATGTATTGTGCTGCAGCAAGCAAAATTCACCAAGAACTGACATTTGACATTCTGGAATTTCCCTATTTGGAGTTTGTGCTATGATTTAGATGTTTCAAATGTTGATGGCCATTTTACTTGAACCTATGCTGCTTGTATTGACTTTGTTTCACACTGCTTGTATTTATTTTATGTTATTCGTCGTCGTCGTCGTCCCCCCATTTATTAAACACACCTGGACAATGTGTTCTTAATGCTGATCAATGACCATGATATAATAGATGAAGATTTCCCTCTCGGAGGAATTTTTGCCAAATAGTGCCAAATGAAGAGAGAGCCATATTAGAATAAAGAATGAGCTTTAATGAAAAGGTGGAAAGTATCAAGTTGACAATTGTACAAGAAGAAGAAGATGAGGAAGGCAAAGGAACACAGAGCACAATGTGGCTCTGAACTCATTCATGGATTAAATACTTTCAAGGGGAAAAGCAGGAGAAATGAAACATGGCTAGAATTCATGCAAAAGATGTTGGCTTCTATGATGGTCTCAGAAGCTCAGAATTCAGGACAAGACACCAAATAACAGATTTGCATCATCTTCACCCATTCAGGGTCATTGCTATAATCATCAGGCAGATTTTTTCTTAACAAGTTCAGTAGGCTTAAACGCACACACTACCACGACGTCCCAGCAGGGATTTCCTTCCAAAGAACCCACCCCTCCTCAGACCAAAATTGGAACCTCCAAGGTAGCCACCAAAATTGCCTCCAAGGAGACCTGACCCATAGCCATAGCCTCCTACCAGCCCAGAGCCACCAACGGCACATGGGGTGTTGCCTCCAACAGACACGGGCTCACAGCTGGCAGAGAGGATGGGCCCTGGGATGGTCACGACGGAGGCAGGTGGCTGGATCACGACCTCTGCTGGTGGGATCTGGTTGATGCATGATGGGACAACTCCTGCCAGGACTCCGAGGTTGGCTGCTCTTTCAGCACCTCCATATCCATAGCCGAGACCACCATATCCGTGGCCGAGTCCTCCAAAACCATAGCTGAGACCTCCCAATCCACAGCCGAGACCACCATAGCCAAAACCTCCTGCTGAGCCAAACCCAACAGTGGGGGTGGAAGCACAGGATGGGACAGCACAGGATGGACCACAGTCAACCATTGTTGGGTGGAGGTGAGTCTGAAACCAAAAACACCAAGGGACAAAATAAGTGTGGGGTACATCACTTCAATGGGGAGTGCAGGGGATCTGTCAGAGGTATTAGGATATTTCCCTTATTCCCATTTCACCCAACTTAAACCATCTTCCTTGAATGAAAATCAGCGGTCTTCTGTTATTTGTCAAACATTAAGCCCTAATTTATGGATTCTGTATTGTCCTCTATGTCATCACTACAGCCCTTCTCTTCCTTGTGGGTCCTAAATCCGATCCCTCATGGTTCCAGGAAGGTCAGAGCCATGAGGTCTGAGCTCTTTCATTCTAGGGGAAGGACCATCACTTTCTGGGGGAAGGACACATGGTTTGCATGCAGAAAGTCTCAAGTTCAGTCCCAGGAATCTCCAGATTGAGCTGGGAAATGCTCCCTCCTTGAAACCTGGCCTGGAGAGTCACAGCTGGTCATTGCAGACAATACCAAGCTATATGGACCAAGAGTCTGACTCAGTACAAGGCAGCTAAATACTTGATTTCATAAAATTCACAATATATACTGTACACAATACTGAGTTAGATGGACCACTACCCTGCTTTTTAAGCACAGATCTTCCATGAAAATTTGTTCCACGAAAAACACATGAATATTAGTCTGTGCTGCCCTCTGGTGTCAATCTTCGTGAAGGTGCAATATGAAAAGGATTCCATTGAGCACTGGCACATGTACAGTATCCAACCACAGAGAGCTATGAATGCTAGTTTTTGTTGGTTCAATGAAAAAAGTAGGTATAAAAGAGAATTCCTGGAAATAAATCATGGACATAAAAACTGTTATACCTTTAAAACATGCCCTTGCAAGTTCCAAAACTTCCCTCCTTCCTGAGCATAGGAAAAGAGCACACGGTTGGTAATTTAAAAATTGGTTTACTTACAAACGCTTCAAAAGTTAGTTTCATGTGCTTTTCCACACATCAGTCAGGTAAAGTTGCACAGGCAGTACTGGGCTTAATTGCAGCATGATGAAAGTTCCTAAATTATTGGTATGGGAACTCAAGAGTGGCTTGTGAGAGCCATGCGGCGAAGCTGGATCAACCAGCCTAGCCTCTTCGCTTGCTGAACTTCTCAGTTAGTTTGGGAGAGAAAACCTTGATTATCCAACCCAGGCATAGGCAAACTCTGGCCCTCCAGATGTTTGGGACTACAATTCCCATCATCCCTAGCTAACAGGACCAGTGGTCAGGGGTGATGGGAATTGTAGTCGCAAACATCTGGAGGGCCGGAGTTTGCCTATGCCTGATCTAACCCCTCTCAAGATGAGCTAACCCTGGCAAGACAGCTTACTCTATGGTCTTAACCCCTTCATGAATTAAAAAAACTTAAGCATATGAGGGTAGTTATCCCACAGTTTTGCTCACGGTGATGATGAATGCTGGATTTGCACAATGTGTGGTAGAATGGGACCCAGAATCCCAACTTCCCAAGAAAACAGAGATACCTACTTCTGAAAGCATGGCTGGGAGAGGCTGTAGTTAACTGAGAGAACATCTGCTCTGCATGCAGAATGTCGTGGGCTGGGTGCAGGTGGGCAGGGAGAGAATCTGATCAGAAATCCTGGATCTTTACTGGTGGTCATTGTAGGTAATACTGAGCTCAACAGGCTAACACTGTGATCTAGGAGAAGGCAACTTCCACTTTTTCAGAAGACTGTGTATACACACATACAAACATAAAGAAACCAGCCAATGACATTCAGTAATTTAATTTCTTGGTGCAAGATCTACACATCTCAAAGATTAATAGAAATTTGGTGTTCTCTTGGAGTTCAGATATCTGAACCACTTGAAAGTGCAAGAATCATTTAAAGATAGCATTCTAACATATGTATATACGTAGACTTGACTTACCAAAGTTTCCAAGAAGCAGAAATGGAGAGAAGGAGATCAAGTCAAGGGAAGCTGTTGGGATATCTCAGCCCAGGGAGCCCTTTTATACTCTTTTGGCTGTGTCCCTTGATGGCCCTATAGCTAGCTGGGATACACCCCCTTCACCCCGAGGCTTTAATTAGCAAACTGTTTCTGAAACGTCTCATGCCCCCTAATTACTTTAATAAGAAAGAAAAATGACGCAAAATAGCATTTCCTCAGCTCCCCACAATGCGCCTTGCCCTTTCTGACACTTTTGATCTTTGCATTTTCATTCTTCTGCTAAACAAGTTTAATGAAAAATAAAATCGCTTGTATGTTCCTTGCTTTCAGACAGATCAGCAGATACCCTGTCCCTATTCAGTTTCTCTAAAGTAGCTGAAGTAGCTGGCTATTTTCTCAGCAACTTATGTTATTGTTGTCAGACATAGGATTTCATTCCATGCACAGAACAAAACTCTTGTTTTCAACTCCCATCATCCCTAGCTAACAGGACCAGTGGTCAGGGATGATGGGAATTGTAGTCTTAAAACATCTGGAGAGCCAAGGTTGCCTATGCCTGCTCTGACCCATCGATATGCAAGAGCAAATGGACACATAAATGAGATGGTGCCTTCAGTAAAGATCTGCAGGTATCCATCTGCCTCCCTTGTTAGATTTTTGCAGAAATACTAGTTGTTTCCAACTAAAGTCATACTGATAGTAGACCTGTTGAAAGCAATCAGCAAGTCAGTCATCACAATTGATTTTGATGGATGTAACCTGAGAATGACTTTCTTAGGTAAAACCCACCAAATTGTCACCATCATCCAGCTATGCTTGTGTGTGATTTTCTGCCTTTAAATGAATTTGTTTTGAGTTGCAGCCTTTGAATACATTTCATGGCTTCCCAATATGAAAGTTTTAATTCCTTTTAAACGCCACTTTAAAAAAGAAGAATGTCGCCATTTTCTTTTGATTTCAAATCTTTACTGATTTTATATTTCTGACTTGGGCTTGGTTCCAAGAAGCAAATTTCGTAACAGCGTCTGGGATCTGCAATGCAACCGATTCCCAGAGGAATGAGGTTCTTGGTGCTGAAGTACCTTTTCCTCCCGTCCTGCAGTTCCCTTAGTAGGGCTGGGCTGCGGAAGCCAAAGAGAGCTGTCAATCACTGCCTTGGGTTTTTCGCCAGGGCTTTCTTGGCCGTGGCCCCAATCTGGTGGAACGCTCTGTCACAAGAGACTAGGGCCCTGTGGGACTTGACATCTTTCCATAGGGCCTGCAAGACGGAGCTGTTCCACCAGGCCTTTGGCCAAGGCACAGTCTGATCCCCTCTCTCCTTCTGTAATCTTCATAGAACTCTAACTCAATGGTTGCCATTAATTTGAATGGATTCTAGAATGTATTTTAATTAATTGACTGTGCGATTTTATGTACACTGTGCTATTTTTACCTGTTGTTAGCCCTGCTTTGGCCGGGGAGGGTGGGATACAAATAAAATTTGTTGCTGTTGTTGTTGTTGTTGCTGTTGCTGTTAAATTGTGTTTATGTGTGTATGTGTGTGTGTGGGGGGGTGGTATCTGTGTCTCTTAAAGGTAAAGGTACCCCTGACCGTTAGGTCCAGTCGCGAACGACTGGGGTTGCGCACTCATCTCGCTCTATAGGCCGAGGGAGCCAGCGTTTGTCCGCAGACAGCTTCCGGGTCAGGTGGCCAGCATGACAAAGCCGCTTCTGGCGAACCAGAGCAGCGCACAGAAATGCCGTTTACCTTCCCGCTGCAGTGGTACCTATTTATCTACTTGCACTTTGACGTGCTTTTGAACAGCTAGGTGGACAGGAGCAGGGACCGAGCAACGGGAGCTCACCCCCGTCGCGGGGATTCGAACTGCCGACCTTCTGATCAGCAAGCCCTAGGCTCTGTGGTTTAAACCACAGTGCCACCTGCGTCCCCTCTCATCTGTGTCTCTTAAACACATACAAACATATACTACTGCTTCTCTTATTTTCAAATAAGGACTGCTCCTACTCTGAAGTACACCCAGGACCGGTGCTAGGGATTTTGGCGCCCTAGGCGAGGGGGCAGGCCACGTGACATCATTGTGCATGACGTACGGTGCCCCCGCCCCCTGCCCAGCCGGGCGCCCCGCGCCGCTGCGGTTTTCACCGCTGGTTGGGGCGGCACCGGGCGGCGGCGGGGGGCGAGGGGCAGGCTGGCCAGAGCCCCCTCCATTTTGGCGCCGCCACCGCCGCGGTTTTCGCCCCAAGCTGCTTGCTCCGCCGCTGGTTGGGGCGGCACTGGGTGGCGGGGCGGTGGCAGGCGGTGGCGGGCAGACTGGCCAGCGCCCCCTCCATTTTGGCGCCCTAGGCAACTGCCTAGTTCGCCTTAATGGACGTGCCGGCCCTGAGTGCACCACTTCAGATTAGCCCTAAACTTTGCTAGGCTGAAGGAAACATCTCTGACATGCCAGGGCGAGTGCAAGTGAAGAAGATAAGAATATAAAGAGCATTGCAGTCAGCTCAAACCAAAGAGCTATATCCTCTAGCATCTTGTTTCCTACAGTGGCCAACCAGATGCTTCTTGGTTATCCCAGAAGGAAAGCATGGGGGACATAGCTCTTTCCAACTCTTCCCTCCAAGTGGTGTTGGTGTTGCTGGACTCAGGTCCTGCTTGCTAGCTTTTTGGTAAGGGATTGGTGGGCAAGTGAAAGAAAGGGATGCCATATTTCATGGGCTTTTTGGCCTTGTTCAGCAGGACTCTTCTAATGTACTTATGGCATTCAAAGACACTGTTTTCCACTGTTACCGGAGATGTCTCAGAGTCCTGTATGCATATGCCAAAAGCTTTGATGATGTCCTACAGACCCCAGTGCTGATGAAAGAGCTTTGATGATCTCCATCTCCTCCCTCTGGGTGTTTCTGCTTTAAAACATCAGACAAACTGGAGCTATTTGACTCGAGGTCAGCAAAATTAAAAGGAAGGGAGGCACAAAAGAATAGGTGTCATGATTATTTATGTTGCACTGTTACCACAGTTTAATTTCGTGGCCTCGTTCTTTGTGCTTCGTAAACTGATTTTTTTTTGCACATGAAATTGCCAACAACAATTAGCTAGAAAGAGGCATCACCTTAGGCACTGGGGAGGCTGGCTGAACTGTATAAAAGCTCAGACTTCCTTCAGTTCCTCCAACAACTCCATCCGACTCTTCCATCTTTACTTCATCTTCTCAAAGAAGCAGGTAAGTCTATTTTCTAGGTGGAATATTCCCAGGCTTGTCAAAAGATAGGCTAGATGAATTTTCCAGTTAGGACAGGGATGGCTATCCTGTGGTCCTTGAGATGTTGCTCACACCATCCCTGACCATTGGGAATGATCCCTGAGGTGACTTGGGATATTGAACAACTGGAGGGCCACAGGTTCCCCAACCCTACGTTACCCTCTGTACGTATATTTAATAGGTGATCCCTGGCTGGTTGGGACACGTGTCTAGGGGAAAAGAGGAGAAAGAGGGGTTTTGCACATGTTGTTCAGCCATAAGTCCCATCATCCTTGACCATTTGACATGCTGGCTGAGGCGGATGGGAGTTGGAGGCTGGCTCCGCCATCTTACATTTAGGAAACCTGGGATGGGAAATTCATATTAATGAATTCCTCCACCAGGGCCAGGGCCTTTTCAGTGATGGCTCCAACCTGGTGGAATGCTCTGTCCCATGAGACTAGGGCCCTGCAGGACTTGATCTCCTTCCGCAGGGCCTGTAAGACAGAGCTATTCTGCCTGGCCTTCAACTTAACCCTTCTTTCCTTTCCCCCTTCTTCTTTTTCTATGAAGAAACCCTTACTGAGATTCCACATTAATTTTCTTCCCTAGTCTCCTTGCTGGCCCTAGCAGGACTAATCTGGCCAGTTAGCCCTGGTGATGTCACATTTATGTTGTATTTATGCTGTTTTTTAAGCTGTTTTTAAATTTGTTTTTAATCAATGTTTTTATGTCTGTTGTTAGCCGCCCTGAGCCCAGTTTTGATCGGGAATAATAATTATATTATTATAAATTTGTTAGGGAGAATTGTGATATTTGGGAAGGCACCACCAGCTTTCCATTCTCTCCCTGAATGTAATTTAAACACAGTCAGGGATAAATAGACAGGTGCTCAAATGCACACAGGGACACTTCTCTATTTTATGGCACAAAACATCTGTATTTTACTGGTAAGTAAGCCCTGTTGTGTTCGCAGATGCTTAATCCCAGGTAAATACCGGTAGATAAAGGATTGCAGCTTTTCTTTCTCCTTCCTTCCTTCCTTCCTTCCTTCCTTCCTTCCTTCCTTCCTTCTTTCTTTCTTTCTTTCTTTCTTTCTTTCTTTCTTTCTTTCTTTCTTTCTTTCTTTCTTTCTTTTTCATTCCTACCTTGCTAGAAAACGGTTTATTGTGCCCCTGCCTGTTAAAAAATTGTTTTTGATAGTACCGGTATTGTAGACATAGCATGCTTTTTTTAAAAATTCGGAGCACCATCACTGAATCATGCTGCTAATGTATATGAGTATTTTCTTGTTTTTCTACAGCGTCTACCACAAGGGTATAGTTCTCACTCAGTAGTTATAGTGAGGTTCCTATAGTCTCATAACCCTTCTCTGTTGTTCATGCCGGCTGGGTCTGATGGGAGTTGAAGTCTGCAACATCAGAAAAGACTACACACTGACTCCCCCTCATGTACCTTATATCTGAGCTTTTATAATTATTTGGTCCTCTTTGGTTTTCATGCTCCATATTCAACTCAGTTCTTCAATTGTATACTTCAGATTCTTCTTCAGCCATGGTTGACTGTGGTCCATCCCCATTGAAGTGATGTACCCCACACTTAATTTTATCCCTTGGTGTTTTTGGTTTCAGACTCACCTCCATCCAACAATGGTTGACTGTGGTCCATCCTGTGCTGTCCCATCCTGTGCTTCCACCCCCACTGTTGGCTTTGGCTCAGCAGGAGGTCTTGGCTGTGGTGGTTTTGGCTATGGATTGGGAGGTCTCGGCTACGGTTTTGGAGGACTCGGCCACGGATATGGTGGTCTCGGCTATGGATATGGAGGTGCTGAAAGAGCAGCCAATCTCGGTATCCTGGATGGAGTCATCCCTTCATGCATCAACCAGATCCCACCAGCAGAGGTCGTCATCCAGCCACCTGCCTCCGTCGTGACCATCCCAGGGCCCATCCTCTCTGCCAGCTGTGAGCCTGTCTCTGTTGGAGGCAACACCCCATGTGCCGTTGGTGGCTCTGGGCTGGTAGGAGGCTATGGCTATGGGTCAGGTCTCCTTGGAAGCTCTGGGGGCTGGGGCTATGGTTTGGGCTACGGGAAGGGGGCACACCTTGGAAGGAGGTTTGGGCGTCGTTTTAGCATCTGTTCGTAGGCCAATTAAACCTGAGAAGCATATTATGAACTGATAATCAGAAAGCTTGATACAGATCCATTGGGTGTGGTTCAAAAGAGCTAAATCCCAGAAACAACTGATGAAGTTGAACCCTCTTCACCCCCCCACCTCTTTGCTTTGAAGTCCAGCAAACAAAGATGCTTATATGCTAAATTTCTTCTGTATTTCTCATACAGCTATCAATGCCATTTCTTGAATCTTTTCAATAAAGCTTTTGGCGCATTAAGGCAACCCATGTTTGTTGGGTGGCTCTGGGCTGGTAGGAGGCTATGGCTATGGGTCTGGCCTCCTTGGAAGCTCTGGGGGCTTTGGCTTTGGTTTGGGCTACGGGAGGGGAGCACTCATTGGAAGGAGATTTGGGCATCGTAGTAGCCTCTGTTTGTAGGCCAATTAAACCCAAGAAGCATATCCTGAACTGATATCCAGGGAGCTTGATAGAGATCATTTGGCGTTGCTTCAGAAGAGCTGAATCTCAATAACCATGGCTGAAAAATCACCCCTCCCCTTTATTTTAAAGTATAGAAGAATAAGATTCTTCCACACTGTGTGTCTTCCTTGCTTCTTGTACAACTTTTTGTGCTATTTCCTTGAACTTTTCAATAAAGCTTCTTCATTCTTATAATGTCTCTATGTGTGTTGGTTTTTGAACACTAAGCCTCAGTTCCTCATAGCAAGCTGTTCAGAACCTCAGGTATCCGAAGCACCTTTTGGCCATATTAAAACTGAGGTGTGTGCGGAAAGCCCTCCACTCTAGCACCCTGAATGCTTTACTTATATGTGGAAATAAATCAAGTTAAAGTCATCTTCAAATCAAATCAAAGCTCTACGTGGGGCTACCTTTGAAGGTGACCCGGAAACTACAATTGATCCAGAATGCGGCAGCTAGACTGGTGACTGGGAGTGGCCGCCATGACCACATAACACCAGTCCTGAGAGATCTACATTGGCTCCCAGTACGTTTCCGAGCACAATTCAAAGTGTTGGTGCTGGCCTTTAAAGCCCTAAACGGCCTCGGTCCTGTATACCTGAAGGAGCGTCTCCACCCCCACCGTTCAGCCCAGACACTGAGATCCAGCGCCGAGGGCCTTCTGGTGGTTCCCTCACTGCGAGAAGCAAAGCTACAGGGAACCAGGCAGAGGGCCTTCTCGGTAGTGGCGCCCGCCCTGTGGAACGCCCTCCCTTCAGAGGTCAAAACGATCAACAACTACATGACCTTTAGAAAACACCTGAAGGCAGCCCTGTTTAGGGAAGTTTTTAATCTGTAATATTTTAATGTATTTTAGTGTTTGTTGGAGGCCGCCCAGAGTGGCTGGGGGGACCCGGTCAGATGGGCGGGGTACAAATAATAAATTATTATTATTATTATTATTATTATTATTATTATTATTATTATTGTTGTTGTTTATTGCGTTAGCCAATTGGCCATAGCACATGTAAAAAGTCCCGGCAGTAGCTTGCCATTCTTATACATTTGCGAGCATCAGGTATAAAGTCATGGTAAATAAAACAGGTATGATAAAAGCAATAGCAATTATGTAAACTATTGGAAAGTTTACAGGTCCAGGGCTAAAAGAAGTTAACCTATCGAGGTGGCCCTGAGTTTCAGGGCCTGCAGGATATAGATGGCCACGCCACGAGTGACTATGGGATTGGCATCCACCAATAGATATTTCAAGCGGTCATCTTCCATGGCAATGGTCGGAGGAATTAGTAGCAGGAGCCTCGATCTTATTGAGTCATAGAGAGGGCAGAGGAAGAAAAAGTGGGTAAAGTCCTCTATCTTTCCCCGTTGGACGGACAAAGGCGGAGGTCGAGAGGGGTGTTGGAGAATATGCCCTGTAGAAATGCTGTGGGAATGGAGTGAAAGCGGGCAAGTGTGGAAGCTCTTCTTTGCATAGGGTTCGTCACTCAGGTAGTGAGCCAGGGCTCTCACTGCCTTCACACGGGGAAACCACGTGGATAGGCAAGAGATTTATAGTGGATTCTGCAAGAGATTTATAGTAGGTAATTATCCTAATATGAGCTCTTGCAACTATGGATGGGAGTCCCAATCTTGATAAAATTCACATTTCCCACTTTTTCTACACGAGTGCAATGTCTTCCTTCAGTGTCATGAATGGTTATTCATTCAGGGAAAAAACTTGCCTTGAAACTGGGGCTGAACGCAAGTTTCGCTGATTGTTAAGGGACCAAGATTGCCTGTGGACCAGCTTGATACACGAAAAAACCCCTCATTACCCTGTGCTGTCATTTGGGGGAGTTGGGTTGTAATTAGTGTGTTTGATTAGGTAGCCAGATTGCTCATAACATCCGGACAGGTCCTATGGTTCAGGAAGAGTAATTGGCAGTGCATTTTTTTTCGGCAATAAATTTTACTGGGATTTTTATGAGTGCAATACAAAAGGCTGGCTAGAGTCCAGAAACTTCAGGTTCCACACCCCAGACCTAGAAGCATGAATGGGATTTACAAATATTGTCCTAATGGCTGCAAGACCTATTGGCATTGGGGGGGGGACATTTAAATAGCCATGTTGGATCAAGAGAAAGGTCTATTTAGTCCAGCATCCTGTTCTCACAGTGGCTAGCCTTTTGCCTATGGGATGCCTGCAAGCAAGACATGAGCCTAATATCACTCTCCCACTTGTGATGTCCAGCAACAGGAATTCAGAGTCATGCCACCTTTGGTACGAAATGTAATATCTAGCCATTGTAGGTTGTAGCCACTGGTAGCCTTGTCCTCCATAAATCCGTCTAATTCCCCTTTAAAGAAAACAAAATCTGGAGAGTGTAATCCCTGACCAAACACTAAATATAATTGAATGAAGTAACAGTTCAAATGCACTTATTATTATTTCTACACATGTATGAAAGAATTTTAAATTATTTCAAAACAGAACCTATGTCTGATAGGCAATATGAAATGCAATAATAGGTGAATTACCCTACATGGGTTTACATTTCCATACATCCACAGTGTAGATTTTGTTATTAATGGGCTGCAAGCTTCGGACAATAATATTTTTGTTCATGTTACATAATGCACTGTGAATGTATGGGGATGTTGTTAAACTATACCATATTATCTAGCAATGATGGCATTTTATGTTGGCTACCAGCCAGAGATTGTATTTTTCATATGGAGCAATGATGTCTGTCAGCACTTAGCAAAGAAAGCTATGATTACTAAAACAAGCCATAGTGGACATAGTGTATCTTGATTTCAGTAAGGCTTTTGACAAAGCCCCCCATTATATTCTTGTGAGGAAGCTGGTAAAATGTGGGCTGAACAAGGTAATTGTTAGGTGGATTTGTAGGTTGCTGACTAATTGAACCCAAAGAGTACTCATTAATGTAGCCGAAGCAAAATTCAAAGTATGTTGGAAAATGTACTTGGCCAATAAATTATTCCTATTCCTATTAATGATTCCTCATCATCCTAGGGGAAAAAGTTACAAGTGGGGGTGCCACAGGGTTCAATCCTGGGCCCATTGTTGTTCAACATCTTTATAAATGACTTGGATGAAGCAAATGAATAGACTGACAGGAATGGCTAATGCTGCAGAAGACAGAATTGGTATTCAAAATGACCTTAACAGATTGGAGAACTGGGCCCAAACTAACAAAATGAATTTTATTTGGGACAAATGTAAGTTTCCGCACTTAGGTAGGAAGAACTAGCTGCACAAATATAAGATGGGGGACATCTGACTTAGTAGTACAGTGGTACTTCGGGTTACAAACACCTCGGGTTATAGACTCTGCTAACCCAGAAGTAGTAACTCGGGTTAAGAACTTTACCTCAGGATGAGAACAGAAATCGCGTGGCAGAGGCGTGGCAGCAGTGGGAGGCCCCATTAGCTAAAGTGGTACCTCAGGTTAAGAATGGTTTCAGGTTAAAAACGGACCTCCGGAATGAATTAAGTTCATAACCAGAGGTACACTGTACATGTCTTGATGCACCACAAGCTTAACATGAGTCAACAGTGTAATGAAGCAGCAAAAAAAGAAAAGAAAAGCTATTGCTCTTCTAGGCTGCATCAACAGAAGTCTAGTGTCCAGATCAAGGGAAGTAATAGTACCACTCTATGGCTACCTTGGTCAGACCACACCTGGAATACTGTGTCCAGTTCTGGATGCCACAATTTAAGAAGAGTTTGGATTTGATATCCCGCTTTATCACTACCTGAAGGAGTCTCAAAGCGGCTAACATTCTCCTTTCCCTTCCTCCCCCACAACAAACACTCTGTGAGGTGAGTGGGACTGAGAGACTTCAGAGAAGTGTGACTGGCCCAAGGTCACCCAGCAGCTGCATGTGGAGGAGCGGAGACGCGAACCCAGTTCATCAGATTACAAGTCTACCGCTCTTAACCACTACACCACACTGGCTCTTTAAGAAGGATATTGACCAGCTGATATGTATGCAGAGGTGTGTGGACTTCATGGCGAAGTGGGGATTTAACCCTTGGTCTCCCAGGTCCTGCTTTGACAATCTAACCACTATCCCCATTCACCACCCTCTCCTCACCAGCCACGAAGGTTTGGATTATTCCACATTGCTTCAGTGAGTGTCTCCAATGAGAAAGGGAGGCAACAGATATCCCTGTTTCGGCCTTCTGGAAATTCTGTTGAGAACAAGTTTGTTACAAATAACATTCAAATGCCAAGAAAATGTAATCTCGCCAATTTTTTTGTGTTTTTTTTTTTTTGCAAACACCTAAGCATTTGAGCTATAAAGGGGGGTGGATTATTACTCAGAGAGTAAACAGATGACAAAGTAAGGGGATGATTGTATAGTACCCCAGCCACAAAAACATTTTCCCCGCAAAACCCCATGGTGGACCTCTCTGGTGGAGGCAATAACAGTTAAAAAGAAGAATATGGGGCTAAATTGGGTTACATATAAGGGTTTGATACAAGAAAAAGAAAACAAACTGACACTGAAGGAATATGAGGAAATCAAACAACATTTAACAGGGTGGCTACAATTTCATGAACTGCATGCAGTGTTTAGAAGAGGTAAAGAAAAAGGTTTTGTCAAAGAACTAAAACATATGACTTACTACTGGAATGGGAGGTCAATGATGAGCAGACTAAGGAGGTAATGATAAAGTGGGCTATAGATATAGTAAAACTCATAGATTTATCAGCATAGGAAAATTTATGGAAAAACAACTGGAGGTTTACAGCTTGCGGGGCATTAAGGGGAAATCAAATCAAGATGTTCTACAGGTGGTATCTATCATCTTCAAAAATAGCTAGAATGTATAAAACAAAAAATACTCTGTGTTGGAGGTGTAGAAAAACAGAAGGGACATTTATGCATATATGGTGGACCTGTGATGAGATCAAAGGCTTCTGAAACATAGTATATGATGAATTAAAGAAAATGTTTAAACGTAACTTTGCTAAAAAAAACAGAGGCCTTTCTTCTAGGAATAACAGATACAGACATAGGAAAGAAAAATTACAAAATTTTCCTCTATGCCACAGGTGCCGAAATGAATTTAATTGCTAAGAGCTGGAAAAAGGATTACATACCAACAAAAAAAAGAATGGCAAAACAAATTACTGGATTACATTGAATTGGCTAAACTAACAAAGGTAATCAGAGACCAACCTAAACAAAAGTTCAGAACAGAGTGGGGAAAGTGTAAAGATTACTTTATAAAACAGTGTCCCCAAGTGAAAACCTGGACTTGTTTTGATTAATTTCTGCAAATTGATTTATGATTCTTAGGTTATGTATGTGAGAAAATCATAATAATAATTCACAAAGGAAACAGTTGAAAAGAAATAAATTAAAAAGCCGATATCAGGGTGAAGGTTATTTGTATTTATGTGGTGTAAATGTTTAGGTTTCGTTGGTTGTAACTTTTACTGTCATTATCTAGTTTCTAATATCTTTTTATTGCTGTATAATTTTTTTCCCTTCTGTTTTGTTGTTGTTGTCATGATGTATCGATAAAATCATTATATAAAAAAAATATTTTCCCCTCTGTCTTGGATTTTATTTTTGTACCTGAAGGTGAAATGATCGAGATATAAATATGGTCACTCCCCTGGAATACCTATTTCTAGCTGCCATATAGTTACTACCAAAGTAGAAGTGGGATAATAATCTATGAGTAGTGGTCACATGGTGACCAATAGAAAAAATAATAATGGAGGGCCTCTGTCTTCTAGTACAGTCAGAGACCCCCCATCACTTGATGGCATCCCCCAGCCCTCGTAAATTTATAGAAACAATATGGATCTCTGCCTTATCAATGATTTTCTTTCAGTAATATGTTTTAATGACCTTAGCTGAATCATATTGCACACACATATCTGAACAAAACACCAGACCCATAAACATTTATCGCTTGGACTTCTCTCATATAATAGTTTGATTTGTTTGTATATATATAAAAAGGTAAGTACCTGCGACCTGTTTAAATTCCATCAAGCCACACCTTTAAGAAGTCAAGAGAGACCAAATTGAGTCATTACCCACAACCACCACCACGAAGCCCAGTACGTAATCTAGATGTATAAACCAGAGATGCTCCAAAGGGAATGAATGCCAGATGTTGGAAGACTCAGCACAGACAAAAGGAAGGATTTATTTGTGGAATTCTACTGCAGAAGAGGCAGTGATGGCCACCAATTTGAATGGCTTTAAAAAAGGAATAGAGGAATTCATGGAGGAGAAATTTATCAGTGGAACATGTGAAACTCTTGATGGTCTGACTCGGTATAAAGCAGAATCCTAAATTCCCACTCCTCAATATTAAAAAACAACACTCTATCTATTGGACCAAAATTAAGGGCCAGGGTTACACACTGAGCATCTCACCTTAAAAATGTTCAACCTAGTCCTTGTAACACTTTAAGAAATAGTGATTATGAGGTCTGAAACAAAGTATACCTAACGGCAGGTATGGTAGGAGTTTTACTTTAGCAATATCGGGAAGGCCTACGTTTTCCTACTCTTGCACTGCTTTCTGAACCTATTAAGTGCCCCTTAAGTTCTCAGTTAGCTCAGGGTCTTCTAGATCAACATATTCCAGGATTCTTCAAACATGGGAGACTACCCTGGTATTCTCTTTTGAGGAATTTTCACCATAAGATGCCAAATCAAACAAGAGAGATAGGGGGAGTAGAATACAGAATGATCTTTAATGCAAATGTGGATAGTGTCAAGTAGGCAAGTGTACAGATAGCAGAAATCAACAAGGCAAAGGAACAATGTACAATGTAGCTCTGAACTCATTCATGGATTAAATACTTTCAAGGGGGAAAGAAGGAGAAAGGAAACATGACTGGAATTTGTGCAATAGATGTTGGCTTTTATGATGGTCCTAGAGGCTAAGATTTTCAGAATCCAGGAGAAGACGCTGCATCATCTTCACCCATTCAGGGTCATTCCTGTCATCATCACACATATGTTCTTCAAGAGTTCAATATATCTAAAAGCACACACTACCACGACGTCCCAGCAGGGATTTCCTTCCAAAGAGCCCACCCCTCCTCAGACCAAAATTGGAACCTCCAAGGAAGCCACCAAAATTGGAACCTCCAAGGAGACCTGACCCATAGCCATAGCCTCCTACCAGCCCAGAGTTCAATTTTATTAGTGCGTGATGTGCACAAATCATTAGTAACATTGGAATAGATTTCACTCTAGTGACCAAATTAGCAGATATATTAAAATATCACATTCAGCGGGATCTATGAGCTTGCAAGTAAAATGTATAATCCCTTAATGTTGGATTATAAAACCTCCAAACATCTGTCACATTTTTGTTGGCAAACATGCCTTGGGCCACATTCCAGTTTTAATTTAGACGAAAAGTCGCTTCAGTCAGCTGGACAGCTTGCTGTGAGGAACTGAGGCCAAGTGTTACAAAAACCAACAAACACTGGTTGCCATAATGCGCCAAAAGCTTTATTGAAAAGATTCAAGAAATGGCATTGATAGTTGTATGAGAAATACAGAAGAAATTTAGCATATAAGCATCTTAGTTTGCTGGACTTCAAAGCAAAGAGGGGGAGTGAAGAGGGTTCAACTTCAGCAGTTGTTCCTGGGATTTAGCTCTTTTGAACCACACCCAATGGATCTGTATCAAGCTTTCTGATTATCAGTTCATAATATGCTTCTCAGGTTTAATTGGCCTACGAACAGATGCTAAAACGATGCCTCCCGCAGCCCAAACCATAGCCCCAGCCCCCAGAGCTTCCAAGGAGGCCAGACCCATAGCCCCACCCACCATAGCCATAGCCTCCTACGATCCCGGAACCACCAACGGCACATGGAGTGTTGCCTCCAACAGACACAGGCTCACAGCTGGCAGAGAGGATGGGCCCTGGGATGGTCACAACACAGGCAGGTGGCTGGATGACAACCTCTGCTGGTGGGATCTGGTTGATGCATGAAGGGATGACTCCATCCAGGATACCGAGATTGGCTGCTCTTTCAGCACCTCCATAACCGTGGCCGAGACCTCCGTATCCATAGCCGAAACCTCCATATCCAGAGCCGAGACCTCCCCATCTACCAAGACCTCCATAGCCAAGACCACCTGCTGATCCAAATCCAACGGTGGGGGTGGAAGCACAGGATGGGACAGCACAGGATGGACCACAGTCAACCATTGTTGGGTGGAGGTGAGTCTGAAACAAAACAACAACAACCAAGGGACAAAATAAGTGTGGGGTACATCACTTCAATGGGGAATGCAGGGGATCTATCAGAGGTATTGGGATATTTCCTCCATCCCCATTTTCCCCAACTTAAACCATCTTCCTTTCTCCTTGATTGAAAATCAGCTGTTTTTGGTTATTCAACAAACATTAAGCACTAATTCATGCATTCTGTATTGTCTACTACAACCTTTCTCTCCATTGTGGGTCCTAAATCTTATCCCTCATGGTTCCAGGAAGGTGAAGGAATGTCCCTTGCCTGTAGAGCAGCTTCTAGTCAGTGTAGACAATACTGAACTAGGGGTCCAGTGGTCTGACATGGTACGGATCAACTCCATATGCTTCTACTTAAGTCAGCGCTTTAGACAGAGCCTTGAAGTCTAGGCTTTTTCTTTGTTTCTATGGGAAGGGTCATAGGGCCATTGCTCAGTGGCAGGATGCGTGGTTCGCATGCAGAAATTCTCAGGTTCAGTCCCAGGAATCTGCAGGTTGAGCTGGTAAATGCTCCCTGCTTGAAGCTTTGGAGAGTCACAGCTGGTCATTGTAGATGATACCAATTTGGATGGACCAAGAGTCTAACTCTGTATAAGACAGCTAAATACATGATTTTATAAGATAGATACAGAAAAGAAACCAGCCAACAACAGGAAGGGTTGAGATTCCTGGTTGATGGTCCCTTTGGCGCACCCATAAAATATTTGAGTGGGCTGTCATCGTCGTCCCCCAAAGTTGATTAGCATCGCCATTCAAATGGTGTCGGCGTGTCGCATTTTGTGATCAATTACCTTCCCTCAATATTTTATTCAATTTGGCACCCCTGGGTAGACCTATCCATCTCACAGAACAATAGAGTTGGAATTCAGTTAGTTGAACCATCTGATCAGTGCAAGAATCATGCAAATACAAGATCCCAGCGTAGACTCACAGAATGGTAGAGTTGAAAGGGAACAAGAGGGTAATCTAGCTCAACCAATCCAGGAATCTTTTTGCCCAGTGTGGGGCTCGAATCCATGACCCTGAGGTTAAGAGCCTCAAGCTCTACCGAGTGAACATGTGACTTACCAAAGTCTCGGAGGAGTAGAAATGGAGATGAGATCAAGTTCAGGGAAGCTGTTGGAATATCTCAGCCCAGGGAACCCTTTTATACTCTTTTGACTGGATCCCCTGATGGCCCCACAGCTGGCTTGGATACACCCCCTGTTTCTCTGAAGCTTGAATTAGCAAATAATTTGTTATATGCCTCAGGCCCCCTAATTATTTTAATAATAATGAAAAATGAGACAAAAGTGTTAGCATTTCCTCAACTTCCCACAACGCGTCTCTCCCACTCTGGACACTTTTGATCTTGGCTTCTTAATTCTTCTGCAAAACAAAGTTAAAAGAAATGATTGTATGTCCCTTTTCTGTCAGACAGATCAACAGATAGGTTGTCCCCATTTTTTTCTCTTCAAAATAGCTAAAGTAGCTGTGGGTGTTCAGAGAGGGCGACTTGACTTTCATATCCAGGATTTCAGTTGGCCTTTCCAGCCACAACGCATTGCCATCGTTCTCTAGCTCCACTGCAGTGGGAACCATTGGAAAGAGGGCTATCGAAATCACATCCTTCTTGTGGGCTTTTCATTGAATCTGGTTGGGCACACTGAGAATAGAGATGCGGTTTTTCTTTTTATTTATTTTTTGCAAAGCAAACAATCCTCTTGTACCCCCACCCTCCAAGAAACATCCCACTTATTAGCAATGCAAACAGTGCTGTTAAATATTAAGCAGGTCAGTCTCATCATTTAGAGTTGGTTTTTATCGCTTGTGTCTTCCACTTAACTGATTGTTCCAGATGGAGCAATGAGTGGCTGGTGGTGAGGAAAGAACATTGTTCTTTCCACTGTGTTGAGTAAACATATACCATACAGTTTCAAAATGATCTTTGGTCTTCATGTTTCTTGGTGCTCTGGAATGCTTCACTGGTGTCTCCACAAGAGCTGTGTTCCATAGTCATAATGCTTCTGAAGCTAAGCTAGTTGCTGTTTTCAATATTGTGTTTATGAATTTCTAGCTGCAGACAAAAAGACTGCTAGATCCTTCCACATTTAATTTTTATGGCCATTTCTTAACAAATTAAGTAAAGCTAGTTTTTATCAGGTTGCATTGCCTGCCTGTAATAAAAGAGATCTGTATAAGTAATGCTCTAATATTCATTGACACAAGGTTATCATATATAAGGTAAAGGTAAAGGGACCTCTGACCATTAGGTCCAGTCGCGGATGACTCTGGGGTTGCGGCGCTCATCTCGCTTTACTGGCTGAAGGAGCCGGCGTAGAGCTTCCAGGTCATGTGGCCAGCATGACTAAGCCGCTTCTGGCGAACCAGAGCAGCGCACGGAAACGCCGTTTACCTTCCCGCTGGAGTGGTACCTATTTGTCTACTTGCACTTTGACATGCTTTCGAACTGCTAGGTGGGCAGGAGCTGGGACCGAGCAACGGGAGCTCACCTCGTTGCGGGGATTTGAACTGCCGACCTTCTGACCGGCAAGCCCTGGGCTCTGTGGTTTAACCCACAGCGCCACCCGCGTCCCGTTATCATATATACAGGTACCCAATAAAGCAACATTATTTGACAGCGTTAGTGAGAAAACGTTTGGGGGGGAAATAGGTTTGATTTAGCTAGTGATGTAGTTGTGATCCAGCAAAACATCTGGAGAACTGCAGATTTAGCAGCCCTGTACTAGAAAACGGTGCCAGTAAATAAGGGATCAAATATTAAACTCACTTATTATATTAGTGATCCCGGATTACATGAATTTCCAATCTCTCTGTAACTCATAATGTCAAAGTTGCCAACAAAATGCAAAATTTAACAAAGATGCAATAAAATCCCTGAATAGCCACCTGTTTCCATATTCATTCTTGTAGAAGCATCAGAAATTCTATCCTCTGTCCCATCAATATGCAAGATTGCATGGGGCAGATAAAAGAGATGGCAGCTTTTTGGTGATCTGTTGTTCATCCATACTGAGAGTAGACCTATTGAAAGCAATGAACAAGCCAGCCATCACCCTTGATTTTGATGGAAGCAACCTAAGAATGACATCCACCATTGCAATCATTTCAGCTATCTGTGTTTGTGATTTGTTGTTAATAAATGAAAGTGTTTTGATGGTTTCTGAAAACAGGATTGCTAATTGCTTGTTAAGCATTGTGTGTGTGTGTGTGTGTGTGTGTGTGTGTGTGTATATATATATATATATATATATATATATATATATATATATACACACACACCAGTATATATACACATACATACACACATACACACATATATATATATGGACCCCTGACCATTAGGTCCAGTTGCGGACGACTCTGGGGTTGCGGCGCTCATCTCGCTTTACTGGCCGAGGGAGCTGGCGTACTGCTTCCAGGTCATGTGGCCAGCATGACTAAGCCGCTTCTGGCGAACCAGAGCAGCGCACGGAAACGCCGTTTACCTTCCCGCAGGAGCGGTACCTATTTATCTACTTGCACTTTGATGTGCTTTCGAACTGCTAGGTGGGCAGGAGCAGGGACTGAACAACAGGAGCTCACCCCGTCGCGGGGATTTGAATTTCTGACCTTCTGATCAGCAAGCCCTAGGCTCTGTGGTTTAACCCACAGCGCCACCCGCGTCCCATATATATATAAAACATTAAAAACTTCCATATATATATATATGGAAGTTTTTAATGTTTGATGATTTGTCATGTTTTTAATATTCTGCTAGGAGCTGTCCAGCACGACTGGGGAATAATAATAATAATAATAATAATAATAATAATAATAATAATAATAGCATTCTTTTTGAGTGTTTGGGGTGTTAAGGGAGGGATAGTACCTCTGTTTGGGGACACAACATGCTCCTTTTTGGATAATTTGCCCACCTTTGGTCCCTACCCTGCACTCAAATCTCACCTGTGGCTCCTACTGTAGAAGCTGGCAGCATGTGACATTGGCCCCACCCCAGGAGCAGCTTCGACTGTCCAGCTAAACCAGGTGAGGGTAGCCAATGGGCCTCAAACCCTTGGTGAGCTAGGGACTTTCCCTGCTTGGACTGAGCTAACGAGACCAATAGTGGGTCCAACAATCAAGAAGGTGGTTTCTGCCTGAGCTGTAAAGGGAAGTACGGGGCAGATGGTGCTTGTCAACCTGGGAAGGTAGCCCGTCAAGGAGAAGGAAAACTCTGATCCTAAACCTCTGCTGCCTTGCAGAGTTTCTTCAGATGGAGAAATGGCTAACAAGTAAACACTATACAAATCTGGAGTACAGCCCCCAAGACGGTTGGATGGTGCCTTGTAAGCTGCCTTCCAGCAACTCATGCAGCCAAGCTAGTGCCAAACGTATTGGTCTACTTTCATTTGGCCACTGGCCAGGACCTCCATGCCCACTGCCCAGGCTTGTGCCCCAGGGAGGTCACTTCAGTGCTGCTAACAGTGGCTTGACTTAACCCCTGTAGGCACACTCCATTGTCTCTCAAGACAAACAGATGCCAACAACAGTGTCTTCCTTTGGTTTCAGATTTTCAAAATGTATTCTATTTATTTAATATACAGTGGAACCTTGGTTCTCGAACGGCTTAGTTGACGAACAAATTGGAACCCGAACGCCGCAAACCCGGAAGTAAATGCTTCGGTTTGCGAACTTTTTCCGGAAGCCGAACGTCTGATGCGGTTGTTGGCTATTGTTTCCGGGGTGCCTGCGCCAATCAGAAGCTGCGCCTTTGTTTTTGAACGTTTCAGAAGTCGGATGGACTTCCGGAATGGATTACGTTTGAGAACCAAGGTACCACTGTATTTGCATGGAGTTTATAGTTCTAGTTTGTTTGCTTAATTTTTTTTTAGAACAAAGGCATCATATTTTCCACAGTGGTCAACCAGATGCTTCTTGGCTATTCCACAAGTAGAACATTGGGAACTGGGTTAGATGGGTCTTTTCCCCATGCTTTTACACCATTTTAAGACTCTGCCTTCCTCTAATATTGGTGGTGTCCTAAAATCCCATATATGTATGCAAAAAGCTTCGATAATGACTGAGAGTCCCCAGAGCTGATGAAGGAGCCTTAATCGCCATCTTCTCCCTCTGGGTGTTTCTGGTTAAAAGCAACAGATAAATTAGAGCAATTTGACTTGAGGCCAGCAACATTAAAAGAATGAGTGAGGGAAAAACATGATGTCAAGACTATTTGTGTTGCATTATTACAACCACTAAATTTTGTGACCTCCCTCTTTTGTGCTTAGCAAAGTAATTTTGCATATTGCATTGTTGACAGCCAAGTAAAATGTTTACGGGAAATAGGCGGTTTCTGAGTCAAAGGGGCAGCTGACAGAACTATATAAAAGCTCAGAGTTCTCTCACTTCCTCCAACAGCTTCATCTGACTCTTCTGTCTTCACTACATCTTCTCAAAGAAGCAGGTAAGTCCGATTACTTGGGGAAATATTTCGGAATTTATCAGAAGTTTATGACAGTGGAAGGCTAGATTGATATTCCCACTAGAGCAAGGATGAGCATCCTTTGGTCACTCTTGACCTTTGGGCTTGCTGGCTGAGGGGACTAGAGTCCAGTGACAACTGGAGGTCTACAGTTCATCATACCTACTTCATACTTTTGTAAACTGCAGCATACCCATACTGTACTTTGCTTAGAGTTAGACTTGTGGCAAATGGGTTGCTCTCTGATAATAGCCCTACTGAGAGGGGAATCTGACAGGGATGCCTCCTAGCACCCTTTCTTTTCAATTTTTATATAAATGATATTGTTCAAGAACTAAGAGGCCTAGAATATTTTCCTCTTTCTATTCAGGATGTCAAACGCTCAGTTCTTCCGTATGCCAACGATATGGCTTTGATTTCCACTACCTTAATTGGGATGCGGAGACTTTTGAGGAAGTTCAATGTCTTTTGCACAAAAGAGCAGTTAACAGTCAACCATTCTAAAACTAAAGTGGTGATTTTTGGGAAGAAGAGAAAACCTCACAGATGGAGTTTGGACAATAAACCTATAATATGTGATCCCTAATTGGTTGGGACGTGTCGGACAGGAGAGAATAAGTACTGGGCTTCCAATTGTTGTTGAACTACAATTGTCATGATCCTTGACCATAGGACATGGTATCTGAAGAAGTGTGCATGCACACGAAAGCTCATACCAATAAAAACTTAGTTGGTCTCTAAGGTGCTACTAGAAGGAATTTTTTTTATTTTGTTTCGACTATGGCAGACCAACACGGCTACCTACCTGTAACATAGGACATGATGTCTACATCTGATGGGAGTCGAAGCATGCAACACTGGGCCTCCTTCATATACATCATATCTGACAATTTATGATTCTCTGTTGTTTTTGGTTTTCATGCTCCATGTTCTGCTCAGTTCTGCAATCTTATTTTTTAGATTCTTCTTCAGCCATGGTTGACTGTGGTCCATCCCCATTGAAGTGATGTACCCCACACTTATTTTGTCCCTTGGTGTTTTTGGTTTCAGACTCACCTCCACCCAACAATGGTTGACTGTGGTCCATCCTGTGCTGTCCCATCCTGTGCTTCCACCCCCACCGTTGGATTTGGATCAGCAGGTGGTCTTGGCTATGGAGGTCTTGGTAGATGGGGAGGTCTCGGCTCTGGATATGGAGGTCTCGGCTATGGATACGGAGGTCTCGGCTACGGTTATGGAGGTGCTGAAAGAGCAGCCAATCTCGGTATCCTGGATGGAGTCATCCCTTCATGCATCAACCAGATCCCACCAGCAGAGGTTGTCATCCAGCCACCTGCCTGTGTTGTGACCATCCCAGGGCCCATCCTCTCTGCCAGCTGTGAGCCTGTCTCTGTTGGAGGCAACACTCCATGTGCCGTTGGTGGGTGGGGCTATGGGTCTGGCCTCCTTGGAAGCTCTGGGGGCTGGGGCTATGGTTTGGGCTGCGGGAAGGGGACACTCTTTGGAAGGAGGTTTGGGCATCGTTTTAGCATCTGTTCGTAGGCCAATTTAACCTGAGAAGCATATTATGAACTGATAATCAGAGAGCTTGATGCAGATCCATTGGGTGTGGTTCAAAAGAACTAAATCCCAGAAACAACTGCTGAAGTTGAACCCTCTTCACTCCCCCCACCTCTTTGCTTTGCAGTCCAGCAAACTAAGAATCTTACATGCTAAATTCCTTCTGTATTTCTCATACAGCTATCAATGCTATTTCTTGAATCTTTTCAATAAAGCTTTTGGCGCATTACGGCAACCAGTGTTTGTTGGTTTTTGTAACACTTGGCCTCAGCAAGCTGTCCAGCTAACTGAAGCGACTTTTCGTCTAAATTAAAACTGGAATGTGGCTCAAGGCATGTTTGCCAACAAAAATTTGACAGACGTTTGGAGGTTTTATAATCCAACCTTAAGGGATTATACATTTTACTTGCAAGCTCATAGATCCCGCTGAATGTGATATTTTAAAATATCTGCCAATTTGGTCACTAGAGTGAAATCTATTCCAATGTTACTAATGATTTATGCAGATCACGCACTAATAAAATTGAACATCAAAATGTCAAATAATTTTAGTAATAATAAACTCTAGAGAATGAATAACAATATATCAGTAAGAGATAGAAAGACACAAATAGAACAACATTTAGATTGTTTTTTAAAGTGCATAAACACCATGGCCATATATGGGATGCAAGTGAATCTTATATCAGAGGTGTTCTGACAGAACAAAAATAGGAGCAGCTATTCTCTCTAACAGAAAAAAATGGTTCAAAATATTAAGAAAGTACACATTAGCATAAGCAAACATGGTGCATGAAGTTAAGAACAACAGAGAACATGCAAAATATCCAAGCCGAAAAAGTGGAATGCTTTACCAACTGTAAAAAAATCAAAGATGGTTGAAATACAGCCATAAACCATCTAAATCACTATCAAAACATCTGAAAGATAAACAGATCCAAATGTTTATTCCATCAATTAAATATAAGAATAAAGATGCGAGAAATTGCAAAAACTTCTTACCAGGAATTGTATACTTAGCAGAAAAAGCATATATTGAAACTACAGAATCTGGGGATTGGGAAAATATTGTTTAGCAGGAAGTAAAACAGCTGGATGTTATCTTGGAGTGAATATTTTGAATCATTTCTGTTATGTAGCTGGCAGACGGAAAATTGGAAGTCATTTTCTCTTTCTTCTTTCTTTCCTCTTTTCTTCTCTTTATATTCTTTCTTGGCTCGCTCCCCCTCCTTTTGTCTTCCTTGGTGTCCTCAGCTCGGGGCCATTATTGGGATCCAAGGATTACACACACAGTAAAGTGATGGATTTTTGGTGAAGGACCCGGAGTGAGAGGAAGGGAAGGGAGAGACCGAGAGAACAAAGGAAAGCAGCCAGCCCCTGGCACCAACTCTAGGGGGCCCTGGTGCACCCACAAAAAATTGTTGTGGGTGCTCAGCACCTGCACCACAAGGCCTCTGACATGATTCCCAGGTCCTCAGGAAGCACTGGAAGTCATGTCATGTCAAGGCTCTGCCAAGGCTTCAAAATTGGAAAAATGAGGACATTCCAAGCTGCCATTTTGACTGCAGCAACTTGTCAGAGAAGAGTTCTTGTTGGCCACCAAGGAAAATAAAAATTGTTAAAAGATTGACATTTTAAATATTTTGGGGGGATAAGAAAGTTGAAGAAAACACGCCTCCATATAATTTATTCTCTTTGATCTAATACATTTTGCCTGATTTATTTAGTGTTTAATTGGGGTGGGAGCTTAATTTATGAACTTGGAATTACTTTACACACACACACACACACACACACACACACACACTTGGTAATATGTCTGATTAATCGAAGTATGCAATTTATATTTTCTGCTCCTCCTTCACATTGATTTCCACAGATTTTTTTTTCATATTAATATAGATGGTTATTACTTTGTTTTTTTGTATCTATAGATATGAATTTATTTTTAAAGTAAGAAAGTTTATTTAAATGTATGCTTTTTTATCTCCCTCTTTTCTTTCCTCCTTTCCTTTTTCTTAGCTAAGTATTTATTATTATATACTTCCCTTTTCTCAGTTATTATTCTAATGGATGGACTGATGATACCTATTTGTATGTCAGGGACTGGACTGAAGAGGAGGGCTGGGGATCACCCCCTCCTTCTCCTCTGCTTCCCTTGGAGGAGGTGGGGGAGTGGGGGGATTAACCCCCCTTCTCCAGTAGTTTCAAGAGAAGAGGAAGATGGGGTTGAGTTACAGCAGAACTCAGAGCTGCCAAGTTATGAGGTGTCAGGAGAAGGAGGGGGAGTTGGAGGACTGCCAGCAGAGATGTCCTTAGAAAGCACAAAATCTCCACCATCCCCACATACTTGCCGCTCAATCAGAATTCTAGAGCCAAGGGCTCAACAACATTTGACTACTGAGGCCCCCTGTAGAGTCACAGGCTGTTGCTGGGGAAGGAAGGGGAGGAGTTCAGAGTGAGCAACGTCAGTATGGAGTTAAGGACTGGAATTCTTTGCTTTTCACCACAATGACTGAATAAAACCGTAAATACGAACTTTTTTGTTTCTTCCTTGATGCTACCGGGGAGGAGAAATCTCTCAAGGAGGGAGAAATCCCTCAAGCCTGACATTATATGTCCTCATTGAACTTAAGGATCTCTCTCTCTCTCTCTCTCTCCCTCTCTCTCTCTCCTCATGTATTGTTGACTTTTTGATTAAATAGGCACTTTTACACTGCAATGATGTGATAACACGGTTATTCCTATCTGATGATACAGAAACATATTTCTGAACAAATAAGAGGGGAGAAAGTAAATTATTTAGCTCTTGTTGAAAAATATCAAATGCATTTAGACCTTGACTTCATCCGTGGCTATATATAACACTCGTACAAGAGACGGTATGACTCTGAACACCAGTTGCTTGGGATCACAAGTGGGAGAGGGATATTGGGTTCATGTCTTGTGTGCAGGTTTGCCATAGGCAACTGATTGGCTACTATGAGAACAGGATGCTGGACTAGAAGGGCCTTTGACCTGACCCAGCAGGGCTCCCTCTTCTTCTCTTCTTCTGTTCTTTCCATGTCCATAGTTCTCACCATTAGGACAAGACTTGTGACTCCCACTTCATGCTTATAGGGATGGGATGGAATGGGATGGGGAAGCTCTGGCTCTGCAGAAGTTGTTGGACTCTAACTTGCACCAGATCCAGCAATCCTGACCCAAGGACAGGGATGACAGGAGCTGGAGTCCAGTAATGTCCAGACCATGGGTAGGCAAACTAGGGGCCGGATCCGGCCCAATCACCTTCTAAATCCAGCCCATGGATGGTCCAGGAATCAGTGTGTTTTTACATGAGTAGAATGTGTCCTTTTATTTAAAATGCATCTCTGGGTTATTTGTGGGGCATCGAAATTCATTCATCCCCCCCAATATATATATATATATATATATATATATATATATATATATATATATATATATATATATATAGCCTGCCCCCCCACGGGGTCTGAGGGACGGTGGACCGCCCCCCTGCTGAAAAAGTTTGCTGACTCCTGGACTCTAGACTCTAGAGGGTCACTTGATACGTACTCCCAATCAAGGTGCACCAATGACTCTTCTTGAACCCTATAACCTGCCCTGTTGTTATGAGAAATCTATTCCCCCAGTCATATGATTTAATTATGACCCACTTCCCCCAAATGACAGCAAAGAGGAAACAGGAGAAGGGGCACAACTGCTTCATTGCACCCATTTAACCCATCCTTCCTGGTCCTTTAGCGATCAGCAAAGTTACATTTGGCCCCTGACTGTGAGTTGTTTCTCTGAATGAATAACCAGTCAGGGTGCCCTGGAGAGAGATCCTGTACACACGTTGAATAAGAGGAGACTGGTAATTTCTAGAGGAATATAACATACTTTTTCCACACTCGATGAAAACCCTTCAGGGTGCCAGAGAGAAAGATAGCCCCCAATACTCCAATTTTAATTTGTACAAAAAGGGGTTTAAGACTTTGAATTCCTTGCTATGAGAAACTGGAGGTGGAGTTTTAAAAAGAAAGACACACAGGTTATCAGAATGCAGAACAAGCTTTATTGAAAAGGTAAAGGATAAAGAAAGGATAGTTGTACAATAGGCAAAAAAAGGTGCAAATTGTAAAAGGTTCTTGGTCTTCTCGACTTCATAATACAGAGGGGGGAATTAAGAGGGTTCAACTTCAGTAGTTGTTCCTGGGATTTAGCTCTTTTGAACCACACCCAATGGATCTGCATCAAGCTCTCTGATTATCAGTTCATGATATGCTTCTCAGGTTTAATTGGCCTACGAACAGATGTTACCACGACGCCCAAACCTCCTTCCAAGGAGTGTCCCCTTCCCGCAGCCCAAACCATAGCCCCAGCCCCCAGAGCTTCCAAGGAGGCCAGACCCATAGCCCCACCCACCATAGCCATAACCCCCTACGATCCCGGATCCACCAACAGCACATGGAGTGTTGCCTCCAACAGACACAGGCTCACAGCTGGCAGAGAGGATGGGCCCTGGGATGGTCAGGACGGAGGCAGGTGGCTGGATCACGACCTCTGCTGGTGGGATCTGGTTGATGCATGATGGGGCTACTCCTGCCAGGACTCCGAGGTTGGCTGCTCTTTCAGCACCTCCATATCCATAGCCGAGACCACCATATCCGTGGCCGAGTCCTCCAAAACCGTAGCCGAGACCTCCCAATCCATAGCCGAGACCACCATAGCCAAGACCTCCTGCTGAGCCAAACCCAACAGTGGGGGTGGAAGCACAGGATGGGACAGCACAGGATGGACCACAGTCAACCATTGTTGGATGGAGGTGAGTCTGAAACCAAAAACACCAAGGGACAAAATAAGTGTGGGGTACATCACTTCAATGGGGATGCACTACAGTCAACCATGGCTGAAGAAGAATCTAAAAAATAGGATTGCAGAACTGAGCAGAACATGGAGCATGAAAACCAAAAACAATAGAGAATCATAAATGGTCAGATATGATGTATATGAAGGAGGCCCAGTGTTGCATGCTTCGACTCCCATCAGATGTAGACAGCATGTCCTATGTTACAGGTAGGTAGCCGTGTTGGTCTGCCATAGTCAAAACAAAATGAAAAAAATTCCTTCTAGTAGCACCTTAGAGACCAACTAAGTTTTTATTGGTATGAGCTTTCGTGTGCATGCACACTTCTTCAGATACCATGTCCTATGGTCAAGGATCATGACAATTGTAGTTCAACAACAATTGGAAGCCCAGTACTTATTCTCTCCTGTCCGACACGTCCCAACCAATTAGGGATCACATATTATAGGTTTATTGTCCAAACTCCATCTGTGAGGTTTTCTCTTCTTCCCAAAAATCACCACTTTAGTTTTAGAATGGTTGACTGTTAACTGCTCTTTTGTGCAAAAGACATTGAACTTCCTCAAAAGTCTCCGCATCCCAATTAAGGTAGTGGAAATCAAAGCCATATCGTTGGCATACGGAAGAACTGAGCGTTTGACATCCTGAATAGAAAGAGGAAAATATTCTAGGCCTCTTAGTTCTTGAACAATATCATTTATATAAAAATTGAAAAGAAAGGGTGCTAGGAGGCATCCCTGTCAGATTCCCCTCTCAGTAGGGCTATTATCAGGGTGATGAGAACAAGATTAGCTGCCATATACTAAATGATGTATTTGTTGTCAATATTGTTTACACTGATTGTCAATGACTCTCCTGGGTTCCAGACAGGGAACATTACTGGCCCCAGCTGAAGATGTAAGGGACTGATCTTAGGACCTTGTACAGGCAAAGCATGGGCTGTAGTGTCGAGACGGCCAATGCATGGACGACTCCCCCATCAGCGATCAGCGTGCAGATCAAGGGAGTTCTGGCAGCCTTTCCGATGTGATTTACGATGCCCCATGTCTTGTAGACTCTGGGCAAATCTTCAGCTATCCAGCAGAGTGAACGCAGCTACGGGACCACCTCTCCCGGTATGCCCCGCAAAGGACTTTAAGGTCCACAAATAACAACTTTTTGGAGGTCCTGAGCCACAAGGCTGTTAGACTGGGCTCAACTAGGGCCAGGGCCTTTTCAGTACTGGCCCCAACTTGGTGGAACACTCTGTCACAAGAGACCAGGGCCCTGCGGGATTTGACATCTTTCCGCAGGGCCTGCAAGACAGAGCTGTTCCGCCTGGCCTTCGGGTTGGACTCAGTCTGATGTTTTCCTCCCCTTGGTTTTTTTGGGGGGCGATAAATGAAGCAGCATTTTAAATTGTCTTTTAACCTGTATTTTAATTAACGTTTTTTCTTTTTATACTTTATTGTAATTTTACTGATGTGAGCCGCCCTGAACCCGGTTTCGGCTGGGAAGGGCGGGGTATAAATAAAATTTATTATTATTATTATTATTATTAGTAAGCTAGGCTTGAGGCTGTGTACACTAATGGCTACTTTATTAAGCAAAGACAGAACAAAGGAAAAACATGCCTCCTCTCTTTGGAGAGCAGTCAGAACAGAAAGTAAAAACAACAAACGGAAACAGAGTACAGTAACATCCGTTCCCGTGATCCAACAATCAGTGCAGTGGAATGCATAACATAACACAGACATGTGACATCTGCACAGTGGAGGAATAGAAACCTAACATGTACCACTAAGGAATGACCCCCTTTCTTGCCATTTTAATCCACAACATCTAGAAAGTTATTTGTTGGCTACCCCCAATACTGCTGTTCGGAAATATAAGAAAATGTTGAGATAACCCAGTAAGGTTCTTTTAAGAAAAGGCATGTTTTATTAACAATGCTATCTACATGTATCTTGAACATACTGGACCACAGTATACCATTGTCTAGCAAGTTGGGGATGAGCTTGAAAAAAATAAGTACAGTCATCCTTTATATTTTCACCAGAGAGTAAGCGCAACACAAGCGGGTTTACTTCTGAGTGGAATTCAGAGTTTTGTGCTGTAAAAGACAGAAGTGTGTATGTTTGTCTAAATATAATTTAGGAAGGAAGGAAGAAGATGGAGAGCTGGTGGCACCTTCCAGCTGTCCTTAAAAATGCTTAATTGGAGTTTCTTCTAGCAATATCATATTAAATGCACTCACAAAGTGTGAAGCTGGAAAATCCATCTAGTCTTAATTTGATGTGAATTTTTGATAAATTTAGAAACATTCCCCAAAGAAAATGGACTTACCTGCTTCTTTGAGAAGATGTAATGAAGACAAGAGAGTCAGATGAAGCTGTTGGAGGAACTGGGAGAAGTTTCCGTTTTTATACAGTTCTGTCAGCCACTCCTGTGACCAAGAGACCGCCTCTTTCCAGCTAACATTTTATTTAGTTGTCAACAAATTCATGTGCAAAAGTACTTTACTAAGCACAAAAGAGGGAGGTCACAAAATTAAGTGGTTGCAATAATGCAACACAAATAGTCTTGACACCAGTTTGTTCCCCTCTCCCTTCCTTTTAATTTTGCTGACCTCAAGTCAAATTGCTCTAGTTTATCTGCTGTTTTAAATCAGAAATGCCCAGAGGGAGGAGATGGAGATCATCAAAGCTCTTTCATCGGCGTAGGGGACTCTAGGACATGATCAAAGCTTTTTGCATACACCTTCTGAGACATCTCCGGTATCAGATGAAATCAGTGTCCTTGAATGCCTTGAGCACATCAGAAAAGCCCTGCTGGGTGAGGCCAAAAGCCCATCTAATTCAACATCTTGTATTCACAGTGCAGAACCAGATGCCTCAATGGGGAACTCACAATTGGAACCTGAGAGCACCAATGCCACTTGGAAGAGAACAATAGTGAGAAAGAGCTATGGTCCCTATGTTCTACCTGTGCATCTGGTTGACCACTGCAGGAAAGAGGATGCTGGACAACATGGGCCTTGGGTTTGTTCCAGCTTCAGGGCTCATTATATGTTATCTTCTTCACTTGTCCTGGGAGGTCAGAGATGTTTCCTTCAGCCTGGCAAAAATCTAAAGTTAATCTGGAGTGGTCTTCTGGGTGACAGTGGTGGCAGGGGGCTGTCCCAACTTCAATAGAAGATGGTGTCTGTGTACATGTGTGGTTTAAAAAAAAAAACCCAACCAAAAATATGTTAAGCATCTAAACCAGATATATAAAATCAGTACCAAGTTGAAATCAAAAAGAAAACACTACTTTTTTTCTTTTTAAAAAGGCAGCTTAAAAAGCAATTAAAACTTGCATATTTGGAAGCCTAGAAAATGTATGAAATGTATTCCGAATCTGTAGTTTAGAACATGGTAATTTAAGAGCGACAAGCCACACACAAACATAGCTGAAATTATGAAGGGTTGCATCCAATAAACTCATTCTCAGGAAAGTTCCATCAAAATGCATGGTGTTGACTGACTTGTCCATTGCTTTCTTCTTCTTTTTACAAAGTAATAATCATAAATAAATAAGAATAAAAATGTGCACCCCACCACTGAGACCATCCCATTGTAACTATCCAACCTCCCAAAATTTCAACACCTCTTGCGATGGTTTGACCCCTTTCCTTTTTAACAGTACAAATTCTACAAACACCCTCCATATCTCCTCAAAATAATTTATCCTGCATATTTCCCATCTTACATTAATGCCACATGTTAATTTATCTTTAACAGGTATATCCCACACCTCTTTAGACCATTCTTCCATTTTGTATTCTGCTTGCCCCTTCCACTTCCTAGCTATAATAATTTGTGCAGCTGTCAATAAATTTGTGAGCAAGTCCTTTATAGTCTGCGAACCTTTCACTTCATTGTAAATTGATAATAATGCTACCTCTAGACTTTTGGTCAGCTTTAACACAGTGATTTCTGTTATCTCCTTAAATACCCTTGCCAAAATAATAATAATAATAATTGTACATATTTACACTCCCACCACACGTGAACATAATTCCCTGTTTCCTGGCATCCCCTGTCCATTGCTTTCAATAGATCTAACATGAGCTAGTTGAAAATAACCTTAGCATTTCAGTAAATGTCTAACAGTGGAGATAGATGGATACCAACAGATCTCAACCGATCACCATGAAGGCACCAACTCTTCGATCTGCCCACCTGATCTTGCATATTGATGGAACAGTGGATAGGATTTCCCATGCTGATCTCAAAGATGAAGATGGAAACAGGAGGCTATCAAGGGATGTTTTTTAGCATCATTATTAAATTTTACCCTTGCATTGTGTTAGCCACGTTGACATTACAAGTTACAGGCGGGCTAGAAATTCAGGAAATTAGGGGTGGCTAATACTACAAGTGAATTAAATATGTGATCCCTGATTGGTTGGGACATGTGTCTAGTACAGTGGTGAGGAAAGTGGTGTCTAGTACAGTGGTGGTCCTCCAGATGTTTTGCATCATCCCTGCCTACATTATCCTTTTATATCTTCAATCATTTTATTTGGGGGTGGGCTTCAAATAATTGTGAATTTTTGCTAACTCTTCAAAATCATTTTGCTTTACTGGGTACACTTAATCATACATGTGTATATGAATCCTTGCGTCAATGAACGCTAGAGCATTAGGAAGATTCTGTGCTCATAGTGGTCAACCAGATGTCAATAGGAATCCAGTAAGAAGGACTGGAACTCAATGTCCCATTCCCCAATTCTGATTCCCAGCAACTGGTACTCAGAGGCATGCTACCTCTGACAGTGGAGGCAGAGAACCCTGGCTATGTTCTGTGAACGGAATGATAAGCTGAAATCTTGGATATGAAAGTCGAGTAAGCTACTGATAAAATCTCTAGCCATTCCAGCTACTTTAATTCTCTTCAAAGACATAGCACCTGTTGATCTGTCCGAAGTGAACATACAAAGGCATCTTTACATTTTCTTAATTATTTTTATTAACTTCTTTTGTGGAAGAATGAGAATGCAAAGATCAAACGGGTGAGAATGGGAAAGAAGAGTTGTGGGGAGCAGAGGAAATGCAAACACTTTTGCCCCATTTTTCTTTCTTATTAAAACAATTAGAGGGCATGATGTAATTCATAAATTACTTGCTAATTAAAGCCTCAGGGAAAGGGGGTGTATCCCAGCTAGCTGTGGGGCCATCAGGGGATACAGTCAAAGGAGTATAAAAGGGCTCCCTGGGCTGAGATATCCCAACAGCTTCCCTTGACTTGATCTCCTTCTCTCCATTTCTACTCCTCAGAGACTTTGGTAAGTCAAATGTGTGCATGTATGTTATGACCTTGTCTTTACAGTACATGCTTATTCTTCTTTTGCACTGCTCAGACAGTTCAGATAACCAAATTCCAGGAGAACACTAAAAATCCATTATGTTGTGGGGTATGTTGCTATTCCATCAGGAATCCTGCATCCTCCATGTTGTTGGCTGGCTTGTTTTCTATGTATTTCTTCTGAACAAACATTTAGGAAGTTGCCTTATACCAAGACCAGAGTGTTCATCCATCCAGCACTGTATTGTTTGACTGGCCGCAGTTCTCCAGGGCTTCAAGGAAGGTTTTTCTTCCCAAACCTAACCTGGAGATGCTGGGGAGTGAAGTCAGGACATTCTGCATGCAAAGCAGATGCTCTACCAATTCACTATAGCCCTTCCTTTCTTACACCTTATAGCATTCTTTCAAAACTAGACATTTTTGTTTTCCTGGGTGGTGGTGGTGGTGGTGGTGAGAGAGTCTTATTCTATCACAAGTTGTGCAAATCCAGCTTTCCTCATTGTAAAGTACAAATGTAGCATTCATGACTCTCCATGCATTGGGCTTGAGACACAAGACAGCATTCCACGGAATGTTTTTCAGATTTCCCCTTAGCAAAATTTCAGTCAGGAAGATAAAAAACAGAAGTCAGCATAAGGGAAGTATTTATTGCATAGGCTAATATACATTTGTTCTTCATGGAAGATTTGGCAGGTGAAGAAAGTAATAATATAGGAAGTTGCCTTACAATTGATCCATCTAGTTCAGTATTCTCTTCTCTGACTGTCTGAGGCTCTCCAGGGTTTCAGATGAGAGATTCTTTCCCAGCCCAACCTGCAGATTCCAGGGATCGAATGCAAAACATATGTTCTGCCAGTGAGTAATGGTCCTTCCTCTAGGAAAGAAAAAAAGATTCCTGCATTCATTGTTCCAGCTAAAGGTCTGGTTTAAATAGAAACTTAGGGAGTTGCTTTTTACCAAGACAGACCATTGGACCTCCTAGTTCACTATTGTCCTCACTGACTGAAACTATTCTCCAGAGCATCAGATAGATGACATTCTCAGACATTCCTGGAGCTGCCAGTATTTCGATTTGGGACCCACAATGAAGAGAAGGGCTGTGGTGAAAAAAAGAGAAGACAATAAATAACCCAAGCATTAGGGCATAATGTTAGAACTATCAAAGGCAGCTGATTTAAATGTCCCTTGGTTCCCCATTGAAGTGGCATTCCACATGTTCATTTTGTCCCTTGGTCTTCTTGGTTTCAGACTCACCTCTACCCAACAATGGTTGACTGTGGTCCATCCTGCGCTGTCCCATCCTGCACTTCCACTCCCACTGTTGGATTTGGATCAGCAGGAGGTCTCGGCTATGGATACGGAGGTCTCGGCTACGGATATGGAGGTCACGGCTACGGATATGGAGGTCTAGGCTATGGTTATGGAGGTGCTGAAAGAGCAACCAACCTGGGAGTCCTGGCAGGAGTTGCTCCATCATGTGTCAACCAGATCCCACCAGCAGAAGTTGTGATCCAGCCACCTCCTTCCGTCCTGACCATCCCAGGGCCCATTCTCTCTGCCAGCTGTGAGCCTGTGTCTGTTGGAGGCAACACTCCATGTGCTGTTGGTGGTTCTGGGCTGGTAGGAGGTTATGGCGGGTGGGGCTATGGGGATGGTCTCTTTGGAAGCTCTTGGGGCTATGGTCTGAGGAGGGGTGGGCTCTTTGGAAGGAGGGCTCTGCAGGGGCGTCGTGGCAGCGTGTGCTATTAGGCCTATTGAACTTGTGGAGAAAATCCATGTGATGATGATTTGAATGACCCTGAATGGGTGAAGATCATGCCTATCCATTATTGAGTGTCTCACCTTGGATTCTGGAAAATCTGAGTTTCTGGGACTGTCATCTAAGCCAACAGCATTTGCATGAGTCTCTGCCATCTTTCCGTTCTCCTGCTTTCCCACTATGTTTCCCGAAAGCCTCCAGATGAAGAAGAAGTTCAGAGCCGCATTGTATAGTGTGTGCCTTTGCCTTGTTCCCATCCTGCTTCTTTTACAATTGCCTGCTTGACACTTTTCATATTTCTATTAAAGTTCATTCTGAATTGACTCTCTTGGTTTGGCACCTCATTGTGACATTATCTTTTTTTTTTTCAGTGCAAGCATACACTTTCGCGCAAGTTGCACTTGGGGGCACATCTCTTACAAGGAGATAAGGGCAGGTCTGCTGGATTAGATCAAACGCCCATTTAGTCAATGACCCTGTTCTCACACAGGCCAAACAGTTGTCCCAATGGGAAGCTCACAACCATGTCATAAGTACAACAGCAACATTCCCCACTTGTAATTCCAAGCAACTGGTATTCAGAGATATGCTACCCCCAACAGTGGAAAGAGGACATAGACATTATGACTGGTAGTCACAGATGGCTTTATCCCCCATGAATTTGTCTAATCCTGTCTTAGAGCCATCCAATTTACTGGCCATCTCTTAACCATTGTGTGAAAGAATTTTGTAGTTTAATTATGCCCTATTTGAAGAAGTCATTGCTTTTTTCTGTCCTGGATCTTCTGACATTCAACTTCATTGGATGGCCTCAAGTTCTAGTATTATGGGAGGAAATGAGCAAGGTGGCTTACATGTCAGAAAATACAATTTAAAACAAACATATCAAGCTACCATATGAGAAAAGCTCAAGAATTATTTAAAACAGATAAGAGACACAAAAAATTGACATGCATTCCAGAAAATAAAAGTTAGGCATTTAAAAACAACTTACCAGTTAAATGAACCCAGGTTTAAATGACCTCAGTTAGAAAATTAAGAAAATGCCTTGTACAAAGCCAGGCCATTGGTCTACCTAACTCAGTATGGTCTACATTGGCTGTAACATCTCCCAGGGTTTGACACAGGAGTCCTTTTCCTAGCACTCCCTAGAGATGATAGGGATTGAACCTGGGACCTTTTGCATGCAAAGCAGAGGTTCTACGACTAAGCTACAGCCCTTTCCTCAAGGAAAAGCTGGAATGTGTGCAGAGGAGGGCAACCAAGATGATCAAGGGTCTGGAAACCAAGCTTTATGAAAAATGGTTGAAGGAGCTGGGCATGCTTAGCTTGGAAAAGAGGAGACAGAGGAGATATGATAGCCCTCTTCAAATATTTCAAGGGCTGTCACATGGAAGAGGGAACAAGCTTGTTTTTCTCTTGCTCTTGAGGGTAAGAAGGTACCCAGCATTATCCTCCCAACTGATTAAGGCAGCTGGGGGGGTGTCACCTCCTCCCAACATTCTCAGGACATTAAAGACTGTTCTCACACCATCAAAAAACTTAACAAGAGCGAGGGAGGGGAAAGGAAGAGAAGCAGGAAGGGCTCCGTGTCAGATCACTAGCTCCTCGATACGTTTTGTCTTCCAGATGCATTTCCCATACAGCTGTGTAATTAATAGTTGCTGTTTTGAATTTTATTGTGTCATTATCTTCCTTCATGTGTCATGAAAACTGCTGTTTTGAATAACACTTGTCTAAGGACTCAGCTACACTGGCAAAGAAAAAACACTTTATATGCGTTGTTTATGCATTCTAGCACTGTGGCACCAGATGGCGCTGTGGAGTTCTGTTTTTGCCAACCCGATTTCTCATGCAAAGTTTGCAACGCGTTTAACTGAAACGCTTCTTGGATGTGTCTAGACCTGGCCTAAGTTTAGCTTGAGTGGCACTGTTCTGCAGTGGTTCTTGTCCTACTTGGATTTCCAGTGGATGATGCTTGGGGAGTGCTCTTTGGCTCTGTGAGGCCCATGAAAGGTTTGATTTTATCCCTCATGCTGTTTAACATCTACATGAAACTGCTGAGTGAGGTTATCTGGAGCTTTGGAGTATGTCGTCAGCAATATGCTGATGACACACAGCTCAACTTCTCTTTTATATCTCAAGGTTTGTCAGTGGATGTTGTCAGGTTCCCTTAATAGTTGCTCAAGAGTAAAGACCAACTCCTTCTTGTCTTTCTATCATTTTATTGTGCAAAGTATGTACAGTGCAGAGCTAATCCTAAACATGACCGTCTAGTCGCTAGCAGAATCCAGAAGTGCCCCCCTCCTGTTATGGCACCAACACCAGAGTCTCGGCACTCTAAATTGCCGCCTTCCCCTTCTGCATAATGCTGGCGCTGGAAACGGCGTCTCCCTCCGAGTGGGTCTGCTGAGTGGTGTTAGGTCTCTCTGCATCTTCCTGGAAACCTCTCCCCACATGGCTCCCTCCCGGTAACTGCTCCTCCCCCGAGGAGGGGCTGGTAGACTCACTGGAAGATGAGTCCGTTGACAACAGAGGCTGAGGCTGCCTGTAGCCACTCAGTGCCGGACTGGTAGGAGTGGGCACATCCCTTACAGATGTGCTGGGCAGTTTTCTTCCCTTGGTAATGGACTGGATGAGAGCCAATAAACCAACCTTTCTCAACCTTGGATCCCCGGATGTTTTTTGGTCTACAACTCCCATCAGCCCTAGGTAGCAGGACCAGTGGTCAGGGATGATGGGAGTTGTAGGCCAAAAACATCTCGGGACCCAAGGTTGAGAAAGGCTGCAATAAACTGAAGCTCAGTCCAGATAAGACTGAGGTACTGTTAGTGTGTGTTTACGTAGACTGGATAGATGGAAGGTGGTCTGCCCTTGATGGGGTTACATAGCCCCCAAAGGAACAGACATGTAGCTTGGGGGGGGGGGTCCTTCTAGTTCCATTGCTGTCACTTGAGGTTCAGTTGGCCTCAGTGGCATGAAGTGCCTTCCATCAGATTTGGCTGGTGAGCCAGCTGTGCTCCTATCTGAACAGGGATAGCCTAACCCAGTGATGGCCAAACTTGGCCCTCCAGCTGTTTTGGAACTACAGCTCCCATGATCCCTAGCTAACAGAATCATTGGTCAGGGATGATGGGAATTGTAGCCACGAACAGCTGGAGAGCCAAATTTGGCCATCATTGGCCTAACCTCTGTTGCCTCTACCACTAGGGTAAGGTAAAGGTAAAGGGACCCCTGACCATTAAGTCCAGTCGTGTCCGACTCTGGGTTTGCGGCGCTCATCTCGCTCTATAGAGAGGCAGCGTACAGCTTCTGGGTCATGTGGCCAGCATGACTAAGCCGCTTCTGGCGAACCAGAGCAGCCCACGGAAACACCGTTTACCTTCCCGCCAGAGTGGTTCCTATTTATCTACTTGCACTTTGACGTTCTTTCGAACTGCTAGATGGGCAGGAGCTGGGACCAAGCAACGGGAGCTCACCCAGTCACAGGGATTCGAACCGCCGACCTTCAAATCAGCAAACCCTAGGATCTGTGGTTTAACCAACAGCGCCACCAGTAGATTACTGCAATGCCTCTGAACAGTTCAGAAACATTAGCTGCTGCAGAATTTGGTGGCTGGGATGCTCACTGGGGCAGGACAGTTTGAGCATATAAAACCAATCCTGGCCTGACTCCACTGGCTGCTAGTTAGTTTCCTGGACCAATAAAGCCTTAAATGTCTCAGGACTGCAATAACTCAATAACTCTGCCCATATGAACTGACTCAGTCCCTGTGATCACCATCTGAGACCCTTCTTCAGGTACCTCCTCCATGAGAAGTCTGAAGGACAGCAACAAGAAAATGGACATTTTCTTTTGTGGTTCTCTGTTTTTGGAATGCTCTCCCCAAGGAGGTTCAACTGGTGCCTTCATTACATATCTTTAGGTGCCAGGCAAAAACATCCCTCTTCTCTCAGGCCTATGGCAGCCTTCCCAGCATCAAAGACACCAAAGGTATTAGAACAATTGGTTAAATCCTTTCAGACTAAAAAGCCAGTGGTCAGTTTTTATAGTTTTTATTTTTGGTATCAGTAAATCAATTTGATCTACAGAATCTAAGAAATGAATGGAATGTTCATTAAATGTTCCTCTAATTCAAATTTGAAGTTTCCCCCTATTGCTGAGCAGACCATCTTAAAACAAAAGTGATACCTTTCTCTGGATTTCTTGGTTCTATGCCTTAATTATCAATATTTTCTGTTGGTAAGTACTCCCATGATATCTCTTCTACCTTCTCCAACATTCAAGGGTTCTGAAGCTATCAAGGTGGCAAATTCTGGAAATACTTGTTGCACTGTTAACAGGACAGTGAATGTTTGAACCAATCCAAGAAGATATGCATTATGTCCTTATGGTTGTGATCCTAAACCGGCTTACTTTTGAGTAAGTTGCATTGAAAGGAACTTATTTCTTGGTAGACATATAAAACATTGTGCTGCCACATTAAAAAAAATCCGGAAAGCCAGTGCTATGATGCAGAAAAGGTTTTATTGGGAATTTCAAACAGTAAAAGTATTCAAGTGAATACTAACCATATTGGAAGACAATAAAGCAACAAAGAACACAGTTTAGTGAACAGCTTCTCCTTTAGAATTATTTTTTCAGACTGGAGGAAGAGTAGGGGTTCTACATTTATAGAACATTCTTTCTGCCTTCCTTTACATTGTCCCAATTACACATATTTACACTTGCATGCTAATTTCATAGACATAGTGAATGGATCTTGTGCTTTTCTTCCTGATGGGAATTGGTGTGTTACAAAGAGATGTAGGCAAATAAATATCATAGTAACTAGCAGGGGAAAGTGAGATAAAATTGAACTGGAAACAGCAGCATGTTCTAGATGGGCCTGATTACAAGGGATGCAGAACTCTCTCCCAGCTCCCATTGGGGTTGCCTAGGGAGTTAGGGGGCTCAGCATATCTAAAATCAGACCGAAATAGTCCACCACAGATCTCTTTTTCTTTCCTCCTTGTTGACAGACTGTGAGAGCTTAGCAGGGGAAATAGAAGATGCTGCCTCTATGCCCCATGAACCCATAACGGCCACGGCCCCCCAAAGACCCAGAGCTAGACCCCAGAAGACCTGCACCACCATACAGCCCTCTCCCAAATCCGCTGCTGAATCCGCTGCCATAACCACCAGCAGCACATGGGGTGTTGCCTCCGACAGACACAGGCTCGCAACTGGCAGAGAGGATGGGTCCTGGGCTGGTCATGATGGGGGCAGGTGGCTGGAGGACAACCTCTGCTGGCAGGATCTGGTTGACGCATGAAGGCTGGATTCCAGAAAGAATACCAAGACTAGCAGAAGGGACGCCGTATCTAACCAGGGCACCGGAGCCAAAGCCGTTGCCAGAACCATAGCCAAATCTACCACCAAGACCACTGCCAAGGCCACCGCCAATACCACCGCCAATACCACCACCAAAACCACCGCCAAAACCACTGCTAAGGCCACCACCAATACCACCACCAATACCACCGCCAAAACCACCGCCAAAACCACTGCTAAGGCCACCACCAATACCACCGCCAATACCACCACCAAAACCACCGCCAAAACCACTACCAAGGCCACCGCCATTACCACCGCCATATCCACCGCCAAAGGCACTGCCAAGACCACCGCCAATACCACCGCCAAAACCACCGGCTGGTCCAAAACCAACGGCTGGGGTGGGAGCAAAAGATGTGACAGCGCAGGATGGTCCACAGTAAGCCATGGTTGAGTCTGGAAAGACATAAGCAGGCACATATTATAGCCAAGAAGCATTGAGATTCACAGCAGCAATGAAAACTATGGGCTACGTCCAACTACCAATCTGAGTAGTCATGTCCATTGATTAAATGGGTCTACATGCGAAAACATTGAATACATGGAGGAACATGGAATACAGCCCTATGTATTCTCATTAAACAGTATATCAAGAGAGGGAAAGACCAAAGCATATAATGAGCATCTTTATTCCCACCCCCCTTGTTAGATCTGAAGCTGGTGTTGCCAGTCTTTTGAGGCCAGTAGGGACATTTTATTCTTGACAATAGTTCCCATGGAGGGAGGGGAGGGTGGCCTATCAGAAATTGACTGCTGTATCTGAAGAACTGGGAAAAGAGGCAGGGATGTAATTTTAGTTCAACAACTCCTGTGGACTCAAGGCTGAGCTAGATGATCTAATGGCCAATCCCATGATGGTTATGCTCTGCCTCACCAGTTACAAGCAGAATGCTTCTGAATACAAGCTGTTGGAAACTCCAGAAGGGGAGAGTGTCATTGCATGTGGGCCTTACGGATGGGTTTTCAACAGGCATCTGATTGGCCTGTGTGAGAACAGGAAGCAGAACTAGATGGGCCATTTCCCTTGCAACATATACAAGGGTCAGATTACTTATTCAGGAGTTTCAGTGAAGATAGTGATGAAAACACAGCAAAGAATGGAGTTACACGCTATGCAAAAGGTTCATTAAGTTGTATTAATTGGCCTCAGGATGTCATTGGCACCTCCACTACAATAGTCTAGGGTAGGAATGGAAAGTCAGAAGATGCCCCTGGTCCATCTGTCTGCAAATCAGATGATCTACCATTGAGCTATAGCCCTCACTGAGTTTTCAGAAAGGGTGGCATTCCCACCCCTACCTGGAGATGCCAGGGATTGAACTGGGAATCTTGTTCTGCCCCAGAGTTACAGCCCTTCCCTTAAGGATGACTTACCTGTCTCTTAGAGGAGCTGAAGATGAATAAGAAGGTTTGTCTGGTGAAGCTGTAGACAGAACCTGGAATGGCATGAGCTTTTATACCATTTTTCCCCAGAAACAGTGCCAGTTAGGAAACGCCCCATGACGCTTACATAAGATTCATATTTATCCCATCTTTCTCTAAATACATGTTTGGAATTACCTCTTAAGCTATTTGTTAACTGTGCCATTTCGGCCAATTCTTGTAATTTGTGCTGCCAGTCTAATAGTTTCGGGACTTCCTGGACTTTAATAAGCTATTAGTGTCTTAGAGTTTTCAGGGCATTTCACGTACACTTTGACCTGAAGATTCTAAGACACTAATTTTGTTGTTGTTTAGTCGTGTCCGACTCTTCGTGACCCCATGGACCAGAGCACGCCAGGCACTCCTGTCTTCCACTGCCTCCCACAGTTTGGTCAGACTCATGTTGGTAGCTGCGAGAACACTGTCCAACTATCTCGTCCTCTGTCGTCCCCTTCTCCTTCTGCCCTCCATCTTTCCCAACATCAGGATCTTTTCCAGGGAGTCTTCTCTTCTCATGAGGTGGCCAAAGTATTGGAGCCTTAGCTTCAGGATTGGTCCTTCCAGTGAGCACTCAGGGCTGATTTCCTTCAGAATGGATAGGTTTGATCTTCTTGCAGTCCATGGGACTCTCAAGAGTCTCCTCCAGCACCATAATTCAAAAGCATCAATTCTTTGGCGGTCAGCCTTTTTTATGGTCCAGCTCTCACTTCCGTACATTACTACTGGGAAAACCATAGCTTTAACTATACAGTCCTTTGTCGGCAAGGTGATGTCTCTGCTTTTTAAGATGCTGTCTAGGTTTGTCATTGCTTTTCTCCCAAGAAGCAGGCGTCTTCTAATTTCGTGACTGCTGTCACCATCTGCAGTGATCATGGAACCCAATAAAGTAAAATCTCTCACTGCCTCCATTTCTTCCCCTTCTATTTTCCAGGAGGTGATGGGACCAGTGGCCATGATCTTAGTTTTTTTGATGTTAAGCTTCAGACCATATTTTGCGCTCTCCTCTTTCACCCTCATTAAAAGGTTTTTTAATTCCTCTTCACTTTCTGCTATCAAGACACTAATAGCTGAGGAAGAATGCTGAAACAAGGCCTTGCCCTGGCATTTCCTTCTTTTACAAACCTCAAGGAATAAAACCTATAAGAGACTTGAATAACTTACATTTATCAAATCGGGTTTTTTGGCCTGAGTGCTTGGTGTCCTTTGCGCTTCTTTTCCTGACTTGATCCAAGGCAGCTTCCTATATTTCTATAAACAGTTTCTTTGAAACTTTGAGACTGTGGGAACAGTCTGCCTAAGGGGCCCTTGCCTTGCTTGGCTGGCCTACCCAGACTGGCATTTGTGGCAGGAGGAGAGTAAAGACCCATTGACACACATGCAAATAAAACATTTGTTGTTGTTCACTCATTCAGTCGTGTCCGACTCTTCGTGACCCCCTGGACCAGAGCACGCCAGGCACGCCTATCCTTCACTGCCTCTCGCAGTTTGGCCAAACTCATGTTAGTAGCTTCGAGAACACTGTCCAACCATCTCATCCTCTGCTGTCCCCTTCTCCTTGTGCCCTCAATCTTTCCCAACATCAGGGTCTTTTCTAGGGAGTCTTCTCTTCTCATGAGGTGGCCAAAGTACTAGAGCCTTAACCTCAGGATCTGTCCTTCTAGTGAGCACTCAGGGCTGATTTCTTTAAGAATGGATAGGTTTGATCTTCTTGCAGTCCATGGGACTCTCAAGAGTCTCCTCCAGCACCATAATTCAAAAGCATCAATTCTTCGGCGATCAGCCTTTTTTATGGTCCAGCTCTCACTTCCGTACATTACTACTGAGAAAACCATAGCTTCAACTATACGGACCTTTGTTGGCAAGGTGATGTTAATTGAAATAATTGAAATATTAAGGCTTATCTCCAGCTCTGTGCTTTATGTTTGCCTTAGAATATTTGGCATGTGCCACTAAAGACATGAATACCTCTTGATATCCTTGTTAAAGTTCATTCATATATACGGTAATCCCCAGTGGATACCATTTTGAAGAGATCGGCAATGTGTTTTCTTTAGGCAGGTGACAATTCCCAGCCCTACCTGGGCATGCTAAGGATTGAACCTGGGACCTTCTTCATGCAAAGCATGGACTCGATCAGTGAGCTATAAGGGAAGGCAGAGAGAGCATCCATCTTGACAATGTAGGAGTGTTGATGGAACATAGGGGACCATAAAGGATTATTGGCAACATCCTAGATTCCTCACAGCAGTGGAACGGGTATTATGTGGCAGCAACAGAGATGTTTAATGGAAGAGAGGTTATTGGTTTTTATTCAAATAAGTCTTATTCATGGTAGACATACTGACATAAGTGGACAAGATACTCAGGGCCATCAGAGGAATCAATCACCATCAATTTCACTGGGTCTACTCTTGGTATGTCTTCATTGGTTCTAGGGATAAGTGAAGCTATCCATTTCAGTCTCTCCTTTATCCAATGTTAAGTTCCGTTATCCAAATTTCTATATAAAGTTGTGAAATTATTATTATTATTAATTATCATCATCATCATAGACCCAGTGAAATTGATAGTGATTGATTCCTCTGATGGCCCAATTTTACAAAGAGGGTTTCCCCCAATCTTTATATTTTCCTTTGTCTAATGCATGTTTGCATGTTATTTTTTCAGGAATGTATGCACTCACGTTTTACAGGTATTCTAATTTTGTATGCATTACTTAGCTGGAGAATAGCACTGCAAAATTCAGAGAAGTGCAAATTTCGGAGTATGCTTTGCTTATTGTTTTAGCAATGTGATTTAGGTAGGCTTCCCTTTAAATGTGATCTGTGCCAATTTTCTCTCCCATCCCTAGAAGGGACTCATCTTTTTTAAAAAATAAAATAAAAATAAAAATAAACCAACCCCAATTTGCATTGTGTAGGTGGGAGATCTTGAGGGGCACATCTACTGGGGGAGAAAGCACACACACGAAATACCTTGCCTCTTCATTCATTCCCTTTTCTCATTCTCAGCAAAACAAAATCAAGCCCAGACAATACACATGTTTGGGGGCACCCTGGAGCTTATACATGGTGTACCTGCTGTTTAATTTGTTTCTGTCAAACTACTTTTGAGAGCTCAGAACCCCAATTAAGGGAATGAACACTCTAATTATACTTGTAATTATACTGCCCTCCAACAATTCACAGATGAACATTGGTACGTTCTACTCTATACCAAGAAGCTTCTCCCATGTTTGAACTCCCACCCACATATGTGTTATATACACATATACACCTGCCACCTTGAGCCAATTAGAACCTCTCTGCCAAATCTACCTCACAAGATTGTTGAAAAGAAAAATATGTGTGAGGGAAGGAATCGTGAAACACCTTCAACTGATAAATGGAACAGAATAAAATTGTAGTTGTGAGCTGCCTTGAGTCCCTGTCAGGGGGAAAAGACACAACAACAACAACAAACAAACAAACAAACAAACAACTGAAACTTTGAGAATGATCAGGAACATACCAGAGAGCAAATCCTATTGAACTTAGTTCTTTTTTAAAAAATAATATTTATTATATAATACAGACACTGGAAAGAAAAGAACATAGCATTAAGTTTATTGTGTTATTTTACATGATCTTAAAACATTGGCGAGGGATGCGGGTGGCGCTGTGGGTTAAACCAAAGAGCCTAGGGCTTGCCGATCAGAAGGTCGGCGGTTTGAATCCCAGCGACTGGGTGAGCTCCCGTTGCTCGGTCCCTGCTCCTGCCATCCTAGCAGTTTGAAAGCACATCAAAGTGCAAGTAGATAAATAGGCACCACTCCGGCGGGAAGGTAAATGGGGTTTCTGTGCGCTGCTCTGGTTCACCAGAAGCGGCTTAGTCATGCTGGCCACATGACCCGGAAGTTGCACATCGGCTCCCACGGCCAATAATGTGAGATGAGCACCGCAACCCCAGAGTCGTCCACGACTGGACCTAATGGTCAGGGGTCCCTTTACTTTACCTTAAAAATGTTCGCAGTCCATATAGGCTTTCCACAGACAGGTTTGTGAGCCTGATGGAAGAGCTTTACTTTCTTTTCCCCTTACATATAAAAAAGGGGAGACCAGGTTTCATCAAAGGTATTTCCCTTTATAACACCATTTGCAACTCTTCTAAACCCAACTAGTCATTCTAAACTAGCTATATCCCAAATATTATTGAACCTTGTCTCAAGAGGTAGCTCCACCCTATCACTAAATGTACAGCTACCAGGAGAAAGAGAATTAAATCTTTATACTGGACAGTAGGGTTGGAATAGTTAAAGCTATGGTTTTCCCAGTAGTGATGTATGGAAGTGAGACCTGGACCATCAAGAAGGCTGATCGCCGAAGAATTGATGCTTTTGAATTATGGTGCTGGAGGAGACTCTTGAGAGTCCCATGGAATGCAAGAAGATCAAACCTATCTATTCTGAAGGAAATCAGCCCTGAGTGCTCACTGGAAGGACAGATCCTGAAGCTGAGGCTCCAATACTTTGGCCACCTCATGAGAAGAGAAGACTCCCTGGAAAAGACCCTGATGTTGGGAAGATGGAGGGCACAAGGAGAAGGGGACGACAGAGGGTGAGATGGTTGGACAGTGTTCTCGAAGCTACCAACATGAGTCTGACCAAACTGCGAGAGGCAGTGGAAGACAGGAGTGCCTGGCGTGCTCTGGTCCATGGGGTCACGAAGAGTCGGAGATGACTAAACGACTGAACAACAACAAAATTAATGTCTTAGAGTTTTCAGGTCAAAGTGTTATTGAAATAATTGGTACATTTTGCCCTGAAAACTCTAAGACACTAATAGCTGATTAAAGCCTCTGAGCATCATGGGGCGTTTCCTAACAGGCACTGTTTCCATGGGGTCATGAAGAGTCGGACAATACTAAACGACTAAACAACAACAACAACAACAACAACAACAACAACAACAAAGGATTGGAATCTGGGATTAGGCTGCACCAACTGAAATACAGTGTCCTGATCAAGGGAAGTAATATTATCACTCTATTCTGCCTTGGTCAGATCACAACTGGAATACTATGTGCAGTTCTGGTTGCCACCATTTAAGATATATATTGACAAGCTGGAATGTGTGTAGAGGAGGGTGACCAAGATGACAGAGGGGCTGGAAACCAAGCCTTAAAAGGAAAGATTGAAGGAGCTGGGCATGTTTAGCTTGGAAAAGAGAAGACTGAGAAGAGATATGATAGCCATCTTCAAATAACTCAAGGCTTGTCACATGGAAGATGGAGCAAAATTGTTTTCTCCTGTTCCAGAGGGTAGGACATGAATGAATGGCTCCAAGTTAGGTAAAGGTAAAGGGACCCCTGACCATTAGGTCCAGTCGTGTCCGACTCTGGGGTTGCGGCGCTCATCTCGCTTTATTGGCCAAGGAGCCGGCTTTTGTTTGCAGACAGCTTCCGGGTCATGTGGCCAGCGTGACTAAGCCGCTTCTGGCGAACCAGAGCAGCGCACGGAAATGCCGTTTACCTTCCCGCCGGAGCGGTATGTATTTATCTACTTGCACTTTGATGTGCTTTCAAACTGCTAGGTTGGCAGGAGCTGGGACCGATCAATGGAAGCTCACCCCGTGGCAGGGATTCGAACCGCCGACCTTCTGATCAGCAAGCCCTAGGCTCTGTGGTTTAACCCACAGTGCCACCCACAGTGCCAAGTTACAAGAAAGGAAATTCCAGCTAAACATCAGGAAGAACCTTCTGACCATAAGAACTGTTCGACAGTGGAACTGTCTACCTCAGTCCTTGGAGGTTTTTAAGCAGAGGTTGGATGGCCACCTGTCATGGATGTTCTAGCTGAGATTCCTTCATTGCTGGGAGTTGGACAAGATGACCCTTTGGTCCTTTCCAATGCTATGATTCTATGATTCCCCTGCTAGACATGGGAGGGGCCCCTTTCTGGATCCTTCCATCCACCTGGAAGTTTGGCTCTGCATCAGCTCCTCTCTTCAGGTGATGCCGATGGAAAGCTGAGTCACACCACCAGGTGTATGTGAGGGAGATCTCCCCTCCCTGCCTGGCAGCAAAGCAGGGTGGCAGAATGCCTCTCCTCTCTCACTCAGCAGGAGGGGAGATGTTCCACAGAGTTTTGACACCAGTCCTGCTCTACCCGTAGACTAGAGGTTGGGAAGACCAGTGGCAAAGCTGTGTGAGCTCTGCTTGTTTACATTGGATTGCATATGCCAGAGGCCCTTTTCCGTGTAATTTTTGTTTGCTCCTTGTAGAAAATATAACCTTGAGAATTGTGTAACTCACAAATTCAAAATATTTTTTAAGAAAAGTCAAGGAGGAATGATTAAGTAAAACCTCTGCAAACTTTAAGCTTGCCTTGCATTAAACCCTGGGAAAAAAAACATTCAGACAATTTGAATTAAATAAACTAAGCATTTTAGCAAGCACACACTACAATTTTATTTATGGGCAAATAATAAACCGGGCAAAGCGGCTCAATTAATGTTGCAATGCAGGATTGCATGGGGTCATGGCACTTAACTTGCTTTGTTGGTTTCTTCTGATCTTGTCAACAATTTTGGAAAGCCAACAAGAATCCTCTAGCAGGAAACCCGAACAGCCAACACCTGACACCTGACACCTGACACCAGCGGAAGGCATCAAAGCATGGAGATGATCCTCTAGCCACAAGGTTGCTTGTGGGTTTTTCTCCTGTTCAGATTGCTGACTCTGGAATTGCCCTGTGAGGTTCACATTATTCAGCTGATCAGGCACCACCAGTGCCAGATTTATGTATAAGCTAAACCTTATACCTTATACTTATACCTTATACTTATATACTTATACTTATACCACTCTCTTGGCCCCCCCCAAAAAAAATTTAAAAGAAAAATACCTGGAAGTACATTTCCAAAATATAAGATAACTAGTGGACGTTCAGCCCGTTAAATTAACGGGCGCTAGAACATCATGGAAAGCCGTGGGGCACTCTCCACCGTTATTATTAAAATCAAATATTATATACATTTTTTAAAAAACCCAATCTATATCATCGTAATCGCTTATTTGTCACCAAGTTTTGTTTTCTCTGCACCGCTACCATTACAATGAAATCAATGAGTGTGTGCCTATTTTATTCTCTCCCCCTTATGCCAGCTGCCGGGTCGGTCATTTCGTTAGCCTCGAGTGGCCGCTGCCGCTCCTGTCCGGGTTTTCCGCCCGCCCTCGCCTCGTTCCGCTTTGCTGCCGGCCTCCCTCCCTCCTTTTCCCTCCTTTTCCCTCTCTCTCTCTCTCTCTCTCTCTCTCTCTCTCTCTCTCTGTATCAGCTCCCTCCCTCCCCTCTTCTCTCCCCCTGCCTGCCTGCCTCTCTCTCTCTCTCTCTCTCCGGCTCCCTCCTCCTCCTCCTCCTCCTTGTGCGCTCTCCAGCCCCCTCTCCCTCCCTCCCCTCTCTCTCTCTCTCTCCTTCGCTCGATCCGCTGCTCACTTCTGTCTCAATATGTCTCAAGATGGTGGCCAATGTGGGATCGATGTTTCAATATTGGAAGTGCTTTGATTTACAGCAGCTGCAGGTCAGGCTCCGGGGTCCGCTCACGGGTGGGTCTCTCCCATCCGGGCCCCCCACCCTCCCTCGCCCCCTCCACATCTCTCCCCCCAACCACCCCTTCCCCCGCTTTCCCCTTGAGGTGCGTGTGGTGTGTTTGCGTGTTCCCCTTTCCCCCCTTCTCTCTCACACCCTCCCCCCATTTCCTCTTTTTTCCTTTAGAAGAAAAGGGAACCTGCCTCCCCCCCGCTTAAAAAATAAAAATAAACCCCAAATGTCCTGGCAAGAAGCGGCGTCGGCGTCTCTTCCGTCTCCCCTGGGCTCCGTGTGAGGGAGAAGGAGCGCCCAGCTCCATGCGAGGCGGCGGCACTGAACCAACTGACGACGCGCGTGCGCCGCCGCTGCCTCTCGGACATGCCCCCTCTCCGCCCACTCCAATCCCTGTGTTCGTGAGGCACATGCGCAGTAGCGCAATTCCACTGACACACAGACTGGACGCAGAGGCACAGGGACTTTATTATATAGGATAAACAAATAAGGTCTGCTGTCCCAATGAACAGTGTGGACTACTATGGTGATACTGATATTATATAAAAATGCTTTGTATTAACTACAATTGCATTGTACAGGTTATAACACTCAATTTCATGTTAATATAGCTATTTATAATTATTCGTAGTTTGCATCATATATTTACACCTATTATTATTTCATGTTATAGCAAGTTTCTAGAAACTAGATTATGAGTCTTCGTAAATTGTGTTTCTAAAGGAACTTTTGTGATTGCCAAATGCCAATGTGTTTGCATTCTTAAGTTTGTTATGAATAAAAAATCATTTTAAGTTAGAGCTTAATAATTATTGGTTTTTTCCAAATATATTTTTATTTTCAGAATATCATAAAGAAACACACTTAATAAAAGACATTCAACACATCAATACAAATACTCCACCGAGCTTGTGACTTCCCTCCTTCCCTACTCTGGTTTTCACAACTTTTCCTCATTCTTCAGCTTTCCTAAACCTATCTCTGTCCTTTTTTAAAAAAATAACTATAAAGTTATATAGTTTATAGTCAGAGATATTTCTTTTACATTGCAAGTATTATATCAAACCTGTCAGTGTCTTCACATTTTTACAATGAATTTTTAAGTACTCTATAAATTTACTCCAGTCCAACTGGAACTTCTGGTCTCTTTGGTTCCTTATTCTACCAGTCAATTTCGCCAACTCTGAATATTCCATCATTTTTATTCTCCATTCCTCGATCGTTGGGTAAGTCCGTTGATTTCCATTTGTGTGGTAGTAAGATTCTGGCTGCAGTGGTGGCATATAAAAACGTCTTTTTTTTAAAAAAAAAAATAATATTTATTGGGTTTTAGACATAGAGTGATATAACAGACAAACATAACATAACATAACACAACAAAAAAATACAATACTACAAATACACACACACACTAAAATAATAAATTCCCTTATTTCCTTTACATTTTGGTTTGACTTCCTCCTGCCTTTCCCTCTGCGTTTCAATGTATATATATGTTCTCTTTAGCCATTTCCTCTCATCGTTTACTACTATATTCCTGGTATTCTGTTCTATTTTTGCTATCTTAATCTATTTTCCTATCTTAACTCATTATTATCTTTTCAAACCTTATCACTTATATCACTTATATTTCTATTACTCAAGTTCTAAAACTGTTCATACATCATACTTTTACTTAATCGTTCTATGTACTATTCTGTAAATTGCTTTTCTTCCAGCATTATCTTAACTCTAAATCTTGCAATAATTTTTGAGATATTCTCTAAATTTCTTCCATTCTTTTTCCACCGCAAATAAAAACGTCTTTGATCACTTCTGGCAATCTCCCTTCCTACTAGTCCAAGCAAAAAAGCTTCTGGTTTTTTGGGGAACGTATATTGAAACATTTTTTTCAATTTGTTATATATTCCCTCCCAGTATGTTATAACCTTATCACATACCCACCACATATGATAAAAAAAATCTCCCTCTTTTGTCTTACATTTCCAACATTTTTTATTGCTTATTCTATACATTTTCGCTAACTTGATAGGGGTCAGATACCAACGATACATCATTTTCATGATGTTTTCCTTCAAGATCGTGCACGCTGTGAATTTTATATTTTGATTCCATAATTTAGACCACATTTCAAACTGAATATTATGTCACAAATCAATTGCCCATTTTATCATTACATCTTTCACCTCCTCATCCTTAGTATACCATTCTAGCAGAAAGTTATACATTTTTGACAAAAAAAAATTCCTTTTCCTTCCAATAAATTAGAGCTTAATAATTGTTTCACTATTAATATACTTCTTCTTAATTGTATCCGTCCTATTTAACATCACTTACGGTTGCCACACATCGTTATGCCTTTATAAAAGCTAGGTTTAATGCTTTTCCATCAAACGTACTGAGTCACACAATTACCAAGGGCCAAGTCTCTCCTATGTGTGCCTGTGAAACTAAATCAACTGAATCTCTACAGCATGTAATGTTCAATTGCCCTATGTACAGTTCGATCCGTGCCAGTATATTAAATCCGATAATTCAGTCCATTGCTGATAAGCCAGCTGACCTACGTCTTGCTTGGATGCTCCAAGATGTGGACCCTTACATAACTCAACAGGTTGCTAGATTCCTAACAGCCGTTATCTCGTATAAGAGACGAAATGGAATGTCAGCCGATTATTGATAGTTATGAATATGTTTTTAAAACGAATTTAGACATTGGTTTTAGTTTTGGTGCCTAAATTTTAACTTTAAAATTCCTCTAAGATATGTTTTTACGGAAATGCTAATATTGGCCCTTGTGAGTTGTGATACCTTATTTGCGGCTTGTATGGTGTCGTTGTTTTATTTGACTCTCGTTTGTTCGTTTGTTTGTATTGTATGATGGGCGCAAATGCCGAAATAAATGAAATGAATGGAAGAGGGAACAAACTTGTTTTCCCCTTGCTCTTGAGGGTAGGACTTGAACCAATGGCTTCAAGTTACAAGAAAGGAGATTCCAACTAAACATCAGGAAGCACTGTCGTGTCTTGGCTAAAGGAATTCCAACACACATTTCAAGAAACAGTTCTTTATTCTGGAACAAGGACAGGACTGAGGATTGGGTATAGGGTAGCTTTTTATATAGGAACAAAGTTGAGCTAGCATGGATACATTTAAGCGGGAACCAATAACTGTCACACAATTTAGGCGGGAACCAATCAGGCTGGCTAAAGATTGTAATTGTTCCTTTTAACGACAACTGGGTAGACTCCCGCCAAGTTACAGGATATTTTAACTAATACACAACACTCCCCCGCACCATGTTGACACTACACACAAAATCCTTCAGGTGCTGTGGTCGTCTGCGCGTTCTGCTGGATCGCCTAACCCCTGGTACAGCACTACTAGGACTATTTGTTGTTAGACTTCCCTCACCAATAGCTTCTGGTACCTTGGCAGGCTCTGATGCGCTAGACAGTTCCCCAGGCTCATGGGCTGTTACCGGGGGCGGGTCGCCCGTGGCGGCCTCAGTTTCCTGACTCTCTGAGCCCTCCACCTCCCATAGCCCCGATCCTTCCTGCCCCGATGGCGGAGGATCACTAATCCCTGGCGGCTCTGGCTGTGACTCCTCACCCCCGTGGCTTGTCCTGGCCGGAGCCCGGCGCCTCAACTGGTCGATGTGGCGGCGCATCACCCTGCCATCCTCCACAGTCACAAAATATGACACTGGCCCGCTGGGCCGCGTAACTACCCCTGGTACCCATGTGGGCCCCCTAGCATAATTCTGGACACACACCAACTCCTCCGCAGTCAGGTACCATGTTCTGTCGCCCTCCACGGCTGGAGGCTCTCTAGCAGCATGATCAGGCACCTTGTCAGGGTGAACAAAGTCCAGAATTGTCGCTAATCTCCTCCCCATCAGTAGTTCTGCCGGTGACTTGCCCGTGGCTACACACGGTGTCGTGTGCTGTAGGAACAGCATCCTCGCAATGCGGGCAGACCAATCCCCTTCCAGCAGACGTACAATTGCCTCCTTGGCATTGCGCACCATTCGTTCGGCCTGCCCATTCGAGGATGGGTGGAAAGGCGCAGATGCTGCCCTTCTAATGAAATTGTCGGCCAGGAACCCCCTGAATTCTTGGGACATGAATGCCGCCCCATTGTCTGACACCACGGTTTCAGGTAGTCCATGGGTCGCAAATAGTCTGTGGAGGACCCTGATTACGGCTGCGGACGTCATGTTAGACACAAGCACCACTTCCAACCATTTAGAATAAGCGTCCACAACAATCAGGAACACCTTCCCCTGAAATGGACCCGCAAAGTCTAGGTACAGCCGACTCCACGGTTTCTTGGCCCGCTCCCACCAATGCACTGGCGCCCTGGGCATTTCTGGGCGCACCTCTTGGCATGCCTGACAGGTACGCACCCATAGTTCGATATCCTTATCCAACCCAGGCCACCACACATAGCACCTGGCTAACGATTTCATTCGCACCATGCCCGGATGCCCCATGTGAAGGGTGTCCAGTATCTTGTTTCGTAGGGACCCAGGAATGACCACTCTGTCTCCCCACAGAATGCATCCCTTGTGAAGTGACAGTTCATCTTGTCTAGCCGTAAAGGGTCTAAACTCCACCTCCTGTGTCCCCCTGGGCCACCCCCTCCCCACCCAGGCAAGAACACGGGCGAGGATGGGGTCTTTCCTCGTGCGTTCAGCAATGTCGGTAGCCGTCACAGGAGGTCTGGGCAGCGCCTCCAACATCATAATGTGCTCGGCCGGGGCTGGATCGGCCTTGTCCCTTCCAGGCAGGGGAAGACGGCTAAGCGCATCCACATGGCACAACAGCTTACCCTTCACATGACACAATTCATATTGAAATCCATTCAAAAAAATGGACCAGCGGAGCATGAGGGGAGACAAAATTTGAGGCGTTTGTTTATGTGGGCTAAATAGACCCAGCAGGGGTTTGTGGTCCGTTTGAATCATGAAAGATCGGCCGTACACGTAGTCATGGAACTTCTTAACGCCCGTGACTATTGCTAGCACCTCCTTGTCAATCTGAGCGTAGTTGCGCTCCGTAGGACTCAACGTCCTGGAATAAAACGCAATTGGCCGCTCTGTGCCGTCCGACTCCCTGTGACTCAGGACTGCCCCCAACCCATATTGGGACACGTCACATGCTAGTACCAGCGGTTTAGCTACGTCGTAGTGTACCAGCGTGCTACTCTTTGACAGTATTCCCCATAGTGCATCAAAAGCTCCTTGTTGTTGTCATCCCCAACGCCACACACAGTTCTTTTGAAGCAGCTTATGCAGAGGTTCGGCTATTGCTGCCTTATGCAGCACAAAAGCGTGATAAAAATTTATGAGTCCCAAGAAAGACTGCAATTCAGTCTTGTTACATGGTGTCGGTGCCTCGGAGATGGCCTTTATCTTGGACTCCATGGGGTGGATGCCTGCAGCATCAATCCTGTACCCTAAAAATCCACAGCAGTCACCCCAAAACTACATTTCTCCTTTTTCAGCATCAGGCCCACATCCCTGAATTTGCCCAAAACCTTCCGGATGCATTCCATCAGTTCTGAAGAGTCCTTTCCCGCTATCAGCACATCATCAAAATAGGGGAGCACTCCCGGCAGACCCCTCAGCAAGCGTTCCATTAGGCCTTGGAATATGCCAGGGGCCACGCAAACCCCGAACTGTAGTCTATTCACCCTGAAAGCGCCCTTGTGTGTCACAATTGTTTGGATTTCTGCAGATGCTGGAGTCACCGGCAGCTGTTGATAAGCCTGCGCTAAATCGATCTTCGCAAAAATCTTTCCTCCAGCCAGCTTCGCCAATAGTTGAGACACAACCGGAATGGGGTACGAGTTCCCCCGGAGGGCCTTATTTATTGTACATTTGTAATCCGCACAAATTCGGATCTCCCTATTCGCTTTCAGGGGTGTGACAATGGGGGTTTCCCATCTGGCTGAGTCCACTGGTGACAGTACCCCCCTGTTGCACTAATTTATCTAGTTCTGTCTCTATTTTCGATTGCAGCGCGAATGGTACCCGCCTGGGCTTGAGCCGGATCGGTGCAACCCCCGGATCCAGCTCAAGGTCAATTGGAGCCCCCTTGTAGCACCCCAGCTGCCCATTGAACAATGCTCCAAATTCCTTATACAGGGTGCCGAATGACTCAGAAGCTACCTGGACTGCATGAATCCCTGAGATTCCCAGACCCAAAGCTGGGAACCAGTCCGTGGCCAGCAGGCTCGTGCGCTTCCTCTGGCAATCACTAACTTCAATACCGCTTTCCTATCACGGAACTGCACATTGACAGTGCACATTCCCAGAATGTGTATGCGGCCAGCAGAATAAGACTGTAGCGTAACTGGGAATGGCTCTAACATGGGCAACTTACCCCTAGAAAACAATGTTCTGGCTGTGTTGTCAGACACTATGGAGAACCCGGATCCCGAATCCACCTCCATGTCGCACTGCCTCCCGTTGATCAACACCCGCACCGACGGCTTCCTCTGAGCTGGGAACTGGACAGTTTTGCCCTCGATTTGCGTAAGGTAATTACAGTCGTCGTAAAGGTAAGTCACTGTAGACGTCCTCGGACCCCCTGGTTTCGATGATCCAGATGTGCGTGCAGCCCCCGACCTGCATACTCTTGCAATATGCCCCGCTTTTCCACACGCTCGACACACAGCTTCGCGGAACCGACAATTCTTCCTATCGTGCATTCCGCCACAGCCTGGGCAAGCAGCTCGACGGTCTTTTTGTGTTGCTCCCTCCTGTCTCACCATTTCTATTTCCCGCTCCGGACTTTGGTTGGGGCTGACATTTTGGTCGTCTACTGAGTGAGCCGCCTCTCCTGCCACTTTGGTAGTTCTCTGGTCTGTGTTTTGTTCTTCTTTTTCCTCATTCTCTGTTGCGATTGCCTCCTGGAGTGCCGTGGCCAGATCCATGTCTTGTCTTGCCACGATCCGCCGGCAGCCCTTGCTGTTTCGGAGACCACACACGAACCGGTCCAGCAGTGTTTCTTCCAGGTTAGCAAACTGACAGTGCCTTGCCAGTTTCCGTAGTTCCGTAAGGAAAACGGACACTGTCTCTCCTGCTTGTTGCTGTCTTTTATGAAACTCAATTCGCCAGGTCATTTTAGACGCCGTAGGATTGAGATGCCTCGATAAATGGTCTGTAATATTGGTGAGCGTGGCCTCCTGCAGTGTTGTGGGGGCCAGTAGTGCTCCAGCCAATTCAAAGGTCTCTGCCCCACAGCAACTCAGGAACAACGCCTTTTTTTTGTTCTCGTCAGTGACCCCCTTTGCAGCCACTCCGAATTCGAAACGCTCCAGATAAGCATCCCACGCCTCGGATGCTCCAGGATGAAATGGTTCCATGAACCGTGACGCCGCCATTTCTCCGGTACTGATTTGTCCTGTCAGTCTCAGGGAGTCCTGTCTTCTGGTATCAGGACGCTAAGGTCGAGAAGCTGGCGCTCCCCCCTTCAACGGCCTGAATCCCATCCTCGTCGCCAATATGTCGTGTCTTGGCTAAAGGAATTCCGACACACATTTCAAGAAACAGTTCTTTATTCTGGAACAAGGACAGGACTGAGGATTGGGTATAGGGTAGCTTTTTATATAGGAACAGAGTTGAGCTAGCACGGATACATTTAAGCGGGAACCAATAACTGTCACACAATTTAGGCAGGAACCAATCAGGCTAAAGATTGTAATTGTTCCTTTTAATGACAACTGGGTAGACTCCCGCCAAGTTACAGGATATTTTAACTAATACACAAAAAGCACTTTCTGACATTAGGAGCTGTATGACTGTGAAACGGTCTCCCTCAGGAGTTTGTGGACTCTCCTTCCTTGGAGGTTTTGAAGCAGAGGTTGGGTGGCCATCTGTCATGGATGCTTTAGCTGAGATCCCTGCATTGCAGGGGGTTGGACTAGATGACCCTTGGGAACTCTTCCAACTCTACAATTCTATGATTCTGTGAAAAGGTAACTCAAAGCAATACCAATTAAAACCTGCTTTAAAAACCTGCACTATTGAAAGTCAACATGAAATTTACAGCCTCTTAGGGAGAACATGATGAAAATGTTCCACAGGTGGTACTATACCCCATCCAGATTGGTGAAAATGTAAAAAAATCTTACGAATGTTTGTTGGAGGTGTGGAGCAAATAACGGAGATATGATACATATGTGGTGGACATGTTGTAAGATCAAGAATTTTTGGGGATTGGTATATGACGAACTAAAAAAAATGCTGGGAATAACGTTTACCAAGAAACTGGAGGCTTTTCTACTAAGTATTCTGGAAAAGGATATACCAAAGAAATTAAGAGAGCCATTCCTTTATGCTACAGCTGCCGCTCGAATCCTAATAGCTAAGAATTGGAAAAACCAAAACATACCAAGTATTACCAATTGGCAAATCAAGTTGCAAGAATTTGCAGAATTGGCACAACTAACAAACTCACTCCGAGGTAACTCGAAACAAAAATTTGCAGACAAATGGGACAGCTACCGAAGATATGTACTAAAACTTACAAAAAAACAAATACCTCTGCCAGCATTCGAGGGTTAATTGTGAGACCAATTGACAGGTTAAACAAGGGATTAAATATATATACAAAAAAAAAAAAAAAGCTTTGAGAATGTAGAATGATAAAAAAACTGAGAAATAAGGAATATTTGTGTACATTCAAATTTAAGAAAACTTATGCAAAGGGAGGTGACAGGAAGACTTTTATATATATATATATTTTTGCTTCCCTTTTTTCTTCCCCCTTTTTTTCTCTTTTTTCTTTTTTTCTTTTTTCCTCTCTCCTTTTTTGCTTCCTTTCTTTCCCCCCTCTTTTATGTGGGGGAAACAGGGGGCAGGGAACAAAGTGGAACTTACGATGTGTTAGGATTATATTGACTAATGATTTATGGTGAGCACAAGCTATTTATTGGAGAATGTAAGTAGAACTTAAAATAACAGACGAAAAATCAACATGTATATATTAAGTGTTTATTTAAAATAAGATATAGCTGTGAATTTCACCTCTGTAAAAGGGACTTTCCACTTTGTCTTATCTGTTTTTTTGTATGTGTTCAACTCTTTTGTATGTCTATAAAAACTTAATAAAAAAAATAAAAAATAAAATAAAATCTGCTTTATTTTTTAAAGAATGCACAGCTGAGACAATTCTCATTTCATAGAAAAGGACTTACCTCTTCGGCCCATAAACCAATTTGACCTGAAGGATAATGGTACAGGTAGAACCTCTGTAACAGCCTCCTTTGCGTGTAACTGTTTTTGTCTAAGGCTGGGACTGGTGGGTACTATAGTACTGTACTTCTTCAATCACTGGAGGACCGCAGCTTTCACATCCTTCGTCTAAGATCAGGACCAGCCTTGATCTCAATTACAGCACAGCACTAACCAAACCAATCTAAGTCCCATTGAATTCAATGGGGCTTACTTCCAGGTAAACAGGGTTAGGATTGCAGCCTCAGGCAAGTAAGGGGGAGGTTGGATAGGTGGTTCCAGTCTTGACCAGTTCTCACACAGGCTACAGTATACTTTCATATATTCTAACGTTGCATCCCTAGCAAGCCAAACACAAACATCCCATCTCTTTGTTCTAAGTGTTAGAATCACTAACTTGCAATGCTAAAGCAATAACTCCCAAAGTGAGTGGAATCACCCCAAGGGAGGCAGTGGGGTAATCCAGGGAGGTGCTAAAAGGCAAGCGGGTAGCAGAGGGGCATTGGAGATGTAATTATCAGGTTGTAAAAAGCTGGTATCCCTGGATCAAGTTCATAAATGTTGTTGAATTAATTAAACTAAATAGGATTTTAATATGATTTTGAAAGGCTGTTGTCTTTTCCAAAGGCAAGGTGGTTCTTTTAAAATGAGATTCAGAAGCAATGCAAACTACACGAGTGAGTGAGAAGATTAAAAGATTTTATTCTAAAACAGCAAGCAAGCACTTCAATCTGACACTTGGAAACCCTCAAGAAGCGGTGAAATGACTCCCCCAGGTAGCCTCAGTTTGCACGGCCCTGCGACCAATCAGTCCATGCACGAGCTTCAAAAACATTCTGCCCAAACCATCCGATTTTATAGATAGCCACCCCCTCCCAATGCCTAACTTCCTCAAAACAATGTCCAACATCAAAGAAGGGACCCAAGATTATCCTCCCAACTGATTAAGGCAGCTGGGGGGGGGGGTCGGTCACCTCCTCCCAACATTCTCAGGACATTAAAGACTGTTCTCACACCATCAAAAAACTTAACAAGAGCGAGGGAGGGGGAAGGAACAGAGGCAGGAAGGGCTCCGTATCAGATCACTAGCTCCTCGATACGTTTTGTCTTCCAGATGCATTTCCCATACAGCTGTGTAATTAATAGTTGCTGTTTTGAATTTTATTGTGTCATTATCTTCCTTCATGTGTCATGAAAACTGCTGTTCTGAATAACACTTGTCTAAGGACTCAGCTACACTGCCAAAAAAAAAAAAAGCACTTTATATGCGTTGTTTATGCATTCTAGCACTGTGGCACCAGATGGCGCTGTGGAGTTCTGTTTTTGCCAACCCAATTTCTCATGCAAAGTTTGCAACGCGTTTAACTGAAACGCTTCTTGGATGTGTCTAGATCCGGCCTAAGTTAAGCGTGGGTAGCACTGTTCTGCAGTGGTTCTTGTCCTACTTGGATTTCCAGTGGATGATACTGGCGGGGGTTGTTAACCAGGTTGTAAATGGGTTATGACAAGCGTCCAAGAGACCCGGAGGCGGAAATGCCTCCCCCGAGGTCTAAACAAACTAAGATTGATTCTTTCTTCCTAACCAACTGAACTAAAAAAGAGGTGACTTCTTATACAGTGATACTTGGGGAGTGCTCTTTGGCTCTGTGAGGCCCATGAAAGGTTTGATTTTATCCCTCATGCTGTTTAACATCTACATGAAACTGCTGAGTGAGGTTATCTGGAGCTTTGGAGTATGTCGTCAGCAATATGCTGATGACACACAGCTCTACTTCTCTTTTATATCTCAAGGTTTGTCAGTGGATGTTGTCAGGTTCCCTTAATGGTTGCTCAAGAGTAAAGACCAACTCCTTCTTGTCTTTCTATCATTTTATTGTGCAAAGTATGTACAGTGCAGAGCTAATCCTAAACATGACCGTCTAGTCGCTAGCGGAATCCGGAAGTGCCCCCCTCCTGTTACGGCGCCAACACCAGAGTCTCGGCACTCTAAATTGCCACCTTCTCCTTCTGCGTAATGCTGGCGCCGGAAACGGCGTCTCTCCCTGCGAGTGGGTCTGCTGAGTGGTGTTAGGTCTCTGCATCTTCCTGGAGACCTCTCCCCACCTGGCTCCCTCCCGGTAACTGCTCCTCCCCCGAGGAGGGGCTGGTAGACTCACTGAAAGACGAGTCCGCCGACAACAGAGGCTGAGGCTGCCTGTAGCCACTCAGTGCCGGACTGGCAGGGGTGGGCACATCCCTTACAGATGTGCTGGGCAGTTTTCTTCCCTTGGTAATGGACTGGATGAGAGCCAATAAACCAACCTTTCTCAACCTTGGATCCCCAGATGTTTTGGGCCTACAACTGCCATCATCCCTAGGTAGCAGGACCAGTGGTCAGGGATGATGGGAGTTGTAGGCCAAAAACATCTCGGGACCCAAGGTTGAGAAAGGCTGCAATAAACTGAAGCTCAGTCCAGATAAGACTGAGGTACAGTTAGTGGGTGGTTCCATAGACTGGATAGATGGGAGGTGGTCAGCCCTTGATGGGGTTACATAGCCCCCAAAGGAACAGACCTGTAGCTTGGGGGGGGGGGTCCTTCTAGTTCCATTGCTGTCACTTGAGGTTCAGTTGGCCTTCCATCAGATTTGGCTGGTGAGCCAGCTGTGCTCCTATCTGAACAGGGATAGCCTAACCCAGTGATGGCCAAACCTGGCCCTCCAGCTGTTTTGGGACTACAGCTCCCATGATCCCTAGCTAACAGGACCATTGGTCAGGGATGATGGGAATTGTAGTCCTGAACATCTGGAGAGCCAGGTTTTGCCATCATTGGCCTAACCTCTGTTGCCTCTACCACTAGGTTAGATTACTGCAATGCATTGTATGTGAAGCTGCCTCTGAAAACAGTTCAGAAACATCAGCTGGTGCAGAATTTGGTGGCTGGGATGCTCACTGGGGCAGGACAGTTTGAGCATATAACACCAATCCTGGCCTGACTCCACCGGCTGCTAATTAGTTTCCTGGACCAATAAATCCTTAAATGTCTCAGGACTGTAATATCTCAAGGACCACCTCTGCCCATATGAACTGACTCAGTCCTTGTGATCACCATCTGAGACCCTTCTTCAGGTACTTCCTCCATGAGAGGTCTGAAGGACAGCAACAAGAAAATGGACATTTTCTTTTGTGGTTCTCTGTTTTTGGAATGCTCTCCCCAAGGAGGTTCAACTGATGCCTTGATTAAATATCTTTAGGTGCCAGGCAAAAACATTCCTCTTCTCTCAGGCCTATGGCAGCCTTCCCAGCATCAAATACACCAAAGGTATTAGAACAATTGGTTAAATCCGTTGAGACTAAAAAGCCAGTGGTCAGTTTTTATAGTTCTTATTTTTGGTATCAGTAAATCAATTTGATCTACAGAATCTAATAAATGAATGGAATGTTCATTAAATGCTCTTCTAATTCAAATTTGAAGTTTCCCCCTATTGCTGAGCAGACCATCTTAAAACAGCAGTGATACATCTCTCTGGATTTCTTGGTTCTATGCCTTATCAATATTCTCTGTTGGTATCTCTTCCACCTCCTCCAACATTCAAGGGTTCTGATGATATCAAGGTGGCAAGTTCTGGAAATACTTGCTGCACTGTTAACAGGATGGTGAATGCTTGAACCAATCCAAGAAGATATGCGTTATGTTCTTATGGCTGTGATCCTGAACCGGCTTACTTTTGAGTAAGTTGCATTGAAAGGAACTTATTTCTTGGTAGACATATATAGGATTGTGCTGTCACATAAAACAAAACCAGAAAGCCAGTGCTATGATGCAGAAAAGGTTTTATTGGGAATTTCAAACAGTAAACGTATTCAAGTGAATACTATGCATATTGGAAGACAATAAAGCAACAAAGAACACATTTTAGTGAACAGCTTCTCGTTTAGAATTATTTTTTCAGGCTGGAGGAAAAGTAAGGGGTTCTACATTTATAGAACATTCTTTCCGCCTTCCTTTACATTAAGTCCCAATGACACATATTTACACTTGTGTGCTAATTTCATAGACATAGTGAATGGATCTTGTGCTTTTCTTCCTGATGGGAATTGGTGTGTTACAAAGAGATGTAGGCAAATAAATATCATAGTAACTAGCAGGGGAAAGTGAGATAAAATGGAACTGGAAACAGCAGCATGTTCTAGATGGGCCTGATTACAAGGGATGCAGAACACTCTCCCAGCTCCCATTGGGATTGCCTAGGGAGTTAGGGGGCTCAGCATATCTAAAATCAGACCGAAATAGTCCACCACAGATCTCTTTTTCTTTCCTCCTTGTTGACAGACCATGAGAGCTTAGCAGGGGGAATAGCAGATGCTGCCTCTACGCCCAACAAACCCATAATGGCCACGGCCCCCCAAAGACCCAGAGCTAGACCCCAGAAGGCCTGCACCACCATAGAGCCCTCTGCCAAATCCGCTGCCAAATCCACTGCCATAACCACCAGCAGCACATGGGGTGTTGCCTCCGACAGACACAGGCTCGCAACTGGCAGAGAGAATGGGTCCTGGGATGGTCACGATGACGGGAGGGGGCTGGATGACGACCTCTGCTGGTGGGATCTGGTTGATGCATGAAGGCTGGACTCCAGAAAGAATACCAAGACTAGCAGAAGGGACACCGGATCCAATGCCATAGCCAGAACCATAGCCAAATCCACCGCCAAAACCACTGCCAAGGCCACCGCCAAAACCACTGCCAAAACCACCGGCTGATCCAAAACCAACCACTGGGGTGGAAGCACAAGATGGGACGGCACAGGAAGGTCCACAGTTAGCCATGGTTGAGTCTGGAAAGACATAGGCAGGCACATATTATAGCCAAGAAGCATTGTGATACACAACAGCAAGGGAAGCTATGGGCTGCATCCAACTACCAATCTGAGTAGACATACCAAACTTAATGGACCTTATTATTATCCATGGATTTAAATGGGTCTACATGGAAAAACATTGAATACATGGAGAAACATGGAATACAGCCCTATGTATTCCCAGTGACACAGTATATCAAGAGGGAAAGACCAAACCATGTAATGAGCATCTTCATTTCCTCCCCTTGTTAGATCAGAAGCTGGTGTTGCCAGTCTTTTGAGGCCAGTAGGGACATTTTATTCTTGACAATAGTTCCCATGGAGGGAGGGGAATGACAGGGTGGCCTATCAGAAATTGACTGCAGTATCTGAAGGACCAGGAAAAGAGGCAGGGACATAATTTTAGGTCAACAACACCTGTGGACTCAAGGTTGAAACACTGGTGCAGGGAGTTCTGAGCTAGATGATCTAACGGCCAATCCTATGAAGGTTATGCTCTGCCTCACAAGCAGCATGCTTCTGAATACCAGCTGTTGGAGACTCCAGAAGGGGAGAGTGACATTGCATGTGGCCCTTACGGATGGGTTTTCAACAGGCATCTGATTGGCCTGTGTGAGAACAGGATGCTGAAGTAGATGGGCCATTTGCCTTGTAACATATACAAGGGTCAGATTACTTATTGAGGAGTTTCAGTGAAGATAGTGGTGAAAACACGGCAAAGAATGGAGTTACACGCTATGCAAAAGGTTCATTAAGTTGTATTAACTGGCCTCAGGATGTCATTGGCACCTGGCCTACAATAGTCTAGGGTAGGAATGGAAAGTCAGAAGATGCCCCTGGTCCATCTGCCTGCAAATCAGATGATCTGCCATTGAGCTATAGCCCTCACTGAGTTTTCAGAAAGGGTGACATTCCTATCCCTACCTGGAGATGCCAGGGATTGAACTGGGAACCTTCTGCCTGCACAGCAGATGCTGTGCCCCAGAGCTACAACCCTTCCCTTAAGCATGACTTACCTGTCTCTTGGAGGAGCTGGAGATGAATGAGAAGGTTTGTCAGGTGAAGCTGTAGAGAGAACCTGGAATGGCATGAGCTTTTATACCATTTTTCCAGAAGCAGTGTCAGTTAGGAAACGCCCCATGATGCTCAGAAGCTTTAATCAGCGGCAAACAAATTTCTTTTTATGCATCATGAGATCTCGTTATTGCTATTACTCACAACATGTGAGGGAAATAATTAACAACTTGTCAGTGTTTTTCCCCCCTTCCAGAATGGCTTATGGGCATTTCTAGTACACTTCCCCCCCCATCACCTGATCCGCCTGGGGAATGTTATGAAATGATTATGTATCTTCATCAATCAACATTGGTGTCCCACCATTCCAGGTGTCATAGTTCAGTGGCAGAGCACCTGCTCTGCATGCAGAAGGTTGCCGGGTTCACTCCCTGGCATCTCCAGGTAGGGATGGGAATATCCATTCTGAAACCCTGGACAGTTGCTCCCGGTCAGTGTAGACCAGGGGTGGGGGAATCTCAGGCTCAGGGGCCAAATGCAGCCATCTCAGCCTCTCTGTCTGGGTGCCAGAACTCTCCCTATTTAGTGCCATCTTCCAGAACCAATGACAAGTACATCCTTTGAATGCAGAAGCTCTCAGTTTCAACCCCTAACTTTTCCAGGTAGGGCTGAGAGAAACCACCATACGGAACCCTGAAGCACCACTGCCAATCAGCATAGACAATACTGAGCTAGAACCAATGGCCTGACTAGAACCAATGGCCTGACTTGATCCAAGGCAGCTTCCTATATTTCTATAAACATTTTCTTTGAAACTTTGAGACTGTGGGAACAGTCTGCCTAAGGGGCCCTTGCCTTGCTTGGCTGGCCTACCCAGACTGGCATTTGTGGCAGGAGGAGAGTAAAGACCCATTGGCACACATGCAAATAAAACATACGAAAATATAATTCAAATAATTGTAATAGTCAGGCTTATCTCCAGCTCTATGCTTTATGTTTGCTTAGAATATTTGGCATGTGCCACTAAAGACATGAATACCTCTTGATATCCTTGTTAAAGTTCATTCAGATATAATAACCAGTGGATACCAATTTGAAGAGATCAGCAATGCGCTTTCTTCAGGCAGGTGACAACTCCCAGCCCTACCTGGGCATGCTAAGGATTGAACCCGGGACCTTCTTCATGCAAAGCATGGACTCGATCAGTGAGCTATAAGGGAAGGCAGAGAGAGCATCCATCTTGAGAATGTTAGCACTGTTGATGGAACATAGGGGACCATAAAGGATTCTTGGCAACATCTCAGATTCCTCACAGCTGTGGAACAGGTATTATGTGGCAGCAACAGAGATATATAATGGAAGGGAGATTATTGGTTTTTATTCAAATAAGTCTTAATCATGGTAGACATACTGACATAAGTGGACAAGATACTCAGGGCCATCAGAGGAATCAATCACGATCAATTTCACTGGGTCTACCCTTGGTATGTCTTCATTGGTTCTAGGGATAAGTGAAGCTATCCATTTCAGTCTCTCCTTTACCCAATGTTAAGTTCCGTTATCCAAATTTCTATGTAAAGTTGTGAAATTATTATTATTATTAATTATCATCATCATAGGTAAAGGTAAAGGGACCCCTGACCATTAGGTCCAGTCGCGGATGACTCTGGGGTTGCGGCACTCATCTAGCTTTATTGGCCGAGGGAGCTGGTGTACAGCTTCTGGGTCATGTGGCCAGCATGACTAAGCCGCTTCTGGCGAACCAGAGCAGCGCACGGAAACGCCGTTTACCTTCCCGCCAGAGCAGTGCCTATTTATCTACTTCCACGTTGACGTGCTTTCGAACTGCTAGGATGGCAGGAGCTGGGACCAAGTAATGGGAGCTCACCCCGTCGCGGGGATTTGAACCGCTGACCTTCTGATCGGCAAGCCCTAGGCTCTGTGGTTTAACCCACAGCGTCACCTGCGTCCCATCATCATCATAGACCCAGTGAAATTGATGGTGATTGATTCCTCTGATGGCCCAATTTTACAGAGTGTTTTCATCAATCTTTATATTTTCCTTTGTCTAATGCGTGTTTGCATGTTATTTTTCCAGGAATGTATGCATTCACTCACATCTTACAGGTATTTCTAATTTTCTATGCATTACTTAGCTGGAGAACAGCACTGCAAAATTCAGAGAAGTACAAATTTCGGAGTATGCTTTGCTTATTGTTTCAGCAATATGATTTAGGTAGGCTTCCCTTTAAATGTGATCTGTGCCAATTTTCTCTCCCATCCCTAGAAGGGACTCATCTTTTTTTAAAAAAATAAATAAAAAAATAAAAATAAAACAACCCCAATTTGCATTGTGTAGGTGGGAGATCTTGAGGGGCACGTCTACTGGGGGAGAAAGCACACACACAAAATACCTTGCCTCTTCATCCATTTCCTTTTCTCATTCTCAGCAAAACAAAATCAAGCCCAGACAATCCACGTGTTTGGGGGTACCCTGGAGCTTAAACATGGCGTACCTGCTGTTTAATTTGCTTGTTTCTGTCAAACTAATTTTGAGAGATCAGAACCCCGATTAAGAGAATGAGCACTCTAATTATACCGGTAAGAAACCTGTCCTGCCCGAAATCTAAAATGATTAATGTTAATTTCCCCAAATCGGTGCATCAGCAGCCTGTCTTAATGTGTGTTTGTGTTTGTGTGTGTGTGTGTGTGTGTGTGTGTGTGTGTGTGTGTGTGTGTGAAACAGAGAGAGGAGACAAGTGACCAAATGATGCTCTGTTGACTTGATCTTTATCACTTACAACTTAGCTGTCAAGGCAGCATCAAGTTAATGACAGAGTCTCTCTCTCTCTCTCTCTCTCTCTCTCTCTCTCTCTCTCTCTCTCTCTCTCTCTCAAGTCAGGAGAGAGTAGCTTGGAAGGAATAGGTTACCCAAGGTAACACTAATCTGTTACCCAAGGTAACACTCATCCAGCTGGCCTCTTTTATATCATTATGGTTCTCCAACTCCAGCATCTTCTTCACAAATGTAAGAAAAGGCCTGCTAGCTCAGACCAAAGGCCCATCTAGACCTGTGGCATACCCTCCAACATTTCTCAGATGAACATTGGTACATTCTATTCTATACCAGGAAGCTTCTCCCATGTTTGAACTCCCACCCACATATGCGTCATATACACATATACACCTGTCACCTTGAGCCAATTACAACCTCTCCGCCAAATCTACCTCGCAAGATTGTTGAGAAGAAAAAAATGTGTGAGGGAAGGAATCGTGAAACACCTTCAACTGATAAATGGATCAGAATAAAATTGTAGCTGTGAGCTGCCTTGAGTCCCTGTCAGGGGGAAAAGACACAACAACAACCACCACCACAACAACAAACAAACAAACAACAGGAACTTTGAGAATGATCAGGAAAATACCAGAGAGCAAATCCTATTGAACTTAGTTCCTTTTTTAAAACAATAATATTTATTATACAATACAGACACTGGAAAGAAAAGAACATAGCATTAAGTTTATGGTGTTATTTTACATGATCTTAAAACATTGGCAGTCCATATAGGTTTTCCACAGACAGGTTTGTGAGCCTGATGGAAGAGCTTTACTTTCTTTTCCCCTTACATATAAAAAAGGGGAGACCAGGTTTCATCAAAGGTATTTCCCTTTATAACACCATTTGCAACTCTTCTAAACCCAACTAGTCATTCTAAACTAGCTATATCCCAAATATTATTGAACCTTGTCTCAAGAGGTAACTCCACCCTATCACTAAATATGCGGGTACCAGAAGAAAGAGAATTAAATCTTTATACTGGATAGTAGGGTTGGAATAGTTAAAGCTATGGTTTTCCCAGTAGTGATGTATGGAAGTGAGACCTGGACCATCAAGAAGGCTGATCACTGAAGAATTGATGCTTTTGAATTTAGGGAATGTCCTGCTTTCCCTAAACAGTGTCTATTTTCATCACAAAAATGCTGGAGGTTATGAAGTTATGAGCCAACGGGATAAGTGACTATACAACCTTTAGAAGGCATCTGAAGGCAGCCCTGCATAGGGAAGTTTTTTTAAAAAAATGTTTAATATTTTATTATGTTTTAATATATGTTGGAAGCCATCCAGAGTGGCTGGGGCAACCCAGTCAGATGGATGGGATATAAATAATAATTTTTTTATTTTTATTATGGAATAGGACATTCCTATTTTCATTGGAGAAATGTTGGAGGGTATGTGATTTGTTGTCTTTGTCCACCGAGTTTTCTTGGCAGGGATACTGGAGTGGCTTGCCAGTTCCTGCTCCAGGTGGATCACGGTGGTGCTGGAGGAGACTCTTGAGAGTCCCACGGACTGCAAGAAGATCAAACCTATCCATTCTGAAGGAAATCAGCCCTGAGTGCTCACTGGAAGGACAGATCCTGAAGCTGAGGCTCCAATACTTTGGCCACCTCATGAGAAGAGAAGACTCCCTGGAAAAGACCTTGATGTTGGGAAAGATTGAGGGCACAAGGAGAAGGGGATGACAGAGGACGAGATGGTTGGACAGTGTTCTTGAAGCTACCAACATGAGTCTGACCAAACTGCAGGAGGCAGTGGAAAACAGGAGTGCCTGGCGTGCTCTGGTCCATGGGGTCACGAAGAGTCGGACACGACTAAATGACTAAACAACAACAAAGGGTTGGAATCTGGGATTAGGCTGCACCAACAGAAATACAGTGTCCTGATCAAGGGAAGTATTATTATCACTCTATTCTGCCTTGGTCAGACCACAACTGGAATACTATGTCCAATTCTGGGTGCCACCATTTAAGATACATATTGACAAGCTGGAATGTGTGGAGAGGAGGGTGACCAAGATGACAGAGGGTCTGGAAATCAAGCCTTAAAAGGAAAGGTTGAAGGAGCTGGGCATGTTTAGCCTGGAAAAGAGGAGACTGAGAGGAGATATGATAGCCCTCTTCAAATAACTCAAGGGTTGTCACATGGAAGATGGAGCAAACTTGTTTTCTCCTGCTCCAGAGGTAGGACATGAACGAATGGCTCCAAGTTACAAGAAAGGAAATTCCAGCTAAACATCAGGAAGAACCTTCTGACCATAAGAACTGTTCGACAGTGGAACTGTCTACCTCAGGAGTGGTGGGCTCTCCTTCCTTGGAGGTTTTTAAGCAGAGGTTGGATGGCCACCTGTCATGGATGTTTTAGCTGAGATTCCTTCATTGCTGGGAGTTGGACAAGATGACCCTTTGGGGGTCCTTTCCAATGCTATGATTCTATGATTCCCCTGCTAGACATGGGAGGGGCCCCTTTCCGGATCCTTCCATCCACCTGGAAGTTTGGCTCTGCATCAGCTCCTCTCTTCAGGTGATGCCGATGGAAAGCTGTGTCACACCACCAGGTGTATGTGAGGGAGATCTCCCCTCCCTGCCTGGCAGCAAAGCAGGGTGGCAGAATGCCTCTCCTCTCTCACTCAGCAGGAGGGGAGATGTTCCACAGAGTTTTGACACCAGTCCTGCTCTACCCGTAGACTAGAGGCTGGGAAGACCAGTGGCAAAAGTGTGTGAGCTCTGCTTGTTTACATTGGATTGCATACACCAGAGGCCCTTTTCTGTGTAATTTTTTTTGCTCCTTGTAGAAAATATAACCTTGAGAATTGTGTAGCTCACAAATTCAAAATATTTGTTAAGAAAAGTCAAGGAGGAATGATTAATTAAAACCAGTGCAAACTTTAAGCTTGCCTTGCATTAAACCCTGGGAAAAAACATTCTGACAATTTGAATTAAATAAACTGAGCATTTTAACAAGCACACACTACAATTTTCTTTATGGGCAAATAATTATAAGCCGGGCAAAGCGGCTCAATTAATGCTGCAATGCAGGATTGCATGGGGTCATGGCACTTAACTTGCTTTGTTGGTTTCTTCTGATCTTGTCAACAATTTTGGAAAGCCAACAAGAATCCTCTAGCAGGAAACCCAAACAGCCAACACCTGACACCTGACACCTGACACCAGCGGAAGGCATCAAAGCATGGAGATGATCCTCTAGCCACAAGGTTGCTTGTGGGTTTTTCTCCTGTTAAGATTGCTGACTCTGGAATTGCCCTGTGAGGTTCACACTAGTCAGCTGATCAGGCACCACTAGTGCTGGATTTACGTATAAGCTAAACAAGCTGTAGCTTAGGGCCCCACTCTCTTGGGGGGCCCCAAAAAAAATTAAAGGAAAGAAAAATAACACCATGTAAAATAACACCATAAACTTAATGCTATATACATTTCCAAAATTTAAGATAAAAAGCAAATAAGGTCTGCTGTCCCAATGAACAGTATGGACTACTATGGTGATACTGATATTATATAAAAATGCATTGTATTAACTACAATTGCATTGTACAGGTTATAACACTTAATTTCATATTAATAAAACTATTTATAATTATAAGTAGTTTGCATCATATATTTACACCTATTATTACTTCATGTTATAGCAAGTTTCTAGAGACTAGATTATGGGTCTTTGTAAATTGTGTTTCGAAAGGAACTTTTGTCATTGCCCAATGTCCATGTGTTTGCATTATTAAGTTTGTTATGAATAAAAAATCTTTTTAAATTAGAGCTTAATAATTATTTCACTATTAATATACTTCTTCTTAATTGTATTTCACTATTACCTGTAATATACTTCTTAATTGTATTTCAGTTCAACAATTACTCTGATAAAATACATATTTTGTTATGTGCAAATGGCTTTAGATACCTATTAGGTCCATAAATTACCATATAGCATATATTCAACACAAAAAACAGCGACAACTTGTTGTTGACAAAGGACAGCTGGACATATAAAGGGCCCCATTACCTTCAGCAGCTTAGGGCCTCGTAAAACCTAAATCCGGCTCTGGGTGCCACCGACAATATCCATTTTACACAATCACCATGGCTTCCCCCAATGAATCCTGGGAACGGTGGAATGGAAGACTATGAATTTCAATCTCTCTCTGTTTCTCATATCCCCCATCTTAAGTTCAATTCACCTGAATCAGTCTACTTTTTTAAAAAAAAGATATAGGCCCATCTCATCTATATAGGTGAAGCATCATTAGGCTGCTTTAAATAGTCATGGATATTTAAAGTCCCCAAAGAATGGGAACTGCAGTTTGTTAAGGGGGCAAAAAGTTGTTAGGGGACAGAATTACAATTTCCAGGGTGCTTTAACAATCAAGTCTTTAACAAACAAGGGAACTCTGGAAATTGTGGCTTTGAAAAGGTGAATAACTGCAGCTTCCAGAAAAATATACAAGGTCCCCACCACACTCACAGAATGTCACAGAATGATGTCACAGAAATTGCTTTGAGGGGACCTGCACATCTTTTCCTGTAATTTTATTTCCAAAATGGCTAGAGATTCTGGGTTGCCCCAGCCACTCTGAGTGGCTTCCAACATATATAAAAACCTAATAAAACAGTAGACATTTTAAAATGTCCCTAAACAGGGTTGCCTTTGGATGTCTTCTAAAGGTTGTGTAGTTACTTATCTCCTAGGCTCAGGGGTTGCATAACTCCATACCCTTCAACATTTCTCCAATGAAAATAGGGACATCCTAAGGAAAAGTGGGACATTCTGGGGCCAAATCAGAAACCGGGTGAGCTTCTGTAAATCCGGGACTGTCCCTGGAAAATAGGGACACTTGGAGGCTCTGTTGTAGTTGCTGTTTCTTTGTGTTTTCATTTGTTTAAAAATGCTGTATATTTAGAAACAGAACGAAAAGGAAATAAGGCCCACTTTCCCTCCCCCAATGAGACTCCTTCCCATGCCAACGGAACACAGTGAACCATCCCTGGAGGGAAGAAATGGGAGGGGGAAAAATGAACATGTTGTATAATAAGCTGATGACAGAGTTGGCATCCTGACAACGTTTGGCTTATTAAAGCAATTTTAGACTATGATGGAAGCAGCAGATTTTGATCGTGGATAATTGAGACATTAAGTGTGAAGGGGCGTCTCCTAACCATTAGGGACTCTGTGAGGATGCTATAAAAGCTCTCCTTCTTCCACGGCTCACCAACAGCTTCACCTCTCATCGTCTCTCCAACTTCCCACTCATCAAAACAACACAGGTAAGCTTGGCTTGTCCAAGTCCTTGCATAGATCAAATGGGTAAAAGCTAGAGGAAGGTCAATCTTGGTTGGACATAGCACAGTTTGTAGGAAAGCAGGGAGCATAGGAAGCTGCCTTATATCGAGTCAGATGATTGGTCTACCTAGCTCAGTATTGTCTACACCAGGAGTGGGAAACCTTTGGTCCTCCAGAGATTGCTGAACTACAGCTCCTGTCATCCTTAGCAAGCATGGCCAATGGCCAGGGATGGTGGATGTAGTAGTTCAGCAGTCCCTGGTGGGTAAAAGATTCCCCACAACTAGTCTACATTGGGTTCCACACTGGGTATATCTGCCAACCCCCTACCTGATGATGCTGGGGATTGAACCAGGGCCTTCTGCATACAAAGTTGATGCTTTAAACAGAGCCAGAATCCTTCCCCAAAGAAACTGATTGGTTTGATGAAGGAAGCGATTGACTAGAGAGTTGGGTAGTCAATGTCTCCTGCACTGGAGGTCTGGATTGCCTGCATCAAAGCAGGGAGATAGGAATTGATGGTGTAAAATGCTACAGTTTGTGATTCTATGAAATATTACTTTATGGAGAGCTTTTAGAATAGTTACACTTAGTCATCTCAGGAGCAGCTCCAGTTTGCTCCCATTTACTTATACCTGCCAACGTAGGACTTGACTCGGAGATTTAAAATACTACTGCACATTTATACTAAATATTCATGGTGTATTTGTGCTACCTAGTTCCTATGAAGTATATCCCTTATACTTCCACACACATATGTAGCTCTTTTGAATTTCCAACGCCTTTGACCAGTTAGCTGGGGATTTAGAATGCCACATTCTCAGCATGTTTAATCCTATATGTTTGGAGAGTCTACCTATGATACAAACCTAAAACTGATGTAATATTTCTTCTCTCTTTGGAAACAGAGATGTAATTCTGTGTGTGAGGGGGTAGAGATTTCTTCCAGGATCCTCATCTAAATAGCAGTATTGGGAGCTGCTGTTGGATCAGGCAAATGGCCCATCTAGTTCAGCATCCTGTTTCCACACAGGCCAGTCAGAGGGCTGTAGAAAACCCATCCGTAAGGCCCACATGCAATGGCACTCTCCCCTTCTGGAGTTCCCAGCAGCTGGTATTCAGAAGCATGCTGCTTGTAACTGGTGAAGCAGAGCATAACGATCATGGGATTGGCTGTTAGATCATCTAGCTCAGAAATCCCTGCACCAGTGTTTCAGCCTTGAGTCCACAGGTGTTGAACTAAAATTACGTCCCTGCCTCTTTTCCCAGTTCTTCAGATACAGCCGTCAATTTCTGATAGGCCACCCTCCCCTCCCTCCATGGGAACTATTGTCAAGAATAAAATGTCCCTACTGACCTCAAAAGACTGGCAACACCAGCTTCTGATCTAACAAGGGGGGTGGGAATAAAGATGCTCATTACATGGTCAGGTCTATCCATCTCTTGATATACTGTGTCACTGAGAATACATAGGGCTGTATTCCATGTTCCTCCATGTATTCAATGTTTTTCCATGTAGACCCATTTAATCAATGGACATGACTACTCAGATTGGTAGTTGGATGCAGCCCATAGCTTCCCTTGCTGTTGTGTATCACAATGCTTCTTGGCTATAATATGTGTCTGCCTATGTCTTTCCAGACTCAACCATGGCTAACTGTGGACCTTCCTGTGCCGTCCCATCTTGTGCTTCCACCCCAGTGGTTGGTTTTGGATCAGCCGGTGGTTTTGGCAGTGGTTTTGGCGGTGGCCTTGGCAGTGGCTTTGGCGGTGGATTTGGCTATGGTTCTGGCTATGGCTTTGGCTCCGGTGCCCTGGTTGGATCCGGCGTCCCTTCTGCCAGTCTTGGAATTCTTTCTGGAGTCCAGCCTTCATGCATCAACCAGATCCCACCAGCAGAGGTCGTCATCCAGCCCCCTGCCTCCATCGTGACCATCCCAGGACCCATCCTCTCTGCCAGTTGCGAGCCTGTGTCTGTCGGAGGCAACACCCCATGTGCTGCTGGTGGTTATGGCAGCGGATTTGGCAGCGGATTTGGCAGAGGGCTCTATGGTGGTGCAGGTCTTCTGGGGTCTAGCTCTGGGTTTTTGGGGAGCCGTGGCCGTTATGGGTTTGTTGGGCGTAGAGGCAGCATCTGCTATTCCCCCTGCTAAGCTCTCATGGTCTGTCAACAAGGAGGAAAGAAAAAGAGATCTGTGGTGGACTATTTCGGTCTGATTTTAGATATGCTGAGCCCCCTAACTCCCTAGGCAACCCCAATGGGAGCTGGGAGAGAGTTCTGCATCCCTTGTAATCAGGCCCATCTAGAACATGCTGCTGTTTCCAGTTCAATTTTATCTCACTTTCCCCTGCTAGTTACTATTATATTTATTTGCCTACATCTCTTTGTAACACACCAGTTCCCATCAGGAAGAAAAGCACAAGATCCATTCACTATGTCTATGAAATTATCACACAAGTGTAAATATGTGTAATTGGGACAATGTAAAGGAAGGCGGAAAGAATGTTCTATAAATGTAGAACCCCTACTCTTCCTCCAGCCTGAAAAAATAATTCTAAAGGAGAAGCTGTTCACTAAAATGTGTTCTTTGTTGCTTTATTGTCTTCCAATATGCTTAGTATTCACTTGAATACTTTTACTGTTTGAAATTCCCAATAAAACTTTTTCTGCATCATAGCACTGGCTTTCTGGTTTTGTTTTATGTGGCAGCACAATCCTATATATGTCTACCAAGAAATAAGTTACTTTCAATGCAACTTACTCAAAAGTAAGCCGGTTCAGGATTACAGCCTTAAGAACACAACACATATCTTATTGGATTGGTTCAAGCATCCACCATCCTGTTAACAGTGCAGCAAGTATTTCCAGAACTTGCCACCTTGATATCATCAGAACCCTTGAATGTTGGAGGAGGTGGAAGAGATACCAACAGAGAATATTGATAAGGCATAGAACCAAGAAATCCAGAGGGATGTATCACTGCTGTTTTAAGATGGTCTGCTCAGCAATAGGGGGAAACTCCAAATTTGAATTAGAAGAGCATTTAATGAACATTCCATTCATTTCTTAGATTCTGTAGATCAAATTGATTTACTGATACCAAATATCTATAAAAAGTGACCACTGGCTTTTTAGTCTCAAAGGATTTAACCAATTGTTCTAGTACCCCTGGTGTCTTTGATGCTGGGAAGGCTGCCAAAGGCCTGAGAGAAGAGCAATAGAAGAGATTACATGGCAGAAGGCTCCATGCTGGTGCAGATCTTCTGTGTGTTTTTTTTTTAAATACAATTTATTTATTTTATAGTGACAAAAAAAGAAAAAAACACACATCACAAACAAATCATAAATCTTAACTCAATTGACTTCCCTCCACTGCCCCTCTTGGTTCCATTGTGTTGTGCTTATTCATTCATTCACTGTATAAAACCTTATACAGTGGTACCTCGGGTTACAAACACTTCAGGTTACAAACTCTGCTAACCCGAAAGTAGTACCTCGGGTTGAGAACTTTGCCCCAGGATGAGAACAGAAGTCGGGCGCCGGTGTCGCGGCATCAGCAGGAGGCCCCATTAGCGAAAGCGTGCCTCAGGTTAAGAACAGTTTCGGGTTAAGAACGGACCTCTGGAACGAATTAAGTTCATAACCCAAGGTACCACTTTATTCTTAACAATCCAATGTTAAAACCTTATTCATCTTAATACAAGTGATTTTTGTAAGTTTTACTAATGTGGAAGTCTATACACAACACTTGAAAAATATGCGTTAAACATTTCCCTTTTTTAATATCATGGCTTCCGTTTGTTTTTAACAAAAATCTTTTTCAACATTGTCTTCAAGTCTTTATATGTCATTTCCCAGGCCTTTTTGATAACTTTACATTACCACCACTTATAGTAGCCTTTCATACAATTTGCCCTCCCTTCCTGTTTCATCTTCATCACAGTCAGAGCCTCCCAAATTAATTCACACGGGGTGCCATTTTTATCTTGGACCACCCTTACTTTCCCTTGCATTTTCCTCGAACCTCGCTCCTCTACTATTCCCATCTTAGCAGTTTGTTCATTCCCCTCTTTAAATTGTCCCACCGCCTCTGAAAGCAAATTAATTTTTTTCCCCAAATTTGAGAAACTGCATTATCAACATTTTCCTTTATCTGATCAAACAATTCTCTTTTAAATTCTAAAAACAAATCATATAATCCAGATCTTATGTTCTCTTGTGTTACAGCCTTGCTGGTTTGTTTTAACATTGGCATTTTTTCTTCTGTCATTTCTAATCTGGTATGAGGGGGGACAATTCTCTCCCTGTTTCCCAGCTTCCTCTATATGGTTAAATTTCAAAATAAAGGGTACTTTCCCACCAAGGAAAGTGTTATTTTTTAACTTTATCAGTACTTTGTCAAGGTCATTTTGCTAGACTCAGTAGGGAAAATCAGCACTTCTAGCCTCTTCCTTCCCCTCCTCCCACACTGCTCACAGATACAAATTTTAATTATATATTCAAATCTTAACATTCATTCACACCAAAGTAATTTTTAGTATCCAATATAAATAAAACCATAATATTGATTTTTATTTTAAATCTGATTTAGTCCAATATTAGCCATGGATATTATAGTCCTCTTCTTTCAATCTTGATTTTTGACCAGCTGATGCCTTTTAATAAAACAAGTCCACAATTCTAACTCCATTAGGTTGGGTATCTTCAACCCTCTGAAAAGTCCAGAAACTATTTCCCAAAGGTAAAAAGAAATTCAGAGAGTCAGTCTTGTCTTTCTTCCAGAGAAGAAAATTATAGTATTGTCCCATTAAATAACATTGTAATCCTGCTCAGGTTTAACCTCCATTTTCAGTCAAGCTCATTAGCGCCATAAGGTAAGTTCAAGTTCAAATTGAATTCAAGTCAAGTTTTTTTTTTTAAAAAAAAAATAATAATATATTGAGATTGGTATAAACGAAAGCTGTGTAAAAACTTTTAGTCCTTATTGTTCATTAGTTAACTTGACTCCCAAAGTAAACTTCATCAGCACTTCTCATTATATGGATTTCGTGCTCAAAGACCCAAAAAGGGGAGTAAAGGTAAAGGTAAAGGGACCCCTGACCGTCAGGTCCAGTTGTGACCGACTCTGGGGTTGCGGCGCTCATCTCGCTTTACTGGCCAAGGGAGCCGCCGTACAGCTTCCGGGTCATGTGGCCAGCATGACTAAGCCACTTCTGGCGAACCAGAGCAGCGCACGGAAACTCTGTTTACCTTCCCACTGGAGTGGTACCTATTTATCTACTTGCACTTTGACGTGCTTTCAAACTGCTAGGTTGGCAGGAGCAGGGACTGAGCAACGGGAGCTCACCCCGCCGTGGGGATTCGAACCGCCAACCTTCTGATCGGCAAGCCCAAGTCTCAGTGGTTTAGACCACAGCGCCACCTGGGTCCCCTTAAAAAGGGGAGTAGACTTCCTTTTTCCCCTCCCGCTTTGCTGAATTAAATTAGTCAAATTAAACCGATCCTCCTCCTCACCTTTCAATCGGCTCAATGTACTGGAAAGGTAACCTCTCATGGCGGGATCAGAGGCTTTGCTCTACGGAGCTGCATTGGTGCCTAGCTCACTAGAGTGCTTGGCTTCTCCCCCACTTTCCGCACCTTTCGGTACAGAGGCAGGAACCGGCAAGGCCAAGGTGCCATCAGTGAGCAGCAGGACCCCGAGACACCCCAATACTCCTCTTGGGGCTTTTTTGGGGAGGCGGGTCGCCCTTGCGCTCTTCTATTCTTCTACACATTAAGCAATAATTTAATATACAGTGGTACCTTGGTTTCTATATGTCTTGGTTTACATACATTTTGGATTACAAACATGTCAAACCCGGAATTGCGTGTCCTGGTTTGCAAACTTTTTTTGGATTACAGCCCCCCCCCTTTTTTTTTTATTACGAACAAAAAAAATTTGGAGACCCCATTGGCGAAAGCGCACCTTGGGTTACAACCTGTTTTGGTTTACAGATGGACCTCTGGAACGGATTATGGTTGTAAATCAAGGTACCATTTATTAGATAGATTTACAGGTGTGCATAGCTCTAGCAAACTATGTACAAAGTAGTTAAATGCTGCAGACTTGTGTGAGGGTTACACTAACCCCCCCTTTTTTTTTCTTTATTCCTTCCCCCTCAACGGGGTACTTCAGGACTCTGCGTTTGAAACCCTCTTGCCACCTGTGGGACCTCCCTTCCTGGGTTCCCACCTACTGCAATTTGCCTCCCCTTTAGGCACAGTAGTGGCTCACTTGGCTTCACTGTCCAGCCCTCTGTATGACGTAAGACTAAGCAACCAGTTTCCTCTTCTCTCAGGAAAGCTTGGCTCTCTCCTCTTTGTCACACCTCTCAAGGCACTGACACTCTGCCAGAGTCAATGAACGTTTAAACACATTTAACTTTATTATGGTAACACGGAAACATGGATGTCTTGGGCAGTTACAGATACAACTCTTCCTTTCATAGGCTTCCGCTTTGTTATAACATTTCCTATGTTCCTTTAGTCCCTTTCCAAAGCCAAACCTCCCAGTTTCCCTCTCTAAACCTCCAACCCAACTGCCAACCCCCCAACTGCCTTTCAACAGTTCTTTTCCTCCTTTTAGAATGCCCACAAGCTCCGCCTCCCAGAGCACACAGGCCCAATTGGGGAGTGATAAATTAACCCCTACTGAGCCTGAACCAGCAGCAGGCATCATTCCGTCACATACGTCCCACCCCCAAAGTCATTGCATAGGCATAGCTATACATTTTAAGCAATGCCGAAGCAATGTATAGGAGCTTAATCAAAACCAACAACTCAGTATTTCCCTCTGTCTACAACTTATATGTTCAAACAACAATTAACAAATTCTTTACTTTTTCCCGCCTCTTAGCTTCACCAGAACATATGAATTTGGTACTTATACACATTTCTAATTTGGCATAACAGTTACTATCCTCCCTTATCATATCATATCTAACATATCATATATAACAAAACAAACTGGACAATAACTTCATATACATACATAGCCCCCCAACTTATTTAATGTCTCAGTACATTCTTTACTCCCTGATTCCAGTGACCAGGCATCCGCACGACGTTCAGGGACAACTTTCTTACTTCTTAAGTTGAAGTTGAAGTGCTGCAGCCACAGAGCCCACCTCATTAGTTTTCATTGTCCTTAACCACGGCAAGAGGTGTGTTCTACTCTGGGCCTCCACTTTCGTTTTCTTGTTGTTTTTTTCCTTCCAACGTACTTGATGAGATGCAAGCTGCTTCCCCCGACCAGATGACATCGTCCCTCTCAGCTCTCTGCATTCGAGGCGCTTGTACAGATCGTTGAGTTCAAACTCTGTAGAGTCCTTGCTTCTCATGGTCAAAAGCTCTCTTGGATCTGCCTCTTTCTCCATTAGGATTTCAAATAAGTGTTCCCTCTCAAGGCCTTGCATAGACCTCTTCCTGTGCTTCACATGGCCTCTAAACACTTTTTCTGGGCCTTTTCTTCTTTTGGCTATTTTATGTAGTCTCCCTTCTATTTCAGTAAACAGACAGGGATTCTCTAAAGTCACTTCGGTGTCAGGATCTTGCACCTTATCCCAGAGGTCTCTCAGAGATTCATCCTCCTTCTGTTCTACTAAAAACTGGGTGCTAGATTCCTGTGCATTCGCTAGCTCAATCCGTACCTCCTCTCCCTCAGGGATATGAACTTCTCCACATACCCGCTGAAAACTAAAGAGAAATGCCTCAACGTCATCCCCACTCACATATTTAGGGAAACGTTTTATATTCACTGAGGCAACTTCATTAGCAACGGGATTCTGAGGTAACTCTGCCCTTAATTTCATTTCCTCAAGTTTCAATCGTTCCAACTGAATTTCTTTCTCTATTTGCATCCTCTGTTGTTCCAATTTAAGTTTTTCACACTGCATTCTCTCCTCAGCAGCTAATTTCTCCTGTTCTAGTTTTTGTTTTCCTAACTGCATCCTCTCTTCAGCAGCTAATCTATTTTGCTCCTTCCGGGCCTCAATTTCGGCCAACTGTATTCTCATTCTCATTAATTCGATTTCAGAACTAGGGCTCTCTCTCTCCCCAACCCCTTCCGTCCTGTCATCTCCTCTGGCCTCTCTTGCCTTTTTTAAATGAGCCATTTCTGTGACAGAATTATCGTCCTAACGCCTCAAAACTCTGGCGTGTGGGTGTTGTTTACGAATCACGGCACTGCCACCAATAAATGTGAGGGTTACACTAACCCCCCCTTTTTTTCTTTATTCCTTCCCCTCAACGGGGTACCTCAGGACTCTGCGTTTGAAACCCTCTTGCCACCTGTGGGACCTCCCTTCCTGGGTTCCCACCTACTGCAATTTGCCTCCCCTTTAGGCACAGTAGTGGCTCACTTGGCTTCACTGTCCAGCCCTCTGTATGACGTAAGACTAAGCAACCAGTTTCCTCTTCTCTCAGGAAAGCTTGGCTCTCTCCTCTTTGTCACACCTCTCAAGGCACTGACACTCTGCCAGAGTCAATGAACGTTTAAACACATTTAACTTTATTATGGTAACACGGAAACATGGATGTCTTGGGCAGTTACAGATACAACTCTTCCTTTCATAGGCTTCCGCTTTGTTATAACATTTCCTATGTTCCTTTAGTCCCTTTCCAAAGCCAAACCTCCCAGTTTCCCTCTCTAAACCTCCAACGCAACTGCCAACCCCCCAACTGCCTTTCAACAGTTCTTTTCCTCCTTTTAGAATGCCCACAAGCTCCGCCTCCCAGAGCACACAGGCCCAACTGGGGAGTGATAAATTAACCCCTACTGAGCCTGAACCAGCAGCAGGCATCATTCCGTCACAACTTGCACTGAGGTTCTATACGAGTAAATATCATATGTTTTCTGGAAAGGTATAATAGGAGTTTAGGTGAGTGATGCTGTGGAAAAGAGTGCTGGGGAGAACTAGTACAATATTATGCCAATCTAGAAAGACAATTCCTAGGCTCCAAAAAAACCTTATATATGGGCCCATATATTGCTGTGTATTTATTTACCATTGTGTCTACTAATTTCTTATACCTAATGCTGCTTTTTATGCTCCCAAGCCACCCCAGGCAGCAGCTGGTGGTTCTACAGCAGCAGTCCAGCTGACCATTTGTGGGTCATACCCAACTAATTTAAACTCAGAGTATACCCATTTAAAGTTCCGACCATAAAACTGCCATACACCGTCATTCTCATGGGCTTGAATAATATTGGAGTCAACTCTAGGGGAGGTGTTCATGTATCATGTGCTTCTGACCATTCTATCAGCAAAAACCCTTCTACTTGCTCCCTGGAATGATTCCAGACTCTCCACCAACCTCCACATGGTATTATGGGGGTTCTGCTGTCCCTCCAGAGAAGACATGAAGGGCGCGCAGTTTTGATTGGGCACAGGAGAGGGAGAAAGGTTTATTGCACTAGTGGGAGTCCCAGTGCTGATTTCTGCTGGAATGCTGAATTGTTTGAATCCAGTCCTATGATCTTAAAAGAAAACCCCAAAACCAATGCTATGATGCAGTGTAAATTTTATTAGGAATGAAGAAGACAGCATTTCGGTGAACAACAAGCAGGTTTGAACAGGGCAAAATGCAAAAAGCTCATGTGATTGAACAGCTTATTTTTTTTCTGAGAGAGGTGATGTATTTAAAGAACAGTATTGCTCCTCTCCTTTACAGTAGGTCCCCAGTTACCCGCAAGTTCCGGTGCAAGTGAGTGTGCTAATTTCATCGACAGAGAGAATAATTTCTGTGCTATTTACTCTGCCACAGGAACATATGCCTTGAAGAGCCTTAGGCAAATAAATAAATAAACATCAGAGAGGAACATAAATAGTGGGACACCGTGGAGGAAGTTTAGATAGCAAAGAGATGCATGAAAGATCTAGCTGGGCCTGATTCCCAGGGATGCTGAACATTCCCCCAGCTCCCATTGGGACTGACTGGGATTGGGGTGCTCATCATAGCTAAACTCAGGTGTAGCTATTCTGCTATTTAACTGGGTCTGTCGTCTTCTCACTAGTTGATAGTCCTTGTGAACTTAGCAGGGGTTGTAGCAGATGCTTCCTCTGTCTCCAACGAATCCATAGCGACTCCCAACTCCAAAACGAGATCCTCTAAGAGCACCAGCTCCGAGAGCACCAGCTCCAAGAGAACCGGCTCCAAGGAACCCACTGCCCAAACCACCAGGGGAGCATGGAGCGTTTCCTCCCACGGCCACGGGCTCACAGCTAGCAGAGAGGATGGGTCCTGGGATGGTCACGATGGAGGCGGGTGGCTGGATCACGACCTCTGCTGGTGGGATCTGGTTGATGCATGAAGGGGCGACACCAGAAAGAATACCAAGACTAGCAGAAGGGATGCCGGATCCAACAAGGGCGCCGGAGCCATAACCGTAGGTGTTGCCAAGGCCAAGGCCACCAAGGCCACCAATGCCTCCAAGACCAGCCGATCCAAAACCGACGACTGGGGTGGAAGCGCAAGATGGGACAGCACAGGATGGTCCACAGAATGCCATGGCTGAGTGATGGAGGTGAGTCTGAAAGGGCACAGGAAGGAGCAGAAACATTATTATAGGTAAGAAGTGCTACAATGCATTAAAGCCTAAGTTAGGCTACCCAATAGCCCATCTATTCCAGCATTATCTTCTCACTGTGGTCTTCCTGATGTGGCAATGGGAGACTTGTACGTATAACACCCATCTCCCTCCATTATTCAGAAGCATTACTGCATTTGGGCATGGAGGCACAGCATAGGTGTCAAGCCTAGTAGCCATTGAAGGTCTCATGGAAGCAATGTCCACAGCCATGGAAATGATGTCCCTACAATCCGTAGGAACAATTTAAGATAAGCTCTGCTGCATAAAACCAAATTCCCATTTGATGCAGTTTCTTGCTTTCATGTTGGCCAAACAGATGCCTGTCCCTACAGTGCAAGGAATGCAAGGATTGAAGGAGTGGCAGGGTTGGATGTGGGGAGAGACAGCCTGACCATGAGTGTCTGCCTGGTTACCGTATACCAGGGATAAGGAACTGCATCCATCTATTCTATTTTTCCCCCCAATTTTTTTTATTGATTTTAACAATTTCAAGCACATAACAGTACCATTAAATTTTCATCCTTCCCCCCTCTCACTGAGGGCAGCAAATTTTCATCCCCCTCTCTCACCAGGAAAACAATAAACATTATACATTTAACGTAACTAACATATTAAATATCATTGCTAGGCCTGGCCCATTTCTGTGGGCCAGGTATTCCTCCTTTCCTCAATTTCATATTTCGGTTGACTTCCTCAAGTCCCCCTCTGTTGAATTCATTATCTATCCTCTTTATCAGTTTTCCAAATTCATAAACTTCACAATAACATAAAATACCAAAATCATTTTACTTAAGTTAACTCCATTTTTCCCTACCTCAGCACCTCGTTACTTCTGATCCTTTCCTCAAGCCTTATCAAATTCCCTTACTCCAACCTAATTTAAAACTCCTAATTTTCTTCTTTTTACACCCTTACCTCCCTCCGGTCTCGAAATTTTTAGCTATATTTCCATCCATCTATTCTAGATGTTCCTGGAGAACAGCTCCATCATCTGTGACCATCATGCCTGCTGAGTGGGGCTGACAGGAGTTGCAGTCCAATAATATATGGAGGGCCACAGCCTCAACCAAAGAGTAAGGCTGCAGCTGACAAATATCTTCATGTCTGAATTCATCTTCCATTTTGCAAGAAACACCCATTCTGTGGATTGAACTAGCTCCAAGAATCACCATGCCATGCATATTTGTTAAAGCAAAACAGAGAGGAAGAGATGGATGGAGACAGATATGTCTTAGAAAAGTGACAAATGGTACTGCAAACCCTTTCCGGAGTCAGCTCTCTTACCTGCTTTTCCAAGCAACAGAAAGTTGAGAGATGTCGGAAGCTCTGGTGGAACTGATGGAGAAGCTCTCCAAGCCATGGGTTTATATACTCTCAGCCTTACAGGTCTGTGGTTTCAGGACACAGCGGGTTCCCCACCCCACCCTGCTGCTCAAAGTCTTAATTAGCTCCTGACAAATTGCCTCATCAGCATCACACACCAGATTACTTTAATAATAGCCGTGAAGAGTTGGAACAAATTGTATTTAATGAAGCTGTTGTAGGATTCTCACAGTCACTGCACTGCACATTCCAACATGTTGATCCTCATTCTCCCCCCACTGGGACAATGTTCCATCAGCTTCATTTTAGATCAAATAAAGCAGAAAAACTTTGCAAAGAGGCCATGTGGAGGCATCACTGAACACAAGCCACTCATCATCATAACCCAGGAAGAACCTGGCTGGATTAGGCCATAAACTAAAGGCCCACCTAGTCCTGCATCCAGCTCTCATAGTGGCCAGCCAGATGCTTTCAATGGGCACAATGGCTTTGTTATCCCTCTACTGTGGGAGGCACTATACACCTGAGTACCAGTTGCTGGCATTCACAAAAGAGGAGAGTCCTATTGCACTCAGGTCCTGCTCAAAAGGCATCTGCTTCAGACACTGAGGTCCACCTCTGAGGGCCTTCTGGCAGTTCCCTCACAGCGAGAAGTGAGGTTACAGGGAACCAGGCAGAGGGCCTTCTTGGTAGTGGCGCCCACCCTTCAGATGTCAAGGAAATAAACATATATCTGACTTTTAGAAGACATCTGAAGGCAGCTCTGTTTAGGGAAGTTTTTAATGTTTGATGTTTTATTGTGTTTATAATATTCTGTTGGGAGCGGCGCAGAGTGACTGGGGAAACCCAGCCAGATGGATGGGGTATAAATAATAATATTATTATCATTATCTGGTTGGCCACCGTGAAATGTTGGACTAGATGGACCACTGGCCTGATCCAGCAGAGACCACAATGACAGCCAATTTTTTGATGGTGCACACAACACTTTCTCAAAATTCTAAATGTGCCCAGTGTGACGGTACTGGTAGGTGAAGCTAGAATATGGGAGTGCTGGGAGGGAAATAGTTAAATAGATTACCCAATCAGAACCCAGAGGGAGGGGGAAGGTGGTGTCAGGGGGACTATAAAAACCCACTCTGGGGAGGTTGGGGGGTTGGTTGTTGGGTGGAGGTTCTGAGGGAGGTTTGAAGTGGTTGGTTGGTTGGCAGTTGAGAGTCAGTTGGTCAGTGAGGAAAAAGGTATTAGTTCAGTTAGGTGAGGAACAAATAAGACAAATAAGTATTCTTGTAAACATTATGAAACCACATGCGTTTTTATTCTGTACTAAATAAACATAACTTTGAGGTTACAATTTAAACCTGACTGGACTCAATAGATTTACCAGGTAGGCCCTGGTTGGTGGCAGCGGGAGAAGGGAGCGTGGTGGCACAGGGATCAATTGACAGTGAAACGTCCGGGGACCCTGTGTGATCGCCACACTCAGTAGCTCAAAGTTTTTTTTTTTTTCTTTTCTATTCAGTAGCTCAAAGTTATGGCATCTGGGCTGCAGCCCAAGGCTCCATCCCTGAAGCCATCTCCAAGCAGGACTGAGAGAGACCCCAGCCTGAAATCATGGAGAGCTGCTGTCGTCAGTGTAGAAAAGGGGTCAGCAAACTTTTTCACCAGGGGACCAGTCCACTGTCCCTCAGACCTTGTGGGGGGCCAGACTATATTTTTTTGGGGGGGAATGATGCAAGAGCACCATGAGCCCCAGTGGCTGCTTACCTGTGTCTTGCGAGCGGCAGGGGCTGGCGGAGGAGGAGGGATGATGAGCGGCGCACGAAAGGGCTCCGGAGAGGAGCTGCTTTAAATGGTGGCCGCTTGAGCACCTGTTGCTGCAGGCACCAACAAAGCCCAGCCCCTTCCTCCTCTAGGCAGGGCAGGGAGAAGCCAGGAGGAGGGAGGGAAGAGCCGCCGCCGTGGGAAGGAGAGGGAAAGAACGTGCGTGCTGGTGCTGGCGATCCACGCAGCAATTCCCGGACCGCCTGCGGGCCGGATCCAGAAGGCAATTGGGCCTGATGTGGCCCGTGGACCTTAGTTTGCCTACCCATGGTGTAGACAATATTGTATAGACAATACAATAGTAAGGTTTGATATAAGGCACTTTCCAAGGCCCTGAGTGTTTGCTGAACCCTGCTTTCAAGTTAAACATTTGAGGCAGGTTCCTACCCCACAATTTTATTAATTCCCATATTTATAACCGACAGAGGCTGAAACTGAGAATGATTCAACGTACCGCTGCATCTTGCATGGCTAAGCATCCCTACCTTTCTTTGAGGTTTCCTAGAACAACAAATCAAACAAACATACACAGGATATTTGCTTCCTCAGAAGCTTGGCATTTTCTCGGAGCCATTTTCCAAGATCAAAGTGCCCATCAAAGCAAACTTCTCATAGGCTGTTCATGCCAAGAACTAAATGCCAAGAACTAATAAGAACATGGCTGCAAGCCTAAGCTCCTGTTATGGAGTCCCAACACTCCACCATCTTTTCTAGTGACAGGTCGGATATTACATATTACACAATAAAGGCCTAATCTCTCAGAAGTGTCCATGTAGCAAAATTGTGGAGTTTAATGAACACTTCAGCCCAGCTTCCCATAACAACATGGCCCATCTAGTCCAGCAGCCTGTTCTCACAGATGTCCCTTTTGAGAAACTCTCTCTCTCTCCTTCTACTAAAGGAAGAGATATATTCACAATTCTTTCTGGATATCTCAAAAAGTATATTGTTGAGCTGGGAAAAAGGGGGCAAGCAAAATGATCAGGGGGCTGGAACAACTTCCCTAATGCTGATAGTTACATTGCTTGCCACTCTTTAGTTTAGAACAGGCATAGGCAAACCCGGCCCTCCCGATGTTTTGGGACTACAACTCCCATCATCCCTAGCTAACAGGACCAGTGGTCAGGGGTGATGGGAGTTGTAGTCCCAAAACATTGGGAGGGCCGAGTTTGCCTATGCCTGGTTTAGAACAAGTAACAGTGAATGAAATAATTTGGGGGAGTGATGGCAGAGTGGATAGAGAGGAGCTTTTCTTCCCAACCACAACCACAGCATACCACATAGTCATTGCTCCCCCCCAAAGAATTCTGGGAGCTGTAGTTTCCCAGGGGTGCTGAGAGTTGCTAGGAGATCCCCTATTCCACTTCTAGAGCTCAAATTATCAATGTTCCATGAGGAGAGGGATTTTTAAAAAATCAATTTTGTTAAACGTTTTCAACTTATAATACAAAAAAACACACAAAAAACCCAAAGGTAATATCTAAAGAGAGCAAAATAAGAAAAAAGAAAAAGAGGGAGGAGGAAGGAAAAAAAGAAACACACCTACACACAGGACCGGTGCCATGGATTTTGGCGCCCTAGGCGAGGGGGCGCGGCATGTGACGTCATTGCGCATGACGTACGGTGCCCCGCCCCCTGCCCTGCCGGGCGCCCCGACGCGGTTTTCGCCGCTGGTTGGGGCTGCACCGGGCGGCGGCGGGGGGAGAGGGGCAGGCTGGCCAGCGCCCCCTCCATTTTGGCGCCCCCACCGCCGCGGTTTTCGCCCCAAGCTGCTTGCTCCGCCGCTGTTTGGGGCGGCACCGGGCAGCACCGGGCGGCGGCGGGGGGCAGGCTGGCCAGCGCCCCCTCCATTTTGGCACTCTAGGCAACTGCCTAGTTCACCTAAATGGATGTGCCGGCCCTGCCTACACAAACACAAAATATTATATGTCTTAATCTTCAATTCACAGAGATCCACGTCTTCCCAGCTCCCACTTGGGACAGCTCCCATCTTTCTCAGCCTCACACCCTGAGAAAAACCACTCCATTCTGTCTCTCCCACAGATCTGAAGAGGGATTGATTGTTACAACACCCTGAAAAGTGTAGCTTTGAATTAAGTAAAGGATGATTGAAATAGGAATATAGGAAGCTGCATTATGCTGAGTCAGACCGTTGGTCCATCCAGTTCAGTGTTGTTTACACTGACTGGCAGTGCCTCTCCAGGTCTTCAGACAGGAAGTCTTTCCCAGCCCTACCTGGAGATGCCCAGAATTGCGGCCTCATGAATGCAAGACAGATGCTCAACCACCCTTGAGACAGAGGGTGGTTGAGAGGGTGAGACTGAGACAATGCGCCTGAAGGGACCTACAGGGCTCCAGTCCCAGATTACCAGACAGGTGGACATTGCTTGATGGTCAAAGTTGCATGACATTCAACAAACTTGGGTCTGATCCATCCAGTCTAAAAATGCCCTTAATCTCAAATTACAGTGCTAGCTTGAGGTCTCACACACTAGTACATTACAATTCTCCAGAATAATTGATATAGCTCCTCCATTTTCAAGAACAGTGTACGAGCTATTCCTAGTAAAGTCTTCACTGTTTTTTTAACTGGGAATAGCTAGTATACTGCTCTTGAAAATGGAGGAGCTATATAGATTATTCTGGAGAATTATTGCTTCCATGCCCTACTCAGAAGATTCATAGAAGGATCTCGATGTCCAAAACTAGTCAGACTTTATGTTTGATCAATAGGGCATTCTTATATGTGGTGTTACAGAAACAGCAGCCAGTAGGTTTATATTAGACCTGATCTATACAAAATGATAATAATAATAATAATTTATTATTTGTACCCCGCCCATCTGGCCGGGTCTCCCCAGTCACTCTGGGCGGCTTCCAGTGAACATTAAAATACATCAACACATCATGTATGAGGCCCCAATGTGTGTGAGGGGGTGACCAGTGCCCCCCCAAATGTCATTGGATGCTGAGTGTGGGGGGGTTAACTGTAGATGTCTGTGGATGGTCGACTGTGGATGACTGTGGGTGCTTGAGTGAAGGCTGACTGTGAGTTGACTGTGGAAGTGGACAGTAGGTGGACACCGTGACTCTTTTGGAGGGATGAAGCCCAAGGTGAGAAATAAGAACAGATAGGAACTGTTTCAGTTAAAACAGGGGCTAGGAATCTATGGGGCTCACCTGATGTTGTTGCACTCTAACTCCTATCAGCGCTAGCCGGCACTGCCAATTATTGGGAATGATGGGAGTTTTTTGTTTCAATTTCTTTCTTTCTTTCATTTTATTTAGATTAGCTTGGTTTTTGTTGTATTATGTTGAAAAGTTTCAATAAAAATTCTTTAAAAGCACACAAAATCAACAGCTCAAAATCCTAGGGATGTTTTCTCACAAATAAGTCCCACTAAGACCAACAGTCGTTAAGTGTGGGGCATCAAGTCACCAGGCATGATGCTAAAATATTGCTGGAAATTTCCAGAGATAAGACAGGGAGAACATGAAAAGACAATCTGAGTAATTTATTGTAATAAGCTGAGGACAGCATAGTCCTTGGCCCTGACACCACTGGAATTATTAAAATAATTTTGCACATGATGAAACCAGCAGATTTTGAGGGCGGATCTTGAGAGCAAAGAGATGTCATTGAGTAGGGATGCCACAGAAACAGTATAAAAAGCCCTCATCTGTCCAGAGTCCTCCAACAGCTTCCCTGATCAGCTTCTCTTCCCTTCTCATTCCTCAAAGGAACAGGTAAGCTTCACTTGTCCAGGTCATCTTGGTAGCTTTAACCACCTTGAATTACAGGAGCTAAGATTTGGGTAGAATGCAAAGCAGCTCAGCAATGCAGCCAATGAGACAGGTCATGTTGGCTTTGTCCTTTGGTTATGTTCCATGTGTCAAAGGCAGTGGTGCTTCTGAATAACACAGGAGTGGCAGGAAACTTCAGGAACAGAGTTTGCTGTTGCATTCAGGTCCTGCTTGAGGGTATACCAGAGTCATCTGGCTGGCACCCGTGATGACAGGGTGAAGGACTAGATGGGCCAGCAATATCTGAAGGACCACATCTTTTCCATACATTACTTAAAGGAACTCTCATCTCTCTACATGGAAGGGTTGCCATCTCTGCTTTAAAAAAAATATGTATTGATGCGTTTCTTCTTTTAGGATAATAAATTCTCATTTTGATGACATTTAAACAGATTTTCTGTATTGTGATGGTGGTGGGGCTACATATCTCCCAAAACTCCTGAACATTGCAGCACTTCTTGTCTACAATTGTGCTTCTGCTCCCTCTTATGCCCTTGCAGACTCACCTCCATCACTCAGCCATGGCACACTGTGGACCATCCTGTGCTGTCCCATCTTGCGCTTCCACCCCAGTCGTAGGTTTTGGATCGGCAGGTCTTGGAGGCATTGGTGGCCTTGGTGGCCTTGGCCTTGGCAACACCTATGGCTTTGGCTCCGGCGCCCTGGTTGGATCCGGCATCCCTTCTGCTAGTCTTGGTATTCTTTCTGGTGTCGCCCCTTCATGCATCAACCAGATCCCACCAGCAGAGGTCGTGATCCAGCCACCCGCCTCCATCGTGACCATCCCAGGACCCATCCTCTCTGCTAGCTGTGAGCCCGTGGCCGTGGGAGGAAATGCTCCATGCTCCCCTGGTGGTTTGGGCAGTGGGTTCCTTGGAGCCGGTTCTCTTGGAGCCGGTGCTCTCGGAGCTGGTGCTCTTAGAGGATCTCGTTTTGGAGTCGGGAGTTGCTATGGATTCGTTGGAGACAGAGGAAGCATCTGTTACAACCCCTGCTAAGTTCACAAGGACTATCAACTAGCGAGAAGAAGACAAACCCAGTTAAATAGCAGAATAGCTACACCTGAGTTTAGCTATGATGAGCACCCAATCCCAGTCAGTCCCAATGGGAGCTGGGGGAATGTTCAGCATCCCTGGGAATCAGGCCCAGCTAGATCTTTCATGCATCTCTTTGCTATCTAAACTTGCTCCACTGTGTCCCACTATTTATGTTCCTCTCTGATGTTTATTTATTTATTTGCCTAAGGCTCTTCAAGGCATATGTTCCCATGGCAGAGTATATAGCACAGGACTTATTCTCTCTGTCGATGAAATTAGCACACTCACTTGCACCGGAACATGCGGGTAACTGGGGACCTACTGTAAAGGAGAGGAGTAATAATGTTCTTTAAATACATCGCCTCTCTCAGAAAAAAATAAGCTGTTCAATCACATGAGCTTTTTGCATTTTGCCCTGTTCAAACCAGCTTGTTGTTCACCGAAATGCTGTCTTCTTCATTCCTAATAAAATTTACACTGCATCATAGCACTGGTTTTTGGGTTTTCTTTTAAGATCATAGGACTGGATTCAAACAACTCAGCATTCCAGCAGAAATCAGCACTGGGACTCCCACTAGTGCAATAAACCTTTCTCCCTCTCCTGTGCCCAATCAAAACTGCGTGCCCTTCATGTCTTCTCTGGAGGGACAGCAGAACCCCCATAATACCACGTGGAGGTTGGTGGAGAGTCTGGAATCATTCCAGGGAGCAAGTAGATGGGTTTTTGCTGTTAGAATGGTCAGAAGCACATGATACATGAACACCTCTCCTACAGTTGACTCCAATATTATTGAAGCCCATGAGAATGATGGCCTATGGCAGTTTTATGGTCAGAACTTTAAATGGGTATACTCTGAGTTTAAATTAGTTGGGTATGACCCGCAATTGGTCAGCTGGACTGCTGCTGTAGAACCAGTAGCTGCTGTGTAGGGTAGTTTGGGAGCATAAAAAGCAACATTAGGTATAAGAATACCCGGAAACTAATTGTTAGCCACTGCAGTTGGACCAGGATTGGTGTAATATGCTCAAACCATCTTGTTCTGGTGAGCAACCCAGCTGCTGAATTCTGCACTAGCTGAAGTTTCCAAACTATCTGCAGAGGCAGCCCTACGTATAACGCAATGCAGTAATCTAACCTTGAGGTATCCAGAGCATACCGGTAGACAACGGTAGTTAGGCTATCCCTGTCCAGATAGGGGCACAGCTGGGCCACCAGCCGAAGCTGATGAAAGGCACTGAGGCCACCTGAGCCTCGAGCAACAGCAAAGGATCCAGAAGTACCCCTAAGCTATGAACCTGCTCCTTCAGAGGAAGTATAACCCCATCAAGAGTGGGCAATCTCCCACCCATCCGGTCTTGGGAACCACCCACTAACAGTGCCTCAGTCTTATCTGGATTGAGCTTTAGTTTGTTGGGTCTCATCCAGTCTATTACTGAAGGAAGACACTGGTCCAGCACTTCCACTGCCTCCCCTGCAGATGTAAAGGAGAAGTAGAGCTGAATGTCATCAGCATACTGCTGACAACGTACTCCGAACCTCTGGATAATCCCACCCAGTGGTTTCATGTAGATGTTAGACAACATGGGGATAGGATTGAGCCCTGCAGAGCCCCACATTGAAGGTTCCATGGGGCTGAAAAACATTCCCAAGTAACTCTGGGAACGACCATCCAAGTAGGCCTGGAACCACCGCAAAATGGTGTCACCCACCCCTAGTTCGGAGAGTCGCTCCAGAAGGTCACCATGGTTGATGGTATCAAAAGCTGCTGAGAGGTTGAGAAGTACTAACAGGGTCATGTCCCCCCTTCTCTCTCTCTCTCTCTTCTCTTCTCTTCTCTTCTCTTCTCTTCTCTTCTCTTCTCTTCTCTTCCTGCCCAGTGGAGAAAACAGGGTCCAGATGTGTTGTGCCAGTGACATGTTGGGGCAGAACCATGGTTGTCATGGCAGCCACGAAGTCCCGAGCCACGCCAACCTGGGCATGGTTGTTGAAGTTCCCCAGAACCAGCAGTCTAGGCCTCCTCAACACTGCCTCCCAAACCAGCTCCATCAGCTCAGGCAGGGAGACTGCTAGTCGGTGAGGTGGGCAGTAAATCAGCAGAATCCCTAATCTGTCTTGATTGCCCAATGCTAGGGACACATGTTCTAGATACTACCCAAATTGAACAGAGAGCTGGGAGGGAGAGAGGAAGGGAGCAAGAGAATCTCTATAGACCACAGCAGCAACTCCCCCTCTTTGAGCACCAAGTCTGCCATGATGCTACGCTGAATACCCACGTGGGCACAACTGGGTGAGACCAGATACACCCTGCTCACCCAGGTCTTAGTGAAGCAGACCAGATTGGCTTCCTCATCCACAATCCAGCCACAGATAAGGGTGGTCTTACCGTGAGCTGACCTGGTATTCAGCAGCAGCAGCTGCAGACCCGAGGACTGGCTGATAGGACAACCACAGTACCCCAGGTTGGAGGAAGGATTGGCACATGGCACAGGAAGTAACTTACGCAGCCTGCGCCTTCTCCCACACCATACTTCCCCCTACACTGAACCACGGTAAATAACTTTTTCTTTCTTTATCAATGGGATCTCTATGTGTGATTTTTATATTCTTTTTAAGCAATGCTTGTGAAGTGCGATTGAGACTGAACAGGTGGTGGAGGGGACTGCATCAATCCAACTTCCCACTATTAATTCTTCTCTAAACCACAGATCAACCAACTTTATTTATTAAATTGCAAAGGAAAGAGTGTTAAGTCTTCCAACTCCCTCCTCAAGCGCTGCACACTTTTCCAGGAAGGAAATAGAACTGCCCTGACCACCTAGTGGGCAGTGAATGGGAACCTCCGAAGCAGGGGAGTCTTACCCATAGAGGCTAGTGGCTCGGGGTGCCAGGGCGCCAAATTCTGAAGGGCACCAGGGAAGGGCAGAGGCTGGACGCTGTGACTCCCGGCATCAGCTTGCCGCCCTCGACTGCCTCCGCCATGCCGCGTCAAAGCAGCGCCGCGCTGCGCCCAGAGCCTCTGTCTACAATGGCCACCACAGCACGAAGCAGCCAGCTGAGCTGGAAGGCACTGTGTCCAGCCTCCACCTCTTCCCCACCAGAGGAGCCGCCCTCCAGCCGCTGCCTGCCTCCTCCAGCCCCACTGGCAGCGCTGTCCTCCCTAAAAAACTCTGGGAAACAGGGGGAGGCAGAGGGAGCTTTGACCACGGCACCGGATATGCTTAAGGCGGCCCTGCGAAGCTACGTTGGAGCCAGGAAAGTCCTCGAGGGTGCCCTTCCTCTGAAAAATGTTGGGGACCCCATCTGTAATGTACCCCACCTATGCCGTGTCATGTAAGGATTCTAGAAACTCCCTATAATGTGCCCCAATCCTGCCAAGAATGCCCCAGAGATTGAAGACCTTTCCTGGAATCCGATCATCAACTGATTCCCTTCACAGTAATCCATCTTTAAGGAAGAAAGGAGTCTAAATGCTAAAGCAGAACAGGAAACCAGAGCTATGATGCAGGGTAAATTTTATTAGGAATGTGGGGGGGGGGAGATACATAATTGAACAAATTCTCAAGAAGTTGGTTCTTTTCTGAAAAGGACAAATCTGAAGAAATATACATAAATTGTTTCTGTCTTGCAAATCTTGTCCCACAATGAGATCAGTCCTATTTGTGGGATTTATAAAACTTTTCCCACCTCGGCCATTTTCACAGATTTACCAAACTTACTGGGCATAAATTCCAAGGGCGAAGTCCATAGTTTTGTTTTGTATTTTGCTCTTTTGTCTGCTGGAGGAGTGCAGAAGAGCTGTACAGATAATAAATAAAAGCCAGGGGAGGGGAAAGCACATAAACAGTGAGATAGAGGGGGATTATGTTAAGATGAGAAATGGATGCATGAAAAATAGCCGTGGGTCTGATTGGCAGGCTTGCTGGGTGCCCCCAGTGCCCAGTGAATTCAACTGGCATTGAGGATGCTCAGCATATCTTAAACCCAGGCTTGAATGTTTTGCAGTGGATATTCTTTCCCCTAATAAACCTTCCTTGTGAACTTAGCAGGGGTTGTAACAGATGCTTCCTCTGTCTCCAACGAATCCATAGCAGCCCCCGACTCCAAAACGAGATCCTCTAAGAGCACCAGCTCCGAGAGCACCGGCTCCAAGAGAACCGGCTCCAAGGAACCCACTGCCCAAACCACCAGGGGAGCATGGAGCGTTTCCTCCCACGGCCACGGGCTCACAGCTAGCAGAGAGGATGGGTCCTGGGATGGTCACAATGCAGGCGGGTGGCTGGATCACGACCTCTGCTGGTGGGATCTGGTTGATGCATGAAGGGGTGACACCAGAAAGAATACCAAGACTAGCAGAAGGGATGCCGGATCCAACCAGGGCACCGGAGCCGAAGCCATAGGTGTTGCCAAGGCCAAGGCCACCAAGGCCACCAAGGCCTCCAAGACCAGCTGATCCAAACCCGACGACTGGGGTGGAGGCGCAAGATGGGACAGCACAGGATGGTCCACAGAATGCCATGGCTGAGTGATGGAGGTGAGTCTGAAAGGACACAGGAGGGAGCAGAAAGATAGACAAGTGTTCTGGGGGAATGGGAGATATTTAGCCTCACCTTTACAAGGCAAGAATTCTGTTTAAATTTTATCATAATGTGTATTCACAATACTAAAAGAAGATATACATTTGATCGTGCCTTAAAGCAAGGATTCCTATGTACAAATATGAAGTACCTCTAATTCAAGTTTGGAGAACCTGTAGTCCTCCAAATGTTGTGAACTCCTCCTCCCCATCTTCCCTGATCACTGTTCATACCAGAACAGGGCTGGTATGACTGGTGAGACTTGGAGGCTGGTGGGTATCTGGTGTCAGGCAGATGCCAGCAACTCCCACGGCCGGTTGCCCAGGAAAATTCAAAGAGAAGGAATGTTTCTTACCATCTGCTTTTTATTCAATAATCACAGAGAGTCTTTGGAACCCAGCCTCTTGGATAATGGTGATGTCCCCAGTGAATCTCCACCCCTCCCCCGTCTCTCCCACTTCCTTGTTCTTCACTTCTACATGTGCTGCTATGTGCCCTCTGCCTTTGAGCTCATTGCTCTCTTACATACAAGGCTCGCTGGGTTCTAGGAGAGGGTGGGTCTGGAATGCTTTCTAAATACACTGTGTCCATCAGCTGTCGCCCCCCTGGTGCTTCCTCTTCCTCCCCCCCCATTATTTCCCAGCTTTTCCTCTCATCTGCCTGAAGAAGAAGAAGAAGAAGAAGAAGAAGAAGAAGAAGAAGAAGAAGAGTTTGGATTTGATATCCCGCTTTATCACTACCCGAAGGAGTCTCAAAGTGGCTAACAATCTCCTTTTCCCTTCCTCCCCCACAACAAACACTCTGTGAGGTGAGTGGGGCTGACTTCAGACTTCAAAGATGTGTGGCTAGCCCAAGGTCACCCAGTAGCTGCATGTGGAGGAGCGGAGACGCGAACCCAGATTACGAGTCTACCGCTCTTAACCACTACACCACACTGGCTCTGAGCTGTGACCACCCTCAAACCCCTGTCTGAACTGTCTTCCTTTTCTCTGGAAGGGTCAGGCTGGGGAGGCTGTCTCCACTATTCTTCCTTTGCCCATTTCCTGACATCTGGAGAGTCACAGGTTTTGCATCCCTAGATGCAGTGCTATGGTGCAGAGCAGGCAATTCCTACAGCTTGCAGAAGAACAATGTAAGAAAAGCCCTGCTAAAGGCCCATTTCATCCAGCATCTTGCTCTCATGATAACAGACACATATCCCTGGAGTCCAAGGAAAGCCAGACTGGACAACAGGCAGCGATGGATGTGTGGAGAAAGAGTCTGATCAGAAGTGTCAGCCTGGTGACATTATACCAGGGATGGGGAAGTTGTGGTCATCCAGAGATTCCTAGACTACAGCTCCCAACAGCCCTTACCCTCAGCCCTGCTTACTGGGGCTGATGGGAGTTCCAGTCCAACAACATCTGGGTGGCCATTGTGTCCCCTTCCACAGCTCATCCAAGCATCCAGCCAACAGCTAATAAACCTCTTAATGTTTAGATACACCTTCCCTTTTGTGAGGGACACATATTCTGTGGCTTGAACTGGCACTAAGATTCACCATGCTATCCATATTTTAAAGAAAAAACACAGAGGAAATGAAACAGGAAGGCAAAGATTCATTGAAAAGGCAAGTGATGTTATTGCAAACCCTTCTGGAGTCAGCCCTCTTACCTGCTTTCCTAAGCAACAAGAAGCTGAGAGATGTCAGAAGCTCTGGTGATGGAAAAGCTCTCCATGACATGGGCTTATATACTCTAAGCCTCACATGCCTGTGGTTTTGGGACACAGGATCTTTCCCCTCCTGCCCAAAGTCTTAATTAGTTGCCAACAAATTGCCTCATCGGCATCACACACCAAATTACTTTAATAATAGCCGTAAAGAGTATGAGCAAATTGTTTTTAATGAAGCTGTTGCTGGATTCTCACAATAACTGCACTGCACATTCCAACATGCTGATCTCCCTTCTCCCTCACTGGGATAATGTTCCACCAACTTCATTTTACATCAAAGGTGAAAAGGGAAACTTTGCAAAGAGCCCTCGTGAGGAGGCATCACTTGATACATGCCATTGATCATCATAACCCAAGAGCCCTGGGCCAAAGACACATAATCAATCATTCATCCAGGTCTCACACTGGCCAACGGATTAACAACACTTCCTGGTTCATATGGAGAAGCCTCCTAGAACACAACGTACATCAGGAGACTTGGTTTGTTCAGAATCGAGGATACACTTCCAGAGCTAACACAAAATACATTAACTCTGGTCAGGGCCGTCTTAAGCATATCCGGCGCCGTGGTGCAAAGCTCCCTCCGGTGCCCCCCCCATTTCCCAGAGTTTTTTAGGGAGGTCGGTGCTGCCGGTGGGGCTAGAGGAGGCAGGCAGCGGCTGGAGGGCGGGTCCTCCAGCGGGGAAGAGGCGGAGGCTGGACGCGGCGCTTCCCGGCTCAGCAGGCCACTTCATGTTGGGGTGGCCACGGCAGACGGAGGTTCTGGGCGTGGTGCTGCTTCAGCATGGCATGGCAGAGGTGGGCGAGGGTGGTGAGCTGATGCCAGGAGGCACTGCGTCCAGCCTCCGCCTCTTCCCTGGCGCCCTCCAGAACTTGGCGCCCTGCGCCACTAGCCTCTATGGGTAAGATGCCTCTGCCTCTGGTAAATGAGCCACCACAGTTGCTAGAGGACCGCGATTTTTTCTGTTCCGGGCTTTTTAGACTCATCTACTCATGTACTATCTGAAACCAAAGGGGCACATTGGTCACCAGAAGTGTTCCCCCTCCCAGCTCTCCTACCCCATTAAATGACCCATCTAGCACAGCATCTTGTTCTCACATTGGCCAACCAGATGCCTGGGAGAAACTTTTAAGCAGGGTCATTTTATAGTCCTGTCACTGTTTTCTGCTCTTTTAGATGTGGCAGCTATTTTGTGTTGAGGCAAAAAAACTGGGATGCCATCTTTCAGGGTGATGCTCTAGTGCAGGTCATGTGACCCGTGCAAGATTGCATCCCGGGGGGAAAGTGCTTTTTGTGAGGTGAGATGGTGGTGATAGATCACACAAGATCACAGTGCCCCAAATAGCATGTCGACTTCTGCAAGGAGAAGGTCCCAGTTTCAAGCTTTGAAGGTAAGACTTGGGAGAGAAATCCTGGAGAGCTGTGGTCGGTCTGTGTAGACAATACTGAGCAAGATGGAACAATAGATGGTGGCTCCAGGCCTACTTGGATGGTCATTCCCAGAGGGTGTTGCTTGGGGAGTGCTTCTCAGCCCTGTGGAACCTTCAATGTGGGGTTCCTCAGGGCTCAATCCTATCCCCCATGTTGTCTAACATCTACATGAAACCACTGGGTGGGATTATCCAGAGGTTCGGAGTACGTTGTCAGCAGTATGCTGATGACACTCAGCTCTATTTCTCCTTTGCATATGCAGGTGAGGCAATGGAAATGCTGGACCAGTGTCTTGCTTCAGTAATGGACTGGAAGAGAGCCAACAAACTGAAACTCAATCCATATAAGACTGAGACACTGTTAGTGGGTGGTTCCCTAGACCAGTGTTTCCCAACCAGTGTGCCTCCAGATGTTTTGGGACTACAACTCCCATCATCCCTCGCTAGCAATACCAGTGGTCAGGGATGATGGGAATTGTAGTCCCAAAACATCTGGAGGCACACTGGTTGGGAAACTCTGCCCTAGACTGTATGGGTGGGAGATTGCCCAGTCTTGATGGGGTTACACTGTTTCTGAAGGAATAGGTTCGTAGCTTGGGGTTACTCTTGGATCTTTTGCTGTCGCTCAAGACTCAGGTGGCCTCAGTGGCCCATAGTGCCTTCCATCAGCTTTGGCTGGTAGCCCAGTTATGCTCCTATCTGGACAGGGATAGCCTAACTACTGTTGTCTATGCTCTGGTAACCTCAAGGTTAGATTACTGCAATGCATTATGCTTGGGCTGCCTAAGAAAATTCAGCTAATGCAGAATTCAGCAAATAGGTTGCTCACCAGAGCAAGATGGTTTGAGCATATTACACTGATCCTGGTCCAACTGCACTGGCTACCAATTCATTTCCGGGTCCAATTCAAAGTGCTGGCTTTGACCTATAAAGCCTTAAAGAGCTCAGGACCACAATACCTCAAGGACCGCCTCTTTCCATATGAACCTACCCAGACCCTGAGATCATCTGCTGAGACCCTCCTGTGTGCCTCCTCCTCGAGAGGTCCAGAGGGTGGCAACACGAGAACAGGGCCTTCTCTGCAGTGGCTCCCCATCTATGGAATGCTCTCCCCAGGGATGTTCACCTGGCGCCTTCATTATACACCTTTAGGCGCCAGGCAAAAACATTCCTTTTTAACCAGGCCTTTGGTTGACCTGATCAGCATCCTATACCCTCTTAAAATGTGGCTCTTTTTGGGGGAGGGAGTGTTATTGGGTTGTTGTTTTTATTTTGATTATATATATTGTGGTTTTTATGTTTATCTTTTCTGTGAACCACCCTGAGACCTCTAGGTATAGGGCAGTATATAAATTCAATGAAGAAGAAGAAGAAGAAGAAGGAGAAGAAGAAGGAGAAGAAGAAGGAGAAGAAGAAGAAGAAGAAGAAGAAGAAGAGGAGGAGGAGGAGGAGGAGGAGGAGGAGGAGGAGGAGGAGGAGGAGGAGGAGGAGGGGTGTATGGTTTGGTAAAAAGCAGTTTCTAAGGCTCAGAATGCTTGTTAAACCCTGTTTTTAAGCAGACATTTCTAGCAGGCTTCCATCTACCAGTGGTCTTTTTAAGGCCCACTTTTTTAACTGATGGGAACTGGGAATGATCCAGCCAACTCTACATCTGGCTAAGCATCCTTTAACCTTCTTTGGGGTTTCCGAAAACAACAAATCAAACAAACAAACACAGGATATTTGTTGCCTCAGAAGCTTGGCATTTTTCGGAGCCATTTTCCAAGATCAAAGTGCCCATCAAAGCAGATGTCTTCTGGGATGTTCATGCCAGGAACTAAATGCCAGGCTGGAATTTAATAAGAACATGTCTGCCAGTCTAAGCTCATGTTATGGACTCCCAGGCTGACACTTCCACCAGCCTTTCTGGTGACAGGACAGATATTACCATATTATATAGATTTACTTTAACAAACCACAAAATAAAGGCCTAATTTCCTAGAAGAGTCCTTGTGGCATATTTGAAGAGTTTAATTAACACTTGGATTAGTGACTTCAGCCAATGACTTATTCCCCACCCCCCTTTGAAGAAAGCGACGTATTCATTTGTCTACAGCTCTGTATGAAAAAAGAAGACGAATTAAATATTATTATAAAAAAGAAAGAAAATCTCAAAAACGAAATTGTTGAACTGGGGGAAAGTGTAGAAAGCAGGCAACCAAAATGATCAGGGAACTGCAACAACTCCCTTGCTGGGAACATTTGCTTGCTTGCTACTTTTTGGTTTAGAAAAACTAAAAGTGAGTAAAAGAAGAGGGGGCAGACGGGACATGAGTGAAATGAGTGAAATAGTGTTGAGAGATTGTATTGAGACACATTTTTCTCCCTGGCCAAATTAATGCCATGTATTTAAAGCTCTATGATACCACTTTAAACAGACATGAGCTCCGGCAAAGAATTCTGGGAGCTGTAGTTTGTTTAAGGTTGTTTGTTGTTAGGCTGAATGTTGTTAGGAGACCCCTTCCATTCCCCTTGCAATGCTGCAACTCCCAGTGCTCCCTGTGCAGAGGGATTTATTGCAAATTGTAGCTCTCTGGCCTTTGAGACATAGTCCTCCACTGGCCCCAAGGAAAGCAATCTAGATTAGGAGTCAAAGTGCAGGCTCATACGCCTGCCACCCCCCCCAAGTGTTCCTATTTTCCAGGGACAGTCCTAGAATTGCAAAAGCCATCTCGGCTTCTGATTTGATCCCAGAATTGTTAGGAAATACCCCACCTGGGGCAGTTTGTCAGACTGCCCCAATGCCAGAGCAAATCTGTGTGCGCACATCCCCGGCTACAGAGAGTCCGGTGGCGCAGTAATATGTGATTGTTCCCAGTATGAAGAACAACACACACAAGCCATTATTAAAGCTAAACTATTTATTGTAGGAATAGTGCAGAGAGAATCTCTGCTGCCAGCTCATGTAGACAGAGCTGCCATAATGCCATCTTTCCAGCTTGAGGTCTAGCCAGAAGAGAAAAGCACAAAGGCTAGGATTACAACAGTACAGTAAAACATAAACATTCCATGTAGGAAAAGATAAGGCAGCTTTCTCACGGCTTGGTGAGACAGGCAAAAGTCAGACCAGGCCTCGCTGCAGCTGTTGCCGCTCGGCTTGGAGAAAAATCATAACAAGAATGTCCCTATTTTCTCTGCCAAGCTTGGGCAGGAAGATGAACCAGTGCTTGTTCTGAGTGGTGACAATGGCAGTGGTGACTGTGAGGGAGCACCCTTTGACTGTCAATGGCTGCTGCTGCTGGTGGCCTCCTCACTTGAGCAACTCGTAGCGGCTACTGGGGAGTGGGTGTCAGGCGTGGAGAACCCTCTCTTTCCTTCGGTAACTTCACAGACAAGAACAATGAGCGCTTTATATTTTATAGTCCTTTTTGTTCAGTCATATGGTTACAAGCAAAAACCCACATCTCTCCACAAGGAGAGCAGTTGGCTACTCTGAATCCTGCCCCTTTCATCCCAGCAACATCCTGGGCGCCAACGGGACGTTTCTCCTCCTCTCTGCAGTCTTTGTTCTCTAATACGGACGGACCTCCTACTTCTTGGAGAGGGAGGGTCCCGCACACTCTCTAATGATGTAGCTGCTGGCTGTTCCCTCCCTTCTGTTTCTCTTTCCACTATCTCGTAACTAGGCAACTCCTGCCGAAGCTGCTCAGTGTCTGTGTCTCTCTTTGCTCCTGAACCGCTGGAAACGGGGTGGGGGGGCGTGAATCTTCTCCCTCCCCCTCCTCTTCAGAGAGAAGCTGATCTGCCTGAGAATGCATTCCCCAATTCTCGGATTCAGACCATTTCCAAACAGTGGGCAAGGAAGGGGCAAGGCTGTCATCGCTGAAGCCCAGAATCACATGATGCTGCATCTCTGAGGTGCAGGCAGAGGGCAGGGCAGCCCTGGGTGGGAAGAAATGGGGCATGGACAGAGTGCGAGGAGACTTGATTAAAAAAAGAAAAATAAACTTTGTGCATCTGTATCTAATCTTGGCCCTTTCTAAAACTTATTTATTGGTGTGTGTTTTTCTTTTGTAAATCTACCAAAGAACAAAATAAAACCGGGATTAAGTGGCTTTCTCAGGAAGATGTGTGTGCTGTGTCCTCTTGGTGCCACTTGCCCTTCTTCTGATAGGAAAGACTCTGTGAGGGGAGAACAAAAAATGGTGGGTTGAGGAGGGTCAGTTGGCAGGGGAGTGAGAAATGCCCTTATGTTCATCCGAGGAATGTTGGAGGGTATTTAGGCTTCATGATACAGACAGCCATTCAACATCTACTGCTGCATGCCACTGCCCAATGGTAGGGCCAGCCCAGTGCAACTGAGATGGTCCTGTCTCTTGTTGCCAAGGTATTCAGCACAGAGCCTCTAAGTATGATTTTTATTGGTCTGGTGGGCTGATTTAGGACATGTCAATTCTTCAGCACAGTTAACTTCATTAAGTGCAAAATTTGCTAACCTTCAGCCCTCCAGTTGTTTCTGAACTGCATCTCTCTTTAGTCCACAGGCAGCAGAGCCAATGATGGGCACCATTTCAGCTATCCATCTGGTTTAGGGGCTGCCACATAGAATGCCACATGGCCTATGGTCAGGGATGATTTCCAGAAATGGTTTCCAGGGTATGGAAACCAAGCCTTATGAAGAACGGTTAAAGGAGCTGGGTATGTTTAGCCTGGAAAAGAAGAGACTGAGAGATATGATAGCCATCTTCCAATATCTCAAGGGCTGTCACATGGAAGAGGGAACAAACTTGTTTTCTCCTGCTCTGGAGGGTAGGACTCCAACCAATGGCCTCAAGTTACAAGAAAGGAGATTCTGACTAAACATATGGAAAAACTTTCTGACAGCAAGAGCTGTTCGACAGTGGAACCGTCTCCCTTGGGAGGTGGTGGACTCTCCTTCCTTGGAGGTTTTTAAGCAGAGGTTGGATGGCCATCTGTCATGGACGCTTTAGCTGAGAGTCCTGCATTGCAGGAGGTTGGACTAGATGACTCTTGGGGATTCCTTCCAACTCTATGATTCTAAGACCTGGAGTTCAGCCACATTCTGGAGGGCCACACCGGTTTCCCATTTGGGGGATAACAGAAGTAAGGGGTTCTGCAAATTTAATGAAAATTCTCACAGAGTGAAATAGAGAACATGAAAATGCAATCTGGGTGATTCATTGTAATAAGCTGAGGAGAGCATAATACTTGGTCCTGACACCACTGGAATTATTAAAGCAATTTTGCACATGACGGAATCAGCAGTTCTCGAGGGTGGAACTTGAGAACAAAGTGATGTCACTGGGCTGTCAAGGATCCCACTGACAGAGTATAAAAAGCCCTCATCCATCCACAGTCCTCCAACATCTTCACTGATCATCTTCTCTTGCCTTTCCATTCCTCAAAGGAACAGGTAAGCTTGGCTTGCCCAAGTCATCTTGCTAGCTTTAACCACCTTAAATTCCAGGAACTTAATTTGGGTAGAGTGTGAAGCAGTTCAGCAATGCAACCAATGAGCCAGGCCATGTTAACCATGTTCATTGGTTATGTTCTACCTCCACTGTTAGAGGAGTGGTGCTTCCAAATGCCAATGACCAGAAGTGTTGCGGATGCACTCAGACCCTGCTTGAAGGTTTCTGAAAGGTATCTGGTTCAACACTGTGATAACAGGGTGAAGGACTGATTTAGCTGACATTTATTATGTTCATATGTGGATTACACCAATGAGAAACAGACCAAGAACTCAGGCCAATATAGCATTCAATAGTGAGAATAATCCCTACTAGCAAGTCAAATAGTTACAAAAACAAAAATACATGTAGCCATACAGTTGTTATAAACTTAAAGCTACAACAACATACACAAAATAAGCCTTTTAGCGCAATATATCGATGCAGTGTTTGGTGTAAGAGTCTTTAAAACTAGGAAGAGTTCATAATAGTCCAAATTCAGGATGTATCAGTATCGTGTTTGATGTAGAAGTCTATTAGAATAAGGTAGCATCCATAGTAATACGGAGTCAGAAGTCAGAAGCCAGGACAGGACCCTGTTTCAGTGTCTTTACCTTCATCAGCTAAGTTTAAGAGGTCCACGTGTACCCAATTGTTCTCTGCGTGTCTTGGATGCTATATTGGATGCTATATTGGCCTGAGTTCTTGGTCTGTTTCTCATTGGTGTACATATTAACAAGAACTCCAATTTATTTAACATATGTGGACTACAGCTTCCATCACCCTGACCGTTGGCCATTATGGGTGTGGATGATCGGAGTTGGGGTTCACAAAGTCTATTGAACTGCAGTTTGCACCATCCCTGACCTATGGCCACGCAGGCAGGAATCCAGCAAACTCTGGAGGGGACAACATTGAATTTGGGGATGCCTTAGTCTTTCTTGTCCTGGAAGCCACTTATGCTTTAACCCGGAGAATGCCGACATTTGATTATGATGACTTCACTAGCAGTGACATAAAAAATATTTAGGGCATTTCTGTACTAGCTAGGACAGCCTTGGTCAACCTGAAACTCTCCAAATTGTAATACTTAGAGCAGGGAAAGGGGAGCTGTGGGATTCCAGATACCCATCAGCCTCCAGATCTCAAGCTCATATTTTCTATCAGCTTCCAGCTCTCAGCACCACTCAGCATGGCCAGTAAAAGGGGATGAATGCGAACAGCAGTTCAGCAACAGATCGACTTAGGGGCATTCTCAACTCTGTAAAGGTGCCAAACCCCATTTTATGACAGTATAAAACACATGGTTTTTTTACACTGTAATGGTGGTGGGGGTAAAGGTAAAGGGACCCCTGACCATTAGGTCCAGTCTCAGACGACTCTGGGGTTGTGGCACTCATCTCGCTCTATAGGCCGAGGGAGCCGGCATTTGTCCGCAGACAGCTTCCTGATCATGTGGCCAGCATGACAAAGCCGCTTCTGGTGAACCAGAGCAGCGCACGGAAACACAGTTTACCTTCCCGCCAGAGTGGTACCTATTTATCTACTTGCACTTTGACGTGCTTTCAAACTGCTAGGTTGGCAGGAGCTGGGACCGAGCAACGGGAGCTCACCCCGTCGAGGGGATTCGAACCACTGACCTTCTGATCGGCAAGCCCTAGGCTCAGTGGTTTAGACCACAGCGCCACTTGCGTCAATAGTGGTGGGGGAGGTGAGACTAAATATCTCCCGTCACCCTCGAACACTGCAGCTCTTCTTGCCTTCAATATTGTTTCTGCTCCTTCCTGTGTCCTTTCAGACTCACCTCCATCACTCAGCCATGGCATTCTGTGGACCATCCTGTGCTGTCCCATCTTGCGCTTCCACCCCAGTCGTCGGTTTTGGATCGGCTGGTCTTGGAGGCCTTGGTGGCCTTGGTGGGCTTGGCCTTGGCAACACCTACGGCTTCGGCTCCGGTGCCCTGGTTGGATCCGGCATCCCTTCTGCTAGTCTTGGTATTCTTTCTGGTGTCACCCCTTCATGCATCAACCAGATCCCACCAGCAGAGGTCGTGATCCAGCCACCCGCCTCCATCGTGACCATCCCAGGACCCATCCTCTCTGCTAGCTGTGAGCCCGTGGCCGTGGGAGGATACGCTCCATGCTCCCCTGGTGGTTTGGGCAGTGGGTTCCTTGGAGCCGGTTCTCTTGGAGCCGGTGCTCTCGGAGCTGGTGCTCTTAGAGGATCTCGTTTTGGAGTTGGGAGTCGCTATGGATTCGTTGGAGACAGAGGAAGCATCTGTTACAACCCCTGCTAAGTTAACAAGGAAGCTTTATTAGGGGAAAGAATATCCACTGCAAAATGTTCAAGCCTGGGTTTAAGATATGCTGAGCATCCTCAATGCCAGTTGAATTCACTGGGCACTGGGGGCACCCAGCAAGCCTGCCAATCAGACCCATGGCTATCTTTCATGCATCCATTTCTCATCTTAACATAATCCCCCTCTATCCCACTGTTTATGTGCTTTCCCCTCCCCTGTACAGCTCTTTCGGTCCCCTCCAGCATAGTTAAGAACAGAAACACTATGGACAAGGAACTTGGCTCCTGAAATTTATGCCCAGTCAGTTTGGTACATCTGTGAAAATGGCAGCGAGGGAAAAAGTTTTTATAATTGCCAGCAATATAACTAATCTCTTTCTGGGAGGGGATTTGTAATACAGAAACGATTTGTGTATATTTCTTCAGATTTGTATTTCAAAAAATATCCAACTTCTTGAGCATTTGTATTTGTTCACTCAAATATCTTTCCCCCATTCCTAATAAAACTTACTCTGCATCATAACTCTGGTCTCCTGTTCTTCTTTAGCATTTAGACTCTTTTCTTCCCTTAAACATGAGTTACTGTGGAGGGTACCCTTTGATGAACAGTGACCTATATTTGGTCGCGACCTAAATCAGTGGGAACAATGCACCCATGAGAATTTTCCTGGCACCATGAGTTTATATAATTCTCTTCACTACCCCCTTGTGGTGGTTTGTGTTGTTACGCTTTTCTCCCTGGAAAAGTACATATAGCTGAAGGAGGAAGTTGGAAGAGTGAGTTCCCCACCCCCACCCCATTCTTTTCCAGCTCCATATGCTTCGCAAGACTGAGATTAATGCAGTTGGGACCAAATTTATCCAGATCTCATAGAAGCATGGAGTGTTGACTCCCTCCCCTGTCTCTCCTCTTTGGGAGGGAATGATTTAATGGGGAGCGGGGGAAAGTAACCAGATTTAGTTGCAACCACAGCAGTTATACAAAAATCAAAATGTGCCCACCAGCATAAAATAGTTGGTGGTCCCTGCAAAGTGACATGTGTGTGTGTATGCAAAATTGCATACATTTTGAGAAAATCAATACCTCAAGGACCGCCTCTTTCCATATGAACCTACCCAGACCCTGAGATCATCTTCTGAGACCCTCCTGTGTGCCTCCTCCTTGAGAGGTCCGGAGGGTGGCAGCACGAGAACAGGGCCTTCTCTGCCGTGGCTCCCCATCTATGGAATGCTCTCCCCAGGGAAGTTCACCTGGCGCCTTCATTATACATCTTTAGGCACCAGGCAAAAACATTCCTTTTTAACCAGGCCTTTGGTTGACCTGATCAGCATCCTATACCTTTTTAAAATGTGGCTCTTTTTTTTGTGTGTGTATGTGTGTGTGTGTGTGTGTGTGTGTGTGTGTGTGATTGGGTTATTGTTTTTTATTTTTATTTTATATATTGTGATCCTTTCTGTGAACTGCCCTGAGACCTCCAGGTATTGAGCGCTATATAAATTCAACAAATAAATAAATAGTCAATAAATAAAATCTTAACTAATGGTTAGAGTGTTGGACTATGACCAGGGAGACCATGGTTCGAATCCTCACTCAGCCAGGAAGCTTACTGGATGACCTTGGGCCAGTCACCATCCCTTAGCCTAACCTACCTCACAGGACTGTTGTGAGGATGAAATGGGAAGGAGGAGAACCATGGACACCACTTTGGGATATTTGGAAGACAAAGGTGGTGTAGAAATATAATAAATAAATAAAACAATAAAGAAATCTTTATCTGGACTAGATGGCGAATCACAAAATGACAACCCCTCCCCTCCCCACCATGGAAGAAGGAATGAGTAAAGATCTACATCCGGAACAAGGGGGAATAAAGATCTACACCAGCATCTGCTGCCCCTGTGGATCCTGCCACCTGAGGTCATTGCTTCACCTTGCCTCATGCATGGGCCGGTCCTGGTGAATCTGTTCCACCCGAAACATAGGAAAAATATATATCACAAAAGAATATCTGTGTGGTTGCATGCAACAACCTGCCATGCCTAGAGAGGTGTGCATTTCATGTGTTTTCTGTTGAACAGCCACAGCTGGATTCAGGCTCTTTATAGGTATTGGTAACAAGAAGCGTTAGAATCATAGAATTGCAGAGTGGGCAGGGACCCCAAGGGTCATCTAGTCCAACCCTCTGCAATGCAGGAATCTGTATATGCAGGTTTACATGCAGGAGGTTTTATATGCAGGAGGGGAAATTCTGGAGGCTGGGCTGTAAATAAAATAACAGTGTATGGTTAATTCCCTGGGCCTGGGTACACCACGCCACAATTCTGTTGGCAGCAATGGTAGGTTGCTGCCTCCTGGTACAAATAGCAGTTGTGCCCTGTGATTTTCACCAGGGCTATGGCATGAACAGAGGGAAAGGGCTAAACCCCCATCCCACCAGGTACTAGGTAAAGGTAAAGCGACCCTTGACCGTTAGGTCCAGTCACAGACGACTCTGGGGTTGCGACGCTAATCTCGCTCTATAGGCTGGGGGAGCCGGCGTACAGCTTCTGGGTCATGTGGCCAGCATGACTAAGCCGCTTCTGGCGAACCAGAGCAGCGCACGGAAACGTCATTTACCTTCCCGCTGGAGCGGTACCTATTTATCTACTTGCACTTTGACATGCTTTTGAACTGCTGGGTTGGCAGAAGCAGGGAACGAGCAACGGGAGTTCACCCCATCGCGGGGATTCGAACCACCGACCTTCTGATCAGCAAGCCCTAGGCTCTGTGGTTTAGACCTGTTATGTACTGACCATAGCACCACCTGCTTTGCAAAGAGCCTCCCAGATGCTTGAGAAGTGTTTTGCAAGTGTTTTGCAAGGATTACAAATTGGCAGTGCTTGCAAAAACCCTTTCAGCCAAGCCCTGTCATCACTTGCTCCACATATGTGGTGTCAAGTGTAAGACAGGTCTGCATAGCTTGGCTGAAACAGCCTTGCAGACCAAATTTGGCCTGCAAGCTGGTGCTTCCCCATCCTTGCTCTTTGTGGGCGTTTGGTTCTGCGTTTCTCCAAGTGTTATCCAATGCTGGTCATATTCAGAGTATACCAATTGAAGGCAAGGGGCAGGGCTAACTCAGGTTTATTCATTTTGATGGGTCTGTTCTAAATAGAACCGGCATTGGATGCAACCTTCTCTCCAACACAGAGACAGAGCAAGAAAGAGAAATAAATGGGAAGGAGACACCTAAGAACTTGCTGGGACATTTGACTAGTAGAGAGAACATGTGGAGAACAACTAGGGGTATGTGTGGGGGTATGCACACCAAAAGCATTTATATTGCCAGTGAAAGGTATTCACTAAAGGAAGCAGGGGCATGGAGCGGCTAATCAGGGAAAGTCAGGTCCAGAGGATGGATAGATAAATGATAGATGATGATGTAGATGATAGATAGATAGATGATAGATGATAGATAGAGAGATAGATAGATAGATAGATAGATAGATAGATAGATAATGATGATGATGATGATGATGATGATGATAGATAGATAGATAGATAGATAGATAGATAGATAGATAGATAGATAGATGATATGGATAGATAGATAGATAGATAGATAGATAGATAGATAGATAGATAGATAGATATAGATAGATAGATAGATAGATATAGATAGATAGATAGATAGATAGATGATAGATAGATGATAGATAGATAGATAGATAGATAGATAGATAGATAGATAGATAGATAGATAGATGATAGAGAGATATGATAGAGAGATAGAATGAGAAATAAGTTACAGGGAACCAGGCACAGGTCCTTCTTGGTAGTGGCACCCGCCCTGTGGAACGCCCTCCCTTCAGATGACAAAGAGAACAACAACTACCAGACCTTTAGAAGACATCTGAAGGCAGCCCTGTTTAGGGAGGCTTTTAATGTTTAATAGATTATTGTATTTTAATGTTCTGTTGAAAGCTGCCCAGAGTGGCTGGGGAAACCCAGCCAGATGGGTGGGGTATAAATAATAAATTATGATGATGATGATAGATATAGATAGATAGATAGATAGATAGATAGATAGATAGATAGATAGATACCGTGTTTCCCCTATTTTAAGACACCGTCTTATATTTTTTTTTCCTCAAGAAAATGCACTATGGCTTATTTTGAGGGGATGTCTTATTTTTATTATGTAAGCCCAGTCCAGCCTTTTCCTTGGTGCCCTCCAGAACTGTGCCTATCACTATGGCTTATTTTCGGGGTACGGCTTATATTTCGCAAATGCGAAAAAAGCCTGCTATGGCTTATTTTATGACTACGTCTTAAAATAGGGGAAACAGGGTAGATAGATATAGATGATAGATAGATATAGATAGATAGATAGATAGATAGATAGATAGATAGATAGATAGATAGATAGATATAGATAGATAGATAGATAGATATAGATATAGATATAGATATAGATATAGATATAGATATAGATAGATATAGATATTGCTAGGCGCTGCCAACCTTGGTTGCTTGCATACCCCAGCTACCCACCAACCTTTTTGCTAATGGCCCTTCCCCCCCAGCTGGGCAAACCCCTCACCTTGACAACTAATTCACTCACACAGCTATCCCCTGGCAGCTCACCCAATCCACACCTTTGGTGTGGAGAAAGGGGATAGCTAAAAGTTTTCCTCTTCTCTCATGATGCTAGAACTTGTGGACATCCAATGAAGCTGAAGGCTAGAGGATTCAGGACGGGCAAAACAAAGTACTTAAGTTAATCTGTGATGGTCCACTGACTTGGATGCTTTAACAGAATATTAGACCAATGCAAGGGGGACAAAGGCTATCAATGACTACCAGCAATGAAGGCTATGTCCTACCTTCACTATACCATTTACTGGTAAACACAAGGTCATCTGGTTGGCCACTGTGAGATACTGCACTAGGTGGACCACTGGTCCATTCTTATCTTGTCCAGACCACTGGTTCTGTTGGCTCTTACCTTGTGCAGACCATTCTCCCCTGGAATGTGGTGATGTTCTTACAGGAGCATTCAATGGCAGGTCCATTTATATTGCTCCTTCAGCCACCTAATGTATAATCTAGGACAGGGATACCCAATCTGATGCCCTCTAGATGTTGTTAAACTACATCTCCCCCGCCCATCCCTTACCATTGGCTACGCTGATGGGAGTTGCAGCCCCCAAAATATCTGGAGGACAAGACGTCAGCTGTCTTGATCTAAGAGATGGCCCACAGCTCATTTGTTGCTCATTACACTTCTCTGTCATCCTCTACCATATAATTTGGAATGACAGCTCCTCTGAGCGATTAGTAGCCAGCTCCAGATTGCCTCAAGTCAGCTCCTGTTGGTATTCTGCCAACTTCACTGGTATTACAAGGAGAAGAGCTTTTGCCTCCACCTTCATTTCAATTTGTTGTTGCTGTTGTTTAGACATTTAGTCGTGTCCGACTCTTCATGACCCCATGGACCAGAGCACGCCAGGCACTCCTGTCTTCCACTGCCTCCCGCAGTTTGGTGAGACTCATGTTGGTAGCTTCGAGAACACTGTCCAACCATTTCGTCCTCTGTCGTCCCCTTCTCCTTGTGCCCTCCATCTTTCCCAACATCAGGGTCTTTCCAGGGAGTCTTCTATTCTCATGAGGTGGCCAAAGTATTGGAGCCTCAGCTTCAGGATCTGTCCTTCCAGTGAGCACTCAGGGCTGATTAAAATATACCGGTATCTGTGCCACACAGTTATGCTTCTAGAGCAGATGTGGTCCCTTCAGATTCTTGGCTGATCTTATATCCACCCATGGTCCACCCAAGACCGAGGGTGGACTTTAACATTCATCCAGCTAAGGACTGTCTCCACGAATTCATCAGTAGATCTGTTCTCCCCCTCCACTCTATATATAAGACGGCAAATAAAATGGGTGGGCTATACACCGGCTATTATAGAATAACAGAATGCAACAAACAACCCAACAAACGAATGAACAAACTTTTTGTGTTTTTTTAAAAAAGAACAATACTTTGCCTTCGGCATTATTTTATTTCAGCCAACAAATGTTTACAAATCACACATATTATGGAAAACTGTTCAGCAGATCAATGCATGTTGAATTTCTTCTGTGTAAATTCTATGCTGCAGCATAGAAATGTCAAAAAGTTCTAATAGCATGACATCAAAGCTACAGGTGGCCAAGGCAAAATTACTGGATAGAGCAGCGCCATTATTATTCCCCCCCCATGTGCTTTGATGTCTAATGTTCCCTCCCTCTGGCCATTCACCATTCCCAGGAAGTCAGACTAGGCAACCCTGGAAGTTGAATGCAACCTAACTGCTCTAGCACGCCTCTTTGAGGTTTGCACCTCCAACCTTGCCAATGATTAGGAACCAGTAATTCAGGATTAATGATATACTCTTTATTCTTTTTAATATATATATATATCCAGAGAAGTAAATTAGTTTCATGGCTTTGGTGGTTTTACGTGGAAAGGGATTCCCCACAGTAGACAAGAACCTGTGTCTGTGCTTTCTGAATGGGAACAGGATGGACTGAGGATATTAGGGAGCAGCTCTGTACAGAGACAGACTCCCTTAAACCATTATCACTCAATATTGCCTACACTGACTGGCAGCAGCTCCCTAGGGAGTAACGCGAGATGAGCGCCGCAACCCCAGAGTTGGACACGACTGGACCTAATGGTCAGGGGTCCCTTTACCTTTACCTTATGAAGTTATGTAACCCCCTGAGCCAACGGGATAAGTGACTATACAACCTTTAGAAGGCATCTGAAGGCAGCCCTGTATAGGGATGTTTTTTTAAAAAATGTTTAATGTTTTATTATGTTTTAATGTATGTTAGAAGCCACCAAGAGTGGCTGGGGCAACCCAGTCAGATGGATGGGATATAAATAAAAAATTTATTATTATTATTATTATTATTATTATGGAATAGGACATTCCTATTTTCATTGGAGAAATGTTGGAGGGTATGTGATTTGATTTGTTGTCTTTGTCCATCGAGTTTTCTTGGCATGGATATTGGAGTGACTTGCCAGTTCCTGCTCCAGGTGGATCACGGTGCTGCTGGAGGAAGCTCTTGAGAGTCCCATGGACTGCAAGAAGATCAAACCTATCCATTCTGAAGGAAATCAGCCCTGAGTGCTCACTGGAAGGACAGATCCTGAAGCTGAGGCTCCAATACTTTGGCCACCTCATGAGAAGAGAAGACTCTGGAAAAGACCCTGATGGAGGGCACAAGAAGAAGGGGACGACAGAGGATGAGGTTGTTGAAATTTTGCCAAATGTGAAAAGGAGCAGTCCATAACATTTGTTGTGTTCTGACTGAGACAGGGCTGTTTTGTGCCTGGTCATCAGAAATGATTCCTGAATCACCCTGTTTAGAAGTCAAAGCACTGTGCTTAGAAACTAGATAGGCCTGGATATAGATGTATATTTTAACTGCCTCTTGGCAAGTCATTTATGCGTTATTAAAGCCTTCTTCACTTGTCCCTGAACTATAATCATTTCAATCTAGAAACACCAAAGTTATCCAAAGGAAACTCATCCCAGATTTACCCCAAGAGAAATCTATTTGTTATTATTAAAAAAAGAGGCTCAAGGGGGTGAACTCCACTGTAACTAAAATATTAAGAATATGAAAAGTAGATTGTCATTGGCAAAACTGAAACCAACCAACATAAGGCAAGGCCTCAGTCCTCCCTATATTGACTTCTCAATTAAGATACATGGCATTCAGCCATCTTTTGTCACTCGGACGTGTGAGATTTCCAAGTGATTTTGGACCTTTTTTATTTGAAAATATACATATATCGATTGATCTAGCATTCCACCCACCACCCCTGGAGACAAGAGTTGAAATTGACTTTTGTTTCTCAAAATCATCTTCTGCAAACTGGAATGCAGCCATGAAGAGTTTGGGGAACACTAGGAGGTCTCTTTAACATGGAAGAAGCAAAGTGATATTTCCCTGACGCAGCTTCTTATATATTTCTCATTACACAGGGAAAGGAAAATCTGTCAATGTCAGTTTCTCATTTCTCCACATTTTGACATCAGTTTTCATTTTTAGAAACAGTCTTCCTGAACAGTGCTCAGCATTTAAGTTTGAATTTCATGTTTGTGTGTGTGCATATTTCCCCTAATAAACACATTTTCCCCCACACAGTTTCCCCTAATGCAATGCATTTTTATATTATCTTCATGAATATATGTACTTTATGCACACATGCCCCCCCCCCGCTATATGCATTTTTTGTACAAATTACTTGGCTGTAGAAACGCATGGCAACTTTCAGAGAAGTGTGAAAGTTGGAGAATGGCTGTGTTTTGGTTCATTTATTGTTCCAGGCAAAGCAAACTGGACCCAGTTTCACCTCCATCCCTATTAAAAGGTAAAGGTAAAGGGACCCTTGACCATTAGGTCCAGTCGCGGACGACTCTGGGGTTGCGGCGCTCATCTCGCATTATTGGCCAAGGGAGCTGGCGTAAAGCTTCCAGGTCATGTGGCCAGCATGACTAAGCCGCTTATGGCGAACCAGAGTAGTGCACGGAAACACCGTTTACTTTCCCGCTGGAGCGGTACCTATTTATCTACTTTGACTTGCTTTTGAACTGCTAGGTTGGCAGGAGCAGGGACCGAGCAACGGGAGCTCACCCCGTCGCGGGGATTCAAACCACCGACCTTCTGATCGGCAAGCCCTAGACTTACCATTACACTGTTCTCCCCCTTTTTCATTTCACCCTACCACCGATAACCCTCTAAGGTGGATTACAGCTGAGAAATAGAATAGCTGGCCCAGGATCACACAGTGAGTTTCATGACTGAATGGAGATTTGAACCCTGGTCCTTTGATTGTATGATTCTATGCCCTTCCACAAATTTCTCCTACCCTCTTCTAAAGCCCTCCAAGATGGTGGCCACCCCTGCCTTCTGTGGGAAGGAGTTCCATCATTTTAACTGTGCGCTTCCTGAAGAAGTCCTGCATCTTCCAACCTACGGTTTGGAGGTCATGATAGTCTTCCCTTTGAAGAATGCATGCTGCATTTACTAAGGCGGGAGGGGGAATAATAATAATAATAATAATAATAATAATAATAATAATAATAATAATAATAATAATTTATTATTTATACCCAGCCCATCTGGCTGGGTTTCCCCAGCCACTCTGGGCAGCTTCCAACAGAATATTAAAATACAATAGTCTATTAAACATTAAAAGCCTCCCTAAACAGGGCTGCCTTCAGATGTCTTCTAAAAGTCTGGTAGTTGTTTTTCTCTTTGACATCTAGTGAGAGGGCATTCCATAGGGTGGGTACCACCACCGAGAAGGCCCTCTGCCTGGTTCCCTGCAACCTCACTTCTTGCAGGGAGGGAACTGCCAGAAGGCCCTCGAAGCTGGACCTCAGTGTCCGGGCTGAACGATGGGGGTGGAGACGCTCATTCAGGTATACTGGACCGAGGCCGTTTAAGGGCTTTAAAGGTCAGCACCAACATTCTGAAACCAAGGCAGAACGGGTGTGGGTGAAACTGGAAAAAAAATAACTAAGAGCCTGCAAAATAAAATGTTATGGTCTAGATTTAATAATCTTGATGGAGCTTCTCTAAAATTACATATATATGGATCCTCGGGGCAGCCAGAGCCGTATAATTTCCAGATCTTCTGAAGTCAGGTGTAATTTGAGGACTTGGGCATTGGAATCCCTGCCTTTGCACCATCTGGGGCTGATGATATATTCTGATTTGGACTCCATTCATTTGTTCTTATTAAAATAATTTTAGCTGTCCGAGCCACAAGTTGTTGTTGACAGTTAAATTAAAATGACCTCAGGCTCAGACACCCTCTTTCCTTCTCTCTCTCTCTCTCTCTCACACACACACACACGAACCAATAACCCAGAGGGTGTCCCCTATCCTTCCCAAATGGTATAAAAAGCTCACCAGAGACCAGGATCTCCCACGTTGCTCTGCTTGCCTGCCTCTATTTTCTCCTCTCACCTTCTGCTCCTCAGAAAAGCAGGTAAGTAGGCGTACCAGGGCCTTTTAGACTTGCTGAAATGTCATCTCCTTGAGATGAAATTTTATGTCCATGTCTTTCTATGGTTGGGCATGATTCTTGTTAAAAAGTGATGGGCTGGTGATGATCATTGGCATCATATTGACTTAGTTATTAAATCACTTATTGTATCATTATTATTATTGTTAGTATTAGTAGTAATAGCTGTCAATGGCCACTAACATTAATGATGATGTTTACTTACTTTTCTGCATTAATATCTCAACTTTTCTCCAAAGAACTCGAGGTGGCATGCGGAGTTCTCTTCCTCCTCATTTAATCCTGACAAGTAGCTTAGGCTGAGAAGCAGAGACTAGTCCAAGGTCACCCAATGAGCTGTGCAGGGATTTAGGACCCTGGTCTCTCCCAGGTCTCTGCCCAACACTCCAACCAAATTGGTTCTGCTTCCAATCTCAGGGGCTCTTAAGGGCACTGTTTCTCAGTCTAAGCTGTCTCATTGGGTTCTTTTGATGATAAAGTAGGGAGGGGGTAACCATGTACACCACCTTGTACTCTTTGCTGGGAAAAGTGCTATATATAAATGAAAGGCAAAAAACCAAAAGATTCCCCAGCCCCAAATCTGAATCTTCGGAAACTCACTGCATCCAGCCATCAAGAGTATGGTTAAGAAGGACCAATGCTCTGACTCATTATCAGACAGCTTCATCTGTACAGATGTCAGGGACTGGCTGGGTGAGGAGGAGTGGTGGAAGCCACCTGACCATAAGCCCCACAGGGAAGAAGAAGAAGATTTTGGATTTGATATCCTGCTTTGTTGTTGTTGTTTAGTAGTGTCCCACTCTTCATGACCTCATGGACCAGAGCACGCCAGGCACTCATTTCTTCCACTGCTTCCCGCAGTTTGGTCAGACTCATGTTGGTCGCTTCGAGAACACTGTCCAACCATCTCATCCTCTGTCGTCCCCTTCTCCTTGTGCCCTCCATCTTTCCCAACATCAGGGTCTTTTCCAGGGAGTCTTCTCATCTCATGAGGTGGCCAAAGTATTGGAGCCTCAGCTCCAGGATCTGTCCTTCCAGTGAGCACTCCGGGCTGATTTCCTTAAGAATTGAGGAAATCAGCCCGGAGTGCTCACTGGAAGGACAGATCCTGAAGCTGAGGCTTCAATACTTTGGCCACCTCCCACTTTATCACTACCTTAAGGAGTCTCAAAGCGGCTCACATTCTCCTTTCCCTTCCTCCCCCACAACAAACACTCTGTGAGCTGAGTGAGGCTGAGAGACTTCAAAGAAGTGTGACTAGCCCAAGGTCACCCAGCAGCTGCATGTGGAGGAGCGGGGACACGAACCCGGTTCCCCAGATTACAAGTCTACCGCTCCTAACCACTACACCACAATTGGGATCCTGGATCCCGGTGGCAGGAAATTGGTCACACCCCAGAGGAGGGGAAGAGCTGGGAAGTACTGGAGGCTGGGAGCTTGGAGGATAATGAAGAGGAGGAAACAGGCAGGAATCAGATTTAGCACCTGTGCCATAGAGCCACCCTGACAGCTTCTCTGCTGACAGCCTGCAATCTGTCTCCAACCCTCACTCCCAGAACAAAGCGTCTGATGAATATTGCAGAGCGGAGAGCCAGGCAGACGCAGAGAGGGTCCGTTGAGGCTCACCTTAGACAGAGGTAGGGGCCTGACACAGAGGGCTAGGGAATGAAGGGGAAGTTACAAGCCAGCCTAGACAACTGCTTTATCTAGACAGGAGCAACCCTGAGAAGTCTCCATGTGTTCTCTGTTCTGCTTCCTTAGTAAAGAAACTAACCGGTGTTTCACAGTCTTTCTCTGATCTGTGAATTTCCTATTTTCCTTGTTGGCTCCCTGACAGTGCTGGATTTACGTATAAGCTAAACAAGCTATAGCTTAGGGCCCCACTCTCTTGGGGGGGCCCCAAAAAAATTAAAGGAAAAAAAATGTGTTTGCGTTATTAAGTTTGTTATTAATAAAAAATCATTTTAAGTTAGAGCTTAATAATTATTTCGCTATTAATATATTTCTTCCTAATTGTATTTCACTATTCATATACATCTTCTTAATTGCATTTCAGTTCTACAATTACTTTGATAAAATACATATTTTGTTATGTGCAAATGGCTTTAGATACCTATTGGGTCCATAAATTACCATATAGCACATATTCAACACAAAAACAGCGACAATTTGTTGTTGACAAAGGACAGCTGGACGTATAAAGGGCCCCAATACCTTCAGTAGCCTAGGAGCGTCATCAAACCTAAATCCAGCCCTGCTCCCTGACATCACGTGATTATTGTGCTTTCACATTCTTTTTCAGACCCACACAATACAATGGTGTATTGTGGTCCGTCGTGCACCATCCCATCATTTGCCTCTAGACCAGTGGTTGGGTTTGGCTCAGGTTATGGCCTTGGTTGTGGCTACGGTGGCTATGGTGGCTATGGTGGCTACGGTGGCTACGGCGGCTACGATGGCTACGGCGGCTACGGCGGCTACGGCGGCTACGGCTATGGTGCTGAACATGCAGCAAACCTTGGCATTCTCTCCGGGGTCCATCCTTCATGTATCAACCAGCTCCCACCATCAGAAATGGTGATCCAGCCAGCTTCCTTCAACGTGACCATCCCTGGAGCAGTCCTTTCTGCCTCCTGCGAGCCCGTTACAGTGGGAGGAAACACAGCATGTGCTGTAGGCTCATATGGGTATGGAGGGCTGGGTGGCTATGGACTGGGTGGATATGGATATGGACTGGGCAGATACGGGCTGGGATATGGAAGAGGACTCTATGGTTATGGGTCACTTGGCCGTAGGTCTTTACTGTCCGGTAGCCGGATCTATGGATGCTATTGCTGAGGACAGATGCAAAGAACAACATGGAAATGGAAGCAACAGATAAGACCCACGGATGAGGTTATAGGGCTATTTGCATGCAACATCCCTTAACAATCAGGCCTAATGTGTGTCACCCGTTGACCCAAATTTCTCCAAATCACCTTACTCTGCTCCATAGTTCTGCTGGGCTGGTTTCTCGAGGGTTTGCTCCAATTTTGCTAAGATCCTGAAATGCACTGTACGGTAACCCAACTTGAGTGTGCATGCAATCTGCACTGGCTCTGAAGCAAGGTGGGAGGAGCTCCCGAATTAATATCCTTCTTGCATTTTGTCTTCTGGAAGTGATGTAAAGAAGAAGAAGGATGCATTGAAGCTTGTGAGAAATCAAATTCAATTGTGACCTTTGAACTTTGCTGTGCAAGACTCTGAGTTGTGGAGGAGCCTTTTTATTCCATTCTGCATGTCTAATATCTTGCTTTGTCCTTCTGGGGCTGATGGGTCTCTGTTGAGTCCCATTCTCCCCTCACTTCCATTAAAGCTTTAAGTGCATTGCATCACATGCCTCTTCATTATTTTGTCACCAAACGCAGAGACTGGGAAATATTAACGTATGTCTAGATTTCTCTAACAAAAGCCATCTTAGAACAAATGAAGCTGCTTTCTATTTTTATTTATTTATTCATAAAAAATATGTATAAAGTGCTAACTGGGCCTAACTGTTCCCCAACGAATAATTTCACGGCACGCCAATGTTTTTCTCTCAGCAATATGTAGCTCCAAGTCTCTTTCTTTGCAAGTATTGTTGTTGTTGTTGTTCAGTCGTTCAGTCGTGTCCGACTCTTCGTGACCCCATGGACCAGAGCACGCCAGGCACGCCTATCCTTCACTGCCTCTCGCAGTTTGGCCAAACTCATGTTAGTAGCTTCGAGAACACTGTCCAACCATCTCATCTTCTGTCGTCCCCTTCTCCTTGTGCCCTCAATCTTTCCCAGCATCAGGGTCTTTTCTAGGGAGTCTTCTCTTCTCATGAGGTGGCCAAAGTACTGGAGCCTCAACTTCAGGATCTGTCCTTCTAGTGAGCACTCAGGGCTGATTTCTTTAAGAATGGATAGGTTTGATCTTCTTGCAGTCCATGGGACTCTCAAGAGTCTCCTCCAGCACCATAATTCAAAAGCATCAATTCTTCGGCGATCAGCCTTCTTTATGGTCCAGCTCTCACTTCCGTACATTACTACTGGGAAAACCATAGCTTTAACTATACGGACCTTTGTTGGCAAGGTGATGTCTTTGCTTTTTAAGATGCTGTCTAGGTTTGTCATTGCTTTTCTCCCAAGAAGCAGGCGTCTTTTAATTTCGTGACTGCTGTCACCATCTGCAGTGATCATGGAACCCAAGAAAGTGAAATCTCTCACTGCCTCCATTTCTTCCCCTTCTATTTGCCAGGAGGTGATGGGACCAGTGGCCAAGATCTTAGTTTTTTTGATGTTGAGCATCAGACCATATTTTGCGCTCTCCTCTTTCACCCTCATTAAAAGGTTCTTTAATGCAAGTATAAAACTCAATAAATAAACACACACACACACACACACACACACACACACAATGAAACATTTAGCTGACATGGCACATGGTCCTGGGAGAAAGCGCTGGAAGCCCATCCCCTCACCCCCTTGGAATCCTGCCCAGACCATCATAGGCTGCAGCTCCAAGCCCTCCCAGATTTCACAAAACACATTTCCCATTGTATAATGCCCCTTCGTATGTCACTAATATAGGCATTACAAAGCACATTGAGCCTAGTATATGCATTTTTGGACTTAGCTGGAGAACTGCACTGCAAAATTCATGCAGAAGCTTGCAGTTCTATTGCGGAAGCACCGGGTAATAATAATAATAATAATAATAATAATAATAATAATAATAATAATTTATTATTTTTACCCCTCTCATCTGGCTGGGTTTCCCCAGCCACCCTGGGCAGCTTCCAGCAAAATATTAAAATAAAATAATTAATCAAATATTAAAAGCTTCCCTAAACAGGGCTGCCTTCAGATGTCTTCTAAAAGTCAGATAGTTATTTCTTTCCTTCACATCTGATAGGAGGGCATTCCACAGGGTGGGTGCCACTACCGATAAGGCACTCTGCCTGGTTCCCTGTAACTCCGCTTCTCGCAGGGAGGGAACCACCAGAAGGCCCTCGGCACTGGACCTCAGTGTCCGGGCAGAACGATGGGGGTGGAGATGCTCCTTCAGGGATACTGGACCGAGGCCATTCAGGGCTTTAAAGGTCAGCACCAACACTTTGAATTGTGCCCGAAAACGTACTGGGAGCCAATGTAGATCTTTCAGAACCAAAGTTATGTGGTCTCAGCTGCCACTCCCAGTCACCAGTCTAGCTGCCACATTCTGGATTAGTTGTAGTTTCCGGGTCACCTTCAAAGGTAGCCCCACGTAGAGCGCATTGCAGTAGTCCAAGCGGGAGATAACCAAAGCATGCACCACTCTGGCAAGAGAGTCTGCGGGCAGGAAGGGTCTCAGCCGACGTACCAGATGGATATGGTAGACAGCCGCCCTGGACACAGAATTAATCTGCGCTTCCATGTACAGCTGTGAGTCCAAAATGACTCCCAGGCTGCACACCTGGTCCTTCAGGGCACAGTTACCCCATTCAGGACCAGGGAATCCTCCACACCTACCTGCCCCCTGTCCCTCAAAAACAGTACTTCTGTCTTGTCAGGATTCAATCTCAATCTGTTAGCTGCCATTCATCCTCCAACCGCTTCCAGACACTCACACAGGACCTTCACCACCTTCACTGGTTCTGATTTGAAAGAGAGGTAGAGCTGGGTATCATCCGCATACTGATGAACACCCAGCCCAAACCCCCTGATGATCTCTCCCCTAACAATTTTTGTGCCACCCCTGCTCTCCCCCCATGCTATGCCACTGTGTCCGGGGAAGAAGGATTATGCTTGAAAACATCAGAAGAACACAGCTGGATTAGGCTAGTGGCCCATCTAGTTCAGCATCCTGTTCTAACAGTAGCAAATAAGATTTATCCAGGAAACTCACAGGCAGGGCATGAAGGCAAGTGCCCTCTGTTGTTGTTAGCCATAAGAAGAGTCTTCTAGATCAGACCCATGGCCCAGTGTTGGAAGGGACCCCCAAAGGTCAACTAGCCCAACCCCTCCAATGCAGGGATCTCATCAGTGGCTTCCAGGTCGCCTCAGTGGGAAGCTGGCTTGCAGGATCTGAGCACAGTAACAACTCTCCCCCTTCTGGTAACATCTGGTATATGTTTATTTTCTATGCAACATTGAAAAACTCAAGATCCACTGTGCAGATTCTTCTGAATTATGGGAATGTACTTTTCTGTGTATGAGGGTTTTTTATTTTAAAAAAAATGATAAAAATTGGGGGTTGTCTTACGCACGGATAGTGTGAAGGGGGACACACGTTTGATTGGTTGCTGCCGCGAGCCGGAGATTGTCAGCGGCTATTGTGAGTGTGATCGGTGACTGTTGTTGATTTGTTCTCTCTGCGGCAATTGGTCAGGTGATTGGCGGCTTCTGCCAACGATGGCACAGCGGAAGGCTGATTTTGTGATGTGCACGCAGGTTAGGTGGGTGAGCGATTTTTGGCAAATCAACAATTCTGGGTCATCCCCCCCAAAAAAGCTCAACAACTCTGGCCAGTCTCCCCCCATTTTCTTAATTTGGAGCCCCCCAAAATAGGGGGCGTCTTATACACGGGGGCGTGTTATACACAGAAAAATACGGTACATCAATTTTTGTTTCTCTCATTGTCTCATTCTACCAATCTTAAGATCAGTTCTCCGCACTTCCACATCAATTTGTGATTAATCAAGTTACCGGTACTTACTTTAAAAACTATTCCTGAAAATCCATCAACATCTGCTTGCACACTTTCCTTAATTTTCCTCATAATTTCCCCTATTTCCCCCCATATTAGGCAGTTTTGCCTAATATGAACATCTTTACCAAGCAATTTTCCATTAATACATTTTATTTTTGCATGTTATTTTCACTGATGGGTGCATTTTTTTAATGCACACCTGACCACAGTGTATGCATTTCTTGTACCCCTTATTTGGCTGGAGGGCTGCATTGCAAAATCCAGGGAATTTTGGAGGATCGATGTACTTTTATTCAAATATTGTTTCAGCAAGCATGAACCTGATAAGTCCATATTTAAATGCAAAATGAATCAGATTTCTACCCCATCCCTAATTGCACAGGTTGTACAGCAAAAAGGGGTGTCTGATGCATGGCTGGCTAAAGTTTCATTTTGTTTGCAACACGAGGACGACAATGCAATGTAAAATCAAAATCCAGCAGCCAGATGTTTTGAATGCAACAAAAGATTTAATTCAAGAAAAGGGGGGGGGGAGAAAGAGCAGAAGAAATTTGGACACTGGTCATTTTTTCCTTCCAAACAAGACAAGATGCAGAATACAAACATGAACAAATGGAATCCAATTCATTCAGAGATTTAAAATAGGTTAATGAAATGGGGAATTCTGGGAAATGAGTTTTGATGAAAGGTGGCATGAGCTATGAATCATCAGTGTGCCCACCAAACTACAATTTCCAGGATATTATAGAGGGTGAAGGAGAAGTGATGTCATCAGTATAAAATAGATGCATGCTTGTCTTTTTAAAAATATGGCCTTAGACTAAATGGGGATGTCAGTAGAATTAGTGTAGAAGCATCAAATTTTGAGCTAAAAGGAAGGATATCAAACACCACTATAGGCTGGATTGCTAGCATAGCTGATCTTCTCTCATTCCTGTTTAATTCAGAAGGACGCCTCAGTCTTTGGGAGAAATGGAAGGTTATGCCAGTAATTCCATGGGTCTTGCAGCTGTAAATTCCTGGGTCATATGGCAAGTTCCTCTCAATTTAGCAGGGGTATCCACAGGTGCTAGCACGACGCCCAAGGAGACCTTTATTCCTCAGGTAGCCGCGTCTTCCCAGGCCGTACCCCCAGCCACCATAACCGCACTGGTCAACTGCACACGGTGTGTAGCCTCCCACAGAAACAGGCTCACAGCTTGCTGACAGAATTGGCCCTGGAATGGTCACCACAGATGCGGGTGGCTGAATCACAACTTCGGCTGGTGGGATCTGGTTGATACAGGAAGGCCTGACCCCAGCCAGAGTGCCCAGGCTGCCGGATGATTCAACAGCACCGTAGCCACGACCTCCGTAGCCCCAGCCGAGACCTCCGTGTCCCCAGCCGCTGTAGCCAAGACCTCCGTGTCCCCAGCCGCCGTAGCCATGACCTCCGTATCCCCAGCCTCCGCAGCCAAGACTTCCTGCTGATCCAAAGCCAACGGTGGGGGTGGAGGCACAGGAGGGGACGGCACAGGATGGACCACAGTCAACCATGGTGGAGTTACGAAGGTGAAACTGGAAGAAAAGATATGATTGACAATGATGAGTTTGCACTGGAAGACAGCATAAAACTACTCACATCGTACAGTGATGGCTAACCTTGACACTCCAGATGTTTTGGGACTCCAACTCCCATCATCCCTGACCACTGGTCCTGTTCGCTAGGGATGATGGGAGTTGTAGTTCCAAAACATCTGGAGTGTCAAGGTTAGCCATCACTGTAGATGGTCATTTTCTTCCTTGAGATGTTGCCTTGTCAAATCCTAGAGATGGGTGGATGACTTCCCCTCCTATATTGCTGTTCCTAGGAAGCTGACTATTAGAGATGCTAACTATTACCTTATTGTGTAATATGCAGTCTACATTTAAATGCAGTACAGTGGTACCTTGGTTGTCAAACTTAATCCATTCCAGGAGCCCGTTCAACTCCCGGAACCATTCGAAAACCAAGGAGCTTCCTGCACTCAATCGGAAGCTACGTCATAAGTTCGGTTTTCCAAAAATGTTCGCAAACAGAACACTTACTTCCGAGTTTACGGCATTCGGGAGCTGATTTGTTCTGGAGCCAATCTGTTCGAAAACTAAGGTACCATTTAAAGGATTATCATACCATTTCAAATGATGATGCGTCCCCCCCCCCCCCCGCGACGCTCCATTCCTGGCAGCTGTAGTTTGTAAAGGGTGCTGAGAGCTGCTAGGGGGTTCCTATTGTAGTTCTGTGAGAAAAATAGGAATCTCCTAACCTAGGGCTTGCCGATCAGAAGGTCGGCGGTTCGAATCCCCGTGATGGGGTGAGCTCCCGTTGCTCGGTCCCTGCTCCTGCCAACCTAGCAGTTTGAAAGCACTTCAAAGTGCAAGTAGATAAATAGGTACCGCTCCAGTGGGAAGGTAAACGGCGTTTCCGTGCGCTGCTCTGGTTTGCCAGAAGCGGCTTAGTCATGCTGGCCTAGAGCGGGTAAAGGTTGGGAGCACAGCAAACAGCCACGAGATGGTTCCACCAAGCTTGTAATTTCTCACAGATTTTTGAGCAGACCACATCAAAAGGCTTATGAGAACTGGTTTGGTAAACACTGACTGCCTGGGTTGAGAAATAAAGGCTTGGGATTCCTGGCAAGAGAGCCACAGAAATACTTTGCCCACGGGCTCTAAATCTAATCAGCATCCCAAATGATTTATAGAGTTTCTGGAATTGAACTTGAGTCACCTCCTTCCATTCTCCATTTACAGGAATGGGGAAGCAGACTCTCGCTCCAGGCCAAACCTCTTACTCTCTGGACCCTCCTGGACTTCTTTTACCCGGCTGGGAACTCTCACCATACTTCTCACCTGCCCAGGTAAGAGTGCAGAGAGGGCTGTGTGTCTGTGTAGGAACCTTTCACATGTGGAATGTAGCTGGAATGAGGCCTACTGTGAAAAGGTAAGAGTCCACATCTGTTGCTCCGCCCACTATTGGCTCTGGACCCAATCACGTCCCTCCCACCACCAGCATGGACCTCACCCTCAAAGGGATGTCTGTAATGGAATGCAACTGCTTTCAAATAATGCTTTGAAGATGTTTCCTCTGCTTTCATTAACTTCATATTCAGTGACATACCTCATCAGTTTCATGAATTGATCTGCACTTCTTACTTGGTAACAACCCCCCTACCCCCAAACTAATGAGAGGAGGACTTGAGTTACATCATTGTTCCATCTACCTTTTTCGTCCCTACACTGACTGTCAGTGGTACTCCAGGGGACATTCTCCATCCTACCTAGTGATGCTGGGGGTTTGACTGGGGACCCTTTGCATGCAAAGCAATGTGCCTTAAAAATAACAAGATTCCAGTCCTCATGGTTCTGAATGAAGAAGCGATGGCACCACCCTGCAGATGGGACCCAGATGAATGGACCCAAAAGCTTCCTGAATAATAATAAAAAATGCTTGCCTTTTCTTCTTTCTCAGTTTCTGCTCATTTAGGTATTGAATTCAATGGTTTCAGTGATCAGTCCTGAGAAAGTGCTAGAGCATTGCAGGGGGTTGGACTAGATGACCTTTGTGGTTCCTTCCAACAGTACAGTTCTATGATTCTATGATTCTCTGTCCAATCCCCAACCTCTCTTATTAGGGTTTGGAGAGACTCTTGCCTAAAAGCTTGGAGGGTTATTGCCAATCAGCATAGACAATAATGAGTTACAGTACCTAGGTTGGGACTGACTAAATACTGAGGCTGACTAAATGTATGGCAGCTTAATAATAATAATAATAATAATAATAATAATAATAATAATAATAATTGCATCTGTCCTTAGCATTATTGTTAAGGACAGATTGATCCAGCTAAGCTTAAAGATTTAAAAAGAGAAATGACCCCACAAAGAACTTATTTCAATAACCAAAACTATAAAATACACTTGAAGACAGACATGTATGGTGTTCTCCCCCAAATCTCTCCATAAGTTTCGAATCTCTGTCACTCTCTCAGTCTTCACCTCATCCATTAATATCTCATTTACTAGGGGGTTTCAATTCAAAGAAGTATGTAACATTCACACACCCTCAAAATAAATAAATGAAGGAACCCGCTTTGCAAATAATTACAAAGGATGTGGGGAGTTACGTTGTCCAGAGATGGGGGAACTGGTGGCCTTCCAGATGTTGTTGGACCCATCAGCCCCTGCTAGTACAGCCAAGAGTCAATAATAAAAAGAGTTCTAGAGCAACAACATCAGGGGAGACACAGAATTCCCCATCCCTAGCATTGTCTTTTGTCGAAACTCTTCTGTAAGTGAACCCTCTCCACCCAGAATTACAGATCTTTCTCAAGGTTGACTTACCCAGTTCTACGGAGAACAGAAGACTGTTGCGATGTCAAGTTGTGCTTTTGGTGGACTTCTGAACATTTTTATACCATTCTTGTCACCCATCCCAGGTGGTAAAGAACCTCCTTCTAGCGCCGCAGGGTTTAATTACCTACCCCAACTCAAGAAGCAGGAAAACATTGAACCCCCAAATTATTTTAATAAACTTAACAGGCTAAAGCGAAGACTTCCTGTATCATGTTCACCACTTGAAAATAACCACGGCAGCCCAGCCCACAACAGCAATCTGTCTAATGGGCGCTCCTTTTGTTCTGAAATGGCAACCTGCTGTCCAGGAATATGTTGCTGATCTTAGCTGGAAAATCTGGAGAAATTCAGCTTTGTTTGCATTTTGATGAGAAACTACCCAATTCACACTTCCCAGAATTGAGTTCCTGCCTTTGGGAGGGGTGAATGTACTTCACTATGGCCCAGGGGAAAGAGACTTAAATTGGTCTCTTTGTCAAGATGGGGTCCCCAAGCCACATGGGGATTTAATCCCCCCCCCGATAAATATGAAAAGCATAACAGCAAATGCAACAGGCATAACAAAACATGACTCTAAACATATAACTGGTGCTACTTGTTGATGCACAGAGGAATAAAGGGGGGGGACGTGAAGAAACAGGAGAACACAAAACTAGAAACAGAAATCTGGAGGACTAAAGGGAGTAATTTATAAATTTGCAAGTGTTTAGGTTTACCAACAGTCCTGTTAACGAACTATTCGGGCAACGAACTCCTCAAAACCGGAAGTAGGTGTTCTGGTTAGCGAACATTGTCTCAGAAGCCGAACGGAAGCCGAACGGTGGAAGGGCACCGGCGGCAGGAGGCCTCAGTAGGGAAAGCGCGCCTCAGTTTAAGAATGGATTTGGTTTAAGAACAGACTTCAGGAACAGATTAAGTTCGTGAACTGAGGTAAAGGTAAAGGGACCCCTGACCATTAGGTCCAGTCGTGACCGACTCTGGGGTTGTGGCGCTCATATCGCATTATTGGCTGAGAGAGCCAGCGTACAGCTTCCGGGTCATGTGGCCAGCATGACTAAGCCGCTTCTGGCGAACCAGAGCAGCGCACGGAAACGCCTTTTACCTTCCCGCTGGAGTGGTACCTATTTATCTACTTGCACTTTGACGTGCTTTCAAACTGCTAGGTTGGCAGGAGAAGGGACCGAGCAACGGGAGCTCACCCCGTCATGGGGATTCGAACCGCCGACCTTCTGATTGGCAAGCCCTAGGCTCTGTGGTTTAACCGAGGTACCACTGTATAATACCAGTCCATAATGGACAATGAAGATCTGGACTGCTCCCTGTTGTCACAAAACAAATTCAACACATGGAAATCAAGCAGATAGCCTAATTTTTAAAGTTGTTTTGCCTTCTCTTCAGTATCCATTTGCCTGTTCCACTCATTGCCTCCGTCCCTTGCAACCTCCCTCCATCTAAAGTGTGGGTTTTGGCTAGCCACATTTGTTGGACCGAGTAACAATTTCAGAGGAGTACTAGGGACTCCCTGTACCGTGCCTGCTTCACACTGTAAAGTATTTTGTGTTGATTTGGCATTGCTTTTCTGCTTGGCGTTCAGACCAAGGAGATAAAGGGCCTGGAAACCAAGCCTTATGAGAAACAGTTGCGGGAGTTGTGTATGTTTAGCCTGGAGAGGAGAAGAATAAGAAGAGGTATGATAGCCATCTTCGGATATCTCAAGAGCTGCCACATGGAAGGTGGAGCAAGCTTGTATTCTGCTGCTCCAAAGCGGAGGACTCAAACCAATGGATTCAAATTACGAGAAAGGTGATTCTGTCTAAACATTAGGATGAAGGTTCTGACAGTAAGAGCTGTTCAACAGTGGGGTGGACTACCTCAGAAGGTGGTGGACTCTCCTTCATTGGAAGTTTTTAAGCAGAGGTTGGATGACTATATGTTGTGGATGCTTTAGTTGAGATAAATTCTTGCTCCGATAGACTTTATCCAGCTGGATAGATGGGTCTTTGCCATGATTATCTATGTTGTTTTCGTTACTGGATATCAGTTGCTGGAAACTGCAGGAGGGAATTGTGCTCTTGTGCACTGGTTGGGCACTTTGAGTACAGGATGCTGGAATTGATGGACCACTGGCCTCATCCAGCAGGGTCTTCCTATGCTCTTAGTTTTGTTTTAAATGTGTTGGCTATCTCCCTGAGATGATTGTATAAAAGGAGATTAGTAGTAACCACACTAATAATAATGCTGCCATCACTGATTTATTAATCATTCTTGATACAACTGTTTTAAAGTGATGTACAACAACAACAACAATGGATATATTTAAAACAAAGCTAAAATCATGCAAAATAAACATGGCAAAGACCCATTTATCCAGGTGGGGAAGTCTGTCAGAACAAGAAGAAGAGAAGAAGAGTTTGGATTTGATATCCCGCTTTCTCACTACCCGAAGGAGTCTCAAAGCGGCTAACATTCAACACTCTGTGAGGTGAGTGGGGCTGAGAGACTTCAAAGAAGTGTGACTAGCCCAAGGTCACCCAGCAGCTGCATGTGGAGGAGAGGAGACACGAACCCGGTTCCCCAGATTACGAGTCTACCGCTCTTAACCACTACACCACACTGGTGGTGGTACTTTGGTTCTCAAACGCCTTGGTACTCAAACAACTTGGAACCCAAACACTGCAAACCCAGAAGTAAGTGTTCCGGTTTGCGAACTTTTTCCGGAAGTTGAACGTGCTCCGTTTTGAGTGTTATGCTTTCATTTCGAGTGCCACACTTCCGTTCTGAGTGTTATGCTGAGGTCTGTCAGTTTTTGCTATTTATTTTGTGTTTTTGTAGCACTTTTTGTTTTGTTTTTTTGTGACTGTGTGGAACCCAGTTCAGCTACTGATTGATTGATTGATTGCTTGTGTGACTTCAGTACATTATTGCTTTCATTTTATGGATCAATGGTCCCGTTAGATAGTAAAATTCATGTTAAATTGCTGTTTTAGGGGTTGTTTTCAAAAGTCTGGAATGGATTAATTCGTTTTGTGTTACTTTCTACGGGAAAGCGTGCCTTGGTTTTGGAACGGACTTCCGGGACGGAAGGTACCACTGTATCTCCAGTTCTTTGCAGAGTACAATAATAACTATGACAACAATAAAAGTAGTAATTATTAGTAAATTCCTGTTCACTGGACAGAATGAAAAGGGGGAAAGGGGAACAGGAGCACCCCCTACAAAGGGGGGGGCAGAATCAAGACTAATCTGCCGCTCTAAAAAGTTATATTGAAAAAAACAAATCACTGAATTTCATAACATGGCATGATTATAGAACAATTCTGCTTAATTAGCAAAAAAATAAATAAAAATATGTTGTAGTGAGATGACAACTGATTAACACCTTGAAACTTGTTTGTTCCAACACCTTGCAAAGGACATTAGATGCTCTCTTGATATATAGATTAGTCAACTCTTTTGACCTGTGGCTATTGCTTCCCATAAGGAAGCAGGAAACGTTGGTGAATTAAGAAGCTTTCAAAACCAAAAATGCTCCAATTTGCACATTTGCAGACTTTGCACAGATGACATCTTCTGAGAATATGTAGCTTTAATAAAGTCGTCCCCACCCCTGTAAATGTTTTTCTGTGATGCTCACGTGTGATTTGATGGCCTTAAATGTTCTAATTGCGCTGGAGTTTCACATTGCTCAATAACCTTAAGAATAGCATGTCTTCAGAATGGCCCCCAAAATGTAAACCTTAAAAATAAGAATATTGGCTTTTATCCACCGACCAAACTAACTGTGAACCTATTTGGTCTTCCTTCAAGATTCCCCCACCAAAAGAAGGGAGCCACACACACACCAACAAGACTCACAATGGGTCTCTTTTTACGCAAGGGGTGTTAATTGGGGCGCCAGCTCCCATCATCTCCGGCAAGCATGGCCAACAGTTAGGGATGGATTTTATTGTATGATTGCTTAGATCAGGCTTCCTCAAACTCGGCCCTCCTGATGTTTTGAGACTACAATTCCCATCATCCCCGACCACTGGTCCTGCTAGCTAGGGATCATGGGAGTTGTAGGCCAAAAATATCTGGAGGGCTGAGTTTGAGAAAGCCTGGTTTAGATGGTCAGGCTTAATTTGTGGGGTATAAACCTGATCCAGACTTCACAGCAGATCTTGCAATGGCCAGATCTAACCTACAGGTTCATAGGCAGTATACCACTCCTCAAGGTAAAGGTAAAGGACCCCTGGACGATTAAGTCCAGTCAAAGGCGACTATGGGGTTGCAGCGTTCATCTCGCTTTCAGGCCAAGGAGCTGGTGTTTGTCCACAGACAGCTTTCCGGGTCATGTGGCCAGCATGACTAAACCGCTTCTGATCGGCAAGGTCGGCAGTTCGAATCCCTGCGATGGAATGAGCTGCTGTAAATATTTAACTATAAAGCTTTGCTGGAAGCTGCCAAGAGTGGCTGGGACAACCCAGTCAGATGGGTGGGATACAAATAATTTTTATTTTTATATGCAAAGGAGCTGTATCTTTCAGAGGTCCACATCTTCCTCCACTCTCAGGATCTACACAAATGAATGAGAGGGCTTCATTTGGATTGTGTGTGAAAATTGTTTGGATTCAGCGAATTCAGTGAAATAATACTAATACTACTACTACTAATAATAATAACAACAACAACAACAACAACAACGCGGGTGGCGCTGTGGGTTAAACTACAGAGCCTAGGGCTTGCCGATCAGAAGGTTGGCAGTTCGAATCCCCGAGACGGGGTGAGCTCCCGTTGCTCGGTCCCTGCTCCTGCCAACCTAGCAGTTCGAAAGCACATCAAAGTGCAAGTAGATAAATAGGTACCACTGCAGCGGGAAGGTAAATGGTGTTTCTGTGTGCTGCTCTGGTTCGCCAGAAGTGGCTTAGTCATGCTGACCACATGACCCGGAAGCTGTACGCCGGCTCCCTCGGCCACTAAAGCGAGACGAGCGCCGCAACCCCAGAGTCGGTCACAACTGGACCTAATGGTCTTGGGTCCCTTTACCTTTACTAATAATAATAATAAATGCTTACAAGGCATTAAAACCTCCAGCTGGAACTCCAGCTGTGTCCTCTTTCAGGGCGTTTATTGGGGTCCAGGGATTGTGCCCTCATGGGAGTAGTTGATGGCTGATGGAGGGAGGCTGGGTGGGAGGGAGGGATACAGTGATCCCTCGACTTATGAGTAACCCGACTTCCGTATTTTTCGAGTTATGAGGGATCAAAGCGGCCGCCGCTCCCGAATTTTTTCGACTTCCAATCGGAAGCCGCGGCCGCTTTAGATGCGGTTTTTTCGAGTACCGAATGTTTTTTCGACCTATGAATGCGTTCTTCAACGCATTCCTATGGGGACTCGACTTACGATTTTTTCAACTTACGAGGAATCCGTCGGAACGGATTGCCATCATAAGTCGAGGGTCCACTGTATCTTGGTCTTCCAGGGTGAGAGGTTGGGAGGAGAAAGCAAAGATCTCAGGTGAGAGCTGGGAAGGGTACTACCTTCTGTGGATGGTAAGAGTTAATAACTACCTTTTAGAGAGGACTCCGTATTCTTTTTTTTAACTCTCAGTGACTGTTTTTGTTCTTGTTTTTTATTCATGTTAGTTTTCTATATATTATGTATAATGAAAAAAGACTTTATTAAAAATATTTAACCTAAAAATACCCACCACTTTCTTTATGCTTATTAAAAAATAAATTGGACTTATTAAAGCAAAGCTACATTAAAAACAAAGGGAGGCTGGTATCTAAATTAAAAATCAAGAAGGGGAGGCCCCAACCACTGATGATGCCATCCGAACTGTATAAAAGTTCAAGACACACTGGGATCTTCACTCGATTCCTTACCTTTCCATTGACTTCTGCTTCTCAGAGAGCCAGGTAAGCCCAGCTTTCATGAATGTACTGTATTTTCAATGGGTTGTACATGATATTAGTCAGTGTAGACGCATGCTGACATCTTCACTTGATCCCTTACCTTTCCATTGCCTTCTGTACCTCAGAGAACCAGGTAAGTCCAGCTTTGGGGAATGTATATGATGGTAGCAATACTCAAAGTAGACCCTTTGACATTAATGGACATGAGAAACTTGAATCAATCAATTTCACCAGGCCTACTCTGAGTAGCACATTATTAGACAGAAGCCAACTGGAGCAGTAACTATTTTGTCTGAGGTTGAAAGATCAGAGGCAGTGTGTGTCCGACTGAACATTGCTGGAGAGGAGAGGACTTTTGGCAAGAGGTGTCCTTTCAGAATGATAGCACATAATCTGTGTTGGCCTCCCAAGGTTAGATCCAGCCCCTTGAGTTGGTCCTCAAGATAGAGTGGAGGTGTGCTCGGGTCATACTTGTGGGCTTCCCAAGGTTTGTCACTGTGGGGGAAAAGCTAGTGGACTGGATATGTCTTTTGTAGGATCCATCAAAGCCCTTCTTATGCTCTTTTCTCCTGGAAACTAACATGTGGGTAGAATAGATATTTTAGGACTGGTGTCCTGTAGTCTTAGTATCTTGAACAATCTAAAATTCTCATGACTCCATATTAAACCAGTTAACATCCCCAAGCGATTTTTAATGGCAGCCAGATTGCAGCCATTACTGATGCTGTTTCCATGAAGATCTTCACATTGGGCAGGGGTGGGGAACTGGTTGCCCTGCAGATGTGTTTCTACTGCAGCTCCCATCCTCACAGACCAGCAACATCTGAAGTGCAACAGGATCCTCACCCCCTGATGATTGTGGGCTTCCCACGGGGGCATGGGAATGGCCACCGAGAGACAGAGTGCTGGACTAGATGAGGGTGATGACTGTTTATTAAATTTGTATACCAGCCTTCATCCAAAGATCTTAGGGCTGTTCAAAACAAGAAAATGCAAACTGAGAATACAAAATACAGTGGTACCTCGGGTTAAGTACTTAATTCGTTCCGGAGGTCCGTTCTTAACCTGAAGCGTACTTAACCTGAAGTGTACTTAACCCAAGGTACCACTGTACAAAATAAAACAAAAATAAACCAATACCGTCCCCCCAAAAAGCCCCACATTTTAAAAGCCATAGAATGTTAGTCAGCCAAACGCCTGGTTGAAGAGAAACATTTTAGCCTGGTACCTAAAAATATGCAAATGACACCAGCCTCCCTCAGGAGAGCATTCCACAAACAGAAAAGGCCCATTCTCTGGACCTCTTGTGGAGGAAGCACATGAAGAAGGTCCTCAGATGATGATCACAGGCTCTGCTTGGTTTATACGAGGAGAGGAGGTCTTTGATGTATTGCAATCCTGAGCCATTTAGGGCTTTAAAGGTCAAAAACAGCACTTGGAATTAGGCCTGGAAATTAATTGGCAGTTGGATCAGGATTGGTGTAATGTACTCAAGCTGTCTTACTCCAGTGAGCAACTGGGCTGCCTAAATTTGCTGAAGTTTCTGAACCATCTTCAGAAGCAGCCCTATGTATAACGTGTTGCAGGACTCCAACCTAGAGGTTACCAGAGTATAAACAACAGGAGTTAGGCTATTCCTGCCCAACTGGGTCATCAGCTCAAGCTGATGGAAGGCACTCATGACCACTGAGACCACCTGAGCCTCAAGCAACAGCAAAGGATCCAGGAGTACCCCCAAGCTACTCTGTCCAGTCTAGGGAACCTCCCACTAACTGCCTCATTTCTATCTGGAATGAGTTTCAGTTTGTTGACTCTCATCCAGTACATTACCGAGGCAAAATAGTGGTCCAGCACATCTTGCAGATGATGTGCGCCATAAACAAACTGCTGACACCCTACTCCTCTCAGCAGTTTCATGTAGATGCTAAATGACATAGGGGATAGACTTGAACCCTGAGGAGTCCCACATTGAATCCCCAAGCATCACCATCCAAGTGGGTTTGTAACCACCTCAAAGCAATGCAATCCACCCCTAACTTGGACAGCAGCTCTAGAAGGACAACATGGTCAATGGCATCGAAAGCTGCTGAGAGGTCAATGAGAATTAACAGGGACACATTTCCGCTGTCTCTCTTCTGACGGAGGTCATGATCCTGTACCAAAACAGCTCTTCTTATGTTCTTATGGGTAACAGTGAGGGAGGGCTTTTCTACACTATAAATAGCTAATGTGGTTTCCTCCAAATGATCTGAACTACAGCTCCCATCATTCCTGAGCGTGTGGTCTGGTTGATGGATTTTGTATTCCAAATCATTTGGAGAGAAACAGGTTGGCTGCCCCAGGTGTAAATCTTGCATTCTCCAGTTTGATATTTCTCACTTTGTTTCAGATTAACCTCCAACATGGTTGACTGTGGTCCATCTTGCGCTGTCCCATCCTGTGCCTCCACCCCAGTTGTGGGTTTTGGATCTGCAGGCTACAGAGGTCTTGGCTATGGCTTTGGCTTTGGTCGTGGAGGTTTAGGCTGGGGCCATGGAGGCAATGTTGAATCCTCTGGATCCCTTGGCACCCTGGCCGGTGTTATCCCTTCATGCATCAACCAGATCCCACCAGCAGAGGTCGTGATCCAGCCACCTGCCTCCATTGTGACCATCCCAGGGCCCATCCTCTCTGCTAGCTGTGAGCCTGTGTCTGTTGGAGGCTACACTCCATGTGCTGTTGGGGGTTATGGCTATGGATACGGCAAAGGGCACTTTGGGGATGGTTATGGTTACCTTGGAAGGAAGTCTTGGTTGGGTGGCCGTTCTGGTATCTGTTCATACCCCTGCTAAACCCAGATGGATGACCCCCTTGAAAACTCGGAATTTGGAACTGTGATATCATGCCTGAGTTCATGCACTCACATTTCAGACAGGCTGAGTGTGCACATTGCTACAGGAAAAGAATGCAACTTGTGGATGCTCCGCTCCCTCTGAAAAGCCTATTCTGATGCCCTTTCTTGCCTTCCCTTTTAAAAATTATGTATATGTCCCTCTCTTTGTCTTCTCATGTATAAAACAGCGATAGTCTGTTCTGCAAGCCTCCACTCTGCACTAAGCTAAACAAGCTGTCATATGTGAACTTAGAGTTCTTGAGTTAAAAGAACTTGGGTAGAAGAAGATGCAAGCAATTCCTTGCAAAGACAGTGCTCTTGGTTTAGCCTGTGCTTATGTGTGGTTTTCAATGTCTCTCATAATTTATCTCATGGATGGGAAACCTCTCTCTTGGCCCCAGGTGTTCTTGGACTCTAGCTCCCATCATCCCCAGCCAGAATGGCCAATGGTCAGGGACTATGGGAGTTGTAGTCTAACAACATTTGGCAGGGTCTACTGTAAAAGCAAACTGTCCACTCTGTTTTCATTAAAGCTCATTCTTCAATGTCTTATAAGCCTTCTTGTTTTGTTTTATCTAATTCCGGGGGAAATCTCCAGCAGAAAGATTGTTATAAGCCAAGGGTGAGGAATCTATCTTTAAATATTGCATTTATCTGCTCGTTTTATACATACATACATATGATTTGCACACCCCCACAGTGTTAAGAAAGTCACTTATGTAACTCAAACAGAGTCAAAAGTTTTGTCTTTCTTACTTCAGATATTGTACATAACAGGGAGATATTCAAAGATGCAGAAGAAAAACTCACTCAAACCACACAGTCAATCAGGGCATGTGCTAACTCAGTAAAGACCATCCCATTCAGCAATGCTTCAGCCACTGTCTCCTGTTGGTTACTTGATTTTCCAATATCAGAAATAACCCTTAAGTTACAGACTGAATGATCCCTGCTGTTGCACTTCAAACACACTGCGGTACACAACTCTCTGCTTCCCATTTCATGAGATGCCCCTTAGCAACGAACATTAATAAGCCACTCTCCCCAAAAAGCCCCCAGCAACGGACTTCAGACCTGAATAAAAGCCCACACATGGAGATATTTGACTTAAATTCCAAGATGAATAGCAATTTGTTGCGATGGTGGGGTGTTCATAATGCACTGAGCCCTATGAGTCTGATCAATTCACATTCCAGGCTGAGCAACAGGGCCGGCCCTCTCATGAGGCAATGTGAGGTCGCTGTCTCAGGTGGCAGGATCTACAAGGGCAGCAGATTCGGCCTTCAAGAAATGCATTGTATACTGCTGCTGCCACACACTCTTTCGAGGCCATAACTGCATCCTCGTGGATAGACCCACTCCCTCATAACATCTCTATGGTGGCTTCTTGGCAAATAGGAAGTGTTACTGGTCTACACCTAACAGTGGGGCCTTCTGAGGTCTTCTGGGCTCTACACCCATCTGGCGTGATGCAGAGCAGCCCCACTCCATGATGGCCTTTGATTCCCACTTCAAGCACTGGGCGAGGTTGATTTGATTCCCCTCCTTGTTCCTAATGCACATCTTCTTTCACCCCCTTGTGAAAGAAGGGGAGCCAGTGTGGTGTAGTGGTTAAGAGCGGTAGACTCGTAATCTGGTGAACCAGGTTCGCGTCCCCGCTCCTCCACATGCAGCTGCTGGGTGACCTTGGGCTAGTCACACTTCCTTGTAGTCTCTCAGCTCCACTCACCTCACAGAGTGTTTGTTGTGGGGGAGGAAGGGAAAGGAGAATGTTAGCCACTTTGAGACTCCTTCGGGTAGAGATAAAGTGGGATATCAAATCCAAACTCTTCTTCTTCTTCTTCCTTGTTCCCAACGTAGATCTTCACTCCTCACTGGTTCCTGATGTAGCTCTTCATTCACCTTTTCTTCCCAGGTGGGGTGGTTTGCACCATTTTGCAGTTCACCTCAGGTGCCAAAATGTATTGGGCCAGCCTTTCTGGGCAATTATGGACATTGGCAATGACACTGGTCTCAAATGATACAGTCCAAATAGGGATGGGGAAGAAATTTGATTCAGTTAGCAGTTAATTGTAAACCTACCTATCCTGCTGGAGGAGATTCTTGAGAGTCCCATGGACTGCAAGAAGATCAAATCTATCCATTCTGAAGGAAATCAGCCCTGAGTGCTCCCTGGAAGGACAGATCCTGAAGCTGAGGCTCCAATACTTTGGCCACCTCACGAGAAGAGAAGACTCCCTGGAAAAGACCCTGATGTTGGGAAAGATGGAGGGCACAAGGAGAAGGGGACGACAGAGGACGAGATGTTTGGGCAGTATTCTCGAAGCTACCAACATGAGTCTGACCAAACTGCGGGAGGCAGTGGAAGACAGGAGTGCCTGGCGTGCTCTGGTCCATGGGGTCACGAAGAGTCGGACATGACTAAACGACTAAACAACAACAACCTATTCTGCACTTTCTGAAACAATACAACGACAAAAACATAGCTATGTTTTGAGCTACAGTTACGAGAGTTCCCTTATTTTCTCAGGGTTTCCCATTAAGCCCATTAAGGTTTTCCATTAAGCCCATTAAGGGGGCTGAGGGAAACAACTCTCAGCCCCCTTAATGAACTACAGCTCCCAGAATTCTTTGAGTGAAGCCATGACTGTTTCAGGTGGTATCATAGTGCTTTAAATATGTGGTATGAATGTGGCCTACCTCTTTGCTTCCCTCAAAATGCCTCAGATTTGACCCCACCCCTCAAAGCTAAAATCCCTAAATTTATTCAACATTTATGCTTTGGGCAAAATTCAGTAGTGAGCTAATGAAAGGGTTGTGTTCTTGGTTGCTCACCACAGCTCTCCATGAACGACTGATGCAGCTATTTTGCTTGCAACAACCCATCCAAATTGCACATCTTGTTGATAATGGAGTTGATTCCTGGAAATTTGTGCAAATGACAGAAGCTGGAGATTGGCCCACTATCATCTTGCTTTAACCCAAAGTTACTATTATGATTATTATTTAAAAATGCTTTTTACTAGGAAGTGTTGCTGACTCAACTGCCTTAGAAAGCTAAGTGTATGCCTGGCAGTGATGGGGAAAAAAAGAATTGTGAAAAAGGCTTTTTAGATAACATCTTAACAAGGTACAGAGCCTTACTAATGCAATGCCCCACCTTCACCGGAGCACATAATCTCTTAAAATTGCTGGCATTTCATCCTGCTGGCTTTCTTCAGGATAGAAACACACAGTCTTCAAAGAGATTAATTGCCGGCAAGATTAGTGCTACTACGTATACTATAGAGAGAATCTGTGGTTGTTCTCATGCACTCTGTGCTTCTGATCAGTGGCATGTTTCAGGGTAGGTTTATGAATCATAGAATCATAGAGTTGGAAGAGACCACAAGGGCCATCCAGTCCAACCCCCTGCCAAGCAGGAAACACCATCAAAGCATTCCTGACAGGTGGCTGTCAAGCCTCTGCTTAAAGACCTCCAAAGAAGGAGACTCCACCACACTCCTTGGCAGCAAATTCAACTGTCGAACAGCTCTTACTGTCAGGAAGTTCTTCCTAATGTTTAGGTGGAATCTTCTTTCTTGTAGTTTGAATCCATTGCTCCGTGTCCGCCTCTCTGGAGCAGCAGAAAACAACCTTTCTCCATCCTCTATATGACATCCTTTTATATATTTGAACATGGCTATCATATCACCCCTTAACCTTTTCTTCTCCAGGCTAAACATACCCAGCTCCCTAAGCCGTTCCTCATAAGGCATCATTTCCAGGCCTTTGACCATTTTGGTTGCCCTCCTCTGGACACGTTCCAGCTTGTCAGTATCCTTATTGAACTGTGGTGCCCAGGACTGGACACAGTATTCCAGGTGAGGTCTGACCAGAGCGGAATACAGTGGTGCTATTACTTCCCTTGATCTAGATGCTATACTCCTATTGATGCAGCCCAGAATTGCATTGGCTTTTTTAGCTGCTGCATCACACTGTTGACTCATGTCAAGTTTGTGGTCTACCAAGACTCCTAGATCCTTTTCACTTGTACTGCTCTCAAGCCAGGTGTCACCCATCCTGTATTTGTGCCTTTCAATTTTTTTGCCCAAGTGTAGTACTTTACATTTCTCCCTGTTAAAATTCATCCTGTTTGCCTTGGCCCAGTTCTCTAATCTGTTAAGGTCATTTTGAAGTGTGATCCTGTCCTCTGGGGTATTAGCCACCCCTCCCAATTTGGTGTCATCTGCAAACTTGACCAGGATGCCCTCAAGCCCATCATCCAAGTCATTGATAAAGATGTTGAATAAGACTGGGCCCAAGACAGAACCCTGTGGCACCCCACTAATCACTTCTCTCCAGGATGAAGAGGAGCTATTGATGAGCACCCTTTGGGTTCGGTCAGTCAGCCAGTTACAAATCCACTGAATGGTAGCATTGTCTAGCCCACATTTTACCAGCTTGAAGCTGAGCGCCCTTTGGATGAGAGAGTAACAGCACTGATGGCTGGTGCCCATTGAGACAGGTAGACAAGGAGATCCAACAGTGGGTGGAGCCAGAGCCAGTGAGAGGCAAAAGCAACTCATTCTAGCTTTGTCCCAACCTTCTCCTCTCTGCTGAGTTCTACAAGGGGAAACACTGAGGACAAGGAGAAGGAAGCTGACAGGCAATTGAACTATCTGGCCTCATTGTATGAAAGCAGACAAGTGAGGGCTGGCTGGTTAGCTGGTAGGACAGTATCCCATTCACCCTAATGAATCATCCCCCAATGAATAACAGGCACGCGGGTGGCAGTGGGACGCGGGTGGCGCTGTGGGTTAAACCACAGAGCCTAGAGCTTGCTGATCAGAAGGTCGGCGGTTCAAATCCCCGCGACGGGATGAGCTCCCGTTGCTCGGTCCCTGCTCCTGCCAACCTAGCAGTTCCAAAGCACGTCAAAGTGCAAGTAGATAAATAGGTACCGCTCCAGCGGGAAGGTAAACGGCGTTTCCGTGCGCTGCTCTGGTTCGCCAGAAGTAGCTTAGTCATGCTGGCCACATGACCTGGAAGCTGCACGCCGGCTCCCTCGGCCAATAATGCAAGATGAGCGCCGCAACCCCAGAGTCGGTCATGACTGGACCTAATGGTCAGGGGTCCCTTTACCTTTTTATAGTGCCTTTGCAATATCAGTATCTTTCCCCATTAGTCATGTGTCTTACCCTGTTAGATGGAGCAGAATAGAGACGAAGGACTTATGTTTCAAGTTTTAAGGCTCAGGCGAGAATATATGCGATGGTATGAACAGGTTATCTGCTGAGGTTCAGTGAGATTTTTGAAAAACCACAAATCATTTCTTAAGATAGAGATTCTGCTGAGCTTTCCTAGGCAATGGAGCTACCCATTAGTTTATGTAATCCCTTGGAAAAAAGCTATAAGAGGAGCCCTGGTGGATCACACCACAGAGTAGCACTGGCCTTCACCTGGTGAGTTGGGGTCCACTGGTGGGTTGCAGCCTGATCCAAGGTGGATTGCAACAGGAACCCTACCACCATGCAAATATGTGGTAAAAGAGAAGAAATGCAGGTATGGGTCAAAAGTGGGTCCTGGGTCTGAAAAGGGTGAAGATACCTGCTCTAGACCAGCATCCTGTTTTCACAGTGGCCAATCAGATGCCTCTATGAAAACCACAAGCAGGACACAATGACAATAGCCCATATCTAGAGCTAGCCAACAAGGGGTGGGGGGACGTATATTTGATGAGATAGTTTCTCAGCAAACAGCACATACTACAGTAGGTAAACTCCCACAGGAGGAGGAGATGCCCACCAACTTGGATGATTTTAAAAGGGGATTGGACAAATTCATGGAAGATAAGGCTCTCAGTGGCTACTAGCCACAATGGCTATACTCTGCTTCTATGGCAGGTGGCAGTAATGCTTCTGAATACAGGTCTCTAGAAACCACAGGAGAGGAGAGTGCACTTGTGCTCAGGACTTGTTTCCCATTGGGGCATCTGGGTGGCCATTGTGAGAATAGGATGAGATGAGCCATTGGCCTGATCCAGCTGGTCTCTTCTTATGTTTTTAAGAAAATGGTTAGCCAGGAAGCCCACAAAGAGGGCGATCTTCTCCCTTTGATGTTTGTCTCCCAGCAATGGGTATGAGGAGAGGTATACTGCCTTTGAACCTGGAGGTTCAGATCTGGCCATCACTAGATCTTCTATGATAGCCAGATCAGGTTTATGCCCCACAATTTTATCCAGCCAGTCTAAGCAATCATGCAAGGAAATCCATCCCTGATTGAACTCACTTGGACGACTGACTAAACATGTTACGAGATTGGGCCGACTCAGCAGAAGTTCAGCAGATGTTCAAAAGAAGGAAAACAGGGTGTAGAATGGTGTGTGCAAATTTTGCATGGAGCTGATGAGAGATTTATTTCCTCCCCACCCCCACCCCTGTCCTCCTGTCTCATTGGGCTAATTAATGTAAATTGAGGTTAAAAATGCACAGAAATTGTTTTGCCGGTAGCTAATTAAAACTTATGTAACAAAGGGGTGTTGGTCTCTGGGGCCGGAGGGAGGAGGCCCTGACAAAAATGTATAAAATAAACCTAAAGCCTTGCTAGGTGCATCCAGCACTGGCTCTCGGGCTCCTTTCATCTCTTCTCTCCAGATATATTGGTAAGTAGGGCATCTATCAGTGGATTTTCACCAAGGGGATTAGTCTGTGTCTGGGTTATGTTGCTTCAGACTGTGGCGTTCATATGAATGAACGCTCCTCTGTATGACAAATAAGTTTAAAAAAAAAAAAAAAAACCTGCATGGAGAAAGCTAGGGTGTTAGGAGCACAGGTGAGATTTTTTTTTCCTAGGTGCACTGAAAATGTGCAGACATAGCCTGACCTCTTTAGGGAAACTTGTTGTATTTGGGTGAAAAGATTATATTTATTCAAAATATAAGAGCACAGAGCACTAGTCTTCAACCTATTCAGACACAGGACCCCATTTTAACTCGAACATACATTTAGGGACCCAGTTATTGATCCTTTGCTGTATATTGGCATGGTGGTGGTGCTTCTGTTGTGACCCAACCCACCAGTTGAAGACCAGTGACACACACAGATCGGCTCTGTTCTACATGTGGAGCACCCCCATCTCCTAAGTCTTCTTCAAGGGGGAGTTGAGCCTCAATAGTGGAAGCGGCACGTCGTCATTTTTGCTGAAAGCTTACTTTCAATAGGAACCTCCTACCCCTGAACTGTGCCAGCTGATCATTATAAGAACAACTGTTTAAGAATTAGTGCCAGAGTTTGACTCCCCGCTCTCCCCTCCCTGTCCTTTCCCCCTTACTTCTCTCTCTCTCCCCTCCCTGTTCTCTGTTCAGGGAAGCCTGAATACATTGCTTGTCTTGTTCCAGTGTGTTAGTTGCCCTGAGAGCCCTTTGGGCTGAAGAGTAGAGCACAAATGCTCTAAATCAATCAATCATATATTCTGTTTCTCTTGCCTGTCTATCTGCTTATCTGTCTGCAGTGGTGTAGCGTGGGTTGCCAGCGCCCGGGGACACACACATGGAGAGGGTGGTGGGAGGGAGGGAAATAGACGGAGAATCTGTTTGCATTCAACTGCCTAACGGCATCAGCAACACCCAGGAGATCGCAGCAGCAGAGATAAGGAAAGAAAATTTGATCTGGAGATGTCGCTTCCTGGTTCATATGAAGAAACCCAGAAACGGAAGCGCACAGCTGTACTGAAACAGCACCGGGTGTTGAAACTTTGCACCCCTAACAATTTTGGACCCAGGGCAACCACCCCTGTGTCCCCACACACTATACCACCTTCTATCTGTCCCTCCCTCCCTCCCTAATCCCTCCCTCCCCACAAACCAATCCATCAGTCTAATCCAATTTATTTTACTAATCTCAATGGACTGGTATTGTTGACAAAGGGCATACCGGTATCTACATTATAAACATATTCAGCTTCTTTTGATTATTTACATTTGGGAGATGGGGCATATGTAGTTTGGATGCTTCCCATTATTGTGGTACACATTTGCAGAAAAGGGACTTGAGGCACTTCAAACAGAAGCTTGTTGTTTCATTCCAGATCGATCTTTGTTCCCAAAACAATGGCTTATTGTGGCCCACCCTGCACCATCCCATCCTATTCCTCCAGCCCGGTGGTAGGCTTTGGACCAGGATGTGGTCTCGGATCAGGGGCCTATGGTTCATTCCTTCCAACCGGGATATCATCCGCCAGTCTCGGCACATCCGCTGGGCTCCCTGTTGGCTGCGCCGGCCAGATCCCAGCAGCTGAAGTGGTCATCCAACCTCCCGCCACTGTGGTGACCATCCCAGGACCCGTTCTCTCTGCAAGCTGTGAGCCGCTTTCCGTGGGGGGGAACACGCCCTGCGCTGCTGGATCCTATGGATTGAATGGCTACGGAAGAGGGATTTACGGGCTTGGGAATGGCTACAGGAGGTTCCTGAGGGGGCAAAATGGAAGTATCTGTGGATATCCTTGCTAAATTCAGATTGAATGGACACATGGAACCAGGAGCAACCAGGAAATGGAAAAGAGTAATGTAGCCTTGACAAATAGGCTCAGGATTAGCTATCCCTTATTTTCTTTGAGCTTATTCTCTATCACTGTCTCTCTCTCTCCCTCCTCTCTCTTTTCCATAACAATGTGGTGCCCCCCCAAAAAAAAAATCATTGACAAGGCATGGTCAATCTGCATCTTCTAGAACCTGTGGATGTTGGACTCCAGTTCCCATGATCCCTTGACCATTGGTCCTGCTAGCTGGGGCTGATGGGATGTAGACTTCAGCTTTCCCATCCCTGTTCTAGAAGGTCATTTCACTTACTTCCTGCAACATATACCCAAGCTAAGGCCAGTTGGGTTCTAAAGTGTCTCGCCCTGTGTGGCAGAGCCACGATGCAAACTTCTCAGCGGAGATGTCGCTGCTGCTTATCGGGGCAAGGTGTAGGAGGTTGGCATGGTATGGATTGGTTTCACCAGTGCAGTGGCACAACCTTCATCTTCCAACTTCCTCACCTCCACACCTCCCAGTAAGCAGCAGTGACACCTTTGCCAGGAGCACTGCAGATCTGCTCAACTGAATGAGCCCTTTGTGGTTGGACCACATCCTTGAAAATGAGAATTGCAGTTAAATGTGCTTTTTCAACATTATAGGAGCCACTGATATTTTTCCAAGGGGGAGGGGGATGAAAGGCATTGGGGGGGGGGGTTCCTTATTCAAAGGAGCTGAGGAATTCTGATGGGAGGCATTTTGCTGAGAGTGTTTTAGTGGGTGGAGTGGGGAGAATTTTGTGTGGAGCTCAAATCAAATTTGAAAGATTCCCTTCAGGGTAGACCTCAGCAGAACCTTGAAGGTCTGGGCTCAGAGCACTATAATTTCTCAAGGAGGGTTCTCCACGTTTTCTGAGATTGCCCCTAAACATTTTTCTGAAAAGAAAATTCAAATTAGGTCTGTGTGCTTTCTTAGGTGAGAGCTGTGTGTTATACCTAATGCATTTCTTCAGAAGCTAGGCAAGTTACTTATAGCTTATTCATTCCTCTCCAGCAGAAGATTCCAAATGGAGATATTGGCCATATCTGCATATGTCTCATCTGAAGTTACTCTGCAATTGAATTTCTGCAACTGATATTTACAAACGGGGAAGCTGTGGTGGTGTCCGCTCTTTTCCCTTATTAAACATTCTGTATAGTAAAAACACCTTTGCTTTCTTTCTTTCTAATGTTTTGCAGATCAAAGGGTTATCATATCCAATATTAGTTCAACTAAGAGCAGGCATGGTAAAACTGATGGACAGGACTAAATTAGGTGTATTAATTTCAGTGGGTCTACTTCGAGTAAAATTTAGCTGGATACAACCCATTTTATTATGGCTCCATCGCCATGGAAGCTGCCTTTTACCCAACCATACTATTGTTCCATCTAAAAGGTAAATAGGGAAAGGACCCCTGGATGGTTAAGTCCAGTCAAAGGCAACTATGGGGTTGCGGCGCTCATCTCGCTTTCAGGCCGAGGGAGCCGCCGTTTGTCCACAGACAGCTTTCCGGGTCATGTGGCCAGCATGACTAAACCGCTTCTGGCGCAACGTAACACCGTGACGGAAACCAGAGCGCACAGAAACACCATTTACCTTCCCGCCGCAGTGGTACCTATTTATCTACTTGCACTGGTGTGCTTTCGAACTGCTATGTTGGCAGGAGCTGGGAGAGAGCAACAGGAGCTCACCCCGTCATAGGGATTTGAACCACCGACATTCTGATTGACAAGCCCTAGGCTCAGTGGTTTAGACCACAGCGCCACCCGCATCTTAGTACTTAAGACTGTAAGAACAGTCTGCTAGATCAGGTCAGTAGCCCATCTAGTCCAGCTTCCTGTTCCTCCAGTAGCCAATGAGATGTCTGTTGAAAACTCCCAAGCAGGGTATGACCACCAGAGCTCCCTCCCTTCTGTGGTTTCCAGCAATTGGTATTCAGAATCATTTCTCCCTCTTACTATGGGGTATAGCTTGCCTAATGACTAGTAGCTACTGATAACCTTCTCTTCTTCCATGAATTTGTCCAATCCTCTTTTAAAGCATGCAAGTTGGTGGCCATCACTGCCTCCTGTGGGAGGGAGTTCCACAGATTAACTCTGTGCTGTTTGAATAGATTATTTCTATTATTTTTCCTGACTATTCCAACATTCAGCTTGTGGCTGTCCACAAGTTCTGGTGTTATGAGAGGGGAGTATTTTTCTTTTTCTTTTCTTGATTCACTTTCTCCATGTTATGCTTAATTTTATGCAATTTAAGCTTTTGGAGGATGGCTCTATGAAAGTCACACTTTCCAAAACAATCTGAGAACCAAAACACAGCTAGATTTCTAAATTCTCCCTCATCCAAATTTAGTGATGTGGTTCGTTAACCAAACAAAATTTATAAGAAGTGCAAATATTAGGAGAAAGTGCTCATAAAAATGAAGACGCAAATGCAAATGACATGCAAAAATGCATTATATATGGGGGGATGGCTTTCAGAAAATGTGTACATTAGCCAAAATTGCATACAGAAATGTGTTTATTAAGATAAATTTACACGAAAGTGATGGGTTTTTCTGTGGATTAAAAATAAATTAATTCCGATTGTAGGAGAAGTGTGGAGAACTGAATTTAAGATTGGGGAGAAAACAAGAAAACTGAAATGGACATGTCCTTTTCATCCCTAGTTATTGCAATCAGTTTACTTTTGCCTACATGAAATGCATGCAAAGTATGCTAATATATACCCCATCTGGAGGCTTGGTAGAAAATACCCCTGAGAAGGATATGGACACAATAAATGACTTTTTCTACCACCTGGAAACATCCAGGAATGCCTTTCTCAGCCCTGCAGGAAGTGGAAAGTCCTGAAAAAATGTGGGACTTGCAGCAGCTGTCAATCCATAGAGAGTTGAATAGAATGGGGGGGGGGAATGTGTCCTTTTGTTGATGAGTGAAGATGCAAGTTTTGGAGTAGCACAGAGCTCCTTGCCAGCTGACATTTCTGGAGCCACACAGAGCTCTTTGGCAGTTGCTAGGAATTGTACATTCTGCAGGAGGAAATGAAGATCTGATAAGGATCTGGATGCTTCTCATTTCCCCAAATTGGACTGTGCTTCTCCAATAAGTGTCAGTTTACAAGAAAGAGATAATGACAGGGTTAGGAAGATAAAATTAAAAACATACCTTCAAGTCCAGACTAAAATAGGCGGTTGGCAACTCCACCCCACTCCCCAGCTGTCATGTTCTCTTACCCAGGGGCCATCTGAGCATTTAAGGTGTTATTAAAATCAAATTTGTTTTACTGTTGCAGAAAGTGGTTATAGAGCATGGTTGATCTTAGTGAACACAGCTCATGAAACCTTAGGGGCAACAATCAGGAAGGGGGAATAACTCTCAGGGTGCCTCCAAAATAAAAATAAAAATCCTCATATGAATTCATCAGATTTTGGGAGTGATAATTACCCACAGGGAGCAATGGTGATAACGACAAACTTAGATGGTTTTAAAAGAGGATTGGACAAATTCAGGGAAGAGAAGGCGATCAGTGGTTAAAAAAGGTAAAGGGCCCCTGACAGTTAAGTCCAGTAGCAAAGGACTCTGGGGTTGAGGTGCTCATCTTGCTTTACTGGCCGAGGGAGCCAACGTTTGTCCGCAGACAGTTTTTCCGGGTCATGTGGCCAGCGTGACTAAGCCGCTTCTGGCGAAACCAGAGCAGCGCACAGAAATGCCGTTTACCTTCCCGCCGGAGCGGTACCTATTTATCTACTTGCATTTTGACATGCTTTTGAACAGCTAGGTTGGCAGGAGCTGGGACTGAACAATAGGAGTTCACCCCGTCGCAGGGATTCGAACCACCGACCTTCTGCTAGGCAAGCCCTAGGCTCAGTGGTTTACACCACAGCGCCACCCGCGTCCCTGATCAATGGTTACTATCCATTTAAATAGAAGGTTGGAAAGTTGCTGTTGGACTCATGTCCCGCTTGCAGGCATCTGGGTGGCCAGTGTGAGAACAGGATGCTGGACTTGATTGATCATTGGCCTCAACCCTACAATCTCATGTCCAGCAGAAACATAGGATGCCGCCTTCTGCAGAGACAGACCACTGATATGTCTAGCTCAACACAGTGCATGTTGAGAAAGAGAGCCTTATTTCAGCACTGGTCACTGGACAGCACCTTCTGTCACAACCAAAGGCAGCAAGTAAGTTGAGTGAGGGACTGGGCAAGCTACCTTGGAGCCACACACTGATCAATACGCCTCTCCCTCTCTCTGCCTAATGGTAGGACTGGCCCTGGAGCAGGGGGTTGGATATTCACTTCCTGATATGCACATCAAGGGAACAGTTCCCCTCCCCCCCCCAAAAAAAATAGAAGAAGACAGTCATGATGATGCAACATTAAGCTTTATTCCAAAAGAGAGATGGGCAGAGAAGCAGTGGAGGAACAGTATGAGATTGTTACATACAATATACACCCAAGATGGCAATCGACAACCTGCACAGAAAAAAGTACACAGGGTGTGTGTGTGTCTTTCCCCACACCCACTCAAAGAGGTATTTTGCAGTAGCATTGCCAACACTGTTGAGAAAGAAGATGGTGACTTAAAAAAAAAAAAAACTCTTTTAAAACTTTTGAATTAAAGACGAGCAGATCAAGGAGAAACGGGATAAGAATGTAACCACGCTTGATGATTCAGTGTTGCTGTATAGCTTTCTTCTTCCAGAGCTGAAAGTGGAAAAAGTCTGGTGAGCAGCATTTCTGAAATCTCAGTAGGACATGCTCAGAGTTGTAGTTTGGTGTCTTGTTTCTGTTTCCGTGTAAATCCGTTGCAAGTTTCAGCATTTAACAAGGTCCACAATTGGAAGGCAGGCATTTCCTGCCATATCTTCTCCAGCCACCGTAACCTCCATAACCTCCATAACCTCCGTAACCTCCGTAACCTCCGTAACCTCCATAACCTCCATAACCTCCATAGCCACAATACCCTGCACCGTATCCTAGCCTGCCGTATCCTCCATGGCCACCAGAATATCCCAGAGCTGGATAGGTACATGGTGAAATCTGGCTCACAGCAACAGGCTCAGAAGATGCAGACAGGATTGGTCCTGGGATGGACACGACAGAGGGAGCGGGCTGGATCACAACTTCTGACCCTGGGAGCTGACTGCTACAAGCTACGGTGCCATAACCGCCACCGTAGCCAAACCCACCACCATAGCCAGAGAGGGAGCCAGCCCCATAGGCTGGGACCAGGCTACAAGACCCTACGGATCCTGCACCACCATAGCAGGAGCCCACGCCACACGGCACATTGCACACTGATCCACAGTGAGTCATCTTGACGTGTCGGGTAAAGATCTGGTGGGAGGAAGAAAATGCAACACAATATCAGTAAATTAGCAGCACATAACAAGAAGCAAGAAGCAGGAAGGAGCTGGAATTTCTTGCAAATTTGAAATCGGTGGAAGGAGATAAATTTTTTTGGAAGAGTCTGTAAGAGCACATATTTTGCATTCAGGAGACCTCAGTTTCATAAGGACAGCCTGCTGAATCAGGCCAAAGAGGGCCCATCTATTCCAGCATCCTGTTCCTCCAGTGGCCAATTAGATGCCTCAATGGGAAGCTCACAAGAAGAACCTGAGCACTAGAGCATTCTCCCTTCCTGTGATTTCCAGCAACTAGCATTCAGAATCATTACTGCTTCTAACGATAGAAGCAGAGCAGAGCCATCATGGCTGGTAGCCCTCAATAGCCTTCTCCTCCATGAGTTTGTCCAACCATCTTTTTAAAGTACATTAAAGTTTTGGTACTTAGCATTTCCAGGCAAGATGACCTCAAGCAGCCTGACTGAGAAAGACCTTGTAGAGATCTGCTGCCTCTCAGTTTAGAGCTAGATGGAGCAAGAGTTGTATCCGATATGCATCCTACTCCTTTGCAATGAATGGGCATGAGTAATTTAGGCTCATTGGATGATACTCAGTGCTTGTCCTACTCAGAATAGACCCACTCAAATTAATGGTCATGGATAGGAGTATAGGAAGCTGCATTTTACTGGATCAGACCACTGGCACATTTAACTCAATGTTATCTACACTGACTGGCAGTGCTCCCCCCCCCATGAATTCAAACTGGAGACATTCCCCACCCTGACTAGAGATGTCTTGAAGGATTGACCTGGGACCTTCTGCATGTAAACCAGATGATCTACCACTGAGCTATGACCCTTCCTTTTTAGGTCCATTAATTGTAATTTGCCAACTACTGTAAGAAGAACTTAGTTGGTTACAACTCCAATCATCTGATTCCAAGTAATATACTACAGTATGTAGACTATACAGATCAGCGGAAGCTCAGTAGTGGAGGAAATGTGTTGTACAATGAACATAATAACATTCAAAACTGCCATATGTTGGATCAGATGGTCCACCCATCTCAGAACTGTCTTGCAATGACAGCCCTACCTGGAGATGCAAGGGATTCAACCTGTGGCCTTTCTGGTAGAAAACAGGTGCTCTGCAACTGAGCTACTGCCCTTCCCCTAGACATAAAGTAAGCTACTAGTCCTCAACATTCTAAATAGAAAGGTGATTCTAAGTAATAACATAGGAAGCTGCTGTATATGGCATCAGACAGTTGGTCCATCCAGCTCAGTATTGTTTTACATTGTCAGGCAGTGACCCTCCAGAGTTTCAGAGATGGTATACAGCAGGGGATCACCTGGGACATTCCAAGCTAAATTATTTCTCATGGACAACATGGGGAACATTAATGGAGAAAGGGAAGAAAAGAGAGTAAAATCACAAACACAGAGCCTCATATATCAGAGCAGTTGCAATAAGAGGGCATCAGATCACACTCACCTGGTTCTCTGAGATGTGGAACGAAGCAAACAGTAGGCAGGAGAGAGATCTGCTTGCTGGAACCGTACTGAGTTGCAAGCCCTTTTATACAATTTCTTCTGGCAGTGCCTAGGGAGTGTGTACCACCCTCTCCTATGCACTTTGCCCTAATTAGATCTTGGAGGAGGGGGGAATATGCTGATGCATCATAATCCAAGTTGCTCTCAAATTCCTTCACCTCCCTTTCATTCTTGCACCCATTAGACTATATCCCGTCCCATTGCATCAACAATGTTAACGCCCTGCTGAGATGGGTCACTCTTGCATCAGCAGGGGGAAAAGAACAACAACCTAATACATAAAACCACTTTCATTCCAGTGCCAAGGACTGCGTCCAATTCTTTACCTCCAGCATGAGAAGCTCACTGAACGTTTTGAGATCGTCTGCTGTCACGTAGGCAAAGTTGCCAGTAAGCTCGGGATTACCGGCGAATGTTGCCTAAGGTGAAATTCAAAGAGGATTTTGGAGCACTTGCTCTGGTAAATGCACAACATATACAACATATTCCAAAGAAAGCTAAGGAGTTCTGGGGTTTATTTTTGTTTGTTTTTAAAATGGGGTGGCCAAATCTACCAAATATGACTGGAATAATGATGTTTTGGGCAGTTCCCAGGAGAGGCATGTTTGAAAGGAATAGGGCAGGAGAATGCATGAATTGGTGTCCATAATCAAATTTGCTTTGAGCAGAAGGGATTGGCGATCACATCCAGAAAAGGAGTGGTCTGGACAGCAAATAGTGGTTAAAATGTTGGACTAAGACCTGGGAAAGTCCTGGGGTAAAATCTCTACTCAGCCATGAAGTAGGTGTCTTTGGGTCAATCACTGTCTCTCAACCTAAATGAATGAATGAATAAATAGTTCCATCCCATTTAGGTCTCGCTGGAACTTAATCATATATTCCTTTTGTCTTTTTCCATCTCTTGGCATGCCATGCCATCCCATTGTATCAACTTTGTGAATGCTATTCACATAAAATGCAAACTTTTCAGTACATTGAACAGTAGGGATGAGCACATCTCAGCAATCTCATTTTTCCAAAATTGAAATTCAGTTTTCCCCATTTGTACATCAGTGTGCATTGCTCGTGAAAATTCACCGGCACTTCGGTGCGAATTTCTCTCAGCATAAAGATATTTTGCAAAAGAAATTCCCTTCATCTAATGCAGTGTGTGTGCTGTTTTCATTATGGTATGCATTTTTATGCACACTTCACCCTAGCATATGCATTTCTGCACACACTGCTTGGCTAGAGAACTGCACTGCAAAATTCACAGATTTCCAAGAACAGCTCATGTATTGCTTATGAACGTGCGAATTAGGTAGCTTCCCCTCCCATTGAGGCAGCTGGATGACCATTGTGAGAACGGAATGCTGGACTAGATGGGTCTTCTAGGTTTGCATTTCTGTGCAAAGCTACTTGAATTTCTGTCTTTTAGCTGGCACACCTCCCCTCATGTTGCTCCGCAGGAACTGGTGCTCAAGAAGTCATCTATCTCTACTCCTGGAGGTTCTATCTAGGCATAGTGGTTAATAGCTATCAATAAAGGCTTAGCTGGGGGACACAGGTGGCACTGTGGTCTAAACCACTGAGCCTACGGCTTGCCGATCAGAAAGTCAGCAGTTTGAATCCCCGCGATGGGGTGAGCTCCCGTTGTTTGGTCCCTGCTCCTGCCAACCTAGCAGTTCGCAAGCACATCAAGTGCAAGTAGATAAATAGGTACCGCTCTTGCGGGAAGGTAAATGGCGTTTCCGTGCGCTGCTCTGGTTCGCCAGAAGCGGCTCAGTTATGCTGGCCACATGACCCGGCCAGTAAAGCAAGGTGAGCTCTGCAACCCCAGAGTCGTCCGCGACTGGACTTAATGGTCAGGGGTCCCTTTACCCTTTACCTTTTTAAGGCTTAGCTACTATCACAAAAAGGCTCTGCATGTGGCATACCACACCTGGCCTTTCACTTTTTGGGGCTAAAGAATATGGCCTCACGCTGACCATTCCAAAGACCCATGGGTGGAACTGTGCTTTAATTAGATAGGTTCACCTTTAAATAAGAAACGAATCATAACTAGCCATTTTCACCAGCAAAATACAGATTTTGCTGCATGCCTCTTTTTGTGCACTGAAAGAGCACTTCGGAATCCGGAGAAGTGTGCAGTCCAACTGAAAGCGAGTTTGTTTGTTTGACTTATATCCCACTTTATAACCAAGGAAAGCCAATTGGAGCTAGGAACGTGCTGGTCTTCCCTCAACACATTAGCCACTGCATGGCACTAGTTTTCAATAAAATCCTCACAATCCTCATTTCTCTCACATGTCTCATCTAAGTGGTAGGATCTTGTTGTTGTTGTTTAGTCATTTAGTCATGTCCGACTCTTCGTGACCCCATGGACCAGAGCACGCCAGGCACTCCTGTCTTCCACTGCCTCCCGCACTTTGGTCAGACTCATGTTAGTAACTTCGAGAAGACTGTCCAACCATCTCATCTTCTGTCGTCCCCTTCTCCTTGTGCCCTCCATCTTTCCCAACATCAGGGTCTTTTCCAGGGAGTCTTCTCTTCTCGTGAGGTGGCCAAAGTATTGGAGCCTCAGTTTCAGTATCTGTCCTTCCAGGGAGCACTCTGGGCTGATTTCCTTCAGAATGGATAGGTTTGATCTTCTTGCAGTCCATGGGGCTCTCAAGAGTCTCCTCCAGCACCATAATTCAAAAGCATCAATTCTTCGACGATCAGCCTTCTTTATGGTCCAGTTCATAGAAGCATGGGGAACAATAAATTTTCAGGGCTTCAGGGGAGGAACATTCCCAGCCCTACTTTAGATTCCATGGATTGAACCTGGAACCTTCTGCATGCAAAGCAGTTGTCCTACCCCTAGTGGGCCATTTTTTTCCTACTAGGCTTCAGACTGAGAGCACTGCCCTCACTCAGAGCTGGCTTCAGGGACAAATCAGAGCAATGGCAACTTCTACTGCCCTCAATCTGGAGAGCTACATCCCTTCCCTCCACAATGTGCTAGATCCAGGGAAACCATTGACCTGTTGTTGGTGGAGGGAAAGAAAAGGCAACGACTTGATGTCACAGGCTGAGAAATAAAACAAACTTATTTAGGCAGATAGAGCAAATATCAAATTATGAGGAATGCCAAGTGATTAAAGAGCCCCAGATGCCAACACTATTAATCATAAAGGGGATTTAAATTTCAAAACAATCATGCAAATGGATTTCAGAGGCCTTAATTTGAGAGGCGTTGCCGTTGTTCAACAAGAGGGTGTATGGCTTCGGGGGAAAGAAACTGTTTTAATTGTATCCCTTTTTTGCATGTACAACAGTGATAAATATTTTTACAAGACTCGTTGCAAAGGCACCTGCCCGACACCTACCCTTTTGGGTGTAACTTCTCCTTTCATGAGCCGTTAAATGGAGGCACATTAAGATTGGAGCTACCTGGAGTCAAGAAAGAGCCCTGACACACAGACACACACACCCCAAAAGCATTTTATTTAAGACAACATCATTTCTCATCCCCAGAGTTTCACCTGAGAAGCATGTTCCAAATGCCCTAGTCAAAAGTCATCTAGTCCGACCTCTGCAATATAGGAATCACAGGGTGTTTGCCTGGGATGGTGGAGATGTCTGCTGGATGAACCTACTTAATTTGCACTTCTTTTAAAAAATGAATTTTATTCGTTTTATTTTTAGAAAGTAAGGTAAATGTAAGGTAAAGAACCCCTGGGCAGTTAAGTCCAGTCAATGGCGACTATGGGGTTGTGGCGCTCATCTCGCTTTCAGGCCGAGGGAGCCAGTGTTTGTCCACAGACAGTTTTCCGGGTCATGTGGCCAACATGACTAAACTGCTACTGGCACACGGAGGACAGTGACAAGTGCCAGAGTGCATGGAAACGCCGTTTACCTTCCCACCGCAGCGGTACCTATTTATCTACTTGCACTGGTGTGCTTTGGAACTGCTAGGTTGGCAGGAGCTGGGGCAGAGCAGCAGGAGCTCACCCTGTTGTGGGGATTCGAACTGCCAACCTTCCGATCAGCAAGCCCAAGAGGCTCCGTGGTTTAGACCACAGCGCCACCCACAAAGTAACAACAAGTGAAATCATTAAGCATGCTGGAAAGCCAGCGTGGTGTAGAGGTTAGAGTTTCAGACAAGGACATAAGAGAAACCAGGGTTCAAATCCCCATTCAGCTCATGAAGCTCACATAGTGAACTTTAGACCAGTCTTTCAGCCTAGCTTCCTCACAGGGTTGTTGAGGAGAGGAGGAGGAGAGGTTTGCCATGATAATCATTGATCATTTTTTATTCAAATTTTGCTGTCCGCAAAACAAAATCCTGGTATCACAACATTAATGTAATGCACCCCCCCTTTTATGGCAAGAAGACAGTGGGAAGTTATCAAGATCCTTAAAACTTTTTTTTGTTTCTCCTCCCATCCCATCCCGAGTTGTTACTCTGAAAGCAAGGAATATGAAACATGTGAAGATGCCCAGAGGGAGGTGACTGCCAGTGAGGATTTCCCTGGAACAAAAAACAAAGACCAAAGGAGAAGGAAGTGATGGTATTTCAACATGTTTCACAAACACTCATCACTACTTCATTTTTCAGAAAGTAATGGACTGTCATTACTTTAATGGTTTGTAGACCAGATTGGATGCCTAAGTGATGGGTGGCTGAAATGTTTGCCACACATTCAGGGTACCTGCTCCCAACTGAACCCAAGAAAAGCCTGGTACATCAGGTCTTCTTCTTTTTTGGCGATCCCTCTTAGCTGAGTAAGATTGTCTTCCATAAACACAGTTTTAACAATGAGTCCGTAAGTGACTGTGGAGGCCAATTCTGGATCCACACGTCCTTCCACAGTGGGGACATTGGTTTGCGGGTGGCAGTTGATCACGGTGTGGATTTGCCAAGCGTGCCTTCCTCTTAGCACATTTCTCCCTTGCATCCTGAGTTCAAGTGTCTTCAAAGCCCATGACATCTTTGGTAAAGGCTGTTCTCCAACTGGAGCGCTCGCAGGTCAGTTTTCCCAGTTGTCAGTGTTTATACTACATTTTTTAAAGATTTGCCTTGGGACAGTTTTTAAACCTCTTTTGTTGACCACCAGCATTATGCTTTCCATTTTTAAGTTTGGAATAGAGTAGTTTCTTTGGAAGACGATCATCAGGTATCCGCACAACATGACCATCTAGTCCAGCACAATTACCTGAGAATAAGTGGGGATTATTACTAAGTTTGTGTGTATAGAACCAGGACCACTAATCGGATTTGCTGGACTAAAATGTGTCACGGAAACACACATTTACTATGTAGGCCTGCTTCCCTATAAATATTTCTTATTGCTTGGTGCAATAATTGCATGGGAATGTTGCACAGGGGATAATGGGAGCCAGCAAGTACCCTAGGAAGGGAGCACCATGGCTCAGGGGTGGACCTAGCTCAATCCCTGGCATCTCCAGCTAAGAACCTTAGAGCCTGCTGGACAAAGCCAATAGCCCATCTAGTCCAGCTTCCTGTTCTCACACTGACCAACCAGATGCCACAATGGGAAGCCCACAAACAGGAACTGAGTGCAACAGCAGCACTCACCTCTCCCATGGCTCCCAGAAACTGGTTTTTAGAAGCATTATTGCCTCCAATTATGCTAGCCAAGAATAGCCATCATGCCTAGCAGCCATTAGCAGTCTTCTCCTCCATGAAGTTGTCCAGCCCTCTTTTAAAGCCATCTAAATGGGTGGCCATTACTGCCTTCTGTGGGAGTGAGTTTCAGAGTTTAACTGTGCACTGCATTAATAAGTCCAAGCAGGTAAGAAGTCAAGCAGGTAAGGGCTGACTGAAGGTAGATTGAACTTGGTGGGGGAAATGCCTCATTTATTCTAATCAACCAACTCCTTCCATCTCTGCTGAATGGGGTCAGGAAATGCATTAAGGTAAAGGGTAAAGGGACCCCTGACCATTAGGGCAGGAGCAGCACATGGAAACGCCGTTTACCTTCCCCCTACAGTGGTACCTATTTATCTACTTGCACTTTGATGTGCTTTCGAACTGCTAGGTTGGCAGGAGCAGGGACCGAGCAACGGGAGCTCACCCCGTCGCAGGGATTTGAACAGCCGACCTTCTGATTGGCAAGTCCTAGGCTCTGTGGTTTAACCCACAGCGCCACCCGCGTCCCAGGAAATGCATTAGTTCGATGCTAAAATTAGCCAGGGGAAAAAATAATCTAGTGAATTGCCAGGTTTCTAATAATCTAGTGAATTGCCAGGTTTCTAATTTTTGCTTACCTGGCCAATTCATTTATACGCTTTATACGTTTAGCCCTTAAAGATGTTTGTATTGGGAGAACACCTGACGAGCTACTCTCATTAAACTAAAATAAAGCCAAGCTCCTCATTTACTCCGGGGATATCAGAGAAGATGTTGGGAGGGTTGTTAAAATAAAATAAGAAACCACTCAAATGACAGGCCATTCATGGGCGTAGCTACATGCCTATTAAAGAAGGATTGCATGAGTTCCTCGTAAAAGGCTGTGGGAAAGAGCAGTGGTGAGGCTTCTTCATGTGGGCAAAACAGCAGCTGGAATTTCATTAAGAGCTCATCCCATAGCCTCAAGGGAGCTTGAGTCACCGCATAAAAACATCATCTTCCAAACACCATGGCCAAAGCATGTTGCCCCAGCACCACGCCAGATCCTTAGACTTCTTTTGCACCAATGGTACGATTCCCCACCTTTGATTGGAGCTTGCAATTCCCTCCTTGGAAATGTAAACCTCGGGGACTCAATGGTCCACTCAAATAGGAGGTGGATGCTATGGAATAGCATCCTGTTCACACAGTGGCCCCAATGGGATAGCCACAAAAGCAGGACTTGAGTGCAGCAGCAGTCTCCCCACTTGTGGTTCCCAGTAACTGGCATTCAGAGCCCTGATTGTCTGCAGCATGTTCAGAAGTAGACTGTCTTAGGACATGGAGGCTCTACTCTGAACGATCATGGTTTTTAACATTTCTTCGTTGCATATCTGTAGGCACCAGGCAAAAACATTCATTTTCTCCCAGGCCTCTGGCTAATTAAACAATCAATGGCCTTTTAAACTGTGTTTGAGCATGTGTGAGATTTTTGTTTATTACTACGTTGTGTATTTTTATATTGTAAGCCACCCTGTGTTCCTTGGATGAAGGGCGGTATAAATTATTATTATTATTATTGAAGAAATAATACGTCTGTTGGATCAAGTTAATGTCCCCTCTAGTCCAGCATCATGTTCTCACAGTGGTGAACCAGATGCCCCAATGGGAAGCCTTCACACAGGACCTGAGCAGAACAGCAAGTTAATAATAATAATAATAATAATAATAATAATAATAATAATAATAATAACTTTATTGTCAATGTACAATCTGTGTACAATGAAATTAACTCTACACTAATAGAATCATAAAAATGTACAGTAACTGGTCTTTAGAAACGAATTGCCTTTGACAAGGGAGACAGAACATAGGCATTTTGGTTAGTTGCCATTCCTAGCCTTGTCCCCCTTGTCCTCTCTTAGAGCCTTCCAAATTGGTGGTCAGCAACACTACATCTTCCTCTGGGCTCTTCTGGGAGAATGATGTTATCAATGGATACTACCGGTAGTCTTGGTGCCTGGGTTCCTTTGCCCTTGCCACTACTTAAGTGCCCTGAATCGCCCCTCCAAAAAATAATAATAAAATAAATCCCACCACAATGTATTCACAGGGTTGGGTCCACTAACTGTGATCGGCCTTGTCCACCTAGGGCTACAGCGGGAGGCAGGACTCACCTGAAATGGGGTGGAAGAATCTTGCATCAGTTGTTGGAATGGAATGTTAGAGCCAACATCAGGCTTCACAAGTCCTGCCATTTCACATACTTCAGCTGAGATGTATTTTGAAATGGCAATCTGTTTTATGGCAGTGGTTATTGTGGTAGATCATTCCCAGAAGATGAACCAGAACATCAGAAGAACAGCCTGCTGAATCAGGTCAAAGGCCCATATTGTCCAGCATTGTGTTCTCACAGTGGCCACCCAGATGGTCCAAAGGGAAGCCCTCAAGAAGCACCCACTCTCCCCACTTGTGATTCCCAACAACTAGCCTTCAGAGGTATGGAGAATATAACTATTGTGGCTAGTGACCATTGATAGCCATATCCTTCAGGAATAGCCTAGTCCTCTTTTTAGTGCCAAGCTCTAATGCATGGAAGATAAAATGCTTATATTGAAAACTCAAAAATATCTCAGTTGTTTTGGGGTAGTGATGGGGCCCATAGGTCCCTCCAGGTGTTGCTGGACTCCAGCTCCCATCTGGCTCAACTAGCATAGCCAATTGTCAGGGGTAATGGGTGTTGTAGTCCAACAGCAGAGATCCTAGGGACTTAATTTAAATAGGATTCAGCCAAAGACCTTCTAAGTGTCACTACTCTGTATTCAGAAGCATATCACCTTTGACACAGGCAGTAGTACATAGAACATAAGGGTCCATCTATTCCGGCATTCTGTTATTGCAGTAGCCAATCAGATGTCCCAGTGGAAAGAGAAACCCACGAGCAGCAAGCTAACACAATAGCAATTGGCATTGAGAGACTACAGAGGTACCTCTGGTTACATACTTAATTCGTTCTTAACTTGAAAACGTTCTTAACCTGAACCACCACTTTAGGTAATGGGACCTCCTGCCGCTGCCGCGCCGCCGCTGCCCGATTTCTGTTCTCATCCTGAAGCAAAGTTCTTAACCCGAGGTAATATTTCTGGGTTAGCGGAGTCTGTAACCTGAAGCGTATGTAACCCGAGGTACCACTGTACTGCCTCTCTGACAGTGGAGGTAGAACATGGCCATGGTTGGTAGTAACCAACCACCTGGTCTTTAAATAAATGGAGAGTATGTCAGTAGTAATGGAAGGGAGGAGATCCCGCCAAGTGATCCTTGGCACTGAGAATTAAGGAGGTTAAATGAGCACGTCTCTATTTTCACCTGTTAAAGCAATGTGGGGAACCTCAGGTTCAGGGGCTGAATATGCCCACCAAGACCTTTCCATGTAGCCTTTTGGAACTCTCCCCAGATGATTCCTCCACTGTAGCAACACCCTTCCTTCCCCCGGCCATGCCTCTTACTGTCCCTGCTTCATGATCTCCCTGAATGTCTCCCCTGCCCAGGCTGGAACATGTCCTTGAACTCTTACAATGCTTCTTGCTTAGCTGGATTGATGATAGTGAGATCTCTCTCTCTCTCTCTCTCTCTCTCTCTCTCTCTCTCTCTCTGTGTGTGTGTGTGTGTGTGTTGTGTAGAAACTAGACTGCTGCACAAAGGCGAAATTGCCATAAATTCCCCACCTACTTTTACCTTTGGTTCCATCCGCCACTGGTATGTGGCCCCTGAAAGCTTAGCCGGAGGGAATGTGGCCCCAGAGCTGGAATTTGTTCCTTTCCCTTGTGCTAACTATTGAAGGGTAAGGAAGATAACTGACACGGCAAAAGAACATCAGAAGGCAAATATTAAGATGCAACGGTTAAGCTTTAATGAGTATCACAGAATCACAGAATCACAGAGTTGGAAGAGACCACAAGGGCCATCCAGTCCAACCCTCTGCCAAGCAGGAAACACCATCAAAGCATTCCTGACAGGTGGCTGTCAAGCCTCTGCTTAAAGACCTCCAAAGAAGGAGACTCCACCACACTCCTTGGCAGCAAATTCCATTGTCGAACAGCTCTTACTGTCAAGAAATTCTTCCTAATGTTTAGGTGGAATCTTCTTTCTTGTAGTTTGAATCCATTGCTCCGTGTCCGCTAATAAGACAATATGTAATCAGGCAAGCTGATTCTAACAGGACCAGTTACAGATTGAGAAGTAAGAAGGGCGAGTTTCTTGTTGTTGCTTTTCATTATCCCTCTCTGTGCCAAGAAGCAGGTTTAAAAGGGAGTAACAAACATCGTAAGATTGCAGAAAACCTCAAACACATGACATACATGGGGAAACAATAAGCCGCAGCCATTGAGAGGAAAGTGGAAGAGAGGTATATCAAAGGGCTGCATTTCAGAAGACAGGAGCCCCCCCCCCAGCTATCAAAGGGTGGTATCCAATGATAGTCCGTCTCATAGCAGACTCATTGAAAACAATCAACAAGACTCATTTAGGTCCACTATTTTCAATGGGTCTGCTCTGAGGTGGACTTAGTTGGCTACAACACATAGACTTGGGGGGAGGTAGAGAGGTATTAGTTGTTTCTGAAATTACTGAACAGAGGCTTGGTAGCCCCCTGTGGCTTTCCTAGGATTCCCAGTCATTTAACACGGTCCACAGCTGCTGTAGCTGCATTGTCGGGAATAACCGGGATAAGAACAGGGATACCCATAACGGGATCTTCTTCCATATCCATATCCATATCCACAGCCATAGCCATAGCCAGATCCATATCCCCCGTAACCACAATACCCTCCATATCCAGTGGCGCATGGAGCATTTTGTGCTACGGCCACCGGGTCACTGCTGGCAGAGAGGATAGGTCCCGGGATGGTCAGCGTAAATGCGGGAGGCTGGATCACCACTTCCGAAGGCGGGATCTGCGAGACACAGGATGTGTTGATCCCACAGAGGGCAGAGCTGCAGCTGTTGTATTCACAGAGGGCCATCTTGGAAGAACGGGGAGGAATCTGAAACAGTACACATGTTGGCAAGTTTAGATCTTAACGGAAGCACAACTCTTCACATGTTCCTCAAGAGTGAATTTTGTGGACAAATTCATGGAGGAGGAGAAGGCTGCTCATGGCTACTAGCCGTGATGGCTATGCCCTACCTCCACAGTCAGAGTGTAATGCTTCTGAATACCAGTTGCTGGAAGCTTCAAGAGGGGAGAGTTGTTCTTGGGATTGGGTCTGTTTGCTGCTTTCCCACAAGCATCTGGTTACTCACTGTGAGAACAGAATCCTGCACTAGATGGGCCATTGGCTACATCCTGGCTAATAATGTAGAGAGAGTCCTTCTAGTCCATCTAATCCAGCATCCTTTCCCCCATAAGAAGATATAACAGGGCTCTTATTATATTTAACTCAAAACCGAGTTACACATTCAGTGCTAACCTTATTTAGAGCAGACCCATTGAAGTCAATGGACATGACTTACTTAGGTTCCTTAATTTCAGTGGGTCTACTCTGA